>OZ018398.1:14903366-15543666 GCA_963969525.1 Ontholestes murinus
TTATTATTGAATTATAAAATTAATAATGTTATTTTGGATAGACTGGAAGTTATAAAAGATTTACGTGTTTACTTTGATATTAAATAACCATTTGCGGACCATATTAACATTATTACTAAAAAGGCGTTAAAATTAATAGGGTTTTTGTTTAGGAACTGTTATTGGTATAATTATGATACTATAAAAATATTATACTTTAATCTAGGTATAAGGAACAAGTAGAGCGGGTTCAAAAACGATTCATTTCTTATGTTACATTTAAGTATAATCATCAATTTAATTTCAATTCCTTTAATTATGATATTGTCTGTGGTTCACATTGATTCTTTGGAAATTCGTCGAATCAAGTTTGATTTGTATACCTTATTCAAAATACTAAAGGGTATAATAACAGGTAATTTAATTCTGCTTAATTTCCACATTTCAAGCTACTACTACCTCTGAGATCTAAACCACTTTTTTGAATAGGTAATTCTCATAATAGTTAACATTTATAACAATTCTATCAATAAGCGCTAATTTTGATTTGTTTTCTTCTTCTTTTTGTAAATTTAAGGCTGATATATCTAGAGTAAATTTAAATAATTTATGTTAACACTTAGATTATAGTTTGTTAATTAAGATTAGAATTAGTTTATAAATGTATATACTTTGTATAAAGGATGTAACCGTTAAATAAATAAATAAATAAATACTAATAAACAATAAACTTCCGATTAAGAAAAAAAGTTGTAAAAATCTTGTAAAGTTTAAACATAAATTTAAAAAAATTTCTGGCGCCAAAATGCTTCTACAAAATCTCTGATTTTTTATCTCCTTGAGAAGCTATAGGTACAATAATTACTCTAAACCTATTTAACGAAACGATGCACATTGACTTCTTTTACTTTTACAATAATGTTATTATATTAAACCATGATTTTAATAGACTAAGACTATATTTTATTTTATCCATATTTTTAGTATCAGATACAGGTATATTGCTTTTATTTATTTATTATTTTAAACTATGATAACAATTTGTTGTATTTATGACCATTATTATATTTTATTCTTAATTTTGACGTTCACGTCCACTACAAGGGTATCTTTCTTCGTCTTTTTTTTGTTTTCTTTTTTTTGTATATGGTGGCTACGTGAAATAAAGAATTAATTTATTGATTGATTGACCAATATAATTTTTATATATGCAGGTCAAAAATACATTTATTTGATATATGATTGAATTAGGTGGGCAAAAACAAAAACAATGAGTATTGTGAGATTTGTAAGAAGAAAAACAGTAAAGATAAATTTCTTTAAAGCAATTCGAGTTTAATTGAAAGTAAGCGAAATGCAGTTCCAAAAATTGTACATAAAAAATTAAAATTTTGGAATAAAAATAATTTAAGATATTGAAAAAAAACGTTAATATGCAAATTTTAAGAAAAAAAAACATTGTCAAATTATCAGTTCCTATCCTTAAGCCTGATTTAATATATTATTCCATTCGATTTTCTTATAAAACGGTAAGTAGGTTTAAAATAAAAGTTTTGTTTCTGTTAATTCTTTAACTACTATTTAATAATTACTAATTAAGATTTAAAAATAAACTAGTAATTCATTAGGGTATGTCAGGAATACGCTAGTATATACAGGGTTATTTACGCTATACGGCACGGAATATTTTGGCCAAAATACGTAACTTTCAAAAAGTTTCACTTTGGGGATATTTGGGGGTCTATTCGGGCTACTTTTTAAAATTATTTTAATAATATACAGGGTGTCCCAAAGACCCTAAAAGTATCAAAGTTGTGGTTTTTTTTAATGAAATACCCTGTATTTTATTGCATTTTTGGATTTTTCGATAAAAATAAGTGTGTGTTTTAATAAGGTTTGTATTACATAAACCTTAAGGTTTTTGAAATAATTTGAATTTTGTAAAACTCTAACCTAATTTTCATGTTTCAAATACTTAAGTTATGCATACCAAATTTACACTGAAATGTAACAATAGATCATATTTTATTTTCCAAGTATAATAAACTTTACATCTTATGCCGGGTGTAAAAAAATTGGAATTAAACAAATGAGAACTTTATATGGTTATAACTTCATTTATTTAAATGGAACGCTATATTTATTAATTTATCAGCAAATGCACGTTTTAATTACCTATCGAATGGTATTTATATCTTAAGTGTTAAGTTTTCTCGTTTTTACAGAAAACGGCAAAATATTGTTTATTGTACCGTTTTAGTACTTTTTAAGTAAAAATTTTAATGTTTCTAGTTTTCTATGGTATTTAAAAACGTCAGATAATTAATTTAGTCTTTATTGTTTATTGTACCGTTTTAGTACTTTTTAAGTAAAAATTTTAATGTATCTAGTTTTCTATGGTATTTAAAAACGTCAGATAATTAATTTAGTCTGTCACTTTAGTTTAAAAAGCCTGTCTTTTGTTATAGTTGTCTTATTTTGCATTTTTTGTGTTAGATCGTTAGTAATCGTTATTATTTGAACATCGCTGTTATATTTTTTGGTAAAAAATGAAGATTTACTCAAAAGAAGGGGGTGTTGGCATTATTTTTATGCTTGAAGAATGTCATCAAAATTTGTTTATTGGCTTGTCGTGGTTTTACTTAAAGGTTTCCCGAAAGAAATCACCCTAAGCCAGCCATTTTGACAGACTATTAAATCAGTTTAAAGAAATTGGAAATGCCAGTTATAAAAACCCCAGTATAAGAAAATCTGTGTAAATTTTAATTTTTTACTATGAAATACAACAACGATTTTCAAACAATAACGATTACTAACGATCTAACACAAAAACGCAAAATAACACAACTATAACAAAAGACAGGCTTTTTAAACTAAAGTAAGAGACTAAATTAATTATCTGACGTTTTTAAATACGATAGAAAACTAGATAAAAGTACTAAAACGGTGCAATAAACAATATTTTGGAGTTTTCTGTAATAATGAGAAGACTTAAGACTTAAGATATAAATACCATAAGATAGGTAATTAAAAAGTGCATTTGCTGACAAATTAAAAAATATGGTGTTCCATTTAAATAAATAAAGTTATAGTCATTTAAAGTTCTCATTTGTTTAATTCCAATTTTTTTACACCCGGCATAAGGTGTCAAGTTTATTATACTTGGAAAATAAAATATGATCTATTGTTACATTTTAGTGTAAATTTGGTAAGCATAACTTAATTACTTTTTAAGTATTTGAAACATGAAATTTTTACAAAATTCAATTTATTTCAAAAACCCTAAGTTTTAGGTAATAAAAACCTTATTAAAACATACACTTATTTTGATCAAAGGATCCAAAAATGCAATAAAATAAGGGTATTTCATTTAAAAAAATTTAACTTTGATACTTTTAGGGTTTTTGGGACACCCTCTATACTATGAAAGTAATTTTAAAAAGTAGCCCTTATAGACCCCCATATATCCCCAAAGTGAAACTTTTTGAAAGTCACGTATTTTGGCCACAATATTCCGTGCCGTATAGCGTGAATAACCCTGTATACTGTATTATAATATTGAGGTACGAAATTCAATTCATGTCTTATTTAGGTTAATCCCTATTTTATTTAAATAAACCTGGCCGATGAATTTTTGTTTGATACAATTTTACCAAAAATCAAACAGTTTCAAACTAAAATTTTTACGAACACTTACAAAATTAGTTGAACAGTTGAAATTTTACCAAATACAATTTGGTTTGGGAATATACACATTTAAATTTTTTGTAAAGTAATTCTCTAAATACATTTAAAACGTGAGTAATGAGAATGCTATTATTTTGGAAATCAAGCGAATAATTCTAAGTAAAATATAATAATGTATGTGTATGTTCGGATTAAAATTTGCTTAAATTAGTTACAAAAACTAAAAAAAAAACAGTTTAAAATTCATAGACAAATTCACGTAGAGAAACTCTTGATATTCTTTTAAAATAATAAAAATGAAGAATTTACTTGAAAATAGTTAAGAATTTGTTATGAAACAGTTAAAATTTCACAAAATATAATTAAAGTTCTCTTAATGCAGTTAATATCTATTTTACAAAAAAAAAAAATTAAACAAACCCATCTAAAATTTACTTAAAAACTATTGCAATTTTATCAAAAAGGACAAACCATTTAAAATTTTATCAAGGAAATCCATTGTTAATTGGTTTGGAATATATACGAGGGTATTTAGTAGTATTTCCAATTAAAAATTAAAAATAGTTTATTTATAGTTTACTACTTTCGGCTATAGTGTAGCCATCATCAGCATAAACTACAAGAAAAAAACATATAAGAAAATGTACATTTAACAGAGTGGAAAATAATGAAACATTAAATAAATAATACGGCAAAATTATAAATAAATAGTTAAATAAATAATCAGTTACTTACACGTCAGTTCAGGAACGCATGAGATTAAAAAAAAACATAAGTGTAATTGTAAAAGTTATCTAAAATTAATAATTTCACTTGGCGAGTGTATAAAAGTACTGCAGTAATAATAAAATCTAAGACTAAGTACTATAGAACTTTACACAAGTACACAGTAATACTTTTAGGTTAAAATTTAAATATTGGAGACTTTTTTATTAATAATTACAGAAACCGATATGTTTATCTGAGTGTGTATATTAGATTGCCTACCTTAAATTTACGCGAATGATTTGATTAAAATTAAAATTGTTATTTTTATTAGTTAGAAATATTAGGAAAATAAGGTATTGAGAACAAAATTATTAAAGGCAAATGCATATTGAATTTTATAAGTTAATTGTTAAATTTGTAATTTGGATTAATATTTTCAACTTTTTATTGTTTGTGTTTGAAGGTTGATTTTGAGTATTTGTACAGGGTATGTAATTAGTCATTAAGGCATTGTAGTTGTGGTTGTGTATTTATAAATTTTTCTGTTTTGTAATTATCCAAAATAGAAAGTTGAGTACCTTTACTTAAATTATGAAGCATTTTTATATGTTTGTCGTCTTTACAAGTATGGTTATGTATAAAAAGATATCTGTCAAAATTTGAATTAAAGTTTTGGGAACTGTGCTCTTTGAATCACACTGGTATATACAGGGTGAGTTTTTTTCGATGTTCTCTATGGGGATCTCGGAAACTATAAGAGATAGAGAAACGGTTAAATGGGGAAAGAAGTGTAGATTTACGAGACGAATAAAATTCCACTTTCAAAGTTTTCAAAAAAGTCAAGGGTAACTAGATATTTTGAAAAAAGTAAAAAGTGTCAATTTTTTCAAATCAATATATCTCGGTTATTATAACAGATAGAAAAAAACTGGACAAAGTTTTAGATAATTTTATGTAGATTAATAAAAAATAGTCAGAAAATTTTTATCTCCATTATTTTCCGAGATATGATGCAAACTTACATTTTTTTAAATGGAAACCATAGTTGGCTATGGCCTCATTCAAAAGGTAATTTTTTTCTCTTTAATCCAATATGACATACGACATAGTTATTTCTAAAAATAAGTGAGTTATAGTCATTTTAAATTTTATTATAAATAAAAAATGGGTAGCCATGAAAAAGATGAAAGTAAAACAATTGCAGTTGTTTATAATAATAGCGATATTGTAATTATTAGTTTTACAGAGATAAACCAAAATGAAACAACTGCATAAAGTAATTCTGTAATTATCAATATATCAACGGGAGAGAAATTTTAATAGGGAATAAATACCATTTAAGTCCATAAAATTAGGTTTGTCTTTGGATTTACAAAGAAGGTTTTTAATATTGTTTTTGCATTTAAAAACAGTAGTCAAATCATATCTATTAAAAGTTTTACTGATTTTTTAGAGATATGGCTACACTATAGCCGAATCTAGTTTAAATATTAAAATTAAAATATAAACTATAAATAAAATATGTTTTATTTTTAATTGGAAGTACAACCAAATACGCTCGTATATATTTAAATTTTAAAACTTATGTAAAAAAAGAAGCAAATATTTATTCATTTAAAAAAACACAACTAAGAATTTGCAAGAAAGGAGTATCAAAATTATTTTGAAAACTTCTTAATTTCTTTAAATTTCAGAAGTTTGCTGTCAATTTTGGAAACCAATTGAGTGAACCCAACAATCAGTAATCTTGATGGTTTTACTGAATGTTCACCTAACTTAACATTACCTATTAATGTATCTTAAATTTTTATTTTGAACTTTTTGGAAAACTATTTTATAGACACTAGATAATATATTTCTAAAATGCATTTATGAAATATAGTGTTTTAAATCGTTTAGAAACATTTATTGCGTATTACATTAAAAATTAGATAATTTACCTTAGATTCAAAGATGTTAGTATGTTACACTATAAATAATAAACACTTTGTAACTTTGTTTGTATAACACAATTTATTTACTGCGGACTATAGTTTCGGCATCTCAACGTGCCATTATCAAAACATACAATGATTAAAAAAATCAATAATATTATCAGTGCTAGTGTAGCTAAAAAGGCGAAAATGTATTTTAAACTACAATTAAAAAAGATACCTGTAATTGTAGTTTTTAATCATTGTATGTTTTGATAATGGCACGTTGAGATGCCGAAACTATAGTCAGCAGTAAATAAATTGTGTTATACAAACAAAGTTACAAAGTGTTTATTATTTATACTCAACATGTATAACGAAGTAGAAGCCGCAAAAATCAATAATGTTACACTATAAGAACTATACTATAATTATACAAGCAAATAAGTATGTAACATTATTTAAACTTACCTTTCCGCTCTGTATAGAAGCAAATGTCCTCTGGTCAGTTTTCCTCACCATAACAATCCGGCTGGATCCGTCGTGTCCGTGCACGGTCTTCCTGAACCTGTGAAGATCGGTCAGAGATCCCGGAAAATTGGATTTCCTCCTATAAAGAGAAGAATCTGATGAAAAACTGCACAAGTCGAGCGACATGTTGCACAACGGATGCAGAACGACACACTGAAATCGAGATTAAATGTTGTTGTCGTCCGGACTGTAAAGCACACAATAGTGTGCACCAAGTGTAAACATCATATTGCCTTTCCATTCTTCGTTCCGTTTTGCCGGCCATGTGTGACAATATCGAGAATCGTACTTAGTAGGAGTATCAATTCGTAGCAGGGGAATACATTAAGACCGACAATTTCAAGTTCAAGGTGTTTGTAGTTTTGTACACATTAAAAAAAAGGAACCGTCATACTCCAAAAGTTAGCCAAGTGCTTGTTTTGCTTTCGTAATCATTGACTTTTTTACGTACGGTCATCATAACAAATTGCAATTATTACGGTTTGCAGGAAATAGAATTTTGTATGATATATAGTAACAATCATAAAAATAATCAATAAAAGGATTGAAATAATAATTTTTAATCAATTTTTTAATAAAAAATATAATTATCTATAAGAAAATATTAACAAAACTCTAATTAGATAATGATTTGTAATCAACACATATAATAATAAATAAAATCTATGGATTTAGTTTTAAAATTAACTATATTCATAAACAATATTACGTATAATCATATAGTGTATACTTTTCTAATACTTAATAGAATATTATTAACAAATTCTCATGTTTTATTACTTCATTTTAAGGTTTCTTTGACATGTTACCGTTTCTTACAGTCACATTCAATATTCTGATTGAGTGTATTACTATTACTAGTGTAAATTTAAAAATATTTTTTTTATATTCAAGATTTATATACCACAAAGTATATGCCACCACAATTAAACATATATTTTCTTATTAAAGAAGTTATTTTATTAGATAGAGAGAGAACATCGTTATTTGGATAAACAAAAATACATTTAGAACAAATACATTTTAATTTAAAATAAGGGTTAGTCCGTCCGTTTGGGCTATCGACCTTCGGTCTTTCTGCCCTTTATTAGATATTTATCAACAATTATTTCGTTTAGATAATTATGTACAGGTAATTCTGTGTGAAATATGCGTTCTAATGTATTTTCAGTCAATATTCCTTATTTGTTTCAAAGTAATGTGATCATATATCACATTCTGCTAAAATGTCCTAATTTTACTAAAAACCGCATTGCAGGTGCAATCTAGTGTATGATGCAAAATAAAAGGAGACAACGAGATAAAGGATGAATGTACTTCCGCAGCACTGTTCATCTCCCATTATGATTTAATAATAAAACGTTCCATACAAAAAATTTTACATTATCAAATGGGTACATAAAGGGTGAGTATAACAAATTGGATGCTATTTTTGTTTAATATGTTTCATTTAACCGGAGTTATTATTTATTTATGTCATCTATACTAAATGAAAATTTATTTAGGACGAGTATATTATTTCAGAACATTTAATACAATTATACGATAATAGGAATTATTATTTAAATGAGTTTATATATTTTAAAATAATATATTATTTACGTCGCAGAGTTCCTACCAAAAATTTAACAAAATATTTTAGTTATAATAATATTAATTTAATCAACAGCTGAAAATACAAAGACAATTGAATGTGAAGTAGAGTGAGTGTATTTATTTAAACCTAAACAAGCCAAAACTAGCTGTATAATACCAAGAAAACAATCAGTTCAGAAAAACAGACAGCTCTTAATGTCCTCTTTTAAATAAATTGCTCGAGTTCTTTTTAAATTTACTAGTATGGTTCATTTAAAAAAAACTCAAATAGTTGTATTCTGGCGATTTTTCAAATATTGTTAGATAATGTTTTGGTTTTTGAAAAGGGCTGATTTTATTATTATTACAACGTTTACTACAGGTATTGGATTACATAGTAACGGATAATGAGAGCATGATACGAATGACTCTAAGAGAATGACTATACTGAATGACTAATTTCGAATGTGCGCTGCTAATCTAATTACCCTATTTATAATATAAGACTAAGCATAATAATGACGCGGTCCTATAAAATGCGCACTAAGATATAATATCAATAAAACTATTGTTAAATAATAATTAGAGTCCTTATGTAGCCACCAGGTTACTTGTATTTACCTAAATTTCACATTCACATTCACATTTTTTGTGACTACAATTTCTATCTTTAAAAAACCAATAATAAGCTTAGGCGGTGTTTATTTAACAGAAAAAAATACAGCGAAAGCGATAATAAGACTTGAAAGAACTGAAGTACTGATTTTTTGATAAACATTACCCCAAAAGTTTCAAACAAAAACAACAACCTTGGTCTAAATAATATCAGAAACTCTGATTTTTCAAAAGCTAAAATTTGCAACATAATAAAAAATTCTTATCCAACAAAAAATCCCGTAACAATTAACGATTTCCTAAATACAAATGATAGGATTAAGCTGAATTCCAATCCTACCTCCAAAGTCCTAGTAGGAATTAAAAACCTTCATTAAAATAATATCCAGTTTGTTTTCAGATATCGGTCATGTAAAACTGTTGACTATATGACTTAAGCAGAATCTATAGATAATATTTACCAGTTGCTTCATATGTAAATACATGTCAATATCAATAATAATAATAATAATAATAAGCAGTCTTTATTCCTTTAAAAATATATTGCTCGGCATTATTTAGTCTCATTTTAAACGCATTAATATTATGCTCCGTGAAGAATCGTGTTTTAGTTTGAGTTTTATTAGTAATTGCCATTTCAGAGAATGTAATAATTTGCGCAAGATGATCGGAAAACTGTGTGGATACTACTCTAGAAGAAATCTCATGTTGGTAATTAGTTATTACATTGTCTATACATGAGTTGCTACCATTAAAAATGCGAGCATACTCATTAATTAACAAAATGCTACCATAAGAATCTACTAAAGTTTTAAATTCGTGCGTCGTATTGTTACTTTTTAATATATCGATATTATAGTCCCCTGAGATAAAGTAGCGGTTATTATTTGATATTAATATTGTAAACAATATTTCCAATTTTTCAAAGAAAGTATGAACATCACTGCTGGGAGATCTATAAATTGCGACAAGTGTTATTTTTTCATTATAAAAGTTAACATCAATTGCTGCGCATTCAAAAACATTTGTTATTGCTACTCGGTTAATATCTATTCGCTCTATAGTCCATGTTAATATCACAATAAATTGCGATTCCGCCGTGTATTTGATTATCACGACAAAAAAATGATGACAATTTATAATTTAGAAGTTTCAGAGTTTGTATTTGTTCAGTCTTCTGCCAGTGCTCGGATAAGCAGAGAATATTAATATTATTATCATTCAAAAACACTGATAGTTCATTTAAGCAATTTCCTATTGACTGAATGTTGAGGTTCATTAAATTGATTATATTTTTTACTAATTTCTACTTTGTTTCCTTTAGTTTTTGGATCCAGGGAAAAAAGGGTTGACGCGGATTCCTCGCGGCCACGTGACTGGGTCCTTCAGTCTTTGTAGATCAGCTGTTGGCACTCCAATTTTGAAAGAAGAATATTCCGATGGATTTCTTAATTCAATTGTTTCCCATTTGATGTTATCAAATTGTTTATTAATTAATAAGGCTTTGATATCCTCTACAGTTGTATTTGGATGAAAACGAGTAGAATGTATAAAACCGAAATTTTTGATCAAATTTTAACAACTTAAAGATAGGATAGTAGTCACCCACCTACTCTAGATAAAATTTAAACATAGCCAATAACTTTCAACTGTCATGTTCATTAAACTTTAACAGTACTGTTATCAATGGTTCTCATGTAACCAAACAAGTGACAATGATTAAAGTTTACTTTATTATGTAGGGTGGATGGGTGGCCTCTGTCTCATCCTCCAATTATTATTACAGAATACTTATTTAAACACAAGTTGATTCAAATTACATTAATTACATATCTTCTCTCTTGTATAATCTTATTTAAGAGAAACGTTCGATTTTGTCAGAGTTTTATATTCAATTCATAATATTGCTCTAGTAGTCGTATATATGTAAATTGATTTTCTATAAAATCATGCTGCGATGAATCAAATTGATTATATTATTTAAGAAGAGTGTTAATTTTCTGTCTTTGTTTCTTTTTCAATAATTGAATTATTGAAAAAGAAACAAAGATTGAAATAATAGTATTGATTTTGTAGGCATCTACTTCGTTATACATGTTGAATATTAAATAAAACACTTTAAACTTCTAACACTATATTTATTTTTGTGTAACTATGCGTACCATTATCAAACAAAGAGTAATTTACAAACCGATTAAGACAGGTACATATAGGAGACATTTACACAAGTGCTCGACCTTATAAAATTAAAATTAAATTTTTAAAGCAACTGTACAATCTCTCTTGCATTTATTTGATAATGGTACGTGTAGTTATAGAAACTTAAGTCACAAAAATAAATATAGTGTTATCCAAACAATGTTTATAATGTTTTAATTAATACATAATACATAATAGAGTTACAGGTCTATAATTATCTACACTATTTGGAACACTGTTTTTATAAACTATATTCTACCAGTTTTCTAAACAATCTGAAAACACTAAATTTTTAAAGGAAATACTTATTAAATGTGCTTAGAAATATATCAAAATAAAATTTTAGATGTTTTTAGTAGTTTGGCTGATTTTTCATTATATCCACATAAACTTGTGAGTTTTAAATTAATTGCTATTTAATAAATCTCTGATCAAGTTACTTGTTCAAAATATGAGAGTCATCCGGAATGTAATACCCGTTTAAGAATGTTAAAAATAACTAGTATATATTAACAAATATTAACCTTTTATCTTAAACTACTTCTTTACATATTCATTTCGCAATTTAAGCAATTGTCGTAACGTGTGATGAGTTTTTGTATACCAGCTTCATATTCCTCCACCGCACAAAGTATTGATATACGTAAGCAACATCTGCCTAAAAATTCTTGAGTTTTTTAAAGAGATGGCAATCTTAAGAAGCTAAGTCTGGACTGTAGGGTGGATGCTTAAAATTCTATCCGTAATGACGTCCTGAACGGTCGTCGTGGGTGTTCTCTCTTCCTGAGTTGAAATTATGACACCAGCACCGAACAAATGACTCATAGTAAATCATAATAAAGGTAACACATTTCTTGCATTGAGAAATCTAATCAAAGTCCTAAACTCATAACTGACTGCAAAACACTCACATAAACAAAAATACCAGCGAGACGTAACTTTGCACACAGACAGTTGAAATACAACCGACAGCATCCAGCGGCTACTATATTCCCAGTACTCCGCACGATGCAAACGGGAACTACTTTCCTACTAACCCTCGTAGAATGTTTTAAATTAGTTTCAATATTGGACGAGAAAAAAAGTTTGATTTTCGATTTAATTATTCATAGCTGTGTTAGACCAAGACGAGTAAACGAGGAGAAAGTTATTAACCAGGACTATAATGATATGGAGAATATTTATAGATATTTGTAGAAAAACTTATGGTTTCACCATATAAAACTCTTATTGTCTCTATTTCTGATTATCGTTTGGATAATATATTTCACAATAGTATATAGTTTTTTTTTACTACTATTTATTGAAGGTGTGTTCAAAAAGTCTGATTATGAATGGAATTTAGAATTTTTTATATAAAAGCAAAATATACAAGGGTCATTTAAATGCAAGAACGGTATTAAAGTCTTCTCTAATAATTTTACAATACTGTCAGTTCTCGAGTTACCAAAGAAAATAGAAAATATTTTCAGCAATTTAATGTCAGTAGTGCCCATTAGTAATCCTTTTAACTAAAAAATTTGTGCTGTGATATAAAATAAGCAAAAAATCTTCGTACTGCTGAAATTCAACAGCTATTCGAAGAATATAAGTGTATACAAAATTAGACGAATTGCATAATAATTGTCAACATATGTTCTGATCTGTTCTCCACGGTAATGTTAACAACTATTTTCATTATGTTCCAGATGAGTTTCAATATCATTAAATAGAAAATAAACAAAAGTTTCTTGATTCAAGAAGGATGTTTCCAACGATTTTCTGGGACTTACTAGTGGAGTGTATATCATTCCAAAAAATGCTTCGAACGTAATGTGAAACTATATTAAAAGGTAGATATTTGATGTTTTAATTTTATAGTAATATATTTAGAAAGTTTTAAATTTTAGAAATGTGGGTACATGTTTCCAAACAGGTCTTACTCACTAATGGAGTGTGTTCCATTCAGACTAATAAAAACAGTTTTTATCTATTAGAAAATGTTTAGAATTGTTACGCAAACCTGACACCATGTATTCATACAAAAAAAGTAGTGCATACAGAATTAGCCTTCTAGACGAACAAGTAAGAGCTAAAGTCAGTTTTATCACACACCAAAAATCCATCACACAAAAAAAGAAGATTTGAAGATTCAGAGAAGAAAAGAAGACTATATACCATTATACCCAGGAGGCAGTTTTTCATCAGTGATTGGTAAATACATCAAACCTCCAATTCAAAAAAAGCATAACTAGAGTTATTATATAAAGGACATAAATACTCTCCACCAATAACCCTAAAACTTTTTAAAGAAAAATTAATTGTAGTCAGCAATTGCTTTAAATAAAATTAATAATAGTAATATGACAAAAACACAAATTGTCAACACAAAAAAATACAGTTCCAATTACATCTCTCACATATAATCCATTAAAATTTATTCAACAGAAAATTAAAACTAATTAGTTAGTCGTAACAAGCAGATAAGGTCAACACCATAGTAATTGTACCTATGAAAGAATATAATATCAAAATGAATAACTAACTAGTAAACTTAAAACCCTAATCAAAGCGTGTAAAAGCATTTTTTTCTAAATTCGTCCTCTGTAAATTAATACCCAACTTCAAAGTTCCTCAACTATATGGTCTCATGAAAATATGCAAAGAAAAATTCCCATTAGACCGGTATCCACAAGCCACAATTCCTCATCACATAAAACAGATATTAAACTTAATAGAATAATCAAAACATAACTGTTTCCAGACCCTAATGCTATAAAAATCTTTCACTAAAAAACTTTCTAATCTCCACATTTGTTGTAATTAATATGTTTTCAAATGCCCACCTCACAGAAACATTAAAATTAGTAAAACAAGCTTTATTCAACAAACATATAAACCTGATTAATATAGATGAATTTATAATGACATTACAGCTAATTTCATTGTATAATCTCTTCTCATATAACAATAAAGTCTATAAACAAATAGAAGACCTGACAATGGGACCACCACTAAGTCCTCTGCTAGCAGAAGTTTTCAAGGAAAACCTCACAAAATTATTTTAGATTCACCATTGGGAAATTAACGTATACAATTTTCGTATATACAGGGTGACTGACGAAAAACCTTTGGTGCTGTATCTCACTTATTTTTTATCCGATTTTAATAAATAAAACATCAAATTAAATGATTTTTAAAAGACTTTAATATGAACTGTACTGATATTTTTTCTTGCATCCAGTTTTTGACGAAAGACGATCAACTTTTTTTTTTCAAATTGCACTGTATATATTTTTTGTACTGATCCGCAAGGAGATTTTTTTCTGAATCTAAATTTGTAAACGATTTTATCCATTCATCAAACCAAAGTCGAGAAATTGAGGATTAAAAAAAAATTAAAAATCAAATACCCATAGTAAACAATATACAGAGCCTATTCCAAATGTCAAAAGTGACAGTGTCAGTCATTGGTACAATACTGCAATGATTTTTAATAATTTCATAATTAAAATGTTGCAATATTTCAAACACTGTACTAGAATTTTGTGCTTCTACAGAAATCGTTTTTCAGTTTTTGAAATCTTGCAACATTTTTATTATGAAATTATTAAAACTTAAAACTAGACTACTTAAAACTATATTTAAGTGTTTCTTGAATGACTTTTTCATTTATCATTTGGTGAAACATTTTGAACTATTACCGATGAAGGTTTAAATTAAATTACACTTGGTTTGTTTCACAATGTTTCTATATTCACTTAACTAGTTTGGAATTCCAAATCTACTCGTAGCCGTTGATGAGGTTTTTCCCAGCTTTTATTGCCCTGTTTATTTCTAGGGCCTCCCTGAGATTCAAATCGAGACTCTTATTACCTGAATATAGAATTTTAAAATTATTTGCATCTATAGAAATAAACAGGGCAATCAAAACTGGGAAAAACCTCGTCAGCAACAACGAGAATATTTGGAATTCCAAGATCTTAAAATCCCTTATTACCCGATTTATATATAAACTTGACAGTTTCTTTTGTAATTCACTCTTGATAATTCGTAAATGTAATTTATATGTTATATGCTACCAGGTATATAAATATGAAACCGGAATTTGTCCATAAATGTCCCTAGCTGTCAATGTAGTTACCGTCAAACCGCATCATTGGGGTCATTTTCTTGTTGACATCTCTGACAAAGATTTTCAACTCACAACAATACAAGTTTCATGTAACAGCACAGTTTGTAATAGCTTTGAACATGTCTAATTTTATGCCTGGAAACTACGATTTGCGGACAGCATTGATTTTCAGTTACCAATTGAAGAAAACTGCTGCATAATCGCATCGAATGCTTGTCGAAGCTTACGGTGAGCATGCTCTTGGTAAATCACAGTACTTTGAGTGGTTTAAAAAATTCACAAATGACGATTTTGACGTGAGAAACGAAGAATGTTGAAGATCAACGAAAAAGTTTGAAGACAGCGAATTGCAAGCATTGTTGGATGAGGATGACGCTCAAACGCAACAACAACTCACGGATCAATTAAATGTGACACAAGAAGCCGTCTCCATACGTTTGAAAGCCATGGGCAAGATCCAAAAGATGGGAAAATGGGTTCCACATTAACTGAATAAAAGACAGCAGGAAAACCGAAAAACCACTTGCGAAAAGCTGCTCGCCAGGTACAAAAGAAAGTCATTTCTCCAACTAATTGTGACTGGCGATGAAAAGTGGATCTATTTTGAGAATCCTAAGCGTAAAATATCATGGGTAACTCCAGGCGAACCATCAACATCGACTGCAAGACCAAATCGCTATGGATGGAAGACAATGCTCTGTGTTTGGTGGGATCGGAAGGGTGTGATCTATTATGAGCTGCTAAAACGTGGCGAAACCGTTAATACTGAACGCTACCGACAACAAATGTTCATTTTGAATCAAGCTTTGCGTGAAAAACGACCAGAATATCAAAAAAGGCAAAAGAAATTGATTTTGCTTCATGATAATGCACCATCACACACAGCAAAACTGGTCATGCAAACGATTGAGGCGTTTAGTTGGAAAATATTTTCGCATGCGGCTTACTCATCAGACTTGGCTCTGTTCAATTACCACTTATTTGCATCGATGGGATACGCACTGGCCGAGAAGCGCTTTACTTCTTACGAAAATGTACGAAAATTACTCGATGACTGGTTTACCTCAAAAGAGCAACAGTTTTTTTTTTGGCGAATAAAATATTTTTTATCATGTTCATACAATAAACGTGTATTTTCTATACAAAAATTTCGGTTTCATATTTATAGACCTGGTATACCTTCAGATAATGTTGAATAACATTACACATCCGATGAAACTTTGTTAGATATTTGACCTAACCTACGTGATTGGAACTGGTTCTGCTGAAGAAGTTGCAGACCAAATTTTAATATTAACATATTTGGGAACGACAGTAGAATGAATACATTATAAATAGGAACCGATATTTTGGGATATGACCATATTTTTTATCAAATTGTTATTTGGGTTGCTCTATAGGCTGACTTAATGAAGAAAATTGTTTTAAGTATTGATTATCACGTAGTAACAGTGGCAATAATTTTTTTTGACTAATTCCTTATCTAAATTATCAATTTTGATTTTTATAAAAGGATATTTAGCATTATTCTGAGAATTAAAACCAATATGACAAATTAAGAAAGGGTTCTTTTTAAATATTTTGAAAGTTTTTATATTATTATATCTGGGGATGAAAGAATAATTACAGAATTATAATATATTATGAAAATTATTCTTACCTACATATTAATTTCACGAGATGTTAAACTCAATTTTAAATATTTGTTGAATTTATCACTTGGTGAAATATTTTTAATATTAAGGGGTTGTTTATATAAAGGCACTTGGTTGGTTTCACAATTTTTACGATTTATTCCGACTAGTTTCGATTTTTACATCTTGTTACCTGCATGCAAAATCCTAAAATTATTTTCTTCGAAGAAGTGGTTATGTGTGATGCACTTTTTGGCAAAACCGGTGGTGCCTTTATTGTCTAATATGACTTTTCTATGTTCTTATAATCTCATATTGAATGTTCTTCCGGTTTGGCCAACATATGTGGCATCACCTTCACCACATTGGATCTCGTATATGCCGCATTTGTTGGATTTATCTATTACTATTTTGTTATTTATTAAAAGTTGCCGATATTCGTTGGATTTATACATATAATATTAAATTAATACCCAGTTACGCAATTTTTATTTTATTAGATAGATCATTAACATATTCTAATTTAATCCAGTTTTTGTTTTTTTGTTCATATTAAGGTGTATAAAAATATCTTAATAGTTGTGTCTGTTTTTTCTTGTATAGTAATTTATCTATTATTTTTGTATTGTAGCCATTATTTCTGGCTATTGTTTTTATGACTGATAATTCTTTATAATATTTTTTTTATTTTGAGGGATATTAATTAATCTATTCGATTCGTTTCTTCTGGAATGATGGTATCGGTAAAAGTTTCTTTTCTATATATTTTAAACTGTAATTTATTATTTAATTTAGTTATGGTTAAATCTAAGAAGTTGTTGTTCTACATAGTTTGAAAATACAGACAGATGTATATTTTACCTTAAACAAATATAAAAATACTCGCCTAAAACTTACCGAGTAATATGATGTCGTGTCATAATATTATGCTGTTTATAAGCTACAAATTAAAAAATACAATCCACACTATCACAGGTATTTACTAAGCACACTAAGAATGTCTTATTTACTAACATTTCCATACACAGGACTAAGTAAGCACACAGAAAGGGTTCAAAACTTTTAAACAAGTCAAAGCTAACGGCATGAAGTGGATACTCAAGGCCACTCATAGAGAGTAATTGGAGGCAACGCAAAGCTCGATGCTTAGGGGAATCCTGGGAAACTCACTTAACGCGAGGAACGCGGATATCCGGCTAAAACATCGGAGCACCGTGTTTGTAGTAAAACATCTAGAAACGCACCTCAGGAGGTTCGGAGAGGCACTATATTTTTTACAAGACCGCCAGGAAGTGTCAAATAAATTTTTGAATTAAAAATTATTTACTTTCACCAGTAATTACGATAGTGTGTTTCAAATGGCGCCGTACATAACATACTCAATATCAATTATATCGAACCGTGCCATTCTCCTTATTATGTTATATTGGTACTAATATATATTACGTCACGTAATTGATTGTGATAGCAGTGAAATGTTATAAAGCTAGTGTTAATAAATTATGCTTTTGTAATATTGAAATTTATTTTATACACCAGAAAAAGTGTATATAAAAGTTTAACTCAAAGAAGAATATGTAAAAAAAATAGTTTACACTATTTCAGTGGAAGTTGTGGAAGACGAAACCGACTAATTGCTGGGTGAAACAAAATAAGAAACGACCTTGGTGTTTTGGAAATAGTTCGGCAGTCAGTGAGGAGAAGATTGGAATGTGTATTATTACTGGAAGTAGTCATTTTCAACAGTCCTTGTAGATTAGTAAATTTTACGTGTAAATTTTGGTAATAAAATGTTGTTCGTTCTATGCCTTCAAACCAAGCGGGTTTATAAAAATCATTAAAGGACTAAATATTGTTAAGATAGTCCAAGGAATAACGCTTGTATAGTTTTTCACAGGTACTGTAATCAACTGAATAGTCCTCTCTAAAAGCATCTTAATTTTCTTATGGTATCAAAGGATTAGGTGTAAATTATTGGGAAGTTCACATATGTATGTATTTATTAAAATGTGTTCTGTAGCATTATTATAAATGTTTGTTATTTTATAACTTTGAAATAAGCATTAAAGTAATGATAGATGATATTTGATTTTTTTTCCTCATGTATATTAATTAATTTTTACTTTCCCTATATAGTATATATAGGGGTAGTTGTTTTACCTGTTAGCTGGAGTTTTTACAGTAAAATGTAAGACATAAGTGCAGAAATGCTCATACAGAAAATTTAATTTTCTCACTATTAATTAATATTATTAAAACTGCACTAATATTTCAATATTTAATTTGTATATTTAAACTTAAGGTTTCATCATTAAAAACTGGAACTGAAAAACTTTTGGTGAATATTCAAAAACCGGAAGTGGATGTTTACTCGAGGTGCTTTTTTGTTTTTTTCCGATAATTTTCTAAATATGAAAAATATTACAAAACTTTTAAAACAAAAGTTAGAGAGAATGAGAAAGTGAACAAGTTTTATTAAAATATTTTTTTCATAAAATTCTTAACTCTCGAGAAAAAATTTAAAAATTGAAAATTTTGACATTTTTGCAAATTGCGAATAAACTATAGGAGTTACATGAAATTTATATAACAAATAATTGTAGAGAATTTAAAAATGAACAAATTATATAATATTAAATATATTATATATTAAAATAATTTTTTTCTGTAAATCCCATAGTTTTCGAGTAAAATATAGGGAAAGTATCACCATTTAGTGAAACTTTAATTTAAGTTGCTGGTGTTTACGCAGATTGAGAGTACCATGTGTTATTCAATTTTCCAGTCGCCGTACGGTTATATGATTGTGTGGAATTGTTATCGGAAGAATTCGATCGTCTAAAGCGGATCCTAACCTACAAGAAGTGAGAGAAAGGTATTTCGCCTGGCTTCATATTTCTTTCTTTTCGTCCTTCTACTTTCCATCTTTTTACTTTCCCTATATAAAACAAAGGTTAAAGAGAATGAGAAACTGAACAAGTTGTATTAAGACATGTTTATCGTAAAGTTCTTAATTTGTGAGAAAAAATATTAACGTTAGAATTTTTTAGAAAATGTTTTAGACTTTTCTTTAAATTTCAGTAATTTATCCTCCATACTTTTATTTTTTATTGCAACTTCCTTTCTAAAGAATTTTCATCGAGAAGTCTACAAATGTTTACAAGTTTAGCAAAGATTTTATTCAAGAGTTTCAAAATTTTTCAGAAAATCATTATTTCAACTTTTTCTATTGTAAAATGTTCTTCTAAATTTCTCAGATGATCTACACTTTTAGTTTTTTTTTAGATTGAGGTTTCTAGAATTTTTCACAAGATTTCATTTTAGATATATAAAAAAAAAATTTGAGGATTCTAGAAGTGTACAGTAATTTCTTTTTCTTATCTAATAAATAAATAGATATTTCCAGAAATTTTAGCAAAGATTTTTTTCGATTAGGATATTCTCTTCAAAATTTCTAGAACTTAATTAGAGGCTTCTGGAAGCTTCAGGAATTCCTCCTCCATATTTTCAGTTTTTTTTTCATATTCCTTTCCAAAGAATTTTGATCGAGGATTCTAGAATTTTTCACAAGTTTTCCTTGTAGATTTCTAGAGCTTTTTTGAAGGATTCTAGAAGTTTACAGTATTTTTTTCTTCATATTTCCAGAGTTTTTAGCAAAGGTCTTATTCGGGAGTCAATATTTATAGAATTTTCTTTGTGGCTGTTTCCAGCAATTTCTCTTTCAGATTTTAATATTGTTTTATAAATTGCAAAGATGGAAATCTTCAGTGCTCAAATATTAAAAAAATCTTTTCAAGAACTTTAGACTTTTTTTCTAGAGTTCAGAAATTTCCAGTAACTTTTATTCACATTTGGAGGCTATAGGTTTTTCTAGAAAATCTGTTCCTAGAAATCTAGACTCTTTTCAGTTATTTCTCCTCCAGATATCAATATTGTTTTTTTAAGCTGTCTTTTAAATTGCGAAGTTTTTAGATTTTTTTTCTAGAAACGTAATTTTTTTTTGTAGAATTCGGGAAATTTCCAGTAAATTGCGAAGGTTTAAATGAAGACTTTTTTTAGAAAATTTGTTTTTAAAAATCTAGATTTATTTTCGAGGGTTCAGGAAATTTGTAATAATTTCTTCTCGACATTTCAAGTTTTTTTAACTTGTCCTCTAAATCGTAAAGAGTTTTTTTGACGCCCTTGAATTTTGAGAATTTTCCTCTGGAAATCTATATTATTTTTTCGAGGGTTAAGGAAATTTCTAGATTTTTATTCTCCAGAGTTCAAGATTTTTTTTTTAAGTCGTCTTTTAAATTGCAAAGATTTTCTTTGAGGCATTAGGATTTTCTAGAATTTTTTTCTAAAAGTTTATAGTTTAGAAAATGGCCAATAACTGATTCCCCAAATTAATTTTTTTTTCAACATTTCTTATAAATTGCAAAGATTTTCTTTCAGACTCTAAATGTTTTTTAATTAGTCTTCTTTTCGAGAATTCAGATAAATTTCAGTAATTGCTTCTCTAGAATTCAACATTTTGTTTCAACTAGAGGCTATAAAATTATTTATATAGTTCAAAATTGTGGAATTTTTCTTGGAGGGTCTAGAATTTTCCTCTATGAATCTTTTCTTATTTTCGAAAAAATTTAAGAAATATTCAGTTATTTTTCTTCCCGATTTAAAGTTATTTTTTCAGCTGGTCTTCTACATTTCTAGGAGGCTCTAGAAATTTTAGAAAATTTAGAAATCTAAACTTTTTATCTACGATCTCAGGAAATTTCCAGAAATTTCTGCTTCAGATTTCAAGGTTATCTTCTTATCTTCTAAATTGCAAAGATTTTCTTGAAGGCTCTAGAACTTTTTAGAAAATTTGATTGTAGAAATCTTTTCTTGAGGGTTCAGGAAATTTTCAGTAATTTCTCTTTTTTTAAGCGTTAGATTTTTTAGATTTGTTTTCCTAAAATCTAGACTTAGTTTTCAAAGAATTCAAGAAATTTCCACAAATTTCTTCTCTAGGTTTCAAGATTTTTTTATTCAACCCGCTTTTGAAGATGAAGATTTTATTGGAAGCTCTAAAATTTTTAAAAAAAGATTCGTTTAGAAATCTTTAAAAAATGTTTTTTAATAATTCCTTCTATGGTATGGATTACACCATAGTAACGTCGCAACCATTGTCTTTATCAAAAATTTTACTTTGTCAATTTTCTTTTAAGCAAATTTTGTAATTAAAGTTATTGAAAACCGCGAGGCGATCAGTAATTAAAATTAAAATGTATATGTAGGATGGGTGGGTGGCCTCTAACCCACCCTCCAATCAGTAAAACATAAGCGAGGGTTTTAATTAAAAGTTGTAAAACATAAATAAATATAACATTATTGCAAAATTTTATAGATTTATTCAAACAAATTTGGAAATTTAAGAAAAATAGGACACAACTTTTCAAACAAAAGTTAAAGAGAATGAAAAACTGAAAAAGTTTTATCGAAATATTTTTTTGTGAAGTTCTTAATTTAAAAATGTTTTTGCATCAACCTCATAGTTTTCGAGTAAAATATAGGAAAAGTACTATGATGACCACATCACCATTTTTTATTATTAATGTAATATAATAGGATAATTTGACTATTTTTATAATGAATTCAAGTACTTTATACTTCTTTTCTTTTGAAAGTCAAAAAGACTTTACTTAATGAATTATACTATTAAAAGTTTATGTTTGAATGGACTGGGCAAAAAGTTTATAATTAGTATGATGCCTGTACAGAAAAAACTTTCAAAGAATTATCCAATATAGGTAATGAATTGATCGTTCAATTCATTACATATATTAATTGCATGCTAAAATTGGACATGGATAAATAATCAAACCTAGGTCCTTAATTATCTGCACTTCCTCAATCAACCATCTATTATTAAAAAATAGAAACATACCACACTTTATCATTAAATCCATCAGGAAATTAAGGTTAGTAAACATTATAAACGAAAAAATAATTATCTGCAGCGCAAAATATATAAGAAAGCTGATTCATATAAATCTAGTTATAGTTTTTAATAACCCCTTTAAAAATTATCAAAACTAGCCAGGAAAGTTGTATAAACGTGTAAAAATAAATGTGAAATAAATGAAACCAACTAAATTGTTAATTTATCTTATCATTAGAAACTAATATTATAAATAAAAAAAACAATAAATATTTTAGGTTTTTTTTTTTTTTTTTTTTTTTTTTTTTATTTATTTATTGACTTAGGTGTTAACCATTCAGTCACGACAATTTTTCTCTTTTCTTTTAGTTGTTTTATATAGTTATTTATGGTGGTTTATTAGGAGATATTTATTTAAATTTTTATTTTTGCATCTATTAATAGTTTTAACAAAGCTTGATGTATTTCGGGTTTATTTAAGGATATAATGTGCATTATGTTAAGGGGTAGATTAGAGTGAAGAGACACAGACTTAATGAATTCTTTAATATGAGTTTTGTTATTTTCGCATCCTAAGAAGATGTGATTTAAATCACCAACTTCTCCACATTCACAGTATCTGTCTTCTTTTAGACCTATTTTAATAAATGGGTAGGGAATGATCCATGGTTACTTTTAATTCTAAATATTGTTGACGCCAAAGGACGAGGTAGTGAATAATAGTATATATGATCTTGTCTGAGAGGGAGCGTAGGGTGTATATATTTATAATTGGTGGGCGGCGTATTCATCCATTCCTCTTCCCATGCTGACTTTATATTTTGTTTATATTTGCTGTAGTAATCTGTTATGGGAATGGGTATTTCGGAGTGGACATCTACTGACTGCACCGCAATTTTTGCCCAATAATCTGCTTCTTCATTGCCAGAGATTTTCGAGTGACCTTTTGTCCAGATGAAGTTAACACTAATATTTTCACTTTTACACTGTTTTAGTGCAATTTTAATTTCGAGAATTATATAATTTTTATTAAATTTTTCTGTATTTGAGAGTGCTCTAAGGACCGACTGGGAGTCCGTTAGAATTACTATATTTTTATGCAAATTTTTGATGGCCCATTGTACTGCATAAAGTATTGCCAGTGCTTCGGTTGTAAATATTGTTGCTGTTTGTGTAATCCTCATGTATTGTATATAATCAATTTTAGGCACTACGAATGCAAAACCTGTACCCTCACTTGATTTTGAGCCATCCGTATATATGTACAGGCTGTTGGGATATTTGATGGAGAGTATATGGCTTACTATTATGTTATTTAACCTGTAAGTGGAGCAGTATTCCGGATAGATGGGAGAAACCTTATAGCAGTTAATATTGTAATCAAAGTTAAACTCATATGGTTTGTCATACTTTTTGATCTTGATTTCCTCTTCATTTATATCGGTGAACGCTTTAGCCATAGGAGGAAAGTTCTTTTTGTTCCAATATTTATTAGTTAAGACTTCAGTGTTAAGTTTTGCTATGGGGTTAATTAATAGTTTTTTATTAAATGATGTGTACTGTAATATTTTTTTTGATGCTAGATATGAACGCCTGAGATATAGCGGAGGCTCATTACATTCAGCAAGTAGTACGTATTTTGGCGTAGATATCATTGCACCAGAGGCTATTCTAAGTGCTTTGTACTGGATTGTATCAATCTTTTTTAAAAGTGTATTACATGCTGCTCCATATACTATTGATCCGTAATCCAGAAGAGACCTTATGTAGCTCCGGTAAAACATTATACCTACATACATGTCTGCTCCCCAATGT
This sequence comes from Ontholestes murinus, assembly GCA_963969525.1. Taxonomy (NCBI): domain Eukaryota; kingdom Metazoa; phylum Arthropoda; class Insecta; order Coleoptera; family Staphylinidae; genus Ontholestes; species Ontholestes murinus. Next base: position 14,928,042 of record OZ018398.1, read on the forward strand.
TTCTTACATACCGCTCTCATAATATTCAATCCTTTTTCACATCTTGAAGCTAAGTATTCTATATGATTTTTCCATGAAAGTTTTAAATCAAGAACAATTCCTAGGTATTTGTATTGCTTAACTACAGGGAGTTTGATTCCAGCAAGTGTTATATGGTTAATATCTTTTGGATGATGCCTTGAGCACATTAGTATGCTAGATTTTTCAGTGGAAATTGTGAAACCATTCTCCTGTAAATATTGTTTTAATTTAAGAACTGCGACTCTAAGAGTTTGCTTAGATTTATCAAATGTAGAACAAGATGTATGTAAAACCAGATCGTCCGCATATTGAATACACGTAATCTTGTCTCCCATCAGAGTATGTATATCAGCTGTATATATATTAAATATCAATGGAGCTAGAACAGCACCTTGCGGTAACCCTATCGAAGAAATTCTTGGGCCCACAGGGATGCCGTGGTCGCTTAACATATATATAGCTCGGTTTTTATATATTAATGTTATGTTTCTACATACTTTGGATGGTATACCCATTTGTGTCATTTTCTTGTACAGAATGTCGAGGTTTACACTATCATATGCTCCTTGTATATCTACGAAAAGGCATGGATGATAACTGTTTGTTGCAAATGAGTTTTGTATGTTGGCGACGAGATCGTTGACTGCCTCCAAGGTACCCATGTTCTTCCGGAAACCATACTGTCTGGCTGGTAGCTTATTATGGAATTCCAGCCACCATTCCAGTCTGTTTTTAATCATCCTTTCAAATGTTTTGGTAAGCGTTGACATTAGTGAGATAGGGCGATACGATGTTACTCTATTTTTGTCTTTATTTTGTTTCAATATAGGGATAGCAACAGAAGTTTTGAGCTAGCTCTTTGAAATATTCGCTGTTGATCCACCATGAGTTATATACTTGGAGCAGTAAAGCTTTAGCGTTCGATGGGAGATATTGTATCATACTATATGTGATTCCATCAATACCGGGAGCTGTTGATTTCTTGCTGCTAATTGCATGTTCTAGCTCTGTCATGTTGAACGGATTGGAGAGAAAATGATCCTGTCCTTCTATCTCTTCTTCTACATCTTTGGTAGGGACACTTGTGGGCACAATATGGTTAAGGTATGGTTCTATTAGAATGTGAGGTATGTTGTTTGATGGTGTTTTTTTCCCTTCGATTGATTTAGCTTGTGACCAAATCTGCTTAATAGGCGTGTCTTTATTCATGTTATTACAATAATTGATCCAACTTTCTTTAGCTTTGGCTTTAAATAGCCGTTTAGTTATAGCTGCTTGTCTTTTAGCTTCTTGAAGGTTTTCCAATGTCGGTTGGCACTTATATAATTGAAGCAAGGTCCTCCGCTTGTCAACTGCTAATAGACATTCTCTGTCCCACCATGCTGGTTGATATTTTCGTTCTGTCATTTTGATTCTAGGAATGTGTGTATCTGCAGCCTCGGTTATCGATGTAAGAAGTATCTTTAGTTTTTCTTCCTGTCCAAACTGACGTTCTTCAATATATTTTTGAATTTTACTAGTGTATTTGTTCCAGTCAGCATGGTTAGTATTCCATATCATAGTGGATGGACGTTTATGTAACACATTCAACGAGGTCTGTAATTTAATAATTATTGGATAGTGGTCAGATCCAAGAGTATCACTCAGCAGTTCCCAATCAATACTAGTACTTAAGTTTGACGATGAAATTGTGATATCAACGACTGATTTCTTTTGATTTGGGTAGCCAAGTCTGGTAGCATTTCCATCATTATGTATACATAGGCTTAGATCATTTAGTGCATTGAGTACGTTTAGTCCTTCGTTGTTACACTCTGCTGATCCCCAGAGAGTGTGGTGGGCATTAAAGTCACCGCCGATAAGACATGCGTCCTTGTATGGGTGGAACAACTCTGTCCAATCTTTAGTGCTAGTTTTAACTGTTGGAGGTTTATATACTGAAAATAGGTGAATGTCGTAGTTAGCGCATTTAACGGTTGCGCCACAATATTCTATGCCAGGGTTATTTATATTAGAGGTGTTTATTTCTTTAAAGGGAATTGAGTTATGTATCATCAACATGACTCCACCTTTTCCGTCAAGTCTATCTTTTCTAATTATTTCATAATTTTTAACACTAAATAAGGATTGAGGCTTGAGCCAAGTTTCGGATATAATAGCTATATCAATATTATGAGTTGTTATACATTCTATAAAACTATGTTTATTAGATCCAATTGATCTAGAGTTCCATTGGAGTACCTTGAATTTTGTTTATTTGGGAGGAAGTTTCATCATAGGATTGTATGGGTATAGAATCTGTACTGTCATTGTTTGTTGCCAAACATTCTACGTTTGTTATAGTTTGTATAAAATTAGACAGGTTATCTTTAAGTTCCTTAACAAAATTGTCAGATTGGAGTAATTCTGTATGATCAATAAGATTTTGCACTAATATTGATATACCGTCTGCTAGCTCTTCTTTCAATTTGGTGAATTCGTTACGGTATGGGTTTGGTAAGACGCAAATTGGTTCTATATTTCTAAGAATATTTTGATCAGTTTTACGTTTTTTATTTTTATCAGATACTAGAGGTTTTGTTTTATGTTTATTTATTGGATTAGGTTTAACTGGAGTGATAAAATTACTTTTTATCTTATTGTTATGCAATGCATTAATATTTTGAGGGGTGTTTGTACTTCTTATTTCCGGAAATTCTGAGCTGCTTGATAGAGTATAGAATTTATTTGTACTTAAAATATTATTAAATGTGGCGGGGTTGTCTGCAATTTGTTCAGCTTCTTTAAAAGACAAGCTGGTTTCCGCCATTATTTTTTTAATTTTGATTTGGGATTTGTAAGTGGGGCATTCTTTGGATATAGATTGATGATTATTACTTTTACAATTTATACAAACAGATATGTCTGATGTGCATTTCTCGTCATGGGCTAAGCTACATTTTGGGCAGTATTGTTTAGGACTGTTGCATTGTCTAGTTGTGTGTCCGAATCTAAGGCATTTGTAGCACTGTATGACAGGCTGAATGTAGGGCTCTACCGGAAAATTTACATAATTAATTTTTATACTTTGGGGGAGCGTATGTCCAGAAAATGTTATTATCATAGTTTGTCTGGGTACATATATCGTTTCATTTTCCGACGTTATTTTTCGTTTGAATCGATGTACATTAATAACATCGATTTCAGAATTTATGTTATTGAATATATATTCATCAGAAAAATGTGTATCTACTAATCGTATAATGCCCTTTTTTTCAGTCATGTGCCTAGGAATATACGCAATAATATTATGTGTTTTGAAAAAATCATTATTTTCCACCATTCTATTGGCCGCGTCTGCCGATTTTAAAATGACTTTCACACGATTTCTTCCCACTCTTTTAACTTCCAAAATTTGTTGATTTATATCAGCATTTGAGTGAATTATTGAGCCCACTTTTAGTGGGTGTAAATTAGAGATATTTTTATCGATATGTTCAAAATAAACAACGAATGTATTATAACGAGAGTGATTCTGGTATTTAATACTAACGTCGATGCCCGCAAAAGGCCGTGCGTTTTTTGTGGATGTATTTGCCGCGTTCAGGTTATTTATAGATTTATCAGTGCTCGAATTCACATTGGTCGGGTTAATATTATCAAAATTATTACTATTATTGCTATTAAGGTTATGCGCTTCTAGTAATTTCTTAAGAGGATGATTTTTATTAATGCCTTGTGGAGAGTTACCGATATCCATTGCGTCCGCCATTCCGGCGGCGCAAGGATTTACCTTCGTAAATTGGCTCTATGGGCCTTATGTAATATATTATGCTATTTTATATGTGTTATGATGGGTGTATGTATATATGATGATATTTAAATAAAATTTAAATGAAATAGAAGTATATTAATGTATAGGATACGATTTGTCTTAGCTCGATATTGTCGCACGTGTGCACACGGGAACGGTCTGCACAGAACTGTGTATTTTAGGTTTTATCATAATATATTTTACGTAACTTAATAATTAATATAACACTAGATAGTTCATGAAGAACATAAATAGTTTTATTCGCTCTTTATTATTACAATTTCCTATTAAACACTTACGTGATCCAATTAATCACCATATCGTGGATTTAATTCTTCATTAAGAGATGAACGCGTATAGAACGAGATATTTAATTAAAAACGTTTTTCATTTAATGAAAAGTGTAAAAATATAGAGTAGTAGCTCAATGGGTCAAATTTTCCGCAAGGAAAATTCCATCCGACGCCTTAATTAATTGCCGTTTTCACTTGCATTTTTCTGTGCTTTGCTGAATGCAATTATTCTGTTAAACTCGAATTATCCACTGGAAATTCGAGTTTTTTCTCCAATTACGATCGATCATTTAGTTCAATTATGTGTTTATACAATAATTGCTACTATTGCTATATAATCTTATAATTATTAAATGTAATATGATAACTCAATTAATTTAGATTTCAAAGTATTTAGATTAATTCACTGACTATCCTTTATTGCATTTGCATTCAATCAATTTCTCATGTTTATAATTGAATAATTTAATTTACATAATATACACTTTAATTTATCCATATCAATAAGTTTATAAATATTAACAAAGTGACACATAAAGGCTTAAGCTACATAAGGCCTTTCGTCTAAAGAATAATATATTATTAAATACAAAGCCAAAAAATCCATTTATATATATATAGTTATCGTGCCATACACTAATATAAAAAATAATGGCATCAAAAGCAATTTACATTGCAAACTATAATGGAACTACTAATCCAATGTCATGAATATTTCCTGTCCGAAACTCTAACATCAAAAGTCTCAAATAAAGTGAGTTAGTAGTATTATAGAATAATAGGCTGAAGTAATAAATTTTCACGTAGACAAGAACATAGTATTTCAATTAGTGGTGAGGCAAAGATTCCATACACCGTGTGCAGTCGCTCCAGGGGTCATTAACGTAACTAGTTCGAAAGTAAATAGTGCATTATAATATTATGTACATATAAATAAAAAGAATACAATATTATTCATAAATTCTAAAATCATATGTAAAACATTTTAATGTTATATTAATGTTACAATTTTAATATGATTACTCAAACATGGATAATTATTTATGATCTTCAATACTATAATCGTATATCCGAAATTACTAAAGATACTTGTTTTGATAAAATGATAACCATAACCATACCAAATGCGATAAAAACAAGTAATAATACAAACATTAAATTACTTAATGATTATTTGTCTCTGTAATATCTTCTCATCTAAAAAAAATACAAACAACTTTTTTGCAATAATTTTACTAAAATTGTCTTTAATATCAGTCGCTTCTATCATGTTTTCGAAAATGTTTGAGTTATGCACATTGATATCTAACAGACCCAACAGAAAAATTCCTAAAGCGTCTTCACTGTTCATCAACGCCAATTCAACGTATTATTCGTAATTCCGAATTACGTAAATATTCACCGAAAACGTAACGCCAGATATTACTCTCGGACCATTGAAAAATATTTAATTATCAAAAACCAAAACATTCAAAATTCATTAATCTTTCGAATACGTCATTTAGTCAGATAGAAACCTCATTTCTATCCCAAAACCCAAATTACAGTGTAATAATAAACATTAATAATATAATCAGAGTTAGCCTTAAAAATTGTTATCTTTCAAGTTTAAAATTCTTAAAACCCACAGCGGCAGCAAAATGATTAAGTCAATAAATCAAGAATTTCAAATAACTTGACAATTAAAAAAACAACAGCACTTTTTTAAATCCAATGTTAATACCATGTTTTCCAAATTTGAAATAGCTAGCTTTTTAAAAATATTACAAATTTCACACCTAAATACTCTGTCAAAAAATCACTTGAATTATCCTAGAAACTAAAGTCTATCACTACACACAAGAACTTGAAATTAAAATTTTATGACGTTAACAGCATGTTTTCTAATATTCCTACACATGAATGCATTCAAATAGTACAAGCTCTTTTAGATAAATCCAACATTGACCTTATTAAAAATTCAGAATTATCCGACGCACTTAAAATCAAAATACTTAGGAAACATACTAACGTCAACTCCACAATTCCCTACAATTCAAATCATTCATTGTCTCACAAGTTAGCTGTATTTCATTCTATAATACATAGAATGTTCATAATTCCTCTATCGGAATCAACTAGATCCATATAATTAGACAAAATTATTTCAAAGAGCTAAGGACTTTAGTTTTCCAGTCAGTCTAATTCAAACTTTAATTTACAAAAAAACTACAAAAATCAACCAGGGCTCATTGTTATCCAAATATTATAGATTATAAAAAATTAAAAATCCATAACATTTATTTATTTCGGGCAAGCCACAAATAAAAAATCGTACAGAAAACAAAATCATCAGATTACTTTTAGTCCAGCGAGTAAACTTTTTAACGCCAAAATCCAATCAATTAAATAATCGAATATATACCAAATTTTCATCTTTCGAATGTAGGAGTTTTAAGAAAGATTCAATGAATATTATAGAGTTAGACTTAGACATTAACCAGTTCATTTTCTAATCATATTTTAGAGGCTAATCATTAATTTCCACATATTGGCAAATTAAAATTTTTATATGTTTACAATAAAGGTCAAAGGCTTAATCTTTTAAAATAATTAAAAGCGAATACTGTGGTGCTATAAAAATCTACGAATGATTCATTACAAAGCAATCAGTTTTTGTTGGGGCTCAAAAAAAATCACAAATGATTCATTATAAAATATGATTACCATATGTATCACTGTTTGGTATGTACTGTAGTCTGAATGATTAATTGGGCATGTTTTATTTTAATATAAAGCAGATTATGCAATCAAGGTCAATAGTCAAGATTATCATGGTATAATTAGTGTTTGTGCTGTATTGCTTTTGATCAAAAGTATGGGCCATATTTCAAAATACAAAAAATTGCAACTATCCTTGCAAGAACTACTCATTCTACATTAGCGTCAGTCGACTCACATTTCCTCTCGCGACAAAGAAAACTGTAATTGCAAAACAAACCTTCAACTGGATATTAAATTTATAGGCTGCATTATAAATTTAATATTAAAAAACGGTATGTCACGTGCTAATAACAACTAGACAATAAGCGGTTGGTGGTTGTTTTCACAAAAATGTGAAATCTTGTTCAAGTGTTACTGAAAGACTAAAAGCTCACTATGGATATTGTCCAACATTTATCTATAACATGGCCCATATTAGAAGATTATGTTAAATTAAACATTCTAATAAATTCTTTTAATTAATAAAAATTAACAAAACAACAGGTTACTGCCATTTATAAATTCTATGAAAATAATTATAACAAAATATCATTGACAATAAATTGCATAAAACACAGAAATGCAGAAAATTTTACAGTAAACAACCCAAACGAAGAATCATAAATACTGGTTACGGTTGAAATTGACAAGCCCTGACCAAAACTTTATTATTGATTGTAATCTTCATTGATAACTCACAATACAAAAACGGTCTTTATATTATAAAAAGAACCGTAGCGGGGAAAGCCTGATACCTGATCCATAAGGCAAAATAAGTAGGTCACCTTCAACTGGATGTGGCGTTATTTGCAAGCTCAAATAAGTCACCAAAGAATTAAAGGCCGATATTAGTTTATGAAATACTATAAAGGTATTGAGTAAAAACCGCAATGAACGGCAAAATTTTGATTTTTTTGATGATTAAATAATTTATAAAATGATCAAAACAATTTCCTATTCAGGCAGACCACATCTTCATACCATTTTCAAAGATATATATATGGTCGAAATTGATACGCTAAAAATTATTATGGGCAAAGTAAACACCGCATTTGATTAATTTATTATTTGGGAATAATATTAGGAAATGATTATAAAATGTTCAGAATTAGAAGAATAACGTTAATCTCGAGATAAATTAGAAGCATTTTATATGTATGTAGTGATATAAATACAAAATATTAATTATGCGAAATTGCTTCATAGAAATGCTACGATTTTTGCGTGTTGATAATAAAAACAAGTGAAACCAACGCTTAGAAGAAAATGAAATAGCTTTAGTATCAAGAGTATGGAATATGTCAAAACTATTCCAAGCTAGTTCCAAATATACAGTGAAAAGCTGGGTATATATTTACTCAATACATGCCGAATAAGCCTGATAAATTGGAATCAAATTTTGTTTGGCGCCCTATACGAAAAGCAAAAATTATGCATGGATTTCCCATACTTAGGAAATGAAGAAATGTTGTTTCCGTTATATGACTCACGTTATTTCTGATAATTTGACATCCTGACAGTTTTTGCAATTATCAAAAGACAATTTAACCTCAGAAATTATGCAACTATACAATACATGCAGAATTGTCATACTTTATCGTTTAAAATAAATAAATAACAATATTGGCTATTTTTAATAAATTAATTTTTCTGGTAGATAAAAACAATAAATTTTTATTTGCATTTATTAATATCTTAAAAGAAGATATCGATAGTAATTGTTCAAAAAAACGAAATTAATATCAACTTTTCATAAAACTCTCTAATACTATCACTTTTATCAACCATATTTTTACCAATCGCCAACTGGTGAGTAAAAAAAAGCAATTTAATTCTTAAAGAATAAACGAAAAACAATTATACATTGTTCTGCATAACATTTATTTATTTATAGCAACTATAGTTTCGATCACTCAGCATTATCAAAAGAGAAGTAACTTAAATCAATGACTAAAACATGTTTTTAATTTATATTTAATTCAAAACGGCTTAAAAATGGGTAAATTTACAAGGTCTAGCGGGTCATCAAGTACTGGTACACCCATAAGTCCATTTACTTAACCCTTCGTTAAAAAATACATTACATAAAGTACACTTTTATCAAAAGAATGACATGAAATTATTTTGCGAATGTAGACTTTTGTTCCCGTTCTAGGGAAATGATCTTAAATGTTCATTTAGTATAAATACATGTTTTAATCGTAGTTTTTTAACTGTTTTATAGAATGGACAGTAACCGAAACAACACAAAGAATACTTGAGGCTTTCGAAATGTAACTATACAGGAGAATATTGGATATCTTGGGTAGACTGAGTGACCAACAATGCAGTGATGGAATGAATGAACAAGGACTTGGAAATAACGAAAACCACCAAGAGAAGAAAACTAGAATACCTTAGACACATTATGAGATACCGCCTTCAAAAATATGTTCTCCAAGGGAAAACCTATGGTAAAAGAGAACCAGGAAGAAGAAGAATATCATGGCTTAAAAACTTAAGAACTCTTAAAAGCTACCACCAAACTATTCAGAGCAGCTGTAAACAAAGTAATCATATCCAAAATTGTCGCCAATATTCGGAATGGATGTGCACTCGAAGAAGAAGAATAGTAGTAGGAATCACTATTTTTATGACTAGAATTTGTCGTCATTTGGAAAACCTATTTAAAAAAATCACCAAAAATGATAAAAAAGTAACGTCCACACTTCGCCCAAATCGCGAACATACAAGATAAAATATATATTTTTACTGGTAAAAAACAGTATTATTATTATTAATAGCAATTAAATCTTTATGCATTTTTTAACTCAAATCGTAGAATAGTTAAAAGTATAATGAACACATCAGTGCCTGTTTCTGAAATAACTTGTAATAAATTGAATGAGTCATGTTCAAGTTTCAAATCAGATGATAGCCCGCACTTTTAAAAAAGATATATTCAAAATATCTAAACTTATAATGTGACCCAAAAGAGATAGAAAGTTAGAATAGGTGAATTAGTACTATAAACAACAATTCAACGGAACTATGTAAAAATTACACATATGTACATTTTATATCATTGCTGGAGCAAATAAAAAAATCATCATATTACTTTCCTGTGTACTTCTCATTATTCTTTAAAAATGTTTATTATATAAATTCAACGTAATTTTAGAAGCATGTTAATTTTGGTACTTTCACTATTATTAAGAAAGATTAATTAATAAGTTGTCCAAATTAAAGTAATAACAACAATATTTAATTTTATTTTCAATGATACAGAGAGAATAAAGAAATTATTGCACAAAACTTTTCCTGCAGGTTGTCTTCACTCCATTCTTACTTGTTTAGATTCTGGAGTGTAATGATATACCCACGTCTCATCACAAGTGACAATGTGACTTGAAAAATAGGCGGACACCATTTTTACAGTGACCAATATGTGAAAACGTTTGCAAGCAATTTTCTAACAACTACTTAATTATTTTACAATACGTACATACTTATTTTACTAAATTCTGGTTTATATTTGATTCACCCACGTATATTCGTATGATGGTGATAGTCATTTCCGGTAACAGAATAAGTCAGAACTTCACTTCGGAAAGTACTGAAAATTAAATATAGTATGAGGAGCCACCTATACAATAAGTATGGCAGAATGACATAACAAAACATTTAATTCAATTACTAGAATCAGATTCTGAATATGTCTATCAATCAAAAATTATGCGAACAATACATTTTTGAAGGAGAGAAAAAACAGATATTATTTGAGCAATGTAATTAGTATAAAATTTTTTAGTTATATGAACACAACTATTTTGATTTTTTTTAATAAAATAATCAAAGGTAATTTGTAATATAAAGAAATAATTTGATGTAGTAATGTATTGACAGATGTGTTCATGTCACGCTCAAAGAACCTTTAGCATTTCTCAGCAAAAAAGCATGTGCTGTTTAACACCATTGTCTGAATTAAATTATTTTCGATTCAAAGAATTTTGCAAAGATCAAAACAAATATCATCATGGAACACAATACCCTTACAATTTGCCACTTCTGTAAATGGTTTCATTCAATTTGTCCAATTGGCGACAGTACGCAGCTGTATTGATGGTTTAGTTCTGGGGTAGCAGCTCAAAATGCACGACGCCTTTATAATTCCACCAAATTGAGATCATAATGTATGATGGATATTTGTTTGTTCACCAAGCTTGCATCATGATCGTTTTCGCACAACGTTTTCGTAAACTACCCATTTCTCATCTCCAGTGACAATACGTTTGAGAAATGAATCATTTTCATTGTATTTCAAGAGCTTGTCTCAGGCATTTATGCGCTTTGTTAAATCAATTTCTTTGAATTCATGCAGAAGCCAAATATCTAGTTTAGTAACATATAGCAGAAAATGCCTTTCTACGGTTATTTGAGAAATGTTTCATATTTCTCGAATTTATCGTTTGCTTCGATTAATGCCTTTGGCGTTTTCTTTTCAATAAAACAAAAACTACACATTCTTTAAACTCTACGAGCCGCAGTAATCTTAACGATTCCGCCGGCATTTGAATACTAAAGGTAAATAAGCGGTCGCTACCGCCGCTTCCAGACGAGACTGAACTTGCGGTTTAAAAATATGCAGTTTCAACACGCTCGCAGTAATTAATGTTAACCATATTTACAAGGGGACTGCTTCCACCGCTTCCATGGACCGCATGCCACTTACTTTTTTTATAATAATAATAATAATATTCTTTATTGGTGCTAACTTAACAAAATAATGTCTTACACAAGTCGTAGAATATGGCAAATAAAAGTATAGATCATAATAAGAACATCAAGGTAGTATTTAACAGCAGACATATTTAATAGGGTACGGTCCTAATCCGTTATTTAAATATCACAGATATATATTTAAAATTTGGTGTATAAATAAAACCTAAAAAAGATATAAGACAAATTACAGTTTAAAAAATTGTGGAATACGTTATATTAAAATCAGGTTATCACAGATATAAATATTAAAATTTGAAGTATAACTAAAAGTTTAAAACACACATAAAATAAACTAATACAGATTACAGTTTAAAATTTGGTATATAAAGTATATTCAAATAAAATCAATTACCACAGGTGTTGCCAAGAACAAAATATTATAGGACGATGAGTAAGTATATCTTATTTTGGGAGTTTTACTTCGTAAAGCTATCAATATACTCTTCAATTGAGTAGAAGGCATGCAATTGAAGGTAACTTTTGCACCAACTCTTGAATTGTTGAACATTCAAATTTTTGACATTGCTTGGTAAAACATTAAAAAACTTTATGCAAAAGTACCTCGTTCCGGTTTTGGCCTTTGATAAGCGAAACTGAGGGATTCGTAGATCGTCCACTGCCCGGGTTTCATATGAGTGGAAAGCATTATTCGATAAATAATCCTTCATATTTCTCCTGATATACAGAAGACATTCTATTATGAAAAGGCATGGTACTGTCAGTATACCTAGAGTAATAAATTGTTGCCTACAATCATCCCTGTATTGAAGGCCACCTGATACTCGAATTGCTTTTCTTTGAGCTCTGAATATATCTTGTAAAATTGCAGAATGACCCCATAGCAGTATGCCATAGTTGATATGTGAATGTATGTAAAAATAGTAAGCCTTCTTCAATTGTTTAATATATAATGATCTTGACAGATTTCTCAAAATATAGACACCTTTCGTTATCTTATTTACAATCTCAATGCCGTGCGTTTCCCATGTTAATTGATTATTGATAGTAAAACCAAGAAGTTTAATTGATGATTTTTCGGTCGATTCCGATCGTTTTAGTGAAAATACTTGTTGAACAGTTTTGTTTGCATTTAATTTAAGTTTGTTACTGTCAAACCAACATTGGGCATGTTCCATAATAGGTCGTAGTTGGTTTTTTGTACTGGAAATCGACTCCCCCTTAAGTGAGAAAGTGGTGTCGTCGGCATAAAGCACAGTTTGTATTTTTGAGAATTGTTCCGGCAGATCATTAATATAAATTAAAAATGATAATGGGCCTAGAATTGACCCTTGGGCTACGCCGTGCACCAATTCACATTCTTTTGACAAGATATTATCATGTTGGACTATTTGACTTCTGTTTGTTAAATATGAAGTAATTAATTTACAGCTAAGCGGTGCAAAATTATAAAAGTATAACTTCCTTAGCAATGTAGTATGCATTACGCAATCGAAAGCTTTGCTAAGATCAATAAGATTGCATACAACAATGCTACCACTCTCAAAGGCATCAATGATATAATTAACTAAAGATTCTGTTGCCATTGTCGTGGACCTACGTGACCTGAAACCAAATTGAGAATTTGACAATATTTGATTTCTTTCTAAATATTGGCCTATTTGTTCAGCGAGTATTAATTCTATTATTTTTGAAAATATTGGTAAGATAGAAATGGGTCTATAATTATTTAGATCTTCTTTATCCCCTTTTTTTATGCACAGGAATACACTTTCCCATTTTTAAGATGTCTGGAAATATTCCGGTTCTAATAGATCGGTTAATTAAGTGGGTTAGAGGACATATTATTAAATCCAAGACTATTTTTATTATTCCAATATTAAGTTCGTAAATATCTTTACTAGGTTTGTTTTTTATTTTAGTTACTTCCTCGAAATTAAAATATTGATTACTCATGATACGCATTTTTAGCATTGAATTGATAGGGTCTTGTAAACAGCCAGATATGGAATTTATTACTTGGTCTGGAATAGACGCAAAAAACTGATTAAAATCGTTAGCTGTTATATTAGATTTGGGTTTGTTGTCCACTTTTGTATTTATTTTGGATTTTACTACATCCCAGACCGCTCTCGAATAATTACAACTGGTATTTATATAATTTTCATTGGCCTCCCTCTGAGCTTCTCTTATACGTTTTTTATATTCTTTTCTCTTTCTTGTGTATTCAGCTGATAAGCCCTCATTTCTATTTTTTATATTTTTAAGAAAATTAAGATTTTCCCGCATTTGTTTAAGGTCAGAGTTAAACCAATGAATATTATGTTTTGTTCCCGTAATTTGTTCGCGTTCGGGGAAAGCTAATTCTGATGACCACGTGATGGCATTTAGGAGAATATCCCATGCGTGATTTATATCAATCGTGTCGCATATAATATCATGCCAGTCGTAAGATGCAAGAGTGTTATAGAATTTTATTTTGCCTGACTGTGTGATTGGTCTCACAGTTTTTTTACTTTTTATATTGGGTTTGTTGTCTATATCAATGTATATTCCCCGATGATCTGAAACACCTATGTTAATTATTTTAGCAACATCTGTATTATCATTGAATTTGTTGGTGAAAATATTGTCAATACAAACTTCTTGTCTTGTGGCTTGATTTGAGACTTTGTATAGACCATAAGAAGCAAAAACATTACACAGCTCAAGCGCATTTCTATCATTTCGATTGAAATATACATTAAAGTCCCCACATATATATACTATCCTAGAGAACGAATTTAATTTTCCGAGCATATTTTCCAGTATATTTAGAAAATCAATGAAGTTACTATTTGGCGACCTATATATTGATATAACAATTATGTTTAATACATGTAAATGTATACCCGACATTTCGCATATTAATTCGTGAGAGAGGTCTGCGAGAAACGTTAAAACATCATACTCAAGATCCTCTCTCACCATTACAAGCGAACCCCCATGCTTAGCAGTATGTCTGCTGAAACAAGCTGCTATATGGAAATTATTTATTTTATAAGCATCTACTTCATTTTTTGTCAACCAATGTTCAGTAAGAGTAATTACCTTGATATTCTTATCTATTATGTACGCTTCTAATTCTTCTAATTTATTTCGCATGCATTGGATATTGATGTAGAATAAGGATGGACACAAATAATTATTTATATGCTCTTCTCTTCCACTGGAGGTGTCTTCGAAGTTTCCCTGGGTCGGAATAAAAAATGACGTACCATTACTCCCGTGGGCCATAATGTCGGATCTTCAATTTTCTCAAGACAGCTGAATGGGACTGTTATCTTAAAAGATGCGTATTCCTCCGGGCGGCGTGAGTTTAATTGTTCACATTCGATTAATTTTATTTGATTATTCTTCAAATGTATTTTTATATCATCGATTGTCGTATTTGGCTGAACTCTATAGACATGTAAATGCGCTCGTTTTTCTACGCCCTTTAGTGTAGATTGAGAGTCTGATTTTCCTTCGATGTTTTTCCTCGGTTGTTTACTTTTCCGCTGGACTGTCTTCCAACTATGCGATTTCTCTAAAGCATTTATACTGGTTAACTTATTCTCAGTTGATTCACGTGGTTTTTCAGCTTCTACAATTACAGCATCGCTAGTAGGTGATCTTTTATCATTGACGAGAACTTCGCACGTATTTGACGTTGAACTATGAGACGGTTTCTGTAACTTGAATTTATCCATTTTTGGTGCTGCCATCTTGATATTGGTGGCTTTATCATTATCGGAACATGGTTGGTTGATCACTTTGCTGGTCTGTTTACATTTACAGGAATCTGTAGCCGATTTCAAGAGATTTTCTAAAGTATTTATTCGTTGTTTTAAATTATAATTTTCATGAATGAGCTTCGTTTTCTCCTCTATTTCATTCACTAATTTAAGCAACAAAATATTATCTCTTTTCAGAGTACTTACATCTTCGTTTGTATCAGGCAGTATTAAACCGTCCATAACCTCACTTGTGCTCTTGGATTTTGTATAGGCAGCGGTGCATCCTGAGTGGTGTAATTCGAGACACGACGGATGGTATTGCTTCTGGCAGCTGTTACATTCACTTATGTTGGCAACTATTTGCTTTTTAAACTTATTGCACTTTGCAGATTTCACAATATTTACATTGGCCGAGGCCGGAGCCGTTGACGCCATTATAAATCACAATTTAAAACGTCTCCTATCAAATGGTATTTAGATTAGATGATTTGGACTAAAGATAATTGGTTACAAATAAGTGTAACCGAAATAACTTAAGATTCAACCCAATTTTTCTGAAGATGTAACTGACAGTGTATTTTATGATTTTTTATTTTAGTAGTAATAATTTGAAGACGCACAAGTAGGTAAATTAATCGTTTCAATTGTAGTCATGAAGTTTTTTTTTCTTAGAAATCTGACAAATAACTCTCTGTCTACTTCAGTGTATGTTGTGTCCTAGATTTACAGATGCATTATCTAACTTATACGTTATTTGTCAGATTTCTAAGAAAAAAATAAACTTTATGACTACAATTGAATTAATGGCTTGTTTCTACATATAATATGGGCTATGATTAAATGTAAATAAATTAGTAAAATATGTACATTTCAATTTAGAAATATCATATTAATTAAATAAATAATGAAATAAATTTGTAGTAATTGTTTATACTAAGGAAGAATATTTGGAATTTTCAACCACTATTCTGTGTATTTGTTAACAACCTGATAAAATGCAAAATTATTTTTAGAATATACAGGGTGAGTTTTTTTTCGATGTTCACTATGGGGATCTCGGAAACTATAAGAGATAGAGAAACGGTTAAATAGGGAAAGAAGTGTAGATTTACGAGAAAAATAAAATTCCACTTTCAAAGTTTTCAAAAAAGTCAAGGGTAACTAGATATTTTGAAAAAAGTAAAAAGTATCAATTTTTTCAAATCAATATATCTCGGTTATTATAACAGATAGAAAAAAACTGTAAAGGACAAAGTTTTAGATAATTTTATGCAGATTAATAAAAAATAATCAGAAAATTTGTATCCCCATTATTTTCCGAGATATGACGCAAACTTACATTTTTTTAAATGGAAACCATAGTTGGCTGTCATCTCATTCAAAAGGTAATTTTTTTCTCTTTAATCCAATATGGCATACGACATAGTTATTTCTAAAAATAAGTGAGTTATAGTCATTTTAAATTTTATTATAAATAAAAAATGGGTAGCCATGAAAAAGATGAAAGTAAAACAATTGCAGCTGTTTATAATATTAGGAATATTGTAATTATTAGTTCTACAGAGATAAACCAAAATAAAATAACTGCATAAAGTAATTCTGTAATTATCAATATATCAATGGGAGAGAAATTTTAATATTAAAAAAATATGGTCAAAGAGTCCACTATTAATACTATTATGACATAAATTATATCTTTTTAAAATTGAATTTATGGCTTGTTGACTATTCTCATGTAAATTGAATTAAATGTTTCAATAAAAACTAGTTTATGATCATCCACAGATTGATATGATTTTTCATATACTTTGTTTTTTACATAACCCCACAGAAAAAATTCTAAAACGCACAGATCGGGAGATCTAGGTGGCCCTGGGATTGGTTTATTTCTTCCCACTTATGAGTTAGGAAAAGCATCATTTAAATAATTTGTAAAGCCAACATGTTATGAGGTGGAGCACCGTCATATTGAAACCATTTAAATCTTGCTTGTAATGATAAATTTAAACAATCGAGCGTATCTTGAAATGTTTTCTGAAGAAAATGAAAGTAATAGTTTCACTTAGTGAGGTTTCAAAAATATATGGACCGAGAATTATTAATCCAAACACACCATGGATTAAACCCAAATTTAATTTGTAGTTTTCTCTGTGAAACTTCTCGTGTATTCTCTTAAGTTCATCTATGTTCATTGTGGCGATTAAAAATACCACAATTAGTGAATCGCGATTCATCTGTTCTTAATATTTTTGTAAGAAACGTATTATCCTATTGACAAATGGGTTTATACCACATACAGAAGGCCATTTGATAATTACAAAATTATTATTCTTATGCTGGTTTTTCATTTTTATTTAACTTTGTAAAACTAATAATTACAATATTGCTGTTATTATAAAGAACTTCAATTGTTTTACTTTCATCTTTTTCATGGCTACCCATTTTTTATTTATAATAAAATTTAAAATGACTATAACTCACTTATTTTTAGAAATAACTATGTCATATGTCATATTGGATTAAAGAGAAAAAAATTACCTTTTGAATGAGGTCATAGCTAACTATAGTTTCCATTTAAAAAAATGTAAGTTTGCATCATATCTCGAAAAATAATGGTGATAAAAATGATTATTTTTTATTAATCTACATAAAATTATATAAAACTTTGTCCTTTACAGTTTTTGTCTATCTGTTATAATAACCGAGATAGATTGATTTGAAAAAATTGACACTTTTTACTTTTTTCAAAATATCTAGTTTCCCTTGACTTTTTTGAAAACTTTGAAAGTGGAATTTTATTCGTCTCGTAAATCTACACTTCTTTCCCCATTTAACCGTTTCTCTATCTCTTATAGTTTCCGAGATCCCCATAGAGAACATCGAAAAAAACTCACCCTGTATACCAATTTTCGAGCAACCGCATTTATGGATCAAACAAATGCGTTAGAACTTTTTCGGTTCTGATATAACTGGGAATAACTTGCTACCTATTATTGACAATACAATATGAAGAAAATACATTAAATCAGAAGCAAATGCAGATCAAATTCAAAATTTCAAAAAGTAGCCTTAAAAGTTCAAAAAAGTTCAAATTCTACAAAATTAAATTGATTATAATTTCTTATCACGTGATGATTGAATTTTGAGAAATTTTAATGAACAAAATTTTTTTTTTATTGTTGAAAATTGTGATGTGGCCATCATAGTACTTTCCCTATATTTTACTCGAAAACTATGAGGTTTACAAAAAAGGCTATTCATAATGATTTCTTCACTTTTGAATTCTCTACAATTATTTGTAATACAAGTTTCATGTAACTTTAATAGTTTATTAACAATTGGCAAAACATGTTAAAATTTTCAATTTTTATATTTTTTTCTCAAAAGAATTTTATGAAAAATATTTTTTAAAACTTGTTCACCTTTTCATTCCCTTTGACTTTTATTTGAAAAATGCGGTAATATTTTTTATATTAAAAGAAATACCGGGGAAAAACAAAAAAAAAATGGTTCACCAAAAGCTTTTCACTTTTTAACGATGAAACCTTAAGTTTAAAGTTTCATCTCAAACGAATCATTTGTTTTTTAGATACAGCGCCCACAGACATTTTCATACACGAAAACAATATTTCCCCTATATATACTATACAGGGAAAGTAATAAATAAACACAACCAATCTAAATTCGCGACAATTCTTGCAAAATTATAGAATCGTATATATGTTACAATGGTAGCAAAAAACTAGTCTTTCGCATGTGTTCGTGAATCTATAAAAAAATGATTAAATTATGTGGGTTGCCTTTCCGATAACCACAACTAAAACGTTGGCAAAATAATAGTTATTAACTTCAACGAAAAAATATACTTTCCATTCAACATATCTTCAATGTTGTGGTTTGGGTTTTTGGAACCGATTATAATGATTCGCCTAAATTTAACCATTTTCTGCGTTTCAAATTGTCATATAGATTCCATTTGTAATGATTTTTCACAAGAAAGACTTTTAACGCTATTTATTTAGCAGAGAAAGACGCGCTGCCACTCTTTGATTTTTGTTGGTTTCAGAAGTTTATTCAGAACCCATTTTCCTTTTTTCTGGATCTTTTCCATCTCATATAGGCGTTTGGAAATCAATTGCTGGATTACTCCCAATTATTCTGCAAGCTCTTTCTGCGTTTGTACGAAATATTAAACGAGTATTTTCTCCAATTCATCGTTGCCACACTTTCTACGGCCTTCAGGGCGAAGTTTTTCGTTCAGTTAGAAATTACCGCTTTTAAACCGCTGAAACCAAAATGCGCATACATCATACGTTACAACACCTTTACAAAGAAATTAACAAATATATATAATCGCACGCTCATGAACCATTTTTTTTTCTTGTTAGAAATTGCAAAGAATGCAGTATCGGATGTACAACTCATTTGTCGCCATTTTCGACTGTACTTAACTGAATACCTTTAAAGGTTATGTTAGGCTTTCCGGCATACCAACTGTCAGTTTTAATCAATATATACCCGCAAAAGAACGGGAAAATCAATTAATTTTCAAATAAATTTCTTCACTACTTAAAATAATTTGGATAATTCATTTGCACATCTAATATATCCATGTTTAACCATTATTAAAGTTCTCTTTTAAATTAAAATTTAATTAAATCCTTTTTTCGTTTGAAATCATGTTAATTAATTTTAGAGTCGTCGCGTATAATTGTACTTATTAATTGTTAAATCAATTGAATTTAAAATAATGAAATTTATTATTTTAATATAATACTTTATGTATGTAAATATATTTAATATTACATAATTTCCCTGAAAACAATACCACTTACGTTTACAGTCTAGTAAAAGTGATTTAATAACAACACTTATATATTTATAAAAAGCCAATAAAAGCTGACATTTACATTAGATACAAATGTGAAATGCCATTCGCAAATAATACGTTTTGCAAGTTTAATGTCATGAGATCATAAGACTGCGTAGTTTATTGGCCATTAAAATATAAAAGATGATATAAAGTTGCCTATATTACTATGCTAGATTGTGACAAACTTTCACCATAAAACACGGAACGCCGGAATATTAAAATATAAATGGAGGGTTACTTTCATTTGTTTTTTATTTCGTTGCAAATAATAGTATTTATTGTAATTAAATGTTTGTCAGCGTTCTTAATAATTTAATATTAATAAAATATCTGTTATTTTAAATATTATAGTATTTTATATTAGATTATTCTATAATATAAAATGTCTACTTAGGTGAAACTTTAAAGTAACAGGCTCATTTACACACACATAATATAAAAATAACAAAGCGGAAGGACCACGTGGTCAATAGCCAAATAGTACTATTAAAACCTCTAAAATTGTGTAACATCGGTAATGCAATTTGCCATTGGGATTTAGGGGGACAATTCTTTAAAGTAACAATCTTATTAAGTTATCAAGTGTTTAATCCATTTTTAGTGGTAGTAGTAATTTTTAATTTTCTATCGATAATATATTTATATATATATATATATATATATATATATATATATACAGGGTGAGTTTTTTTCGATGTTCTCTATGGGGATCTCGGAAACTATAAGAGATAGAGAAACGGTTAAATGGGGAAAGAAGTGTAGATTTACGAGAAGAATAAAATTCCACTTTCAAAGTTTTCAAAAAAGTCATGGGTAACTAGATATTTTGAAAAAAGTAAAAAGTGTCAATTTTTTCAAATCAATATATCTCCGTTATTATAACAGATAGCAAAAAAACTGTAAAGGACAAAGTTTTAGATAATTTTATGTAGATTAATAAAAAATAATCAGAAAATTTTTATCGCCATTATTTTCCGAGATATGACGCAAACTTACATTTTTTTAAATGGAAACCATAGTTGGCTATGGCCTCATTCAAAAGGTAATTTTTTTCTCTTTAATCCAATATGACATACGACATAGTTATTTCTAAAAATAAATGGTTTATAGTCATTTTAAATTTTATTATAAATAAAAAATGGGTAGCCATGAAAAAGATGAAAGTAAAACAATTATTTTATTCCACGAGAATATTAAACATTTATAATCGACTTTTTATTATTATTTTTTAATACGTCGAGGGTATAGTGTAATGTATGATACATCACAAAGTAATAACACCTCAACAATCAAATATTTACATGTTATTAACCAGTTAGATTAATTGATGAGAGTGTAATAACACGTTTACGCCTATATCTGCATAAAAGGGTTATTAAATATTCAACAACAATTTTCCCGGCGTTTTCCTGGAAAATTAAAACTTTCTATTCACCTACGTGATGAAATAAAAACACAATTACAATTTAAATTTAAATAAAACTCTTGCGTGTCTTTTTAATTGATATTTTCAGTTTCGTGCATTTAATTCGATTTATTACAGCAGGTTTTCTAAAATAGGCGTGATTAAATGATCGGTATTCTTCTTTATAAATTATTCATTGCAATTACGGCTTATTATATATGCGATTTTATCTTGAAAATGAGTGAGAAATTAATCAATCATAAACGATTGTATCCTGCACGAGCAGTGATGCCTGTACAAGGAAGTTTTTAGATTAGCAATGGAATAGCTTCATAAATCCGGGATATATTTTGATGTGGAACAAATTACTAGAATTCATGACTGTCAAGAATAATCTTAAACGTATTATTTATCTAGATAAGAATATAATGTGAAATTTATTAGAATTTATATTGCATAGCAAATAGTTTTAAAATTGGAATGACTAAAGTATATCTCGATATAATCTACTTTAAAATAAGTATATATATATATTTTTTTTAATCCGCAAAGCATTATAATATGTAAATAATAAAAATACATTTTATAACCTTTTTATAAGATACAAATTCTAGAGTAAATTTGATTCAGAATAAAAAAATCTATCAATTGAGATATATCAAGGGGTACTTTGCTATTTAAATTTTTAAAGTTGGGGTTGCCACCCCTTAGGGGCGAAGCGGTGGGGGGCTGAAAAGTGTATGTCAGGATAGTCAGGAAAATCGTCGTGTCAGAGCATTTTTCTGAAATATTTTTATTTTTTTATATAATTTATCCGTTTCTTTTGGGAAGCATTATATAATGTTGATTGATGAGTTACGTGAAGATAATGCAATATAACATACTTTCCTTTACTTTACTTTTACAAATTTTACAATTTTACATCTTATTATATCTTAAATAATTATAATTATTATTATATCTTAAACATTGGCTTAATTTTTTACATATTTTTAAACCGTTCAAGAGGAAATAATCAAATGTTTCAATGCATTATTTATTTTAAAATATATTATATATACTAAATATTCTATTTACTTATTTTTGTTGTTAACATATATTTGAAATATAATCATTTACACTTGAATAATTAAGTGACCTTAAGATTAAACATAATACATAAAAATTAATAATAAAAAAATGCGCACATATTTCCTGGTGCATATTAAAGCTATTTTGTTACATACAATATTCATAATAGTCGTATTTCAATCACGAGTTTTCCATACATGACTGGTCATCTATAACCAACAAATTCCTATATCTGTTTACCGTTGCCAATGTCAAATTCTTTAAATATCTATTTTCCGTTACATATATCCGCATGTAATCCACCACACATCCTCATGTATCACAATGGGCAGAGATAAATAAGTGATATATGTAACGCTATGTTTTCCGTTGTGATAGTTTCATTTAGAAATGATAATATTTTAAAAAATATATAGTTATCAGAAACTATTGTTACACCTAATTGAATAATAAATGGAAATATTTAGACACTAACTATAATAAACACGATTTACCTACATAGTAATTAATTAATTTTTTCCGTCGTTTTGATAATAATTATCTTAATTTTTATTATGTTAATTAATTAAAACAATTTATTTAACTGTTTTTATTTTTTTCTTCCGTTGATTTCGACCTTTGGTAATTCTTAAGGAAATATATACACAATTTATAACTATGTACTTGACACTTTCTTTCATTGACAATTAAATAATTTGACCAACGTTTATTTAATAATAATATGACCATAATCTCAATTTAAGGCAACTCTGATAAGTTTTGTTTAGATTTTACTATATCTCAATTTTGCATTTGTATAAAAAAATACTGTTAAATAAAAATTATCTCGAGTAAACACTTACCTTCTATTGAAAAAGTTACATCAAAAGCTTTTCAGATGTTCAAAAAATATATTGAACACTAAGTTTGAAATAAAAAAATATTCAGGCTTTGGATGAAAATCTTTGGGTCTTTTTAAGACACAATGTCCACGAAATGGCACACTTTTAACGATGGTTAAAAGAATATTTCCGTAGATCACCATTAATTTGTAAAAATAATACACAGGCCTACAACAAATTTAATTTTTTGAAGTTTATACTATATTTAGTGATTAGAACCTTCTCAACATGCTTGCAATTTTTATATGGCAATGATGATGACTGGGACTAAATACCACGATAAAAAAATAATATAGGAACCTTGTATTATATTCCTGCTGATATTAAAGGAAATCGATACTTTTCTTAACATGAAAATGATGGTAGCGACCGTTACTATGTGGTAGTTCATTTTAAAAAAGGTTAAATGAAAATAATTTTTAAGTTTTTATACCACTATTTATTGTATAATATACACAAACAAAGTTTACAATATATTATCAATTTTGACACAACTATAGTTTCGACCTTTGCAGGTCATTATCAAGTGTTCAACACTTGTCAAAATTGATAATATATTGTAAACTTTGTTTGTGTATATTATACAATAAATAGTGGTATAAAAACTTAAAAATTATTTTCATTTAACCTTTCTCTTAACATATATTTGACGTATAGTTTAATGATTGTAGAGTTACATGAAGATAGTGCAGTGCATCTTCATGTAACTTCATGTAAATGTAACTTTGAGTGTCCTTTCTTCACAAAATGGTCACATCGTAACAAAAATGTACGTTTGCTAATAATAAATTTTGTGAAGGAAAAAGACTTAATATTTCATATAATAATGTATTTAACTTTTTTGTATTGTATATTATTTGTAATTATTGTTTTTTTTATTTTTAGAATATATTTATTGGTAAGACTAAATGAAATATAACATATCCCAATATGTCAACTCTTTCAACGGATTTAATGTAATTGAACCTGTTTCACCAAAAAAATTGAAGCTCTAGTTTTATCTAACCAGAACTATTTACTCAAAATTAAAAAATGAACGGAGTGATATAATAGAAGAGTTAAGAGACAGACTTAAGTCTTATATTAATTTAGATATATACTTATTAAGTTTATTATACCGACATTTCTGTATTTTCAAAGTTGGAAGTTGCTTCGTATTGTAAAGAAAAGTGGCGTCTTAGATTGATTTAAGCAAAATATGTCCTGCTGGTAAGGAGATATACCTTCAAGAGACAATAACGCACATAATTGAATGTTTCAAAGGTGTATTGTATTTTTTTTAAATTAAAAATCAGAATTTACAATAAAAACCTCAGCCCAGGTATAAAAACATACAACGTAAGTATGTGGATTTTGCCAAAGTCCTTTTATACCTTTTACATATTAAAATATGCTTACTAAGCAATTATTTATATAACTATTTTCATGTATATTTCAAATTTCAAATATTATGACAAACAGTAAAGCCTAAAGTTAAAAACTTGCAGATTGCAGATTTTGAGATAAAGCAATAATCTACACATACAGAGTAATTACTTTTACTTGAAAATTATTAAAATAGTATCTAAGAACCTCAAAGCAGATATTTTTTCGACCACAATACTTTCTTTTCCTTTGCTTCGTACAGGGAAAGTAAAAACATGGTCATGTTGTCATCACAATACCTTACATATACTGCCCATTTATACTTCTTTAAAACTATTTATTATATACAGCATGTTTATTAATCGTACGGCAGAAATTCAAAGAGTTATTCCCAGGACTATTCTAAGAATATTATGTTCT
This sequence comes from Ontholestes murinus, assembly GCA_963969525.1. Lineage (NCBI taxonomy): Eukaryota > Metazoa > Arthropoda > Insecta > Coleoptera > Staphylinidae > Ontholestes > Ontholestes murinus. The sequence goes on from OZ018398.1 coordinate 14,953,383, forward strand.
TTGATGATTTTAGAAAACCCGCTTGTTTTGGTATAGGACAAAGAAAATGTTTGACAATACCAACATTTTATTACTAAAAATACATGTAAAGTTTTCTTATCTATAAGAATTATTGAATATAACTACCTCTAGCTAGGATGAAATTATCTAATCTTCTCATTGACTGTAGAACTCTTTCAAAAGCACAACGGCCCTGATATTACACAAAGTCATTATCCGATTTTGGAAGTCTTCCAAATTTTCCACTGAAGTATTATAAACTAATGACTTTAGATAGCCCCATAGGAATTAATCCAGGCGGTTTAAATCTGGAGATCGAGCAGGCCATGAGTGAGGTTCACCACGACCCATTCAGTGATCTCCGTATGTTACTACGTGCAACCACACTAAAATGCACTGGTGCACCATCGTACATAAACCACATTGTATTTCTTGTTACCAATGGTACAACCTCCAGAAACTGGATGACGTTTTTTGCGATACACTTAGCCAGAAAGACATGCTTGTAGAAATACTGGTCCAATTAGCCAGTTATCGACAACTCCAACCTAAACATTCAACGAGAACTAATGTTGAAAACGATATTTAAGTATCTAATGTGGACTATTTTCAGGCCGCTCATGGTTATTATAAAAAAATCTTATTGTATTTCTTTATAAATTCGCCTTGTCGGTAAAAAGAGAATCAGCACCAGTAATTGAGGAATTTGAACCAATGTGTATAAAAGCCATTGCCACAATACGTGGAGGAAAATCAGCAGGAAGAACGCATTGTAGGTGTAGGGGTGTTCAAATTAAAGGATACGAAACGACACATAGGTCTGATCAGAACAATTATATTGATTAAAGGCCGAAGGATTCCGTTTTCCCAGAACTCCTGTGGCTATCACGAGACCCAGTCCTTCACAGCATCATTGAGTTCATCGTATGTGTTAAAGCGCTGCCCTTCCAGATATTTTTAATGGGACACATGGAAATAGAAGGGTGTAGACAATGGTTCAAGTTAGGTTGCGTAATCGGACAGGGAGCTCGTAGGGGGGTACCAAAACAGTTCACCAACAAACAAACGAAACAAGGAACAGCGAATGGAGTTCCCTCTTCAACGTCTGTTGGCAAAGCGGGACAGCAAACGTCGTCACCTTTCTCTAAAAAGTTCAAAGCGGAGTCAGCAGGTAAGTTGTTGCTCATCTTCTGGTCTGGACATCCAAAATTAGCGCTTAAACTCAGACGACGAACTCAAGGACGTTGTGTACGACTGAGTCTCGTCACGGCCACAGGAGTTCTGGGAATACGGAATCATTCTACTCGTTAATCAATGGAAATCGTTGTGCTCAGACTTTATATTTTGAATAAAGACTTCATTTATACCCGCAGTGTCATTATGGTCCTTTTTTTATTTATATTTGCAATTTTTCTAGTAGAACTACCCGGACCTTCCTCTAACATGTCTTTCACATTCTCTTCCGCTTTTACCGCTTTTACTGTCATTGGCCTTCCTGGTCCCCCACTTCGTTTTAATGTGCCTGTTTTATGAAGATGTTTATAAGTAATGTGGAAGATTTTTCTATCAGGGACACTAGGGTCAGGATATCGTTCAATGTACAACCGCTTAACTTGTCAGCAAGTTTATAAATGAAATACATGTCATCTCAGCGTTCGCACAGCGATTTATGATAAAGGACTTCACCATAAAAAGTTTAGCCATTAAAGACAGAAAATAAACAAATTCGTCAGAAAAAAAAAGATCAATCACAAGACGTATTCAAGTGAAATCGACGTTTAAAATGTGTTTCTTTTCGATGTAGGCACTTGCCCTCTGTTAGTGAATAAAAACAATTCTTGGTAATTGGAATGTTGTTAAAAGATAACGCATATAAATTTTCCTGTAATTAGTAAACCGGCCATACTTTTATTTCGAATACAATAGTAATTTTAAAAATATTAAAATTTTGTTCGCTCTATATCTTCGAATAATGTGGGTTTTCAAAAATCATCAAAAGACAAAATATTTTAAGAAAAGGAAATACCCACTTGAATTTTTTCCCTATATTTATTTAACACCCTGTTAGGTATTAGTAGAGTTCTAATAGTTATTAAATATAAAGATTTATTTGACACGGCTACTGGGTTTTAGAGAGAGAAAAAAATCGACGATGAACTCGGTCAGCAACTGAATGGATGGCAGGTACCAGTGGAATATAATTACTAAGATCTGGAGTGACAGGGTGATGGTTTAAAGTAACAAGCTCGTTTGAATACTAATACTACTACTACTGTTAAACAAAGGGGGTACAGTTACTACCCATGCTTCGGAGTCTGCTGGATTAATCCAGAATTACGAATATATCATATTGAAACAGTCAAGCAAAAAAACTACATAACAAATAATCACAGGATAAAAAATTAACAAAATAAATTATTGCCTATTTGATTTTATATAGCTCTATATAGATCATATTAAAATGGAGGTTATAGTCTACGTGTGCCGTTTATGCAAAGAAATAGCTGAAGCATAGATTCCCGAAATCAATATAATGATTTAACATAAATTCTCTATATACAAAATTTTATTATTAAGCGAGAATTAGTCTTTAAACTTCCTAAAATACAATATCCTTTTACACATTTTGGTTATTATGACCATTATTGATGAGAAAAATTATAAAAAGTAATTAACAGTAGTAGCACAGCATAAAAACTAAATTATCATTATATTGATGCACCTAATTTTTGGGTGAGTATTGTCTTCCTAGTTCAAAGGACCTCGTCCTAGCTTTTTGATGGGCTCGATGTTAATTAAATAAAAGGTAACGTTGATTTTAACTTCTCTATTTACAAATTTTACAGATAAGTAGAAGTTCGACTAATAATAGGTCAAGTAGTTAGGTGTGATGATAAAATGTGAATGAACTTAAAAATGTATAATAATTGTATACGTTTGGTTCATTTAAATACCGTCTTTTTCAATAAGAATAATTTCGACCGTTTCCTGAGGAGATATCTCATTGAGAATGGTCAATGGTTGAAACTAGTCGAAGAAAAAATAAAAATAATGAAACAAAACCAAGTGTTTTAATCAATCAAGATAATTTAAAGATCACGGGTTAAGTGAGAAGTACTTTCGGTTGTGAACGTACACCGGTAGAAGATTAAGAAGCCAGTTAATGACAATAAACAACACTGTTTGTACGCTGCCTATACTTGGTTCATTATTTGGCCATGCTTCTTCAAAACATTAACGACAAATGGTATATATAAATGATATACAATTTCTTTTGGCCCAAATTGAATGATGATATATGGTTTAGGCGAATGCCACAATTGATATTTAGCATAAATGATTTGAGGATTTCCTCTCACAAATATGACAATATCATAAGATTTGATCCCTCTAGTTTTTCTTAAGTCGCAATGTTATGCTAACAAGCATCTAACTCTATTTAAAAGTCAACGCACCTTAATTTTTAATCCCGTTATATAAAATGAAAAATAATTTAATCAACTAATTTTAAAATAATGTATTTGCAAAATTACTTTAGAAAAATATCATAGCTTACATTGTTACAATATGTTTCCTTATCAATGAAAAGGAGTTTTATTCGCATAAAAGGTAATGAGCGGTGAAAATATTTTTGAAAAAATTGATAAATTTTTATGATTATCATAAAATTTATCATGATCGTAAAATTGTTATGAACAACGATTGTATAGAAGGTCATAATTAAACACCTGTTACGTAGTATTTACCTAAAAATGTCTCGCTTTTACATACAAGCAACCTTTAATTTGTATTGGAAGAAATTGTTTAAAGAATATACCAGACGTTCACTGTTTCTAAAAAGAAGAATCTTAATTAGATTATATTAGCCAAAATGGCTTGCTTTATTTATATTGTTCAAATAAGTTAAAATTTTACTGGAAATTGAAATCGATCAATTACTTTGTTTTACTACGTATATTTAATATTTTTTGTTACCATAGCATGTCGTTAATTAGGACTAATAGCGAACAATAATAATATTATGAAAAAATATCAAGATTTAATCATTAAAAAGTTTTATTAGAACTTAAAAATAAATATATAATTCAATCATATACGTTTCTGATACATTTTTTATTTGTGAAAAAATATTATTAGGATGTTTCTACGTGGTAATATAATATAATAATAAAACACAAATGAAAAACACTTACTATATTTTTTACTACATGTAATGTGTACATTTGGAATTAAGTATGGAACCAAGTAAATATTTTTAAAACAAAACGGACGATATCTTTGATATTTTGCAAGTAAATGAAATGGGGAAATATGCACCTGATACATACATTTTTTGTTAATAATATACTTCCGGTTTAACCGGAAATACCCTCAACTTTCTAAATTTAAATGGGTCATCTTGTATATTTCTGCAGAATTTTAAAGAGTATGTTATTTCCAATTTGTACATGCTGGGTTTAGTATAAAAAATCTGTAGAAACGAGAAATACGTCACTTTAATCAATCACTTTTAAGTTTTTATACATTAGATAAACAAATTGATATTGTTTGTATTAATAGTATAAAATAAACGAGTACTATCTAATAAGTAACTATTGTCAATCTGTCAAATTGTAATTTACGGAAATAAATTTTAAATAGGACTAAGAATGGTTCATTTAAGTGAAACCGATCATATTGAAATATTAATGATGATCGGTTACGGTGATCGTGTAGAACTCATGAGGAAGTCATATTTTTAATTATTTACATCCTGAAAGAAAGCCCATATTACGTTCAACAGTTACTAAAACATTACAACATTTTAATGCAACTGGAATGGTCAAAAATTTGCCGAAACCTAGAAGACCGCGGACAACAACGAACAAAGCTGTTAGACAAAACATTAAAATTGATTTAGAGAAATCACCTCAAAGTTCTACCAGGATTTTGGCACTAAATAAACTATGGTATAAGTCAAGATTCTGTAGGGAAGATATTGAAGGGTTAAAAGTATCATCTGTATATGATACAACTGATTCAAGAATTGTCAGATGATGATTTTGACCGATAGCTGGAGTTGGCGAAAGACTGATGTCGACGAACATTTTGCATTTACTACATCGTATAATTTGTTATGTCATATAACATAAGCCAGTATTGACCAAAATATTGCCTAAAATGGATAACATATACTGCTGGGGAGAATACCATCATCCAGTAATATAGGTTTGAGTGGAAGAACTCCGCCCGCATGTTCCTTGCTCTAAATTGTTAATTAGATTGTAAATTTATATTCATTGTTAGAATATTTTTTAAGTGTACATGTAAAGTAAAATCAATAAATCAATAGTGTTTTCCAAAGAGGTAACTTTTTGTTTAAATGGGACGGTTAACCACCATAACTCAAGGTATTGGTCAAATGAGAATCTTTATTGGATTCATAAAGCACATATCCAGCATATACAGTTGAATGTTTGGATACGAATTTTCTAAAATAAGCTTATAGGCGAGTTTTTAATAGTAGACGGAAACTTGTATGGTATTTAGATTTACTGAATAACCAACTAATTTCTGCACTTCAACGCAATGAGCAATTACCACAAAATGTTTGTTTTCAACAAGATGAAGCACCTCTCCACTATAATAGATGGGTTAGGGATTTGCTAGATGCGAATTTTCCAAATCGATGGATTGGACGTAGGTGATTTTTTTTTGGGTTATCTAAAATCACATGTTTACGTTAAATCACCAACGTGAGATTAAAGAAAAAGTTCGGAGATCTCTTAAATAAAACAAAGATCCTATAAAAAAAAGTAAGTCATGTTGCTTCTAATGATCTTTAACGGAAACTAAGTACTCAAAACATGCGAATAAATCCATTTGTATTGAACAGTGTTATAACAAACAAAAATTATTAATTTTTTTTCACATACTGAATAGAAATACCTTACATTTCCGCATCCAAAATCGTTGAAAAAAGTAACACTTTTCCGCATAGCAACACGTTTCTGCAAAGCAACACTTTTTAGCATGGATATACTTTTTCGTACTACTTTTATTTACTATTAATCAATGTCAGTGTCAGTTACATACATGGAGTAATATATACAACACACGTACTATCGGTAATTATAACCTAATTTTTATATGTCAGTCAGTATGTGAAAAAATAGTGTGTACAACGCGTGGGAAACTCGAGTAGGAACTTGATGCCAACAACCTACTCTCGTGCGGAAAAGCGTAACATTTCCACACTTGTTGTACAAATAACTATTCTAATGTTCTTTAAATAAAACCTAAATAATCAAAGCATAGCAATAAATTACATTTTATGGTACAAAATATGATAAATTTCATTGAAATCGTTTGAGTGATGTATACTAATGTTTTTACAAAAACAATTTTATATACGTGACTTTTTAAGATTAAAATTAAATTGGAATAATAAACTCAAGGTTGAGTAATGCGAATTGTTTCATATTATTATGGTCTAAATAAAAATTCCTTAATTCACTTATTATTTATTATTTTCTACATATGTAAATCAAGAATTATATACACGGTACACAAAATGTAGTACTAATAAAAGTAATGTAAAACAAGAAACTTTTGTTTAGATTATCATAATCAAGTTGAAAGTTTATTTCTATAAGAGGTTTGAAGAAATTTCGGGTAAGGACTAAATTATAAAATACGTCTTGGATTATTTTACATATATGGTACATATATATCACATCTTTTAGCATACAACGTTTGTTCATTTTATATTTATAGACTAGTATAAGTTAAATTTTTGAGTATTTTATAAGTTAGAAATGCAATCCAAAAAAATGTTTACTTATCATTGTTATTGTTGCTATTGACAGTTGTCGGTGGTTTGTCCACTCAATAAGGAAAAACCACATTTAGATAATAGATGTCATATAACTGAAAGATTATAATCACCGTAGTAACATTATGTTTCCTTTTCTTCGACTGGTCTGAAGTCTCAAAATAGATCGAAACCGGTCCGTAGATGTTGCTGACAAGGAAACAATAATTTATCATTTTTAATGCAGGTTATATGTATATTATTTTTACAAAACTTATTTTCAGTAAATATCATTTGTAATATTTCCACAAGTAAATAACATCTTATAAAATATCAAATCAAAATTAACACAAAAAAGTTCGTATTGAAGAAACGAAAAATACATCGGAGATTTAGAAAATTTGTAAAAATTTAACTACATCAGGAATTAGCTTCAAAATCACAAAAATATATTTAAAATTAATGTAGTTTTAATATGACACTACAACAATTAATATACGATTGTTAAAAACCAAATAAATCGCAGTAAAAATCAAAGTGCTGATACGAAAAATACACTGGAGGGTTTGAAAATTTGTAAAAAAATAACCACCCCAGGAATTAACTTCGAAATCACAAAATCTATTTAAAATAATTGCTGTTTTAATATAACACTAAAACAATTGATATGGGATTGTTGAAAACAAAATAAATCGCAGTAGAAAATTAAGTGCAATTATGTAGCAATAATTATCAAGTGTTAGTACAGCTCTTCTATAATTAAACTTATGAAGAAACTAATAAAAGTATGGAACTATTTTTAAAATTTACAGTACGAACGACTAATCTAATCTAAACACAAACTTGTCTATAAATCTCTATTAGACATAATAATTAGGGCATTCATATCACTTTTATCTATTTTTGTAGTAATTAACGAAATAAATTGTAATATGAACCAAGATAATAAAGAAGAAAATCTTAATAAACATGAGTTCTCAAAATATCGGATTATAAGATGCTTTATTTTACCTTCTTTGTTCATTTTGTTAAGCTTGCATTATAATAACTAATCGATGTTTTGTAAAATAAATATTCAATATTTGTATGTAGTCAGATAATAAGTTTTTAATTAAGTAATTGTGGAGGCTTTCACTTCGTGATACATTTTGATAAATTCAAAATAAATAAACAATTAACTTTGTTGGTATCACTTTTTATACTCACTTATGTATTTATGTACAAGATTATAACACATTTCCAAATTCCTTAAAATAGCAGTTTTGGGATACCGTTTGGTGCCAATTCATTTATTCACAGTAGTTTATCTAATCCCAAAGCAGAACTAGAAATTTCAGAAGGAATTAAGCATTATCTGTTATCAAGTTTGCGGATGGTAGCCAAGATTGGAATTGGCCCTCATCTTTTAGCTTACCATTTACAAGTAAATACCTTAAATCTACTTGATAATCAAGGATCTTTGAATTTTTGCAATAATTTTGAGGACTTACAGCTTTTGTCAATATAATTTTTATAAAAATGAAATAAATCAACAATAATCATATTGTTTATTTAAACTTCAATGTATGATATTATGGAAGATATCCCTTCTTTCTTCCTTTCTCTAAATATCTTGAAGGAGCCACAGCTACAATTAAATCAAAAAATCTAACAAACTCATTTTCTTGTAAATATCACAAAGAGAGTTGTCTACAAAAATGCTCACTTTTTTGCATTAATTAGGTTGTTGACTAAAACGCTTGGTTTTGTTTCTCTTATATAATAATTTTTCTTTTCATGTTGCTAATAAATTTTTGTAAAAAGACATTCTGTCAAAGAAACAAATTAAAAATGAGAATCAATACTTTTTATCACAAATTCAGTACGTATAGAAAGAACTAGAAAGATTTGATTAAATTGAATTGAATTTTAAATTAAATTAAAACTAATGACTGTTCAACAATTGATTGTCTAATTATCATGAGCATAACAAATTTCCAAATTTTTAACATTGTGGGTTTAGGATATGTTTATCTCCTAAAGCAGAACAAGAATTTTAGCACGAGTACATTACAATCTAGAAACTTGTTTGCTTTAGCTATACCATTTACAAATATATGGCTTAAATCTACTTGGATCATCAAACTTCTTTCATTATTGACCATAGTGTTTTCGCAAATATTTTGAGGACCTGCAGTTTTTTCAATATAATTTTTATGAATAGGAATTAACTATTATACAGGGTGTCCCGTTAATGCGGGGAAATGGCTGGACAGTAGATTCCTGGGGTCAAAATATGATGATTTAACACAACTTATCTATATCCAAAAATTTACGGTTAAGCCGGAATTCGTCTTCAAAGTTTCAATTTTTTTGATTTCTTTTGTTTATAACAATTGAACGCTTTATTTGATTTGAATGAAATTAATTACTAATAACTACCTTAGTATAATACATCATTTAAGTTATTATGGACATTAGTGATCAACAGGAAATATAGAAAACAGTAGTACCACCACTTAAAAACTAAAATATTTTTTTATTAGTGCATCCCATAAAAATTAAAAAAATACTGCTTAAAAGAGAATTTGATTTTAAAACTGTTTTGTCTCTTAATAAAATTCGATATCTTATACGGTTTTCGCACAAAAAAATAAAATATATTTTTTTAATCTAGTAAAAACAAAATCTAGTTTTCCATCAAATCGAAAATATATGTTTTTCGTGGCCGTCTTTGTTTAAAAAATGTAAATTATGTAAAATAATAATTACTGAGTGTCCTTAAATCATTTATTGTTAACTTTATTATAGTTCATAAATATTCACATTTGCAACAAACAGATTTCTTGCTTGTATTAGGATTTTGCAAAGAAAAAATTGTTTAAAAAGTGTTAGATGTTCTTTTGATTTCTTGTATCAATTAATATTATTTAATTTTTATTCAATTGAATAAGTTGATTTACTTATTAATGAGTGCAAATCTGCATACTATATTCATATTTTATTTTTTTGTGTAAAAACCGTAAAAGATATCAAATATTATTAAGATACAAAAAAGTTTTAAAATTAATTGCTCCTTCAAGAAATATTTTTTTAGCTTTTATTGGATGCACCAATAAAAAAATATTTTAGTTTTTAAGTGGTGGTACTACTGTTTTTTATACTTCCTGTCAATCACTAATGACCGTGATAACTGAAATGATATATTGTATTATGGTAGTTATTAATAATAAATTTCATCCAAATCGAATAAAGCGTTCAATTGTTATTAACAAAAGAAATAAATTTTTTGGAAACTTTGAAGACAAATTCCGGCTTAACCATAAATTTTTGGATATAGATAAGTTGTGTTAAATCATCATATTTTGACTCCAGGAATATATGGTCTAGCCATTTCCCCGCATTAACGGGACACCCTGTATATTCCGATTGTTTTGCGTAGTTTATTTAAACTTTATGTAGAATGCAATGTATGATTTTGTAGAAGATTTTCCTCACGACAATAAGCATTTTATGTGATTAATACATTATTCTGTTGCAAAAACGCCTGATTTAGAAAAAAAAATAAATCAAAATTTTGATCAAATTCAACTTCTTAGTACATAAAGAACTAGGTTTGATGTAAAGACAACATGACATTTGGTTTTTAATTATTCAATTAGAAATTAAAGCTGTTTTAAATCGTTTATCCAATTATGATAGTTTGTCCTGTATTCAAATATTTTCCTATTAAAAGTTGCTGTTGATTGCAAGAAAACATAGTAGTAGTAGTAACATATATTTATTGACAAATTTTTGTACATATTTACATTGGAATAATTAATAATGAATGAGGTGTTAATGTATTAACCAGAGGTCTTTCTGCCTAAGAAAACATATTTAAACCCATTATCTATATCAATTAAAGAATTTTTACTTATTATAAACAGATATATAGTAAATATTATTTGAAAATAATCTATTTACCACAAGTACAAAGAATATACAACTAACTCATTAGTATTATTTCGCCATGGAAGCGTAAGAAGTAATTGAAGTATGATTTATAAAAGGTAAAAAGTTGACAAAGTAGTATGCACAAGTAACCCATTAATAAATAGGCTAACATCTATAATTTATTTATTAGTTGTAGTATATTTTCGCCTTTAATTCATAACATTTGTATATAGCACAAGAGAGTATTTTCTATTCTATTCACCTATTATTTTTATAATTAAGGAGACACAATTACTTTGTTTTATCACTTTACTCATTATCAAGAATAAAGTGTTATAATATTACGAAATCTAACCTATTTATACAACGCAGTTAAATAGGGAGTGTCATTATGGTCGTTAAGCGGGGAAGATCCTGGGTTAGTCTTTGCTTTAAAAATTGTAATCGCTTCTAGTAATATAGGTATATAGTAGAAACATTTTCTTTTCAGTAAACTTGGAATATACCATCTTTTTTTAAAAATTTATTTACTAATCCAAATTATTATGAAAAATTTTAAATATACAATAACTAAATAACATTATAAATTTAAATTCAATTGTTATTACTTTATAAATAGAAGGTGTGAAAATAAAGATAACAAAACACTTCCAGTTTTAATTAACAAATGTCGAAAAAAAATGCGTACAATAGAAAGAAAAAAAATGCATTTCAACATCCTTATCGTCTTGTCAAGATAACGACTTATTTATGCAGGCGACAAGGTAAAATTAAATATTCACGCCTGTTCCTTCTTACGTAGTCGCTTATATACATATAGAACGGTGTATTTGCACAAACAAAACTTTCATCATGTTCCATTTATTTCCTTAAATTGAAAATCGATGGGAGTGCCGTACCGTTCGCCCTATTTTGTGCAACTGAAAATAAAAGCAAAAAAAAGCATTGCGGAATTGAGGTTTACAACCTCGTGTCTTCAGGTCGTAAAACAAGTGAGCGATTCGCCTCTTGCGTCATTGCGCCAGGATCGGAAGTTTTGCACAAAGTAGGGGATGGTTAGGCCGCAATAAATTAACTAACTGACTTACATAACGCAAATCGTTCGGAAAAGGAAATGATGTCAATGAACTGTAGGTTTGTATGTATTCAAATTAATTAGAAATTAAAATTAAAATGATGAATAAAAATATGTTTTAAACGTTAGTATAGTTCATATAATTCAGGTGAATTATTATTTGATTTAAAGTGTGCAAAAGAAAATATTAGTGAAGGAAATCTACAGGAAATAAAAATAATTATATATTATATAAGCTAATACGTAAACTAATCTTAAATTTGACTTGAAAAAATCATGAGGAATAATAACACTACTTAACATGCAAAGCATAGTTGATATTTTGATAAGATATTGTCAATAAGGAGAAAGGGTAATGGTTGAAAAGTATGGACCTGTCTTGTTTTATAAGTTCAATATCAGATCCCTGAAACGTGATTTGAATTCGTATGAAATAAAATAAGGACATATTTTTTAACCTTTATCCTACGATTTGCATATTATGTTATGTAACAATGCAAATATAATTATATAATGCTTTGGAGATTTTTTACATTGTTAGCATCGATTGGAACAATTATAAATTAAAATTAGTCAAATTAATAGAAAATAATATAATTCTTTAGCTATATGAAACTATATAAGTAACAAGTGTAAATATGAAGAACAGATAAAAATATTTAACAACACAGAAAATAGAAAATTAATCGCATCCAATTACTCCTCCTTTAATAAAATAATTTTATAAACATTACTTTCTAAAAAATATCCTCCGGCTTAGTCAATATAAAAGATAACATATATGAACTACGGGAAAAAATAATAAACCTAACCAAGACTTTTGTAGGTTTACGACAATTTAGTACTTTTAAATTATTAGTTAATTTTCTATAACCAGGCAAAGGCCTGGTTGTATATTTAATAATAATAATATATAACCTTATGATATAGAATTAGTTTTTCATAAAAACAAAATAATCCATCTCATTAAAGAAGTTGAAATTGGAGAATAAATTGATATTGAGGTATACTATTAACCTCAATATCAATTTCTTTTTCAATTTCAACTCCCCGTCCATATTCCATGATTGCCTTAATTTTTAAGTCTACCTTAAAGTCAAATCTTCTATAGCTTGATTTTTAGTTTAAAGTGTTTGCCATCTCCTAAATATCCAAGAGCTTATCTCCTCTAAACTATCATACTCTCTAAGTCACACATTCAAATAAATCACTAAGTTTAACCGTTAGCTGCACTTGGGGGTCCTGAAGGACTCCATCCTTTCTTAAAAGTACGTTTAATAATTTATGTCTTCATTGCTCTGGCATTTAATTTTTTAGATGCAAAAATCTTTTTATATACTTGACTGTAGTTTTTTGCAAGAATAAATATAGTTTTTGAAAGAAGCTTTTGTACTGTATTTATTTTTTTGAAATATAGTATAAAATACACCATTACCTACAATTTCAAGTCTTCATATAACTAAATAAAAGTTTTACGAATTTTAAAGAAAAAAATGCATTTTAAGAACTTTCTCGAGGGTTAACTCTCTGATTTTTCTAGTCCATAATGTACCAATTAACACTTTTGTGCAGTTCTGTAGTCCTATATAGAGGATAGAAGAATTTTTAAAGCAATTTTTCAACTTGAGGTCCTGGAAGACTCCATGTGCAGTTATGTTACAAAATTGTGGTGGTGCAGCTAAGGGTTAATTATCAAAATAATTAGAAAAAACACGAAAATATTTCGTACAATTGTAGATTTTACGAAATATTTTCATGTTTTTTCTAATTATTAGTGAATTTTCTACAACGTAAGGACTTATATATTTTATTATTGTTAAAAATACCTTTCATAAACCTATCGCTGCAATCGAAACCAAAGGAGCTGCAAGGTACATTGAAATTTTGAACCGTTTCATGAACAACAAAAAAAAATAGTTAAAACTATAGGAGAATGCTTAAGGGTGGATATGGATGATGAAGACGGGGCGAAAAATGGTGAGAAATTCACTTCCGACGGGCTTAGGTAGTCGATGCAAGGGGTAACGAAGGATGCAACGAAAAAGAAGGAATGGATACTGGCGGTCGCAGATGATATGATGATTTTGGAGAGATACTGGGGAGAGATAAAATAGGTAATGCAGAAAGTGGAGAGGTAGATGGACAAAAGAGAACTGCAAGTGAATCCAAGGAAAACAAAGGGGATGTGATTTAGGAATAGTGGAAGGGAATAAAAAGTGAGTGAATTGGAATGGAAAGAAGAAGTGATTGAGAGAGTAGGGGGATTTAAATGCTTGAGATCATATTTGAATGCACAGGTGGATATAGTGAGCACGCCAAATTTGTACAAGGGAAAGCCAAAAAAGCATGGGGCATTGTGAGGAAGAAGTGGGAAAATGGTTTTCGAGCCACTTCCAATTGGCAGTGAGAGAAAGAGAAAGGGAGCAGTGGTTATTCCTGTAGAAGATTCTGGGGTTGAAAGATCAACGCCTGGTTACATCCTACTTCAAGAACAAATATAATGAGTGTGCATGAAGAAACAATGGAGAGTTATGGAGTATGAGAAGTTGTGTGTATTGGATAATGAGAGATTGGTGTGGAAAACGTGTATGGGAACAAAATTGAGTGAGTGGAGGATAGAACGCAGAAAGATATTATGAAAAAGCAAGAGTGTCCGAGAATTTTGAAGAAAAATTGGAGGAGTGGTTTGGAGGAAACAAGAACCTAACATATTTGATGAGAGAGAATGGAGCTGGTATACAGGTTTTGACCAGAACTGGAGTGGGAACGGGAAATAAAGAGAAAACTAGAATATGGTTTTTTTTCTACCCTAGAGTAATAAATCAAATAAATATTACATTTACCAGTAAAGAAACATCTTTGTAAGAATTAAGCCCCAAATATTCAACACACCTAAATTGCTATAACTTCAAAGATGCTTTAATAGTAAAATAGAAATTGCTATTAATGTCTGTGTATTAAAAAAAAGTTATTAAAAGTTATTAAACTCATTTAAAAATGACAGAGTGATATTAACAATTAAAACTTTATTATATAAAATAATTACAGTAACAAAAACTTAAAATACAAAATACAATTACAAAAAAATACTTAAAAATGCCTATTATCAAGATAACAGATGTTTTGAAGGCCGTAATAGATGGGGAATACACATCAATGAGGTGCTGAAACGAGGTAGACGGTAGACGGTAGACGGGAGAGTTAAGGCAATGATTGGTGCTAGGTACGTGATAAGTAAAAGTGTTAGCATGTCGGGATGAGGATCTGGGTACATTAAAATTTAGCTGTGATAAGAAAGTAGAGTTATCGATTTGGTTATGAATTAACTTGTATAAGAAACATAAGTCATACAAGATGTGTCTATTTTGCAGAGATAGAAAGTTAAATTCACTTAGTAAATCTTGATATGGAACATCGAAACAATAAGTACCATGTTTAACAAAATAAATGTATCTCGAAAATCTCTTTTGCACATTCAAGCATATTAATATATTTGAATAGCAAGGCGACCAGACCCCTGAGCAGTAACACAGCTTGAAAGGTTTACAGTTACGAACTATAAAGCCTAAGAGTCTGTAACAATCACCAGAAAGTTTAGCTACGTGCAAGTTGAATGTAAGTTTACTGTCAAAGGTAATACCCAAATCAGATGTTACATTAGATCTATCCTATAGAGTAATCAAATTTAATACCGTTCTGTTTGCGGGTATAGGATGTAACTGAACATTTGACAATGCTTAATTCTAATTTATTATCTAGACACCAAATAACCATAGCATCCAGGCTATGCTGCAAGTCTAAACAGTCTTCAGTAGAGTCAATAATATTTAAAATCTTCAAGTCACCCGCAAATAAGAAGGCACTACAGTTAAGTACAGAGCAAACATTATTAAAGAATAATAGGAATAATAATGGCCCCAGGTTAGACCCCTGGGGAACATCACTAGAAGCTATGTACGTGCGCGACCTAACACCATTAACTTCTACCACTTGCCGCCGATTATGTAAGTATGAGCGAATCACATTCACAACACTGACACTCAAGTCGTAGTCCATGAGCCGAGATATATAAAGGGCATGATCCAGCTTATCGAAGGCTTTAACAAGATTAGTATAGATGACATCAACTTAGTTCCCAGCATCCATGGCTTTACAAATAATATGTGTAAAATTGGTTAAGTTGGTAGTCGTAGAGCGCTTCCTCATAAAACCATGTTGATCTTTATGGAGAGACGCACTGACGTTGTTGTAAATATAGTTGCTGAGAAGTGATTCAAATACTTTGTACAAGTTACTCAAGATCGAAATTGGTCGATAATTCTCGATTGCAGTTTTAACTCCCTTTTTAAAGACCGGGCAGATACGCGACTCTTTCCATGCATCGGGAAAAATACCGCTACTTAATATAAGATTAAAAAATAAAACACAAAGGATCACATAACACGTTTGCAGCATCCTTCAATATCAAGCTTGGAACTAAGTCGATGCCCATAGTTAAATTAGGTTTGAGGCTACTAAGTTGTTTCTTCACATCTGATACACAAAACTTGACATTGGCTAGATGACTGAGTTTGTTCACATACACATTGGCAGATAATGAACTTGGAGCAAACGATTTACTAAAACCATCAACTACATCATTACAGTTGGATAACTCTGTGTCATCTAGTGTCATGACACCTGGAATGCGAGTCGAGGCCTTTTTATCGTTAACATAGTGCCAGAGAAGTTGTGGAGAGGTACTGAGGTTCTTCTCAACCTGAGCAGTGTATTTTGAATGAACAAGAGCTATTTCATTATTGCAGGATCTTCGTAGGTCTTGAAAAACACATTTATCACTCTCCTTCCGAGATTGCAGATATTTTTTACGAGCTCTGTCATTCTTTGCAAGTTTAATTTTAATTGAGCGGCTAAACCAAGGAGGATTGTCATACGATTTACAACTTGCAGGGTATGTAGGTAGAGGCTTATTAAACAGTTGGTAAAGCTTCTTATATAATACATCACAGGCAATGTTTACATCAGCACACGTATAGAATTCATTCCAGCAGCAATTAGAGAGGTCATTATAGAGGCCTATAAAATTTGCTTTCCTAAAGTTATACTTATGGGCAGTTTGAGTAAAATTTTTGAGATTATCAGCACACGCAGTATAAACAGAGATGCTAAGCGTAGGGTAGTGAGAGTCTTC
The DNA here is from genome assembly GCA_963969525.1 of Ontholestes murinus. Taxonomy (NCBI): domain Eukaryota; kingdom Metazoa; phylum Arthropoda; class Insecta; order Coleoptera; family Staphylinidae; genus Ontholestes; species Ontholestes murinus. Next base: position 14,970,357 of record OZ018398.1, read on the forward strand.
CTTAACTAAGGGAAAGTTCCAGCGCTCAACACTCTTAACTAAATTTGTTGAAGAGATTCCAGGATTCTTCCATTAATAAAAGCATGCAAAGTCTCCAAAGAAGTTGTGTTGTTACCAGCATGATATTCGGGAATGTTGAAGTCACCCATTATGAGTATTTGCTTACCGCGGAACTCATTTTCAATTAATTCAAATACACGAGAGTATTCATTAACTGGAGCATTAGGTTTGATATAGACACAGATTAAAACCAGCTGTTTATATTGTAGCTTAAGCTTAATAGCAGTAAGTTGCGTGTAATCAGAGTATGGAAAATTATGGTTGATGAGCTCAGAAGAGAACCGCGAATGAACAGCAATTAATGCGCCGCCACCAATGGAGGTAGCACGATCATGCCGATAGACATCAAATTCATGCGGGAAGAATTCATAACTCTTAACACCACCTTGCCACCACGTTTCAGTTAAAAAGTAAATGTCGAAATCATTGTTAAGCAAGCTGTTCTGTACGTCTACAAATTTAGTATTTAGTCCTCGAACATTTTGATAAAGTACATGAATGCTAGGTGAGTGTTGGGTATAAAGTTGAGTTTATTATAATTAAGTTATTTATAACAATGTTAATTGATGACTTTCTCCACAGTTTACTCTTATTTTGCTAAATGTACAACTGTGGAGAAAGAAATTACAATTTATTTTATATATTTATAACAAACTAAAAATTCAAAAGGCATTTATAAATTTACGAGAACACAGCCAACCAGAAACCACAATCTAATCAGCAAAAATAATTGGAACAAGGTTAAGAGCGATGTGAATAATTATAAGAGGATAAACTAAAGGAAGCACAAATCTAAGAAAAATACCAAGATTGCTTTAAAAGCAAATAAAAGAGTAGGAAAAATTCAAAAGAATTATACTGAAAACAGCGAAGAAGTCAAGAGAACTAATCATAAAAAGGAAAAAGACACACAAGTTAATCTGCAGATAAAATCAATAAGTGAGACAGGAACAGAGGGTCAGATGAGGTGGTATGGAAACATTTGCAGAAACACACCGAAATACGAGTATACGTAACACGTACAATAAAAAAAAACAACAGGGGAATACCAAGAAAAGACTGGAACAACATAATAAGAAACGAATCACAAAGAAACGGGAACACATAGGAAGAAGTAAAGGATTATTCAAGATAAAATATAGGAAATATTACCAAATTTAAAGCACTCTACAGGCGTAAGGAAAAATGGTCACATAAATAAATAAATAGTCTGTTAGTCTGTTAAAGAGCTATCAACATTAATATTTTCTATTATTTAGGAAAATTAATAAGTATTTATTTAATCTTATTGTAAACCTGTTGTATTTCTTTCAATAAATTTATAAAATTATAAAATATATTAAAATCCTTTAGTTCGTTGTAGAAAATTAACTAATCATTTAAAATTACGAAAACATTTCGTGAATCAACAACTATGAGTCTTACTAAGACTACAAAACAAATTACTTGTTGAAACAACTACTTCTCTGACTAATACCTCGACAGATATTGAATGATATCAAAGTAATTTGCGTTACATTACATATAGTACAACTACCAAAGCAATACTAATTTGAATGAAATTATTTCTGTTGAATAAACTAATAAATGATAAAATGACTATTTAACAACAAACAGTATTGCATTCAATGTGAAAAAAAATAAGATTCAACAGCACCTTTTATTGCAGGTATGTGCTACTTCATCAAGACCGCGGGCCGGAAAACAAATACAACTTAAAATCGCGGGCCGGACCTTTTATTTGAATTTATAAGGAACGGAGAGATTCGTAGTTTGATTTAAGGAAATGATATTATATTTATTACGTTTTAACATTTCAAAAAAAAATGTTAAAAATAACAACACATATGTACATGTATGTAGTCATTTATTAGAACTGGCTTTCAGAAAATAGATTAAAATAAACAAGTACAAACATATTTAATGGGAAGACTGTGCCTTCATATTTTTCACCAAATAATCAATATTTGGTGAAATATCGGATGTCGCAACAGGCAAAGTGTTCTCCAAATGTGAGTCTGTTAATCTTCTACGTTTTTTTGATTTAACAAACTTCATTCTCGAAATAGCTACATTTGTATGTACTTCCAAATAATTACATTTTTTTTCTGTGCCAAAGATGCGAGATTTGGAAATTTATCGTTTGGTAAATATTTTCTATAAGAATCGGTTAACGCAAGATCGCAGACCCAATTTGTGTTCTTTAGCTCTTGTACAGATTTTTCTTTCATATCCATAAAGCAAATACCTCATCTTTCAAATCATAAAATCGTTTTAACATTTTTACTTTTCTTATACAGCGCACTTCACAATAAAATGTCAGATCTTCAAATTCAGACTGCAGTTCTTCCAAAAATGTTTGGAACTGACGGTGGTGAAGTGCTCTGGATTTAATGAAATTTATGCAAGGAACTACTGTTTTCATTTCATGTGTAAATTTGGTCGATTTTGCACACAAAATTTGTTTATGTAAAATGCAGTGGAATACACTCAAATCTTCAATGTCAATATTCCTACTACATAGTTCCAATTTAATTCTATTGACAACTCCTAAATTAGAACCAACCATAGCTGGAGCACCATCAGTAGAAATTCCATTTAGATTCTCCAATTTAAGATCAAATTGATCAAAAACTGCTTTCAGTTCTTTGAAAATGTTTTCTCTTCGTGTGGTATCCTTCATAGGTCGAAGAGCGAGCAATTCTTCCATGTAATGGAAATGTAAAAAAAAAAATAGCTAATTGTGCGGTATCGGTAGTATCTGTGCTCTCATCGAGAGCAATTGAAAATGCTTAAAACTTCTGCGACGCACGTAACTTAAGGTTTGATTTGATATCGTTGGCCATATCATCGATACGTATTGTCATAGTCGGGCAAGAAAGACTTATTATTTTCTATATCGTCGCTCTTTTCAGGACACAGTTCTTTAACGACAGCACTAAGACACTCTTTGACAAAATCACCTTCAGAATAAGGTTTAGAATGCTTTGTAATTTTTTCACTAATTATAAAACTTGCTCATACAATACTATTGCATAAATCACTTTGTTTGTGGCAAAAAGGCTGTTGCGCAGATAAACATTTTTTCAAATTTATTATTTAATCTTTTCTATATTACCCATTGACATTACTATAACTTGAATGTTTTGATGTAAAGTGGCGTTTTAAATTAAATTCTTTTACCACTGATATACTTTCGAGACAAATTAAACAAACAGGCTTATTTTTCTGCATAATAAAAAAATAATTGTTAGTCCACTTATCTTGTAAAACACGATTTTCAATATCAACTTTTCTTCTCTTTTCTGATGTCATTTTAAAGATTATGTTAAATTGTAAATTAAGTATGAATTTAGAAACTGCAGTGCCTCACTACAAATAACTACGTGCTTTTGTTCTGCTGATTATTCCTTCACTAATCAAAATAATTACAAAATAAGACGGGGTTTTCCCTGTTTATTGTATACACTGAATGCTGAGTTAACTAAATACAGTACAAAACTTTATGATACCTATAAAACTTTATAATCCTTAGATTATATAAAAATTATTAAAAATACATATATATTTTTTACTTTCAAGTTTAGTGAGATTTGAAAATTGTGCTGCGGGCCGGATAAAATGAAGTCAGGGGCCGGAACCGGCCCGCGGGCCGTACGTTGCACATGCCTGTTTTATTGCATACCACAGAAGTAAGGAGTGATATTCACCTCAAAACTTATGTTTAACAAGAAAATTTTTCATATATGCAACAAATCTCTGAGGTTTTAGGAATTATTAATAGATTTTTAAGTGATTTTAAAGTCACCAAAATAAAATCATTGTATTTCCCCACTTATATATGCTTCACTCGTACTGCTATTCGTAAGTACTGCTATTCACCAACTTGAAATCGCATAAAGCAAATTTTTAAGATTCATGTCTTTTGGTTTGGGTAATGATAGCACTGTTTCTAGTCACAATAATAAATATTGAGACAGGGGTTGTTTTTGTACAAATTAATTAATGGGTTGATTCAGACTGGTAATTTAATAGAGAAACTAACATTCAAAATACCGCGCAGTTTTGAATCAAATCATTATTTTGTTTAGCGTTCCACTCAATTAAATATGGGTTGTATAATCCAATTAGCCGTACATGCGCTACGCAAATGTCATAAATAAAGATCGCAATTTCCAAATGTATCCTCCAACTTTTTCTACTTTTAAATGTCATTTACGATTTCATTGAGTTATTCATATAAATTTACTTTTCAATAAATGTATTTCCTTACATGTTAAATTATATTTGAATATTTGCTTTAATTTAATTATAGTACTAGAATTTATATTATTAAAAAGAATTCACTATGTTTTAACCACAAATATTATTATTATTATTTGTGGTTAAAACATAGTGAATTTTTCAATTCAGTGTTAATTTATATTAAAGGGCCATTGAATGTTAATGTAGAGAATAGAGTAATCATATATTCCCTCTTCAATCAGAACCAAAAAACAATTTCTCTACATTAACATTCAATGGCCCTTTAAGCGAAAGAATAGCAAGCAATCTTAAAAAACTTAACTTCAACATAGCATACAAAACCCGTAATAGTTTATCAAATATAATCAAAAACAACAAAGATAAAGTCGTCAAAAACAGGCAAAGTGGAGTCTATTTACTAACATGTATGAATTGCCCGAAAATTTACGTAGGCCAAACCGGACGTGAATTCGAGGACCGAATCAACGAACATCACAAATGTTTCAGTCACCAAAAAACATCGTCAACGTACGCAAACCATCTCCTAGCAGAAAATCATACATTCAACCCAGACTTCAAGATTCTACACAAAGAAAGAAAAGGACAAAAACTAAACCTATTAGAAAATTTAGAAATCAATCGCTATCTACACACCGGCCATCTACTGAACGAACAAACGGAATTATCAAATTCCCCCTACTAAAAATATTTTCACCCCCGCCAACCTGAAATAATATATAAGAAACAATGTATATTTTATTTGTATATTTACTTCACCTGAAGAAGCGTTATCTCAATATTAACAGATTACTGAGAGCTTAAATGTATTGGAATTCAGAGATAAAAGTGCTATTGCTGATACTATTTGTCGTTTGCTAAGGAAAGCAATCAAATGAATATTATATTTTAGTAGAAAAATACAGACTAATGCAACAAATAATGGATAAATGAGTGAAATAATTTTATCGCATTCCGATGTCTGAATACATACAGGGTCTATTATGAAAGTAATAATTATGACGCGACTATTCATCACAGTAGGGTAAAACGGGTCGGGAAATATATTGAAGGTTCTGGCCTTACAGGAATAACAGGAATACGCATATCCGATAGTCCGTCAGTTAATGCCTGAAGAGAGAGCTAAAAGGAAAGCATTGGGAGTCCGTGAAAAACATTAAAGAGACATTTCCGTCGAGGAGTTTCCAAAATGCCTTCCAAACATAAACGGTAAACGAGAGAAGTAGTTAGAAGAATTTTAAGCATTTGTACCAGTACGATCAATGCATATTTTGCCTCAGGAAATGCAATTACTTTTAAAACGAATCCTGTATATTTGAAATTTATAAAGATGATCCTAAATTCCCTAATGTTGAAAGTAGTGGTAGTGTAGAATTACGTTTTGCAAAAATTACACCAAAGCAATTGTTTTATAAAATTTATTTCGACAATTGTTTTTTAACCTCAATAAGTGAATTAGAAAAAAAAATACCATTTCGAAGTGTTGCAACTGTACAATCAAAACTAAGGCCATAGAAATTTATGAGATACTTATGAGATTCGTTGATAGTGTTATACCAAATAAAAATTCGATCAACGAAGTTGTAACACAGCATTATCTTTCATCTATCAGATTAAACATTTGTCAACACTTTATATAAACGAGAATGCGCATCGCATTTTGTAAGTAGGGTTCATTAAAATTAAAAACTAACATTGCATCCTGTTAGTGTCAGGAGCACAAAGGATCCGGGAAGAGAAGAGGGGGCGTCCTGCTTCAAACGACGCGGTAAATAAACAATTGCAAGATAAAAGGCAAAGGAGAGGAAATACAACGCTCCTGTAAAGGAGTTCCCAAAATTAAATGTTCCAAATGCAATGTACATTTATGTTTAACGACAAGTACAAACTGTTTTGTGGAATTCAATGCATACATTTTTATACACAGTGCAAATTACCTGAAAGTCACATAGTTTTATTTAGTGTTTATTTTCCATTTGCATTTATAGGTTTATAATTACTGTATTTTTGGGATTTAAAAATAAATTCGACCCATCGAAAGTTACATCAATTGAGGTTGCACAATAATTTTATAATCATTTTACTGTTATTTTTATATTCGAAATATTATGCAAAATCTATTTTTATTTTTGCAAAATAATATTGTAAGTATTAATTGATATATTTGAAATTACTATACATTTTTCTTATACATTACAAATAAAACATGTTTATATATAAAGTTTAATTTTATCTATTTTAAAATGTATGATTAAATAATTAAAATAATCAATTGATAAACGTAATTCGTAGTAGTTATAAATTTACGGATTTTATCACCTCTTATCATAATAAATATTAGTAGTATAACACTTTATAATCAAATATCAAAAAAAGTACTCAGTTTAAATAATCTAATATTTAAGTTAACACTTTTTTTTAGATGTGTTGAACTTAAGCAGCTAATTATATTTAAAATCGAGTGGTTAATTATATATGTTGAAATAATGCGTAAAAACAAATTTAAATTACCAATCGATTTGAATATTCAGTACATCAAAAACTCAACGCGGGTATAATTATATAATTGTGAATAATACGTAAATAGAAATTAATTTAACAGCCTTGAACATGTATATATGAATGTATCGGCGAATAAACAATTTAAAATCACTAGTTGTAAACACAATTAAAAATTTTCTGGAAAAAACATTTGATTAATAATTCACTATTAGAAATACACTCCTATTTTTGAAATTATAATATTTATTTAGTACTGATAATATATCGTATAGAGTGATAACATCCTGGAAGCACGTTAAACGCCGGCTGCCGGCGTTTGAAAGGTTAAAATCCCAAAGGGAGATTCTCTAAGTACAAAAAAATAGGGCACACACCAATAAGTAATAGGGATAAACTCACCTCGGAGATTTGCTAGTCATTTTTATTGATCTGTTTTTATAACACTGCACATGCACTTGCAGATTCAGGAGTGTGTAATGAAAGACTAAGGGTTCGCAAGTTTATACACCCTCGTGCCTCGGCATGTTGGAGCATGCGCTGAAATTTGCCGCGAAATGCCGGTTTATGATCGATAAGTTATCACAAGAGCCGCATAAAATAAAACAAGAGTTAATTCGCAAATATTACAGATTTTAAAATAGCACGCACTTTATTAATACCACTAAAAAAGATACACGAAAACTCGAATATTAATTAATAATATTTGGCACAAAACCACGTTTTTACCAAAAAAAAATCGCGTTTTGAACACTGCACGGAATGATCGCACTAGAGAACCTCTGATTGCCGGTGTGTTCGCAAATGAACTGAAACGTATTCAAATGCATTCGAAATGTTATCTATGACCTTCCTCCATCATTCCAAACACAGTACAAATAATAAGGGAATTACACGCCAATTATGAATACACTGCTGTGATAACATCGAATGCGTGATTGACATAATTCCGTGTGTCACCGTGTTTGTCATGGTGCTGGACGGAATCAGTCTGATTTATTTTATCAATTCCTGCTCAATTACCATGACCTGCTACATCTGACCGATGACCATTATTAGCCTGTTTATAATGAAGGGCCCGAAAGCGGTCCGCGCACACGATAGGGGAATTCTCATTATAAAACCTCTAACGATTTTTAGGTAATGTGTGTAATCGCGTTGTGGAATCGGATATCCGTTTTTAAATCTATTCACGTGATCACGAAACGAATGCCAAGTGCAAGGTTAGTTACTCAAGGGCACAGGCAGAAGTCACTGGGTCAATCGAGCGTAGTCACGATTTTCGGTGATTTAATAAAAAGAAAAGTTTGCCCTGATCGGTCCTTTATTTGATCAATAAATAATGCGTCTAACGGAATTGAGTTTATCTACCGTAAGCGATATCCACAATTAAAGAACTATTTCTTTTAATTTGATTCAATTCAAGGAACAGAAGATGAAACGATTGCTCCCCCAATTTAAGACTTAACTAAATCGTGTAAGTTATATAATGAAAACATATTTTTTTAAATATAATGATTTCAAAATTAAAATTTGTCTTAAAATTTTTTGCCATTATAAACAAGACAACTAACTGTATTTACATTGGTCCATAAATTTAAAAACACGAACTATTGAATAGATTTATTTAAATAAACTCAATATATTGTATTAGGTGCAGTGGGGTAAGTGAGTTACCGTGTTATATTTATTTTATTAAAATAAAAAATGTACTAATCAATATTTAGAAATTTTAAAACTCATAAGAATAGTTGCGACTATTACTACGTGGTAATGTATAATATAAAACTACCAAATATATACATATATTGCACAATTTTTAGTGTTAAAAACATAGTGTGTTAGTTGAGTGCTTTTCTTCTTAAAGCTGTTTTCATTCTAAAAATGTAGATGTCGCAACATTATTGGTGCGTTTTCCCTGTTAAAATAAATCAGTTTGGTTAGACTTCAATTAAAGTGTGTTTACATGTTTGGAGTAGTAAATTAAAAAGTACATTAATTTTTAATGAAATGTCTAGTTCCGAATTATTTTTTTTTCTACAGTTAATACTTGTTGAGCTACCCTATTGATGGAATCAGACATGTAATTTTGGTTAAAAAAATACTTGTTATGTTCCATGTTGTTATTTTTAATTTCGGTTACTTGGCACGTGTTCATACCTATTTCAGGAAACTGAAAATAAAAGTAACAATAATGAACATATCAACGGTTTTTCATAGTTTATTTTCTAATATTTTTTGAGAATAGCCTACTCTTAACCTAAAAATATTTATACACTGGGTAAATGTTTATATTTATCGTTTCTTTGTTTAGTTTAGTTGGAATTTTAGGTTTTTAGATTAGACATGGTTCGAAATTCAAATCGTGGGAATTATACCCAAGACACATTGCAGGAAGTATTATAAGCAACTAAAACTGGAAGAATAAATGCTTATACAGCAAGTAAAAACTATATAATTCCCTTAAACACAATATTAAGCCTACTAAAAGGAAAACGTGTACTAAAGCCTACAACATTTGACAGAATTACTGCTATTTCTCAGGAACACTATAAACGCCTTGCAGATGGACTTAAATACCTTTAATAACAGTAGAAAATTGTCCTACAAATGTATGCAATCTCGATGAACCCAGTTTTTGTACCGATCCTACTAAAACCAAGGTAGTTGGAGCAAAACCAAACCTTCCACACGGTTAGTGCTCCAGGAAGAGATAATATTTCTATATGCCACATATAATGTGCCACCTCTCATTATATTTAAGTGTAAAAATATCTGGGATCAGCAACATGCGCCAGAAAATACTGGTTTCCCGGGAACTACATATGCTGCAATGGATAATGGCTGGATGAAAGCACCAAATTTTGAAAATTACTTTGAAAACAGTTTCTTAAAATGAATTGGATATGAGCGTCCACTTTTACTGATATATACGATAATCATTTTACACATTTGACAATGAGATAAATCATTTACTGCAGGCTTGGGTCGAGCTAAGTGTATTAAAATCCCAAAAAAACGCATTGGACCAAGTGGAATAGCAAAGGCAGAATGTTATCTCTAAGCTTTCAAAAAGAGAATTTGTTAGAATGGTTGAGGAAATTGGTCAAAATTTAGACCCAACTATACTAATGAATAGATTTAAGAAAAAACACTTCCACTGCTAAATCTTTGATGGAACATATATATCACAGGGGTGGAGTTGTAAATTAAAGACTTCTTATATTCCATAAATAATTTATCAGTTTGACATATGTTTCGACAATTACTTGTCATGTTTAAACGTGTACTATGATTACATCCATTTTCAAGAAATGTAGTCCCTGATAAAATATTTGGGCCCATTAGCTTGAAGCATTGCTATGAAGCAAATACAAGAACATCTCAGTATCAGCAGCAAAGACAGAATCAGAACAAAGAATCAGTCAATTCCCTTATAGAAGAAGCTGCTTCGTACCCTACTTTATTTCTATAAACCCATTAGAAATGGTGATTCATTCGAATAAATTATTAAAATGTTTAAGAGATAATTCCCCGTTCGTTACTTCAACTCGATCTGTTGAATAAAGGAGTTTTAAAGATTTTCTTATAGAAACAGTCAAATCAAATATTTAATCGAATGCTGGAAAGGTAAAGGGTAGCAACGGATGCAGTAATAACTGCCGAAGGGGCTAAACAAAGGTTAACTAGTGAAAAGAAGCGAAAGAAGAAACGCTGATAACGACAATAATTTATGTACCATCTGCAAATGCGACTTCATTTCAACAAGAAAGAATGAATTCTGTTTACAATTTCCGGATACTTTTCGACTAAAAATTAAACCCGGCTTCGCAGTACTTCGTGGTGATTCATTTGGAGAGAGCCACTGCCTTTTGTGTTTTGGACTATCATATAGGACCTATTTTTCGTTTCCAGAAATCAAACGATCAAAAAACGGTTCTGTGTAGTGCTTTTGAAGCAAACATTGCATGTAATGGATAGGTTGGCTTTGTCCTCTTCGAACAGATTATGGGGGAGCTAAACACTTGCTCTTCTTATTGTTCCAACATACTTTAAATGTTCTTGGATGGTCAACCGAGGTTGGTTAAGGGTGTTTGAGAGTTCCTTGATTGTTTGACATGTTTTTTACTTCCACTTCTGCCCTTAATATTTCGTTGCCTAATGGTGTTAATCTTCTTGATCGATAGGAGTGAAAGAGATCAAAATTACCGGATTTGAAACATATTTGGAATTCACGAACATATAATACACGTGGATAAACATCGCAAATGTTTTTAGTCGCAACTGTTGCGTTACTACTCAAAAACTCCTTTTCTGGTATTTGGCTGACCATTTCGTTTCAAATTGCAAAAAAGTTTTATATTTAATCATTTAGAAGTGAACAAGTCACAATAACCTTAGCCTTCTAGATACACAAGGACAAATGACAATCAAATATCGACATGCGCATAAACGACATTACGCACAGAGGGAAAGATCGATATAGGGATTCACTCACTATAAGATGCAAATCCTTGTGCTGTAAATCCTTTTGTGTAAGGATATTACGCATATCTAAGAATGTTATTTACTCTAAAGAATACTTTAAGCAAATCATCAACGTGTTATAGACGTGTATGTATTTTGTTTCGTATACATGGATGATATTATACTACAGGACAATATTAATCATCGTATATTAATTTTCTGTGAAATCCAAAGATTGAACAGAAAGTATCATGTTATTACGCAAGTAATCATTTAGTTTTAGCTTTTTATCGAAAAATTAATTTGTAATTATTCCAAAAGTAGATATTTCAGAAATTATTTGTGTGATATATACGTATACATACGTTTTTGTAATTTATTTTTCAGCGGTTATTCCATTAGCGACTTAGCGACACTTGAATCAAACTTATTATTTTCCCTATATAGTATATACAGGGTGAGTTTTTTTCGATGTTCTCTATGGGGATCTCGGAAACTATAAGAGATAGAGAAACGGTTAAATGGGGAAAGAAGTGTAGATTTACGAGACGAATAAAATTCCACTTTCAAAGTTTTCAAAAAATTCAAGGGTAACTAGATATTTTGAAAAAAGTAAAAAGTGTCAATTTTTTCAAATCAATATATCTCGGTTATTATAACAGATAGAAAAAAACTGTAAAGAACAAAGTTTTAGATAATTTTATGTAGATTAATAAAACATAGTCAGAAAATTATCGCGATTATTTTCCGAGATATGACGCAAACTTACATTTTTTTAAATGGTAACCATAGTTAGCTATGGCCTCCTTCAAAAGGTAATTTTTTTCTCTTTAACCCAATATGACATACGACATAGTTATTTCTAAAAATAAGTGAGTTATAGTCATTTTAAATTTTATTATAAATAAAAAATGGGTAGCCATGAAAAAGATGAAAGTAAAACAATTGCAGTTGTTTATAATAATAGCAATATTGTAATTATTAGGTCTACAAAGTTAAATAAAAATGAAAAACCAGCATAAGAATAATATTTTTGTAATTATCAAATGGCCTTCTGTATGTGGTATAAACCCATTTGTCAAGAGGGTAATACGTTTCTTACAAAAATATTATGAACAGATGAATCGCGATTCACTAATTGTGGTATTTTTAATCGCCACAATGAACATAGATGAACTTAAGAGAATCCACGAAAAGTTTCACAGAGAAAACTACAAATTAAATTTGGGTTCAATCCATGGTGTGTTTGGATTAATAATTCTCGGTCCATATATTTTTGAAAGCTCACTAAGTGAAACTGATTACTTTCATTTTCTTCAGAAAACATTTGAAGATACGCTCGATTATTTAAATTTATCATTACAAGCAAGATTAAAATGGTTCCAATATGATGGTGCTCCACCTCATAACATGCTGGCTTTACAAATTATTTAAATAATGCTTTTCCTAACTCATAAGTGGGAAGAAATAAACCAATCCCAGGGCCACCTAGATCTCCCGATCTGCGCGTTTTAGAATAGTTTCTGTGGGGTTATGTAAAAAACAAAATATATGAAAAATCATATCAATCTGTGAAGGATCATAAACTAGTTGTTATTGAAACATTTAATTCAATTTGCATGAGGATAATCAAAAAGCCATAAATTCAATTTTAAAAAGATATAATTTATGTCATAATAGTATTAATACTGGATTCTTTGACCATATTTTTTTAATATTAAAATTTTTCTCCCATTGATGTAATGATAATTACAGAATTACTTTATGCTGTTGTTTCATTTTGGTTTATCTCTATAAAACTAATAATTACAATATTGCTAATATTATAAACAACTGCAATTGTTTTACTTTCACCTTTTTCATGGCTACCCATTTTTTATTTATAATAAAATTTAAAATGACTATAACTCACTCATTTTTGGAAATAACTATGTCGTATGCTATATTGGATTAAAGAGAAAAAAAATGCCTTATGAATGAGGTCGCAGCCAACTATGGTTTCCATTAAAAAAAATGTAAGTTTGCATCATATCTCGGAAAATAATGGCGATATAAATAAATCTGATTATTTTTTATTAATCTGCATAAAATTATCTAAAACTTTGTTCTTTACAGTTTTTTTTCTATCTGTTATAATAACTGAGATATATTGATTTGAAAAAATTGACACTTTTTACTTTCTTCAAAATATCTAGTTACCGTCTCGTAAATCTACACTTCTTTCCCCATTTAACCATTTCTCTATCTCTTATAGTTTCCGAGATCCCCATAGAGAACATCGAAAAAAACTCACCCTGTATAGGGGGAGTATTGTTTTCGTGATTTTTTTTTAATTTTTTTTTTGCGGAAATATCCGTTTTGAAGTCCCCTGAGTCCATTGCACTGATTTCTGGAAAAAAAATCTGTGTCTGTGTGTGGTGTGTGTGTGTGTCTGTCGGTGGGCGCTCTCAAAACGAATAATCCGATTGAGATGAAACTTCAAACTTAAGGTTTTATCGTTCAAAATTGGAGCTGAAAAGCTTTTGGTAAAGATTCATAAACTGGAAGTGGATGTTTACTCGAGACGTTTTTTGGTTTTTTGGTAATATTTAATTAAATAGGAAAAATTTTGAAAAATGGTTTCAACAAAAGTTAGAGGGAATAATAAACTGAAAAGTTTTATTTGAACATGTTTTTCATAAAATTCTTAACTTTCGAGAAAAAAATTAAAAATTGAAAATTTTGACATTTTTTGCCAACTGCTAATAAACTATTGATGTTTCATAAAATGTATATAACAAATAATTGTAGAGAATTTAAAACTGATCAAATTATTAAGAGTAACTTTTTTGCGTAAACCTCATAGATTTCGAGTAAAATATAGGGAAAGTATTTTGATGGCCACATCACCATTTAGATACAGTTGCTTTTAAACTTACAAATGAATCCAATTTAATACTTGGATATTTTAAGATCCCTTTACTTAATGATTACATTGCCAATAATTTAGAAGCAAAAGCATGTAATAAATTTATCAACTTATTAGACATCGCGCAAATTAACACAGTTTGTAATTCATAAAACAGAATGCTTGATCTTGTATTGACTAACTTAAATTGTGTAACACCTTCAGGACCAGACGATGGTTCTTGAATATACCTATCATACAGAATTGATTGTTAACATACGGTTAATTCAAGGTTCTTAAAATTCTCTTATATAGAAAATTACTAAAAATATGTCCTGTATGCAAAAATGGTAACCGCGATGACATAAAAAATTACCGGCCAATTTCAATTTTAATTAACTGCAAAAATATTTGAAAATGCTATCTACTAAAACGATTTTCCAAAAATAAAATTAAATATTTAAAAATTCCTGCGTGGGTTTATTAATTGCCGTCCAACAGTAATAAATTTAGCCCATATAACACAATGTATATTACCGTAAATAAAAAGTCACAAGTCGATGTCATCTATCTTGATTTCAATAAAGCGTTTGATCACTGTTTATTACTTTAAAAATAAATCATTTTTTAATAGTAATTTAAAAGATAGATGTCAGTATGTATCAGATAAATAAACTTTAATACTCCAAGGCAAGAATATAAATATACATTTAACAATAATAAAGATTGCTATTGATATATAAATTATTTGCTCTCTCTTAATTGTATTTTAACTGTTTTCATGTGAGTAGATCTTGTTTCGTTGATTACTTCTTTTATTAATTGGACTATGTGCATTATAAATATATATTATCCGGCGTAGACTCCCTCCCTATCTAACTCCTTGTTTGCCTGCAAATTCCTCAGATAAATAAAATTACTTTTAGATATGATCGTATTCCTTGTTTCTTTATATATCCTATAATAGCTTTAATTTATCAATGGATAACGTTTCATCAGGTGTACCTCAAGAATCAAACCTTGGACCTTTACTGTTTATAATCTTTATTCATGACCTAATTAAATCTCTTTCTTGCTGTACCCTAGCTTATGCAGATGATCTCAAAATATTATCAGAAATTAATAATTATGACGACTCACTCATTCTGCAAAATAACCTTAATTTAAACACAGGGTGTTAATACAACAACCTAAAACTAAATATAAGTAAATGTAAAATACTTATTAAGTGATATGGAGTTTCAATAAGTAACGTCATTAATCCAAATGTAAAATAACTAGGAAAAAGTATTGCATCATTAATGCCTACAATATAAATAACAAAATAGTTTAACGAGATTTCGAAATAATAGAATTGGGGTGTTTTATACAAAACATACATTTAAACAGCATATTGATGAATTTTATACTATTGCTAATCGAACCCTGGGATTTATTATAAGAAAATGCAAAGAATTTAATAACAATAACACTGTAACTTTACCATTCACTTGTAGGATCAAGACTGGATTATGCCTCAATAATTTGATTCCCAATTTATTAATCTCATCATAACAGATGCAGAAATATTCAGAAAATATGCCTAAAATATCTCACACACAAATATACTGGTATATCCGGAAGGAAATATTGATCAAAATATACTCCTTCAATCTCACAATGAATGTTATCTTCGGAGTAAATAGAGTATTATATATTTTTTGAAGATGCATTGTAATAAAGTTGTCCTTTCTTACTAGCATTAATACATTGCAATCTGCTCGAGTCTGATACGCTGGAAATTAAAATTATAAGGGTTCGATTTAACAATAATTTACAAAAGAAGCGAAGAAAATATAGTAGATGAACTTTTTAGAATAGAATTTTGTAATACTGATGATGAAACCGAATTCGTAATCGCAAATATCAATGAATTATCCGATAGAAAACCTAAGAATACTTATAATTTTGAATTGACAGAACCAAACGGTAAGGTGATTACAATTTCAGAATATTATATATTTGCTAATGGAATAATTTTTGTTACGAAACATACAAAAATCGCATTACGAAACCTTTCAAATAAAATGTTTTAATTTATATAATAATGATCAGGAAATAAATTTTAAAAGCAAATTCAAGCTACGCAATTTAATTAGATTTAGACGTTCATTCGAAAATCTTTCTACGAATAATTTTAATTACATTATTAAATTAATTATTTGCGCTTCATCAACATAATTTAAAACCACTATTAGCTAAAAGATCATTAACGCACATTGATACTTTTGTTTCAGAATTCTAAATTTCTTACATTTATTGATTTATCATAATAAGGACAAACATATTGAATAAATAATAGTATCAGTTTAACAGTTATATTAAACAAACTAAGACATTACATCTCTCACGATGAAATGATTTCACTCTACCATATTAGCAAAATAAAGAATGTTAAAACTTATTATTTTTATTTTATTTTTGTTTTTTATATTCTACAGGATTTTTTAACTTGCTATACGGCAACAACAATATAATAGAAAGAGAATCCAAAAAAAAATACAATAACATATACCTAACGAATAAGCAATTAGCAGAAAATATTTAAGAAAACATAAAAACAAATATAAGTTTTAGAATTGTTAAACGTCACGAACTTTTAAATTACTTATTAAAAATCTATAATCCAACGCATTTACATATCAATAGCAGTCACTAGAGTTATCAAAATAATTTGCAATAGAAACAGATAGCAATTACGTTCCTACTCAAAATACCCATTCCGAAACCATTCTTATATTTAATAATTATCAATATATTGCAATCATTCAGCCCAATTCATTTAAAATCGATCCATGTCTACAACAGCTAAAACTAGAAAGTTATGGCCCATTGAATATTACAAAATGCCAAACTACAAAAATCGTTAACGACTATTAAATTGTAGGCGCTACTGAAGAAGAAAGAAGATTAATTGAAAGTTTCCACGGATAGCTAAATAGAAAATAGATTCAAGAAATTAAAATTGTCGACCAAGTCAATATACAATAACATAATAAATACATACGAGATCGTATTCCAAATTAAAGATTGGTATTTAACTGGGAAAAAATCTTCTGCTGAGACATCTTAAGAACCCAATAGTTCTTCAACAAAAAGATAGGTAACTGGAACGACAAGCGTTGCCATTTTATTCTTGATATTCATCGTTGCTGTGATAATCAATTTCAGAAGTTTGGGAAAAACTGGCCTATAGACTTGATATGTGTCGTGGGACAAAATGTGATCACATTGAACACTTGTAAGCATACGTATAACTGTTGGAGTTGATCTTCATTTCGTGTACTAATTAGGATTTGAAGTTTTACGAAAAAAATATTACAAAGCATTAAAACCCCTACATTCATTTAGAAACGCCGGGTATAATGGGTATTAAGAGGAACAATACTAAAAAATTTTAATCCTCATACTAAATTGAAACATTTTATATAACGTGTAGGCAAAGTTATATAACTGTTAACGGTGGAGGCTTCTACTGCGTTATACATTATTTTTCACAAATAAAAAACTTTTTTAACTTTGTTTATATAACACTGACATTATTTAGTGACTATAGTTTCGACAATTAAGTTAAAATTGTCGAAACTATAGTCACTAAATAAAGTCAGTGTTATACAAAGTTAAGTTTGTTTATTTCTAAAGTTTTATAAATCTAAATCGAGTCTTCACGTTTTGTCTTCATTTTCCAATGGGCCTGACTCTTGGAGTCTCAAAAAGTCTTACAAAAACTGTGATTCGACTGCAGCACGTAGTATTCTGAAATGTTTGAACCTTTCGCCACTTAAATAAAAGACAAGAATGAAAACCTTAAGATCGGTCAAAGTGAAACTTTATTTGGCAAATTGATCTCCCAAAAATGTGATATAAATTGGCCTCCGCGGAGTCCTAATTTAAACCCTATAGGCTCAAATCTAAAGTTAACGCTGATAGACCAACTTCTCTTGTCCCATTTGAAATAAAATTTCTATCACAGAGTCTACTTGCCACGCCGGCATAAGAAATTTTAGTGTTCGAAGAAATGACTAGCATGACCGCAAAGGTTTAAAGTTGGACGATATTCCCAAATTATATATTCTAATAATTAATAACCACATTTTCGATAGAAGGCTTATTTTTTTATTAAGTCTACTAAATATAAACTTTCTTTCCGATCGTTTCGGATACACCTAGGCTGCATTGCCTAGGTGTATTTCCCCATATTGCCGTACTTACGCAACTATGCCAAATTCGATGGCATGCACTAATTTGCGCATGGAAATTATTTGGCACCATCTGTCTGTTGCCTGTCTTTTGTTTACCAGCGCACTACAACTGCATTGCTGTTACCGGGGCCATATCACATAACCGACAGCTGGTGTCACCGTTGTGTAGACCGATTTTACTGAGGTGTTCTTTAACAGTCATGTGGCCTGTTAGTAGTCCTATAGTTGTCTTCAGCTGTGCCCTACTTAGTGCCAGTAGTCCTGCAGCTTGCTTAGAATTGGGCCCTCTTATGATGGCCTTACTGTGGTATATTTATACAAAACATCAACCGTTGAAATCTAAACAAAGTACGTAAATATATCTCCATATATTTATATTTAAGTCTTTCGATCCCTAAGATACGACCTACTATCCAAACAATAGTTGATCACCTCATCGAGATTCTTTAGAACAGCACGGATCAAAGTCTAGCATAGTCTGCTTAAAACTTTTTGTTAGCATTGTATACGATCCACCATACCTAATTTTTATATCAATATTCTCCCATACATAGGTTTAATGTAAATGTTAACAATTAGCACGCATATTAAATTAAAGCTTTAGAAAACTTTCAATGTAAGCAAGACAAAAATTACCTCATGTGAATGTTATAAAGCATTCATGGCAAATTTAAATCTAATATTGACTAATCACTTCAGCAACAATCTGATCACAATCGTAGTAAATCCATCTAAATAAAGATGAACGATCTTGTAAACAATATCAAATTAAAATAAATTAAAAATCAAGCAATTATTTAATTAGAAGATAATTAATTAATTTAAATGTAATCTTAGATATATATAAATATAATTACTAACTGGTATATTTTTATTTTATAATGCATTTTTAAATTATGAAATTAGATTTAATAATAATTAATAAGTTAATGAAAAGTTAATTAATATACTCAGAAATAAATAATATTACAAAATATTTTATTATTGTTAATTTTATTAATTATGTATAAAAAACATTATAATTTCTTTGTAATGGAAGATAGCTATTAGATTTCATATAATTTGAAAGCTAGAAATAAGAAAATTACAAACTCTTCATTCAAGACAATTATTAAAATTTTGCTGTTGGCGATGTACTTATGGTTTTGGGCAAGATAGAATAAAGATTCATTACGCGGAGGCACGTTTGCACTTACGAAGGAAGCTGTAAAATATCGTCGACGTGATAGCGTCTTTCACTGTGCAGGAGCACGTTTATTCTTGATGTGAACGTATGACAGAAACGAGCGGATAATATTTTTGACGTTTATCATCAGAAATTATTATTAATAGTAAAGGTCTCATTATCTAAATTAATTTAAACAAAAATGCTTAACAAATACATTTAAAGAAAAAAAAATAGAAAATATTCGTTATAGCATTGCTCTGCATAAATAATAAATATTATAATGTATACGTGATTAAGTACATATATTAAAGTATGAAATAATAAAAAATTTAAAGATGTTTATAATTTCAATAGGTGATTAAACTCGCCAGTTAATGTAGTATATACGTTCTATTTAAGTTGAATTTAAATAGATTCCATGGCAACTTAATTTTAATTATACTCATATTTCTGCTTCTGCATTATTATTTTCAAACTCCAGATATTGCTAGATAAATCAAATTATAACTAATGCAAATGACTTCTTCTATTACTTAATATATATAATCATGTAGCCTTCAATCCGTTAAGAGTGTTGGATTTATATTACTTAAATAATTATATATTTTTTTAAATATTTGTTATATGAAAATTACAAAATTGATTGAAGATGGAAAACTATTCTTTTGGCTTTAAAATTACACAACATATTCATTGTATATAAAGCCTAATTCATAGCGCTCGGGCAAAATTTTTAAAATATCCAATAATTATTAATAGTTACCATTAACACATATCTTAAGTTTTAAATTTGGCATACAATATATTATAGTTGAAACTTCATGACAGTGATACCCATATCTTCAATAATAGGCTAAAATTGAGTTTTCGAAGAAGACAAATATTAAAATTGAGTTGTTAACATATCTCGATAGTGTAATCCATCAACCGTAACCAAATTGTTTGAGAGAGAGATAAATTTATTTACAAATCCACAATAATTTACATAATGTATAATTAATTTACAAACATATAAATGTATTGCACTTTTCTTCCCTTCGTCCTCACCTCGAGGTTAGTGGGCAATTATTTCCATCTCGGGCTATCGGTATTAAGGGATGTTGTGGTTTTCCTAATGTTGTCTTGTGTTATTCTATTTAAGTTTGTTGTTTAGAATAATATTTTTAACTTTTAGTTTAAAGGGAGTGTACTTGAGTGATTTTATATATTCTTACGCAAAATTCGCCATTTATTCATTTATTTATTTATAATGATGCTTTTGATTACCGGTTAACAAAATACAATAATAGGTACAGTCATAAAAAATACACTAAATTTTTAACACAGGAATCAGAGGCGGACTTCATTCTTCAGAATGTTCTTCCTGCGAAACCTTGATGGAATGTTCCATTTATTCCAGAATTTCTTTCTACATCTGTAGATATTTATTTTCATTTATACTTTATTAATTGAACATTTTGATTAAAATTTGTAAAATGTGTGATCATTGTATATATACCACGTGTTGACGTCGAGGAATTGATAAATTTGGATCTTCTTTAACACTGTAGCTCGACGGCTGTGACGTTTTCACTTGAAAGATCTAACACGCGTTGGTGTAGACACATTATATACAGAGTCTGTTGACTTAAATTTAACGACCAAATTATTAATAGGATGATTATTTTGTCCAAACGAAATGTAACTTTTACAAATCCATCATTTTCATAGTGGATTTCTATTACTTTAATGCAATTTTCGAGCGAAATTTAATGAATTGTAATAATTTACTAAGCTTCTACTACTGATTTGTCAAAAAATAAATATTAAAACTGTCATGTAGTTCCGATTTGCCTCTATTGAAAAAAAGTTCTTGTTGAAAAACCCGATATTATAATCGCCAACTAATCAAAACAGGAACTTTATCAAATGATAAATAAAACTTACTTTGTTAATATCACACACGGAATATATTTCGTAACTATAGTTTCAACCTTACAAAGCAATTATCAAACATACAGTACTTTACTGTAACTATAGTTACGAAATAAATTCCGTGTGTGATATTAACAAAGTAAGTTTTATTTATCATTTGATAAAGTTCCTGATTCAAGATGTATCACAAAGTTATGGCTTGCAAGCATCCAACATAATAAAAACAATTTTAATTATAAATAACAATTTAAAATTACCAAGTCTTCCTTTGCTCATTAAACCATTTTATTTTTATATTTACATCGGTACATTTAAGATAAGACAGAAAGGCAATAGATCCATAGCTCATATAAAACAATTTATAAATCATAAAGTATACGATTATTTTAAAACTCTCAACCTTTCAATAGCTGAGTAAGTAATTTATAAATTTTACATAGTAGCTCAAACTCTATTTGTTTCAGGACAGGAAACAAATTAAATGAAATTAAATTATCAACTTATTTAATTTTTTTGCCAACAAGTTTTTTTTGTAAATTGTCAAAATAAGTTTTTTTGTAAATTGTCAAAATAAGTTATCTTTGTTTTTAAATTTTATTCTATAAAATGAGTAAGAGTTTTTTAGGCTAATTATGGGTTTTTTGTGTGTCAGTCACCTGTGAAGCTCCAATGGCAAAAAATTATACATTTCGTCCCGTCAGGCAATGTGGGGTCTAGTTAAAGCGTCAAGAAAATATTGCAAAGGATGCTACAGTGAGAATTCAAAGAATCATGACAGAAAATATGCCAGAAGTAAATCTACACAAGTTACAACTTATTGTCCTGTATGTCCATGCCAGCCGCACTATTGTATAGAATGATTTAGTAAGAACCATCGTTCATTTTGATTTATTAAATATACGGGTTTTATTTCAATATGGTACATTTTTTGAGCTATTTGAAGGAATATTAGGTGATCAAGTTGTAGTAACGTACAGAAGGGCCGTATCAGGCAATCCTAGTAACAATTAATACGGAACTCGTAACTGACAGCGCTAAATAGTAAGTTTAAGTAGGTACTCACTGTCAGTCATCGGTGACTGACACTGAAGTATTCCGATGGGGTCACGTTCCGATGACTGACAAAGCGGCCAACGTGTTAAAGAAAGTTTCAGTGTGCTGTTAAAGACACAATTTCCCGGCTAAACATATCTAGACTCTCAAGAAAACACTGCACAATCCATGGAGGAAAGCTACCTACTAGAGAAAGCAAACGCAAGGCTGGTAAATTCATTAGTAAATGAAAAATTGAATGGGCGGCTAATAGCTTTAAACCTTTCAAAGCACAAGGCCAAGGTTCTGATACAGCAGGGACTAGATATAATACGCTAGGCTCTATTCCAATCGAATGGAAAGGGTTAGGGTGATATTTATCCACAAAGGCAACCCGATGAGGCCAAATCCTACCGCCAAATTAGCCTTATCTCAAAATCCTAAAAATCATAGGGAAAAATATAGACCACGATATAAGGAGCAGTGCCCTAAAGGCAAATCCGCTCCTTAGGCAGAAGTGTGCCTATCAACCTGGCAAATCTACTGTGGATGCAGTTCATAGTCTAGTCTCAGATCAGGCATAGAAGCTTTACTGCAATACAAGTAGATTTAACAACACTTGATCAAGGCCGTACTTGAAAACCGTATAACTACCGCATGAATAGCGAGTTAATCAGTAACGGTAACCACAGCAAATGGGTGCCCGCAAGGCCGGGTTCTATCGCCCCTGATATAATGTATCTACATTATTTCTTCCCTAGGCCAAGATGTCCTCAATACCATAGTAAAATAGTGTCTCAGGGAAGGCTTCAATGTCAATCCTAACAAGACTGTGGTGGTACCTTTTACTAATCGTAGGAAGCTGTATATCAAAGCTTTCAAACTAAAAGGAAAAAAAATGCGGTGTCCGATCAGGTGGAATATCTAGGTTTAATGCTGGATAGAAAATTTAATTGGAACCCACACCTAGAAGAATCAATTTGTAAAACTACAACGGCAGATCATGGGAACAGAAACCCAAAATGATACAATAGCTATACATTACGGTAGAAAGGTCCATTATTACATATGGTTTACTATTGTGGGTTAAAACTAAACATGCGAATGCACAAAAGAAGCATCAAGGTCTTTAGAGCATAGTCTGTCTTGGTATACCGCGGGCTATGAACACCATCCCCTCGGTAGCAATGGAAGCTTTACTAGTCCTACTTCCCTTGTACGAATAAATAAGAAGCATGGACGGGACCTAATTAAACCAGAGTTACTACAAACACCGTTGGACGTAATACCGACCATATTTTATTTCGTATCACGCTTTGAAGTGATTATTGATAATCGTCAAGATAACTCTGTAATCTGGTATACAAATGCATCAAAATCGAAAGCGGCACAGGTGTATACGGATCTAAATTCAAGGAATTAATTCCTTCGGGCAAGGCACATAAGTTTTACAGCCTTGGAAATCATCTGTCTGATCTCAGATAGCCAGACCTTAAAGCGTACAGCTTCGATTCTAAATAAACAAGCTCAGAACCAACTGGCCAAGGGCATCAACCTACCTCTAATGTGGATTAAAGGCCACGCAACTATAATAGGCAACGATCATAAACGGACCAAAGCCTACATCTACATAAGCTATCAAAAAGACATGTTCCAAATGTAAAAGGTAATCCAAATGTTAATTGACCTTTCGCCGAGCAGAGCTAAAGAGCTCTTGCGCCTCACTAAAAGTAAGATAAGGCTGTCTATAGCCAAACGACCCCCGGCCTAGTCTAATCTATTCTAATCTAAGGTTGAATTATACTGGTCAATAATCTACATAAATTTCATAGACAAATTGACGTCTCTATAATTATTTCATACATAATTTGTTACATTTAAACAATCAAAGGCAAAAACAATATTTTTAAATTAAATTTTTGAATTAAAGTAGCACCAAATTCTTATTATTCTTAACTTTCGATAAAATGCACAAAAATATTCTAAAGGCAAGGAAATCTTGTAAAATATTTTTGAATTTTAGGGCAAATGTGTTAAACCTTTCTGACTTTTCGATGTCCAGAAAGCTTTTGACTCTGTCTGACATCAAGGCCACCTCCTAAATATCAGTCCTCGTATTATTTTCATTATTAAACAATTCCTCTTTAATGGAGCCCTAAAAGTCAAAATCCACAACTCATTCTTCTTCTTGTTTTACTCCCGCAAAAGGACTTCCCAAAGGCTTTCCCCTTTCGCCTCTGTAATTCAACATTTTTTGCGTCGATGTTTATAATCCTGTTCCTCTCTACTTTAATCCATCCAAACATCTCCTGCAATTTGCAGATGATATTGCCCTAATCACACAAGCTTCCACACTACCAATTCATTGAAGAGCTTATTGAATAATTGAATCACAGCTCCTAATTGCCTATCATCACACAAATAATTCACCTCACAAAGTGGATTTCCGTTAAGTACTTAAGCACAACTAGCTGTAATAAAGAGTAAAATAAGTTCTAAGACAAAAGAGTTTATAAGATTAACATAATGGAATAATTGTATTAATACTAGAACTGTAAAAGTACTAACTGTAAAAATTTATAAAATGATTTGCTGCCTATTACTTGACTATCCAATGCCAGCAATCTAACTTCCCACAATATTGAAGTTAACGAGCGAGCATCCCTTCAAACCCATCAGAACTCCGGAATCCTACCTCAGTTATGTCCATTCAAGATCGCATTCCAGATACTATCCTTATATTAACTTCATAGAAACCATAGTATAAGCCCTAAATTAAAAAAAAACCTAATTCTACAATATTTGATTTTATTGTATGAAACCAAATAATTATTAGAGATATCGAAATGAAATTTGTAAGGTATGTATTATAGTAAATTACGTATTTGTTTTTACTTTTTCACTTTTCAATCTTAAATTTTCAGTAAAACCCGTAAAGTAATGTCAATTTTATATTTTGTAATGAAAAATCCTGTATATTATTTATTTTTATAACAAAACATGTAAAGAAAGGAAAGGTCTAATGGTATTTAGTAGTCCATGAAAAACATTGTAGTGGTGAGGTAGTTGCCAAAATAAGTAAGTAGCGTTTGAATTTAAATTTGAACGTAAAATTTCCGAATTAAGTTAAACAGAAAGAATAGAAATATTAACATAATCCAGAATAGGGAGAGAAGAATATTGCATCAGGGACTGTGTAATCTTTTTAACAATATTCATACGAATCGACGAATATCACAGTTGGTAATCACAAAAACTGTGTAAATGTATAAAACAAATAAAAATGATGCTCAAAATATTTTTATATCTTTAGAAGAAAATCTTCATTTATTCACTACTGAATTCACCAATACGTACGAAATTAGCAGTTGTTAAGATTAAGGATATTGATGCAGGAAAAATATCATCCATACAAAAGTCAAGAACTCTCCAAAGACAATTTAGATCGACATTTATAATGTTCTTATGGATATTTCAACCCTGACAATGATTTTGTAAGAAATGTGGTATTATTATACGAGGCTATATTTAGTTTGAACAGACACGACAACTTTTATTTGGCTTTAAACATCGTTTATGCGTACATCTTAAAAAATCTAAATAATATAACTAAAAAAAATAAAAAATCATTCGTAAGATCAAATTGATTTTGTTCTACAATGATTTGACATAATTTGGTACTCTAGTTTCCATTTTAACATTAGTGTATTATGATCATCCGAAATGTAAAAATAATCAAGTCAAAATGTACCACGAAGTAAACGCCCAAACCATCAAATATTTATTAAATACATTGTTTTATCATACAGTTGTAGAAGGACTCTATGATATTATTAACTATTGTATTATATCATGTTTTGATATCCCCTAAAATCAAACTTTGCCAAATTTTCATACACCCCTTTTCAAACATATCAAAACAATATCGGTAAAATAGTATAAAACAGTACAAGTTTTACAATAAATAATTTAAAAATTCTAATATATATAACAATATTCTTAAAACTAATAAAAACATGATGAATATTGTGTCTAGTGCTCTAAATAAAATATAGGAATAAATTAGTTTATTAGAAGGTTAATTAAACACTTGGCTTTGTTTCACTATAGTGAAATTAGTGAAAAAAACCAAGAGTTTAATTAACTTTTTAATAAAAATAAAAAATTCACAACGGGTTAAATGAAAATTTGATTCATCGTATAAATGAGTTTATATTGTATAATACCAATTTATCAAATGATAATGATTAGCAGGAAATGCTCATTTACGTGGTACTAACTAAAGCGTAACTACAAAAATATTGTTTCCAATACTGGGAAACAATTTTCCCATGTAAATAAAGGGGATTCACTTTTATAAAATAATAAGTTTAGTGCTATTCGAGATTAGCCTATTATTTTATCTTTCTTGTAATATCAAGAAAATACTTAAAAAAATCTTATCACTAAATCCTATTACAAATACTTTATTTTTGTGACTACAATTAAACAAATAATTAGATAACTCATGTTCTGTTACTTAACTGTTAAACAATTAAGAAATGTAATGTATTATTTTGCAACTGTGAATAACAGGATAAAATACATTATTTTATTTTTTTTTAAATATATATTTTGGCATATTATTAAAATATTTATTTAATATTAACCTTACAATGATTTTTTAATATTTTTTTAATAATGTGGGCCTTATGAAAAGTTTTAAAATTATTTATTTGTTTATATTTTATTATTTATTTCAATCAACTCAAAAGTAAAGATTATGATTTCACATAATTTATTAGTATGGTTATGAAATGTTATTTTGTAACTATTACATAATTTTATAGTAATTATTTTTAATTATAAATAAGCCCAATTAATGATCTAATTATTGATTTATGGCTTCGTTTTATACATACGTAATTATATAAGAACATAAATTTAGAGCAAAAAAAAACTAGAAAATATACAAACATAAAACAAAATAAAAATTTCCATCTCTATTAATTTATGTTGAACGTAAATATTAATTATAAAAATATATATTTTGTACTACTCCTATACATATTTTGTATATCTTCATAGTAACCCCTTCATTTTTGTTTATTTCACACAGAAAAATATTTAAAATTCGCCCCAGTAAAACAAACCATTAATGTGTGTTTAAAATGTTTCTCATTAAAATTGATATTGTACTGTATTTAGAGCCAATAAAATATATTAACATGTTTAGTCATATTGAAACTTATATAATTATATGTATTTTTTAGATTATGCCTCCTACTAAACTATTTAACTAATTTTTATATTTTTACACATTCATATTATGTAAATGAATACACTAATTTCTAAAATCTAACACATATTTTGAAATGAAGGAATACGCTCTTAGTTTAGTTTGTGCTAAAATTTACACGACATCTTCTTGTAATTGATTTTCATTAATATGAACACTATTCAACTTATGTATTTTTTATATTTTAAGCGAATAGATTATTTATGATAATTAAAAAAATAGTCAATTATATTACATTAAACATATTATTGTGGTATTTGGGTACATATGATCAAGTATTACGCATTTAGCAGAAAACTATTTATTGCTTTAAATATCAAACTTAATAAACCCGTTATATAAAAATTTATTACTTTAATAGATCTCATTTATTACAGAATAAAATACATTTATTGCAGACATAATTTACAAAATAAATTATAACTGCCACAAACGGGAATAAATACGTCATCCATTATGACAATCTTATAAATTGGCTGTATCAAATGTTTAACGCAGTTATTTTAGTTTAGGTAAGTTATTTCTGCGTAGAAAATATTACTGAGGGGTACCTGGCACGGGGAATTTAATTAAATACTCTCTCAATTTCAGCTATGGGCTTCGGTATATCTGGATTCAAGTGGTATTGATTTTGCGAAACAAAACTTCCCCTCATACATCAAACAATCCGCAGTTCCACCCCGGTTCAACATCCCTCGGATTATAAATATAAGATTAATGATTCTCATCATGTTTCTCATGCGACATGTCAGTAACAGCTTTTCGCTAACCATAAAATTAATTGAAAGAATTACTTTAGTACATGAATTTATGCATACATACTGTGTAATATATGTTATTAATATATTTCTTTTTCCATGAATGTAAT
Source organism: Ontholestes murinus (assembly GCA_963969525.1). Classification (NCBI taxonomy): domain Eukaryota; kingdom Metazoa; phylum Arthropoda; class Insecta; order Coleoptera; family Staphylinidae; genus Ontholestes; species Ontholestes murinus. The sequence continues at coordinate 14,999,034 of OZ018398.1, forward strand.
ATATATGAACAAGATATCTGTTAAAATACAACTATATCAACCATTATTACTATACAGGGTCCTGCAACAGTGCGTCGGGCTTTCCTAGCGCCTTTCTCGTAAGAGATAGAAAAAAATGTTTCGTATCAAAATTTATTGAATTAAAAATCTCTATGCCGTAAAATTATTTTCAAATATACAGGGTGTCCCTATTTTGCGGTATAACAAAAGCATTTTTTTTAAATGGAACACCCTGTATATTTTTTCATTTTATAATTTGGATAATATTTAATAACTTGAACCTTTTTTTGGTTTTTAATTTCGATATGGCATTTCCGAGTTATTGACGTTTTTCTGAAAAAATGTAAAAAGCGGAGGTTCACAAAAAAATTATTCTGATGTTCTATTTAAAATTTAAGAAATTTTCTTTTTCCAATGGTTGGTCATAAATACTGTTTATGTACTAGTGTTAAGAATTTTCACTTTTGAGAAACCCTGCCTTTGTATCAGACACGCCATTTTCTAAAATTTCAATTTGTCGTAACTCTTTTTTTTTAATGGAATCATATATTTTTTTTAATTTCATATTATTCTGCATCTAATTTCCTACAAAAAATATTAAGCATACTCTATACCTAAAAGTGATATTTTTCAAGATATAAAAAAAATTATATTTCCTTGAATACGAATTTGTTTTTGAATAGATAGCCCTGACTGAAAAAATGCATGTGTCAATTAAACAATTAGTTTGACATGTAAATCTCTCTGATATTTGCTGCAAAGTGATTCTCTCCGTTTCGCGGTAAAAGAGACAGCAAATTATCACCATGGATTTCGAAAAGGACGAACTAGTCGATACGATTTTTGTATTCAGGGAGGCTGCTGGAAATTGGTTATTGGCGGCTAGAAATTACACCACACGTTATCCCGGCAGAAGACATCCGGAGGAGAGATGTTTTAGGAACATACTTAGTAGATTTATTGACATGGGAAGTGCGAATTACAAAAAAAAAAACTAGAAATAAAAAACCCTATCATCGACGAGAAAAACCAAATTTCAGTGCTATTAACAGCAACTGAGCATCCCAACGTGAACCATAAGACATTAGTGAAGGAACATCAAGAACTGAGTAATACTGATCTGGGGAAGACAAAAAATACAGGAGGATCTTACGTTTTTCCAATATATTTTGTTCACGGATGAGGTGACATCCCATAACAACGGATCTGTCAATAGGCACAATTTTCACTATTATTCAACTGATAATCCGCATTTTATGAGACAAGTTGATCGTCAGTATCGACGGTATTTGAATGTCTGGGGCGGAATTTTTGGAAACCATGTAGTAGGTCCACATTTTTTCGAGGACTATCTCAATAGGCCTATGCATTTGCACTTCTTGCAAATTGAATTACCCGGAACGTTAGCTAATATACTCTAACTAACAAGAAACAGGGTGTGGTTTTAACAAGACAGACCACCTGCCCAGTGGATTAGTAGGAATGGACTTTGGAATAAAATAATGAATCGTATTATATGTTTCTATTTATCTCATATTGACACTTACTTACATTTTGTTAGTTATTTTGCCTCAGAATGATCAACTCCGTACATAGAAGTATGTATAATTAAATGGTTATTCTTGTGAAAACTATTAAATATCGCAACAACTATGGGGTTTAGACAAATTATTATTTGCAAAGTTTGGCAAATCTAATCGAATAATAAGAAACATAATTTTCGCCTATTTGGGTAGCGCTGAGCATAAATTCTTTAGGCTTGCAAACAATTAATCCCACTTTCTCCAGTAGCATATATCACATCAATTAATTCTTTTTAAAAATTGCATTGTTATAAACGTAACATACAATGCAACCATACATACTAAACTTATTGTTTAATTGACAGATGCATTTTTTCAGTCATGGCTATCTATTGAAAACCAAATTCGTAGTCAAGGACCGTTTGAAATATATTTTTTATATCTTGAAAAATATCACTTTTAGGTATAGGGTATGCTTAATATTTTTTGTAGGAAATTATATGCAGAATAATATAAAATTAAAAAAAAATATATGATTCCATTAAAAAAAAAAGAGTTACGACAATTTGAAATTTTAGAAAATGGCGGGTCTGATACAAAGGCAGGGTTCCTCAAAAGTGAAAATTTTTAACACTGGTACATAAACAGTACTTATGACTAACCATAGAAAAAAGAAAATTTCTTAAATTTTGAATAGAACATCAGAATAATTTTTTTGTGAACCTCCGCTTTTTACATTTTTTTCAGAAAAACGTCAATAACTCGGAAATGCCAAAAGTTTGCTTTTGTTATACCGCAAAATAGGGACACCCTGTATATTTGAAAATAATTTTACGGCATAGAGATTTTTAATTCAATAAATTTTTACACGAAACATTTTTTTCTATCTCTTACGAGAAAGGCGCTAGGAAAGCCCGACGCACTGTTACAGGACCCTGTATATGCGAATCTTCAGGTAAAAGTAAAACTCTGCTGAAAAAAAAGGTTGCATTCATGTAATAATAATGTATGCAGTGATTAAAATCTGCTGTATAAGAAATTTTAACTATAATTTTGAGTCTATCGTAATTATTAGATAATTATCTTATCTCAAGGATACTAAAATATTTATAGGAATGTATTTTTTGAAGAAAAACGAAGAATAGGAAGAAAAAAGATGTGGTGGCTCAGGAATAGAAGACAATGGACTGAACTGAATACTACCGGTAGTCTGGTTCATACACTCAGAAGCCGAGAAGAAGTGGATCATATTGTCGCAAACATCCATTAATGGATAAATGCATCAAAAGATTTTTTGAATTACAGAAGAAACAACTAAGTTTATATAGATTGCATTCCCAAAAACCATAACAGTATGCAAATCAGGCAACGTCAAAATAAATGAATAATTGAACAAAAGAAAATCTTATATTAATACACAAAAACTACTTTTATCTTAATTCATTTTGGTCATAAAACTGATGCAGACGAGGGCCACTTTCAAACCAGAAACTTTAACTCTAACTATAAGCTGCTTAATGTTGGGTTGGATTATTCACCTGACAGTATATTTTATGGATTGCATCCATTTGTGTTTCTAATCCCTAATAAGGCAACAATAAATTCCTTAACAGAAAGGAAAGAAGATATATCATAATTCAACAGATAATGGTTATGTAATGTTTCACAATTATAATGTATCACAAGGTTTACTCTTAATTAAAAATTGAAAGGTTACTCCCGAAGGCAAATAAATGACTTCATTCAAGGTCCTCAACAAAATATTTGGAGCTGCTTTAGCCACACTTACAACATGACATGTTAATATGTTAACACGTTAACGTTAATATGTTAACATGCTAAAAACTACCTGCAATGTTCACCTTATGAAAGGTATTACCATTGCTATACAATATGCTGCAGTAAGGAAACAACTTGAACCAAAGAGTGTAGAATAAATACTAATTGTAGAATAACAAACACATCAACACCACGTACTTCCATAGTTAGCAAGAGCATATGTCTTTAAAGCGTTTTATTGATATTTAATGCAAGCCTAATATTAATTCACGCTTAATTAAATGATAATAGTATTAGTATAGTATTATTTATTTTATCTAAGATGCTAACGAAAATGTTTTAAAATTTACGTACACAATAATTTTAATCGCATTTGGAAAGGCTTGAATTCACAAAGAAACGTGTTCTTTCATTCGTACCCTCCATTCTTTAAAATCATCAGCTTTACTATATGGAAACTACCTTAAAGATATTTCATCTAATTCTAATTCAAATATTGCAACTATATCCTGAGAGAGGATTACTAATTGACACTGGGTGTTTGGAATATAGATGCATACTGTTTTATCCAGTTGTAAACGTGTAGCGGAATGATTTACGAGGGATGGACTTCTAGAATATGCTGTGCATGAATATCTGAAGGCATCTAGAATTAGTGATAGGAGAAACGACCATAAAGAAAACGATTGACTAGCAAATTGCTTTAAAAATTATGATCATTCAGGGAAAAATGTTAAAATATCCTATTAACTGTGTAAATTTATTAAATTATGATAAAACAAATTACATACAAATTATGTGCAGATAAAACTCCATAAAAACCCGTCATGAATATATTTAAAGAGTTTATCAATAGTTGACGTACTATTTACGAAAATTTTCATATGAAAAATAGAGAAGGAGGATTTTAGTCAAAGAATTATAATTAACATTTAGCATTTCGTTCTTCACATTTTTTTTAAAACCTATATTGATCCACATATCAAAAATATGCTGGTGAGATGATTAAGTTTATACATCTATTCTGTCTGGATAAATATGTAAGCCATTTTTAAGCCAGAGCATTATTTGTAGGTAAAAAAGAACAGTTCTAATTCTATAGAATAGCATTCTTGAGTTGACCTTAAAGGCAATACGCTGGTAAATTCAATTGCACTCTGTTACTTTCTTATGAACTAAATACTAGAAAAATCAAACGGTCAGGTCTACAACCACATGATAGAATATTTAACTACTGTGATCAGGTTCTCGCTTAGCCAAAATTTGGGAAGGACATCACAAACAGGGACTTGTATAAGTCTAAGCAATCATATAAAATTTTTAACATTGCTAAAGGGACTTAATCTAAATACAACATAAAACTATTAAATAACTGTAAAAAACTTTATGCCAGCAGCAGCTGGACTGGGTCTATATCCTAGAGAAGAAATGTTGATCCTAATAGCAACCGATTTTAAATTAGCGCTGTAGGTCTCGACGATTCGGCTACCTTACTATTACATCATTATCTAGTTTGACGCAAGTCATGTGTACAACTTTATAATCAAAGATCTAGCTTCCTAAAAATAGAGAGTATCAATCTGCCTGTTTTTATCATAAATTAATTCTTAATAAATCACCACCTTATTTATATGAAAAAATTGTCTTTCGTGAAGATGTACATAATATAAATACGCGAGAGGTCTTTTGACGTCACCGAAACACAGCATCTCACTTTACCAACGGTCATTTTCATACCAACTTTCTAAAATATATAATGGTCTGCCCTATAAGTTAAAACATCTTAGCTTAAATAGTTTTAGGAAAGAAATTAAATTGTATAAATTACATGAACAGAATGCGTGATGATTCCTTGAACTGTTGTATCACTATTTCTCTAATCTAATTAATATTTCACAGAATTAGTTTAATTTAAAATTCAATATTTCTCTTTGTTTTTTTTTCCTTTTACTTACATTTGTTTTATGTTTTATAAATTAGAAGGGTTGGATGGCAGAGCAGTTTAGGGTTTTCCTTAAAACTGAATCCCACCTTAGGATTTGTTAATGATAATTAGAACTGAGTTTTCTGTTTTCTGTGTTTTTTGTATGTATCTTTATTTAGAAATTAAATATTATTTGTATTATTATAATTATCATTATAAACAAATAAAGCAATTTATTATTATTATTATTATAAGTGTATGTACAAAAGTCAGGCAACATAAAGTTAATTATATACCTCTCTAGAAAATAAGTTAGCAGTCTATTCTTAAAATTAGATGTATTTTGATTGTCTATCAATACTTATTATTTAACTAAATACTGTATTTCAATGGTAAAGAGGATTTCGGTGCGGTGTTCTCAAAAAATATTCAATGGCATTAAGCAAGTGGTGAATAAATTATATCGATCTATCGATTTTATTTTGCCGGTAAATTTCTAGCAGTTTTATGCTATTTACTTCTCGGCATACAGATCTTTCTCTACATGAAAAATCCTGTGAAATAATCAAGAGAAAAGATTCTTATGGGCGAAATTTTGGTTAAGAACTGAGTTTAACCGAGAATTACACATAATATACGAAATGGCCAAAAACAACGGATTAAAAAAAAATAAAATGTATAGAATCTTAAAACGAAAAGAAGGAAAACATATAAGTTATAATAACGTTATTTTAAATACTATTGCGTGTTTTGTATCTTAGATAAAAAATAGTAAATAGTTAGTATTTACTAAGAAACATACTTTCGACAACACTTAAATTTATAAAATAGCAAGCTGTTATAGCAGTAATTAGGGAACAAAATTAAATAAAATGAAATAAATATCTTTGATATCGACTTATACCTAATTTTAGCAGGTATAACTTACATAATTTCCAACGTTATGGCATCAACGTCATCCATCTTAGCAAAACCAAGGAATAACTTAAATAAACAAATATAAGCACGCACCTACTTGAGCACAATCTAAAAGAATGGAGTTAAGACACCAATATGTAAGGAAAGGAAATTAAAATCTCCGTTGCACCATTAAACCACATACTCTTATCAAATCCACAAGATAAGCAAATTAATTTATCCAGCAATGTGGTTAATATATCAGATTGCCTGCATGCAACATTTTTTTTTTAAACGGTACACATACTACTACTAAAACATCTTTATTCACAGAAGGAAATAAATTATAATACATGTAATGTATAAAGTAAAATAAAATATATTCTGATATAATTGTCTTCTTCCGTTTCATGGCTATCGACCGGTGGTCTTTCAGCCCCGGTACACATATTTACATTTGCATAACCTTAAATACAGTAAACTATTAAATTACATTTCATTTATATTATTTTGTTTTAGAATCTTATTTTCTTTGTACTACTAGTAAAAGCTACAGGAGCCTAATGTTACAATACATTAACTCAATAACTTATTTATATTGCATTAATTATTAGACCAATTTTCAACCAAAAGATAAATAAGTCTGAAAATTAATAAAAAGACAAATATGATGTCCATGAGCGTTTCTGCACTGTGTTTTACAATAAATGTAAAAACTCCAGTTAACAGTTAAAACAACTACTCCCCGTACTACAGCACCGCCAGGCATTGAATGATATAACTGTAACAATTTTGTGGTGTTATCATTGTTACATCGTGCTGAATATCAGTTCAGACATGTAACGACAGTTAACAGTTATATCATTCAATGCCTGGCGGTGCTGTAGTACGGGGAGTAGTTGTTTTAACTGTTAACTGGAGTTTTTACATTTATTGTAAAACACAGTGCAGAAACGCTCATGGACATCATATTTGTCTTTTTATTAATTTTCATCATTAATAACTACACTACAAATTTTAATATTTAATTTGCATATAAATAAATCTATTTAAATCTGTTCGTGGTGCTTATCACATTATGGTCAACATTTTATAAGTGCTTTTAGTAACATATAATAAAGAACAGATTCCACACGATGTATTAGGTTCATTTTCAACAAATTTTGAACCAAAACAATGAAAATGTCACCAATAATAATAATAGTTCTCAACGAAATAAGCAATAATTATTAATTGTGCTATAAGGTTTCTCTTGCACTACACAGAATCCCTTCTAGTGTAGCAAATAAAGTTTATTGTTATCAAGTTAATCAAGATGCACTAAGAAAAAAAAACTCAAGGAATTTTTATATGTTTAAGAATTATTGTTTGTAATTTTTTTTTGAAGAAAAGGAAAATATCTAGGCGACCACACATTCTGATAAAATTTATTTGAACTGAAAAAAAAGATTAAATTTTCTTGTCTTAATAATTCAAATTTGTTGTGAGAAAAATTTAAAATTAGAAAACTGCAAAATTTATTTAAGAAATATTATTTAGAACTTTTTGGCGTTAGAATATCAGGCTTTCTTAACTTATTTGATATATGAAGAAGTTTTTTAAGACCATGAAGTAAATCATTTGCTGAGTATACAAAAATTGCTTATTATTTAAATCTATTTTATTGTTCTATTGAAACTTCAAATATGAATATTACAGCCTTATTTCAGTTTGTTAAAATGTGCTACTCATTCAACAAATCGAATGCTGCAAGGAATTTGCCATATGTATCCAACAAAGAGAGAATTGATATTAAAAAAAAGACAGATGAGAATTGCAGGCAAAAACATACTAAAGAGAAAATTATCGATTACCGGAAAAAAGGTCCACCGTCGAAAAGAGTGATTTATTTTGCGCGTGTAATAAATCAGCCTGGATTTTAACGGTAATTGCGATTCTAGTGTTGATAAAAATTACAGGTTGTATAAAAGAAAATCATCCGAACTTAATAATTGAAACATTACATGATTAGATATAAATTTTATAAAACTAAATCGATTTTAAGCTAGGTGCAAAAATAAAATATACAAATGAGAAAGTTTATATTTAAGAAAATGAATGCATTTTTTTAATCTGAAAAAAAAAACAAATAACTAAATAATAGATACATAAATATCTTTAGATAAACATATCTATACTTAAACTTTAAGTTCTATTTAAAATAACATTCCTAAAATGTAAATTCTCTGCTTGGATGTTCTGTAAATTGGTAATCACACAGCGAATTCAAAGTTAACAAAATCAATAACATCTATTCAAGAGTAGTTTATGCTACGAAGTCTACCAATTATTGAGGTTCAATCATATATATATATTCAACAGAAAGAACTGAATTGTTGAACTACAACACTATTAGGGAAAATAACAGCTTCAACAAAATGTTATCGTTCACCAATAGACAACTTTTTAAATTAATGAATTTAATAATAATAATAATAATAACTTTATTTATGTTAAGAAAATAAATTTTCACATATGGTAGTGCTGGTCGTAATGGATACTTCTATTAGGAGAAGATTTAAAATTTCTTGAAACCTGTCTCGATGATGATTAAATCGTTAACTTAATGTAAGTAACCGTATTATTAATAACTTCAACAAACATGAACAAAAATCACTAACTTTAATTGATCTCAAAGCTATAACTTAAAACTTAGAACTCCTACGATTATAAATTAGGTTAAAATAATAACTAAAATGTGTTTATCATGATAATATAAGTAATTACTCTACTTTATAAAAACAAGAAATGATAATAGTTTGGTAATTACGATCATTAATAAATCAGACGGTTTGAGTGGAAGATCATCCGTAAGAGTAAACACCGTCCTTCTGCATGCAGTCAAAATTATTTGTATATATTTTTCTTACGTTGATAGTACAATTATACATATATTTATTTATAAAATGCATGTTAGATAAAGACTAAATACAATACAAACTATATTTAGATAGAGAGTTTCTCAGAATTAAAGACTAGTCCAACCTGAAATCCGCAAAAAATGTACAGTAAAAACTATTTCCTTCCGAAGAACCCTTAATGTACCAGATCATTGATTTATTAAATATCCACAAAGAAGAATTCCCGATCCGTCTTATAGTTTCTTTGGTTAAATGCCCCGCCTGTTAAATAGCTTATTATCTTAATTTCTTACATAAGTATGCAATTGCCAAGATTCTTTAGATGCAAGTTGGATAAATCCTATTGATTGTTTAATAAATTTTCTGTTTTATTTTCATAAATTTCCAGATTCTCCAAGTTTTTGTCCTTTCTTTGCTTCCTGATTTATTTATTTATCTTTGGTTGAATATCAAATTTTGGATTATGTTCTATTAGATGTTTAGAGTATGTTCATAATGTAATCCGATGTGGCCTATATATTGTTTTGGGCAGTCACCACACGTCAACCCGTAGATGCCTCTGCGATGGCATTATTGACATTTATCTTATTTCTTGAATAGCTGCCCAAGGAATTGTTTGTTTTAAATGTTATTTTAATATTTGATTTATTTAATTCTTTTTTAACTTGAAGGTTTCATTGTATGTGATTAATGTGTATTAATTATTTTTCTATTTTGTGAGAAAATATTTATTGTTGGCTGAAAGACCACCGGTCGATAGCCATGAAACGGAAGAAGACAACTATATCAGAATTTATTTTATTTTATTTTATACATTACATGTATTATAATTTATTTCCTTCTGTGAATAAAGATGTTTTACTAGTAGTATTTATTGTTTTAATATTTGATTACGATTTTTAATTACTAGCTTGTTTTTCATAGCCGTTATTCAATGCTAACTCACATGTACAATTCGTTTTAATAATTAACTTTATCCATTGGTACGGAAATTAATTAAATATAATATGGTTTTTCAAATAGTGTCTCATAAATCAGTTCAAAATAATATTCTCATTGCGCAATTTACACATTGAAAAGGGGCTCCAATAACTACTTAAATAGCCAGTATAAAATAAAAACAGAAATAAAACAGGTAACAGTAATAAACACCCGAAATAAAAAATTAAACCCAATTTGTTTTTTCTTATAAATGCACATACATACAAAATTGAATTAACAAATTAGCCTCAAAAATGTATTGTATATTACGCAGATTTTAACACTATTGTTATTAAAATAAGTCAGTGAAAACTTATCTAATATAATGTTCCAAGGGCAATGATAATTTTGTTATCATTTTGACTATGCCCCAAAAGTGGGTTATTTAGTAATTACCAAAAGAAACAAACTTGAAGGAAATGGAATTAGTCTGAATTATCACAAATTATCATTAATTAAAATTAAAATTACGAAGAGCCAACCAAACAAACAACATTAACGTTTTTCCGCTGATGATGAACCGAGATATGGTTCGAAACATTTTGTATACTGGGACGTACAATTTTATATCTAATCACCCAATTATAAAAGATATTTTAGAGAAATCAAATATAAACCTAGTAATAAAAACCGAACTGTCCAATGCATTAGGATTATGCCTAAACCAAAATTACTTACAATTCGACAATAAATTTTACGAGCAAACTACTAGACTAACAATAGAATCACCATTGAGCCCTTTGCTAGCAGATATAATCATTTCGAGGATCGAAGAAATAATATTTCAAGCTTCACTTGACACAGTACATTTTGGTACCGATAGGTGGACGACGTGATTACATACTTAACCGGTAAATCACGTTAACTAGATCAATTTGCAAATTTAATTAACAATATTTACCTTCAGATTAAATTCACGTTAGAAATAAAATGAGATAACCAAATAAATTTCCTTGACTTAAAACTAATTCACTATAATAATAAAATCAAATTCGACATTTACAGAAAACCTACAAACGTCAACTCCACAATTCCATATCAGGCGAAAAATCTCCCATAAATTAGCAGCTTATCACTCGATGATACATCGAGCATATACTGTCCCTTTATCCGAATCCCGAAGAAACCTTGAATTAGACAAAATCTTATCCATTGCACAATCAAACAGATTGCCACTTATCCTAATAAAATCCATGATAAATTAAAAAAACAGTACCAAAACACCATATCACACAAATATCCCCACATAAAAACACCGAAAATTAACAAGTACAATACTCTAACATACTATGGCCACAGCTCAGACAAAATTGCTAGTATTTTCAAAAAGTAAGATTATCAAAGAGCGTTGAAACCATACTCAAAACTATCAATCATTATTTTCAATGCGAAAGACAAGATCAAAAACATCAAAAATCAGGAGTTTGCCAATTCCAGTCCAGAGTACAATAGTTTATACGTAAGGCAAACAGAAAGAAACTTTGAAACGAGATATAGCGAACAATTTCGAGCGTTTAGATTACACCGTAACAATAGTTCCTTTTCCTACCACAGATTAGAATACAAACATTAGATAAACTGAAAATATTACACACCTGTAATAAAGGCTGAAAACTCGACATGTTAGAAGCACTAGAAATTTCAAGAAAAAGAAAAGCCACTAACGTGAATCTCCTAAATGAACAGACGGATTTATATAATTCCAGCCTATTTCACTTAGCGGAATCCGCTTAACGCAACGTGCCTCAATGTACCGCCCTTGAACTTCACTGCCACCTCTACCCATATACAGTGTGAGTTTTTTTCGATGTTTTCTATGGGGATCTCGGAAACTATAAGAGATAGAGAAATGGGGAAAGAAGTGTAGATTTACGAGACGAATAAAATTCCACTTTCAAAGTTTTCAAAAAAGTCAAGGGTAAGTAGATATTTTGAAAAAAGTAAAAAGTGTCAATTTTTTCAAATCAATATATCTCGGTTATTATAACAGATAGAATAAAACTGTAAAGGACAAAGTTTTAGATAATTTTATGCAGATTAATAAAAAATAGAAAATTTTTATCGCTATTATTTTCCGAGATATGACACAAACTTACATTTTTTTAAATGGAAACCATAGTTGGCTATGACCTCATTCAAAAGGTAATTTTTTTCTCTTTAATCCAATATGGCATATGACATAGTTATTTCTAAAAATAAGTGAGTTATAGTAATTTTAAAGTTTATTATAAATAAAAAATGGGTAGCCATGAAAAAGGTGAAAGTAAAACAATTGCAGTTGTTTATAATAATAGCTATATTGTAATGATTAGTTTTACAGAGATAAACCAAAATGAAAAAACAGCATAAAGTAATTCTGTACTTATCAAAATATTAATGGGAGAGAAATTTTAATATTAAAAAAATAACGTCAAAGAGTAATAATTAATATTATTATGACATAAATTATATCTTTTTAAAATTAAATTTATGGCTTTTTTGGCTATTCTGATGTAAATTGAATTAAATGTTTCAATAACAGCTAGTTTATGATCTTCCACGGATTGATATGATTTTTCATATACTTTGTTCTAAAACGCGCAGATCGGGATATCTAGGTGGCCCTGGGATTGGTATATTTCTTCCCACTTATGACTTAGGAAAAGCATCATTTAAATAATTTGTAAAGCCAACATGTTATGAGGTAGAGCACCATCATATTAAAACCATTTCAATCTTACTTGTAATGATAAATTTAAACAATCGAGAGTATCTTCAAATGTTTTCTGAAGAAATTGAAATTAATCATTTTCACTTAGTGAACTTTCAAAAATATATGAACCGAGAATTATTAATCCAAACACACCATGGATTAAACCCAAATTTAATTTGTAGTTTTCTCTGTGAAACTTCTCGTGGATTCTCTTGAGTTCATCTATGTTCATTGTGGCGATTAAAAATACCACAATTAGTGAACCGCGATTCATCAGTTCATAATATTTTTGTAAGAAACGTTTTATCCTCTAAGCAAATGTGTTTATACCATATACAATAGGCCATTTGATAATTACAAAATTATTATTCTTACGCTGGTTTTTCATTTTTGTTTAACTTGTAAAACTAATAATTACAATATTGCTATTATTATAAACAATTGCAATTCTTTTACTTTCATCTTTTTCATGGCTACCCATTTTTTATTTATAATAAAATTTAAAATGACTATAACTCACTTATTTTTAGAAATAACTATGTCGTATGTCATATTGGATTAAAGAGAAAAAAATTACCTTTTGAATGAGGCCATAGCTAACTATGGTTTCCATTTAAAAAAATGTAAGTTTGCGTCATATCTCGGAAAATAATGGCGATAAAAATTTTCTGATTATTTTTTATTAATCTACATAAAATTATCTAAAACTTTGTCCTCTACAGTTTTTTTCTATCTGTTATAATAACCGAGATATATTGATTTGAAAAAATTGACACTTTTTTCTTTTTTCAAAATATCTAGTTACCCTTGACTTTTTTGAAAACTTTGAAAGTGGAATTTTATTCGTCTCGTAAATCTACACTTCTTTCCCCATTTAACCGTTTCTCTATCTCTTATAGTTTCCGAGATCCCCATAGAGAACATCGAAAAAAACTCACCCTGTATAACTTTGTAAATAACTCGTTAATGACTAAAAAGAGTCGAAACATAATTTATTAATCTTATAAAATCATTAACATGCAATATTTACATGGTAAAAAAATAAAGAAAATTGTGTTTTATTTCATCCTACAATTGAAAATCACAGACATTCAGTTTTCTCTAACGGCTACATGTTATTGGAATTGTTAATATCCCGAGGGTTGTCATAAGTTAATTATGGATTAACAGTAATATTGCTTGTAGATGATACAACTGTCGAAAATGCATCAATACCAAATTCGAAGTGATGGTTTCAATATCGTATATCATCAATATATGGCCTGTTTCCACATCAGTTGGGTCACCAGAAAGAACTTATCAGTGTTCGAAACGGATTGTGGAAAAGCTCGACCTCCAGTATTGAAACAGAGATCAGCAGTGAAGCCAAATGCAAGTAGCTGGGTGTACTGCGCCTTCTGTTCAATACACCGTAGATACCACCAACAGTAACTTCTGACAACTGAATTTCATTAAATCTAGATTTAACCATGAACAAACAAGCGTACAAGCAACGACGTGTTGTAGGAATGATTTAGCCACCACCGCGATGGATAGCATCAAAAATATTGAAAGAACATCAGACTAGTTTTCTTCAGAAAAGACACTCTTTGACGGTCCATTGGAAACCAGCAACTACAGAATCCTTGACTTCATTAAGGTATTGCACATCCTTGGTACAATCCACAAGAGTGGACCATTGGGTCTTAACACCAACAGCTGCTTCATCATCATGTGGACCTTCATACAACATCTATATACGATATTTTTGAGCCACTATAGGTGATGGTATGTAGATAGCAATTATCTGAAACACGAGTTTTCAAACAAGTCCTCATGACTACCTTCAACAACTGCTTGCCGTCTTTATCCTTGTCTTCTTGCTTAAGGACAAACCCCAATTTGGGATGTAAAGCTTCATACTTCGAACACTTTTTAAATAGGGTCTTAGATGTACATACAGAAGGACCGTTTGTTGTCATATTTCCTTTGCCTAGCCCATTTCTTGGTCTTGAGGTTGAAGAAGTTTCACCCAAAAGTCTCTTAATTCGTTTCACAACATCAATCTTGAACTTTTAGGGATACAATTCAGTAAACTGTTTCCGAGTGAAGACCGAGCCGTGGAAACCATATTCAAAACCTATTGAACTTTGAAGTAAAAGCAAAAACTCCAAATTCAACAATATGTGCTGAAAATAAATTACAATAAAACTATGCAACCGCTGCTTTCACCCACAGGATAGATACACGTTGATATTTCATTAACATTTGAGTTAATTTGATTTAAATATTTATTAGCGTATTCAACTTTTTCCAAAAATGTATATACAGGGTGACTGACGAAAAACCGTTGGTGCTGTATCTCACTTATTTTTTATCCGATTTTAATAAATAAAACATTAAATTAAACCATTTTTAAAAGACTTTAATAGGATCTGAACTGTTATTTTTTCTCGCACCCAGTTTTTGACAAAATACGATCAACATTTTTTTTTTTTTAATTGCACTGTATATATATTTTTATTGATTCGCAAGGAGATTTTTTTTCTGAATATAAAATTGTAGACAAATTTATCCATACATCAAACTTAAGTCGAGAAATTGAGGATTAAAAAAATAAATAAAAAGTCAAGTATCCATTGTAAACAATATACAGACCCTATTTTAAATGTCACAAGTGACAGTGACAACCATTGATACAATACTGCAACGATTTTTAATTATTTCATAATTAAAATGTTGCAATATTTCAAACACTGTACTAGAATTTTGTGCTTCTACAGAAATCGTTTTTCAGTTTTTGAAATCTTGCAACATTTTTATTATGAAATTATTAAAAATCATTGCAGTATTGTACCAATGACTGACATTGTCACTTTTGACATTTGGAATAGGCTCTGTATATTGTTTACTATGGGTATTTGATTTTTAATTTTTTTTAATCCTCAATTTCTCGACTTTGGTTTGATGAATGGATAAAATCGTTTACAAATTTAGATTCAGAAAAAAATCTCCTTGCGGATCAGTACAAAATATATATACAGTGCAATTTGAAAACAAAAAGTTGATCGTCTTTTGTCAAAAACTGGATTCAAGAAAAAATATCAGTACAGTTCATATTAAAGTCTTTTAAAAATCATTTAATTTGATGTTTTATTTATTCAAATCGGATCAAAAATAAGCGAGATACAGCACCAAAGGTTTTTCGTCAGTCACCCTGTATACCTTTAGCAACGTAGTGGAAGAGTGAAGCAATAACTAAAAATTTATGAGAAAAATAAAAAACAACACACAAATTTAAATAATATAAGAACTTAACTAAAAACTTTAAAAAAAACTTGGCTTAATATACAATTATTCAGTTATGACTAACGGCGATATCTTTATTTCAATAAATAAAATAGAATATTATTACTTAGACTGGTAAAAAAATAACATTAATTAAAATTAAAAAAAACTTGGCTTAATATACAATTATTCAGTTATGACTAACGGCGATATCTTTATTTCAATAAATAAAATAGAATATTATTACTTAGACTGGTAAAAAAATAACATTAATTAAAATAAATAAATATAATTATATATACTAAAACAGTTTAATTTCAAGTAAATTATTACATATTAATGATAAAATATAAGATCATATGCTTTAGATGCAGCTTAAACAGACTAAATAATATTTGTTATGATTCATTTGGTTACTAACATACATCATCCTGTTAAGACGATTAGTGTACAAACCTGTAACTAATAGAGGTTTGGATCTTGGAGGACGATACATAAAAATATAACATAATTACATAATTCCAATCAGTTTATAAATAAAAGCCACTAAAAATTCTTCTATTTCCAACGAATCTACATCCAAAAACGTTAAAATTTCAGTGAAACTGAATAGATTTCTATTATTTCTATCAAAGAATATATAATACGTATGTAATGTTTTTGCAAAAATTCATAAGCACATATATACGGGTGTCCCGTTAATGTGGGGAAATGGCTGGACCATAGATTCCTGAGGTCAAAATATGACGATTTAACGCAACTTATCTATATCCAAAAATTTACGGTTAAGCCGGAATTTGGCTTCAAAGTTTTAATTTTTTTATTTCTTTTGTTTATAGCAATTGAAGGCTTTATTTGATTTGAATGAAATTTATTTGTAATAACTACCATAATATAATACATCATTTCAGTTATTATGACTATTATTGGTTAACAAGAAGTATAAGTAACAGTAGTACCACCACTTAAAAACTAAAATATTTTTTTATTGGTGGATCTAATAAAAACTAAAAAAAATACTACTTGAAAGAACATTTCATTTAAAAACGTTTTCATCTCTTAATAATATTTGATATCTTTTACGGTTTTCCCACAAAAAAATAAAAAATATATTTTTTATCTAGTAAAAATAAAATCTAGTTTTTCATCGAATCGAAAATAAATGTTTTTCGTGGCCGCCTTTGTTTAAAAAATGTAAATTATATATAATAATAATTATTTAGTGTCTCTTAACAATTAATTTTTAATAAAATATATAAGTCCTTTACGTTGTAGATAATTCACTAATAAATAGAAAAAACACGAAAATATATTCGTAAAATCTACAACAAATGAGTCTTATTAAGACTACAAGAACAAATCACTTTTGAAACAACTACTTCTCTAGCTAATACTTCGACAGACATTGAATAATACAAAAGTAATTTGCGTGTTACAAAATAGCAAGGCTATCAAAGCAACACTAGTTTGAACGTATTTCTTTCTGTAAAATGAACTAAAAATGATTGAATGTACGTTAAAATAGTTTGTGAGTGACTATACTATGGTAATTTGGAAAAAGAAATGAATTTAGGTTGATGTAATTAAAAATAAATTAGCAAAAGCAATTAAATAATTCAATACTCAATTTTATAACCATCTGTAGACACGTGTTTCGATATTTCAATCTCTTCAGTACAGCTTTATTATAAAATTGATTTTAAACATAAATAAATATTTATTTTAGTAAACGTTTTTATTTATGTTTAAAATCAATTTTATAATAAAGCTGTACTGAAGAGATTGAAATATCGAAACACGTGTCTACAGATGGTTATAAAATTGAGTATTGAATTATTTAATTGCTTTTGCTAATTTATTTTTAATTACATCAACCTAAATTCATTTCTTTTTCCAAATTACCATAGTATAGTCACTCACAAACTATTTTAACGTACATTCAATCATTTTTAGTTCATTTTACAGAAAGAAATACGTTCAAATTAGTGTTGCTTTGATAGCCTTGCTATTTTGTAACACGCAAATTACTTTTGTATTATTCAATGTCTGTCGAAGTATTAGCTAGAGAAGTAGTTGTTTCAAAAGTGATTTGTTCTTGTAGTCTTAATAAGACTCATTTGTTGTAGATTTTACGAATATATTTTCGTGTTTTTTCTATTTATTAATTAATTTTTAACTTTATTATAGTTCATAAATATTCATATTTGGAACAAACAGATATCTTGTTTGTATTAGGATTTTGCAAAGAAAATTGTTTGAAAAGTGTTAGATGTTGTTTTGATTTATTTTATTAATTGATTTTATTTAATTTTTATTCAATTGAGTAATTTATTTACTTATTAATGAGTGCATAATGAGTAAACTATATTCATATTTTATTTTTTTGTGCAAAAACCGTACAAGATATCAAAAACTAGTAAGAGTCAAAAAAGTTTTTAAATCTAATGCCCTTTCAAGTAGATTTTTTGGATTTTATTGGATGCACCAATAAAAAAATATTTTAGTTTTTAAGTGGTGGTACTACTGTTTTTTATACTTCCTGTCAATCACTAATGGCCACAATAACTGAAATGATGTAGGATATTATGGTACTTATTAATAATAAATTTCATTCAAATCAAATAAAGTGTTCAATTGTTATAAACAAAAGAAATAAAAAATGTTGAAACTTTGAAGCCAAATTTCGGCTTAACCGTAAATTTTTGGATATAGATAAGTTGCGTTAAATCGTCATATTTTGACCCCAGGAATCTATGGTAAGATTATATACGGACGAGCTTAGTAATTTTTATTATCTTAACTACCCTAGACATCTCTCTTGAATAAAACAAGATAACTTTGTTTGTATAACTTGATTTTTTAAATATTATTTACTATAGTTGAAGTATTTTATTTGTATAGAAAACCTTGATGATAGATAAGTAAGCTGAAATGGATATTTCAATTTGATAGAAGAAAGTTATGCTTTGGGTAAGGAAAAACGTGCAATTTCACGAAATACAAAAGCCTTATGAGTTTCCAACAAGACTGTTAAGGACTTACAAGCGGATAGTTTCTCCTAAAAATCAGAAATTCGAAATAGGAAACCAAATTGACATAGAAAGATACGATATGGAATAATATGCATAAGTTAAGTGTATACGTAAATTGTCAACATAATAAAATTTAGTGTGTTTTCTTGTTTCATTTATTTTGTCCAATTTCACAAATGTACTAAAGTTAATCAATATATAAATTATATTTTTAAAAAATGTTTAGAAATTACATTTTATACTTAACGCAATTAGAAAATCTTACCAAAGTATAAAATATAATAATAATAAATAATAACTTAAGTCTTTATAAAAATACGTTTTAAATCATTTGTTCCTTCTCGAAATTGTACCAATTATATGATATGTTTTGTGATTTATGCTGCAACAATATTTTCACACAATTAATAACCTTGAACGTATAATGATTGACTATAATCGATATAACAATATGTGGAAACCACGTCTATGGGAATAAAACGCCGGGCTTTGAAAACAGCATAATTAAGGATGTTCTTTATGATGTAAATTATCTGCGCCAGACAATAATTAACATTAATTGAAACTGTTAATAGTTGATTTTTGTGCAGAAAGTATATGGATTTAACAATTTTTCAATTTACACTTCAATAAAAAAATATTGTTCGTATTGTATATTAAATATGATCACATATACTGCTTTATTAATTTTTTTCTTAATCAGTAAACATGGTTAAAAACTTAGGTAAGTGAATCATATTGTTTATATACTAAATATAATTAAAACATAGGTATTAACGAATCATTTTGGGTATTGATATTAAACAAATATTATGTAGCAAGGAGACCAAGATATATATTTCATCTCGTTGATCGTTAAGGTACTTATTTTTTGAAAATCCATTATTATATAATTAACAAACTATTTATGATTTTTTTAACTCACAACTCACAACAATTGTAGTGACTTAAAATTAAAAATCATAAATAGTTTGCTATTATTATTATATTAAGTGGTATATATTTCAGGTTAAAATTCTAAATAAAAGCAATATGATTTCAAAGACAGTACCCATTTGATAAAACTTTGTTTAATATCATTTAATACAAATTTTATTTAAATGAGAAGTTGAAGTTACTATACCATTAATAGTTTTATAGTTTATTATTATTACATAATTAACAAGTGTGATGTGTGTGCGTTATAATTAAAATAAATGTATTTATTATCTGATAAGCCATAGAAATTTATAAATTTATAGAAAAATAAAAATTTACATTCTATGATTTCTCTAAATGAACATGATATAATTTAATTATACTAGTATTTAAATAAGTAGCGTACATAAACTTACAGCTTTGATGAACGTCCCGGCTAAACACTGTTTTCAACATCCGTAATTTTCTGCGAATAAATGAAGAGGAACCGCGCTCATATTTATAAACCACGAATTGTGGATAATCAATTTACAATGTTCCGTAATTAGCCTTCTAATGAATCAGTAGCATGCAACAAGGACTTATTATAATCATTAAGAATAAGTAAAGCTGAAAAAATAACAATAACTTGATGGCACGGAATCGTTGCACAATTCTTTATAAACGGTTACATCCTGTAAACAATATCACATTTTATAAATCGTATGGTGCAATTATTATACATATTTTCCACTCAAAATTGACATTAAAACGCCGACAGTTCGTGTTTAAGAACTATTTACTTTGCGGGATTTATATTGGTGCCACTTTATTAATAAAATTTATCAGTAAATTGGTTATTACAGTAATTTTAAAAGTATATTGATATGACCATTATTATAACATTTTTGGCTGTTTATTCTCTCTCGTATATTTCCTCAATACCCCATCACGAAATATAAGAATTAAATAAAATATGGAAAGGCTTCTACAAACTAAAGAAAATAGAAGTATATTTATTTGGGGAAACAAAATATCCCCTTATCAGGTCATCGTAACGCTGGTTCTCTCTTCAATACAAAATCTATTACAAACGAGGGCAATTTTCGTGAAATTCTACGTTTCGAATTGCAGCTAGTTATGTAACTTTAAAAAATAATTTGGAAAACAGTTAAACATATCTCACAAATGTCTCTTGTAATATGATCAGCCTATACTTGAATTGGAAAAGATGGATGTTCCTTTATGATTTGAGAAATGTATCTATATTGCAGTTAACCTTACCCAACGCCTTTAGAATACCATGTTTCAACCATGTTTTAAATTTGTCCATATCAAAATGTATGCAAGTACAGACTACTC
Organism: Ontholestes murinus; assembly: GCA_963969525.1. NCBI lineage: Eukaryota > Metazoa > Arthropoda > Insecta > Coleoptera > Staphylinidae > Ontholestes > Ontholestes murinus. Next base: position 15,020,288 of record OZ018398.1, read on the forward strand.
CCAATGACATTGGTACCATTAAAAAAAGTTATTGAATTTTTTATTGTCTGGCCTAAGAGATACCATGCAATAAACTTGCTTTTTAAACATTATGGATTCTTTAGAATTAATTTCGCAATGGGAAAATAGATAATCTTCTAATAAAGCTAAATTGCTAAAGAATTCGATTTGTACCCCAATTTTCAGTTACAATATTCTCTTTGTCCGATATTTTTAGCAATACAGTAACTTTAAGTAAATGGATACATCTTACGCTAATAACTTGGTAAATAACACTATTGATGTTTTATCCAATAAGAAGAAAAATGCTGCTACATCGTTTAAAACAATTTATAATGATGCAGACAATATTTTAAACGAATTACAAATTGAAATGACGAAACCTCGTATTACAAAATACCAGAGAAATAGACCAAACGTGGGCCAACCTATTATATAGGATTATTTTTATTTATCTTTTATCCTTTTACCCATTACGGGTGTCTGACTTATTCTCTACAATATGTCTCAGTTTCTTTCCATTCTATTCCTCTTCTTTCCGCTGCTTGATGTACTTGCTCGTTGCTTGGTCTTCCTGATCTATTTTTGCCTTGTATTTTCCTCATGTATTCTTTTCAATATTTTTTTAAATTTAATATTGAGCTGTTTTCTTACTTCTGTATCTCTTCTTGTAGTTCCCTCTATCTTTCTTATAATTCTTTTGTATATTTCTGTTTTTATTTTTTTTTAAACACTTTTTTCTCTAAGAATGTTTTCTTTATTGTGTTGTAGATCCTTCCTGCTTTACCTATTCTTTCATATATTTCTTAATCTATCTTCCCTGTTTCCTCTATTGTTGATGCTAGGTATTTGAATTACTTAACCTCCTCTACCTGTTGTCCGTTTAACTCTATTTTGATGATATTATCATTGTTTTGGTTTTGTTTGTATTTATTTCCATATTTATCTTTTCCAGCTCCTCTTTGTATATTTCCAGATTTTTCTTCGGAATCTGCTATTAATGTTATGTTGTCGGTAAACATTAATATTTGCACAAATAAAAAACGTTTTAGTTTTGTTTGTATAACACTGTCTTTATTAAGTGACTATAGTTTCGACATTTTTAGCTTGTCATTATCAAACTAGACTAAACTTCTAGTTTGATGATGAAAATCTAAAATTGTCGAAACTATAATCACTTAATAAAGTCAGTGTTATACAAACAAAGTTAAAAAGTTTTTCATTTGTGAAGAATAATGTATAACAAAGTAGAAGCATCCACCATTAACAGATTAATATTTGCATTTTTAATAGTTCCATATTTCTATACCCTATCTTAGTGTTCTCGGCTCTTTATTTGCTATTTCTTATTGATTCGTCTACCATATAAGTAATGCAAATAATAAAGGGCTTAATATACAACCTTGTCTCAATCCTGTTTTAGTCTTGAACTTTTGTTGTTTCTGTATAACTCCTTTACTATGTTTAATTTTATCCCTCTTTTTTCAAGTACATGCCATATGTCCTCTCTTCTTACCGTGTCATACGCTTTTTTAGGCCGATGAATCATATGTGTAATTCCTTTCCCTTTTTAATTATCTTCTCTGTTGGTTACTTTTATCCCTTTTTGTGTATGGGTATTACAATTCCCTTGATTCATTCCTCGGGTGTCTTGTGATTCTTGATGGTGTCATTTACTACTTCCAGGTATTCTTTCTTCCCCTTTTTCCCTATATATTTCATCATTTCGCCTGTGATATTTTGATTGCTGCCTCCAGTTCTTCAATTATTTTTCATTGTTTCCTCCATTTGTTTCACCTTCAATTTGTTCTTAATCTCTATTATGGTCTGTTTCGGTTAATTCCTTAAAGTATTCTTTTTATCTTACTAATATCTTCTTTTCTTCTGTTATTATATTCCCGTTTTTGTCTTTTATACTTGGCTGGCTTCGTGTCCTTTTATTCCTCATCTGTTTAATTGTGCTGTAAAACATCTTTTGGTTTTCTGTGAACGTTTCTTTCAGTTTTTTACCGAACTGCTCCCAGGATTGCTTTTTTGCTATCTTGATTTTGTGTTCTACTATTTCATTACATATTTTATATCTTCTGAAGTCTTGTTCTTTCCCTGATTTTATGTAATTTTTCTCATTCCCTTTTTTGATTTTACAAATTGTTTTACCTCTTCTGATCCCCACTTGTTTTTCTTCCTCTGTTTGTTTGATATAGTGCTTGTCCTACAGCTTTCTTGGGCTGCTTCATTTATGATTTCTTTGAACTTTTTTCATTTGCTTTCTGCTCCTTCTATTTTGTTTGTTTTTTCCTCTATTTTTGATTGATATTCATTCCTAGTTTCTTCTTTAATCAATTTGTAGCGTTTTCTGTTTTTGTTTATTATTGTTTTGGACTTCGTACTCTCCGAGTTTTCTGCTCCTGTGTTAATTTCTGTTTTTACCAAGTAGTGGTCGCTCCCTATTTCAACTTGTCTTGTTACTTTAACATCTTTTACCTTTTTCCATTCTCCTGAGTGTTAAGAAGAGACTAACTTCTCTAGTGTATTTGAATTTTGTGTTTGCTATAATGAGATTGTTTGCTACACATAATTCTATACTTCTTTTTCCATTTTCGTTTCTGTTCTCATCTCCATACTTTGCCCTGTATCTATTTTGCCTTTGTTATCCTGCCTTACACTTCCATTAAGATCTCCCATTATTATTGTGCTTTCTTTACCATAGTCTATTTTTGCAGTCTCTCGTAAAATTTCTTTTTTGTTCTTATTTGTGGTTTCGTTTGGCGCATATGCCACAATTTGATTTCCATGCTTATTGTTCTGTAGTCCCCATATTTTTCGTATATTTTATTTTTTCTGATTTTTTATTTCTCCTATTAATTCCTCTTCTTTTTCTTTAATACTTATTACATTCTATTCTTATTTTTATTGTATTTAACTTTTTTCTTGTACCATTTTCACGCTGTGATGTCTTGTTTTTTATTTGCTTTTCTATTAATGTCTCTTTTATTCGTTTTTTGGAACTATTTATACTCCACCTATATTCCTATCCGTTAATTGTTATCTTTTGGTATCTTAGTCTTACTCTCTTTCCTTTTGCTTTTTGTACTTTTGTTATTTCTGTAATTTTTTTGTAAAAATCTTTCTTCATGTGTTAGGTCATTATTTATGTATACCTTGGACCCACTTAGATTTCTTTTTGCTCTCATTATTTGTTGTTTTGTTTCCCATGTCCAAACTTCGACTCGTATTATTTGTTTTTCTTTGTGTAATGTGAAATTCTCGACTTCCTTCTGTTCTTGATTTTCCTCTGCTACTAAGCCTGTTATTATGATATATTTGTTGTTTCCATTGCGATTCTTACTTTTCCACTCTGTTTTCCGGGTTATCGATTCTTTTTAAATAGGTGATAAATGAAACACTTGGGTTTTGAGAATTTACACAATTTAATGTCGATGCACTGCGACAATTGTTTCGCCACACAGTGGCTTCATCATCATCATCTGCCTGAAGTGTTTTATTTACCACCTATATAATGGAATTCCATCAAGTAAAATCCTCATCAATCCAATATTTGAATCTTTTTAACATCTATTGCTTTTCTAGCTCCCACTTCTCTTGTTTATTAGTAATGTCTTTCTTTAGATTTCTGATCTCTTCTTTTAGTTCTTCTGAGTTTTTTTGTCATTTTGCCAAACATTATATTTAGTTCCTCCATTTCCCCTTCGTTCTTAGCTATATTTAGATTTGCCTTCTCCGTGAGTTTTGTCCTTGTTTTTAACTTCCATTGTTTTATTTTTGTATCCTGTTGTTGTTCCAATGTACTGTTTCGCTGATTCCGTTTTTCTATTCTCCATTGCTCATTTGGAAACCTTGGAATCCATATTCAGGGCAGTCGAAATCTTTTTCTTCACTTTTGTTTTCTCTTTTTGAATTCTAATTTTGGAAATTACAAAGGCAAAAGAAAATAAACTAAAAGAATAATTACCAGAAAATGCTTTAGATGCATACAGAAACGCCAATATTTACCTAACATTTAAATAATTTTACAAATATTATGTACTCTGCCCGTTAGCATTACTTCTGCAGAAAGAAGTTTTTCTACACTGAAAAGATTAAAATCGTGGCTGCGAGCCACTATGTCAGAAAAAAGACTAACCGGGATAGCTCTATTATATATTCATAGATATATGGATATTAATTTTAAAAATATTATTAACAAGTTTGTTGGAAAGCAAAGAAAGGTAAATTTCATTATTTAAGAAATAAATTATTTTTTGAATAAATTTCAAGTTTTACAGAATATTTTATTATGTTTTTATATGTCCAATATTTATTATTTATTTATTTATTATTTTGATTTTATTTAAAAATAATAGAATTTAATTATATTATATAATAGTCTTTTTTATACAAATTATATTTATTGTTTTTAAAATTAAATTAAAACATAAAATTGTTGAATTGAAAAAGTATTCTTTAAAGTCTTCAATTTTCTATTGGAAAATCAATTTGTTTTAAATCAGCCGATAGAAATTTCAGGTGATCGACAATAACAAATATAGCGGTAACATTTACTTCAAATAATTCTCGTCTAGGTTCAACCCCTCTCATCCCTCAACATGAAAGATATCATCTTCAGAGATGAAGGTGAAACTGAAACCCTGTGACTTCCAGAAAAAGGCGCCTTTAATCAAAATCTATGGGAACATCAGCACTTGTTCGAAAAGAGAGACACCCCTACGACGGCCGTAAAATATTGCACTAACACAGGAGACCACCCCCTGATCTCCCAGACCCTTATCGTCTATTTCCACGAAGAACACAAGAACTAAAATCAGTTACAAGAAGATGAAATCATCGAAGACTGCGAAAGCGCATAGACAGCTCCGGTATCTAAACCAGAAGGAAAAAATGAGTTATGCGTTGATTGCCGCCAAATTAATGCCATAAACAAGCTATCCGCTCCCACGGATCAATAATTATTGCTACTCGATATGAGAAGTCCAACCAGACTATTTATATACTTTAATAACTTAATAGTGCTCTCCAGCTTAGTATAAAAACACTTCCAAGACCTGGAAAAGCTATACCGTAACCTAAAAAAGTTCCAACTCAGAATTAACCCCAAAGGTGTAGATTTGGTTGCAAGAAGTTGACAAAGAAAAATGTCGCGTGAAGCTGGGGACCAATGCAGCGTTGAAGTAAACCCTGGTCGTCACCGCGATAACTACAGATAGCCAATCAAAAAGCTCCATTTGTACTAATAATCGACGCTAGCTCATACGCTCTTGCAACAGCTTTGAAAAACCTAACGGAAAATCCATCAAATACATCGACCGCCTCCTAAACAGAGCTGAGATTATTACAGTCTTGACCGTATAATGGGCAATCCAGAAATTTCGTGGTTACAGCCTCGTCATTATCCTTACAAACGGCCAGCAACTTAAATGGCCAATAACAATGAGGACACAAAATATGCCGCGCAAGATGGACACTTCAACTACAGCCCTATAGCATTATCAGATATCCAACAGATCGCATGATCACAGTGGACATACCGTCGAAGGATTCATCAAGAACAACTCGATCGACAAAAAATAGTCGAAACGTTTGAGCGTAATAACATCTCAAAATACAGCGTAAAGAAGTCCTTAAAAATAACACGATAATCATACAGCTGGACACTATGGATGGAATGGACAGAAAATCATTCGGACTCATTACTGCCTATGTACAAGAAAAGTCTACCAATTACGCGAAATACTGCCAAGAATGTCAAGAATACAAAGCAGAAAATTACAAGCCCCCTGGATTACTACAAACCTCCGTAATGAATAGAAGGTTCGAAGTAATTGCAATGCCTCTTTGGACCACTACCAGAAGGTCCAAATAAAGAGACACGTATCCTCGTTATGGAAGACACCTCCTTCAGATAGATCGAGCTCTTTTCGCTAACTGAATCAGATCACGCTGATTAATGAAGTGTTCTTGTAATATCAACTTCCTTGCAGAATAATCAGGGAGAATGGCACTTATTTCATCAGCGCAGTGATGTAGCAAGTGATCTACTGATTTCAAAACGTTCGCCGATTTACATAAGTATACCATCCAGCCACCAACCTAGTAGAAAGAAAAAACAGGGACTTAAAAACACATCTAGCAATACAAGTTGGAATCCAACATGCCAGCTGGATATCAAAATATGCAGTTCAGCTGGAGTTGCACATGCACACCTAATGTTTGAACGTAATATTTTTGGAGCCAATGAAACTATTTAAAGTTTTTGTTAATATATTTTTCACATAACTCAATAAGGGTAATGAAACCTAATATCTAAGTTGCTTATTCAATATATTTAGTTTTTCAGCTAAATAACTCACAAATGCTTTACAATCAACTGTTAACAGATAATTAATTTCAGGTCTGTCGCTTAAAAAATCACTAAGAGTATCAAAGAGTTCCATATATATTTTCCCTTTAGAGAACCATCTTACTTCAATGTGAATAATAATTTCTGGATTTTCATATTTCAACAATTTTAAGCAGCCATTTTTCTTGTCCATAATATTAAGAGCACCGTCTGCAGCACAAGGCGTTATTTTTTCATTGGTATATTATTGGAATCAAAGTAGTTTTTTAGCTTATTATTAGTACTGAGAATTTTCTTGTATTCAGCTTTTCAACAAGTTATTTTTTTAATATCTTCACTCATTTCGTCTATTTTTCTACTAACAGTATTTTTACTGAGTGGCATCTTTGTCATCTTTTTTTTCGTTGTAAGTAATGCTGATATTGACGGTTATATTAAATTCTCTCCTATAATATTTATAAGATTTAGTGATAAATAAAAAAATTGATAACTAGAATCAAGAATACGATTATGAGTTGAAGTATGAGCAGTAAATAGAGAAATCTAGCATTGCATTTAAATTGCAGCAAAAGGGTTAAACTCGTGTAGAGTTCAATTTCGTATTGCCCTCCTTAATAATAAATTTGCCCCCTGTGGAGCGAAGGCCCCACGTTGGGAAACACCGCTTTAGACAAAAGATGTCACCCTAATAGCTTTATCTTGCTATATGATTATCTGAAAGGTTAATACTCTATAGTAAAACTTCGTTTCTCTGTTTTCAGCTACACTACGCTTAGAAGATCCAAAATAGTTTAAGATTAATGGCTATTATATACTGAAAAATAATAATTTAATGTTACATTATACAACCTCTGGCAATAAAGTTTGGTGAAAAGCCCTGTAACATTAACGTAGATGAAATATTAAATAAAGTTATCTTACTTTCCTTCGAAATAATCACCTCCCATAACTATACACCCCTGAGATCTGCTATATATGTTCTGGATACTTTTCAAGAAAGCTTCTTTTGGGATGGAGTTCAAAGCCTCATCACGTTTCATTGGATGTCAGGAATACCGTCAATTCTCTTTCATTACATTAAACATATATTATGTGTGTACATTTTATGGTAAAAAGTAAATATTAGAATCATTATTATTAAATACTGGCCTCTCCGTGTAATCTATTGCCCAAAGGAAAAGTCATATTCTCTTTATTTGACCTGAACACTCACAACAAGATACAAAATTTCTGAATAAATAACAGATTAAAGTTAGATGAAATTTAATTTAATGAAACTTTCACGAAGAAAGATATTTATTACGTCTGGACCTAACTTAATGGCAGCTTTTTTTGGTAAGAGGAGAGGAAATCCTGCATGGACACTCTTATAGTAAGGTAGTGTCGGACTCTTACCGATTAAAACCTCTCCTCCGCGATCACTGTTCTGTGACTAGTCCAGGACCAAAAGGTCTTCTCTAGTCTGGTCTCAAGCTTAAAGACAGCACGAATAACTGTAAGCCTAATTTTCTAACGTTAATCCTTAGGGTAATCTGCAAGAAATATTTACTTCCTCGAAAGAAATTTTAGCAATATAGATTTTAGACTAAAATCATACAAAACACAAATTGAAAACTAATATTGTTGTCAAGTAATTATATTTCTTGGTAGAATTGAGTTTATATTTACCCTACCAATGCCAGATTTATAGTTCGATAAGTTAATAGTATTGTCACGAGACGCGTGGGGGAAGGGATTCGTCATCGACGTGCCGACTGGATCGAAATAAAAAAACAAGTGTCAGATAGAAGTGTCAGATAGAAATGTCAGATATAAATGTCAGATAAATACGTGCTGGTAATATTAATTGACTTCAATAAATCATTTGCAATTATTTACACACCCGTATAACGTGCAAAAACGTTACATTGGTGTCAGGTGTGGGGTGTGAAAAATTGCAAACAAAATGGCGAAGTGCGTTACAATAACGGACCTAAAAGTGGCTAAATTAAAAGTGCAACTGGAAGAACGGTATTTGGATACGAGCGGCAAGAAGAGTGTGTTACAACAGAGACTTAAGGAAGCGCTGCAAGAAGAAGGCCATGATCCAGACACATTTTTATTTGATATCGGAGGCGACACAGCATCAATTATGGAGCAATTGAGGCAAAATTCCGATAAAATGACAGAGAAAATGTTGGAAATTTCTAGGAATCTGGAAGAAAAATTAACGGAAAATGCCGATACAATGAAACAAGAAACGCTAGAAATTTCTAAAAACCTGGAAGAAAAATCTCTAGAAAATTCAAGGAAAATTATCGAAATTGAATATAAAATTAATGAAAATTCGGAACTCGTGGAAAAGAAAATATATCAGAAAATGACAGAAAATTCCGATAAAATGAAACAAGAAATGCTGGAAATTTCTAGGAATATGGAAGAAAAATTAACGGAAATAAAAAGAAATTTCGGAGGAATTGAATTAAATGACATAAAAAATTATCCTGTCCACTCGATAAAAATGAAACCACCTAATTTTGATGGCCAAACTTCTTGGAATAATTTCCTTAGACAATTTGAGGCCGCAGCATCAGCCAATGGATGGAACGCAACAGAGAAGGCTACAGCTTTAATTCTAACACTGCGTGGGGATGCAACAAATGTCTTGCAGAGAGTGTCCCAGGGTGAGAAATAAGGTATTCAAACACACCTTGAACACGTGTACCATTCACAGCTTAAAAATCGCTGCCAGAAATCTGATGAGAGTTTGCAAGAATTTGAAGCAGATATAGCTCGATTAACACGACTGGCGTATCCTGGTGCAACAGAGAACATCTTGGAAACATTAGCTGTGCAGGCATTTTTAGATGGATTGAAGGATAAAGACATACATCAGGCATTGATACTCGCTCGACCAATTAAATTATTAGACGCACTGTCTCGTGCGCTCGAGATAGAAGCAGCGAAAAGTACAGTTAGGAGTCAAGGCCGTGTTCGGAAAATGGAAGATTCACGACAAGGATTGGATGATCTTAGAAAAATGATACAAGATATCATCAAGGAATCGTTAGCAAACAGGAAGAAAATGGAATGCTGGAAATGTGGAAAACACTGTCATATACAACGTCGGTGCAGAGAAAGATCAAATAATCGCACCAATGAAAAGTCGGAAAACTAGAACAAGCCGACCTCAGGGGGTGTCCGTCGGCTAAAAAACATCAAGCCCCTAGAAAAACTGCAAAAGTAGCATACTTGTCACACCACGTCGATACGGTTTTTGTGGATGGAAACATTGATGGAAACTCTTGTCGACTGCTACTAGACACGGGTGCTACTAGGACAATTATAAGACCTGATATTGTGTCAAAACCGCAAAATGTACGACCAACGACCTGGAAATTACGAACAGCAACAGGAGAACCTGCTAATGTTCATGGTGAAATAAAATCCACGATTACCATAGGGAACACATCATTCCAACACCAACTCATAGTAGCTGACATTGAAGACGAATTAATTCTCGGTATGGACATCATGAATACTAGAGGCTTCCTGTTGGATATTAAGAATGGAATCCTAAAAGTTAATGGAGAAGAGGTGGTACTCCACAGACGGAATATTGGTAGAGTCCGGGTAACCCTTCCAACGGAAACATCAGTTCCGGAGAGAAGTGAGGTAATTATTGAGAGCCAATTGGAAGAAGCATCCCATCACAAAAACATTATGATCTTTGAACCTATCGTTGATGACGATAGTAGCAATAGGAAAAACACTCGTTTGCACCGATAACAATGTATTAGTTAGAATAATGAATACTAACTCTTACTCTGTTCATTTGAGGAAGGGAGTGCTGCTAGGACATTGTTCTGCTGCTTCATGGATATTGCGGAAAACCACAGCAGAGATTGTAATCCAACTAAAAGAGAAAAGTAAAAAAGTTGATCATGGAATATCAGGACGTATTTGATATTGGACAAAAAGGAAGAACCAATATCGTTCAACATAAAATTAATACCGAAAATTCTCGACCGATTAGGCAGCCAGAAGACTGCCACTGGCGAAGCGGGAGGAAGCTGATAGGATTGTGCAGGACATGGGGAGCGAGGGCATTATAGAACCATCTAGTAGTCCGTGGGCCTCGCCAGTGGTATTGGTAAAGAAGAAGGACGGATCAACTCGCTTCTGTGTTGACTATCATCAACTAAATAATGTGACCAAAAAGGACAGTTATCCTTTATCCCGAATTGACGACACATTGGATACCTTGGCTGGATCTACTATTTTCTCCACACTGGATCTTAAAAGCGGATATTGGCAAGTTGAAGTAGCTCCCGAGGACAGAGAAAAAACAGCATTTACAATAATAGATTATGGCAATTCAATGTTATGCCATTTGGACTATGTAATGCACCCGCGACGTTCGAGAGACTAATGGAGACGGTACTAACAGGACTATCTTGGAAAACATGTTTGGTTTACCTCGACGATATAATTGTAATGGGAAAATCCTTCGAAGACCACATGAAGAACTTAGAAGAGGTGTTCCAACGATTAAGGGATTCTGGACTGAAACTCAGCCCGAAGAAGTGTCACCTTTTCAAGAAAGAGGTGCAGTACCTAGGACACATTGTTTCAAGCCAAGGTATTGCAGTCGACGGCCAAAAGATCTCAACGGTGAGGGAATGGCCAGTTCCAAAGGATTTACACCAACTCCAGAGTTTTCTTGGATTATGCACGTATTACCGTCGTTACGTTGCGGGATTTTCAAACATCGCTAAACCATTAACCCGCCTCACTGAAGGAAAACAACGGTTCTTCTGGAACGGGGAATGTCAGGAGGCGTTCCAAAAACTGAAAAACGCACTTACCAGTGTACCAGTTCTAAGTTATCCATTGTCAGAGGGAAGGTTCTTGTTGGATACCGATGCAAGCAATATAGGAATTGGAGCTGTTTTATCACAAATACAATCACAATAGTTTGACTTTGACACTGAACACGGAGCTGGAGCGATCCACAGGAATGCAGATGCTTTGTCGCGAAGGCCATGCCCAGAAAATTGCAAGCACTATAACAACGCAGAATCAAAGAAAAGTCAAGTACTCCGAACAGCTGTAGAAAGCGATGACTGGAATTTAAAAGAAATCCGGCAGGATCAAGACGACGACCTTGTTCTAAAGCCCCTGATGACATGGAAGGAAAGTGGAACCAGGCCAACATGGGATGAAGTCTCCAAATATTCGCCTGAATTGAAGTCATACTGGGCTTAGTGGAATTCTATTGTACTGGACAAGGGACTGCTTAAACGAATATTCAAAGATTCAGAAGGCCGCGAAAAACGAAGGCAGATTATAATTCCAAAGAGTAGAATACCTGAAGTGATGAAAGAGATTCATAGTGGATCTTCCGGTGGACACCTGGGTATGTCAAAGACTTTAAAAAAACTTCGGAAGAGATTCTACTGGGTGAACTGTATGGTAGACGTCAGGGAATGGTGCAAGAAATGTGTGATTTGTGCAGCAAGTAACGGTCCACAACGACGAAGGAAAGCACCTATGCGTCAGTACAACGTTGGTAGTCCTTTTGAGCGAATCGCAATTGATGTCGCTGGGCCATTCCCCGAGTCTCACCAAGGAAATAAATACATCGTGGTGGTAATGGATTACTTCAGTAAATGGGTGGATGCCTATGCGTTACCAAACCAAGAGGCTTCAACAATAGCGGAAGTACTAATTAAGGAGTAGATATGTCGTTTCGGCGTTCCCTTAGAACTACATTCTGACCAAGGAAGAAATTTCAAATCAAATCTTTTTCAAGAGGTATGCAAAATCCTTAAGATTCATAAGACAAGGACAACAGCTCTGCATCCACAATCAGATGGTATGGTGAAACGAATGAATAGGACCATCAATCGCTATTTGTCAAAAGTAGTCTCGGACCATCAAAGAGACTGGGACCAACATCTCCATCTTTTCTTGCTGGCGTATCGATCGGCTGTACACGAAACAACCGGGCAGACTCCAGCGAGCATCGTCATGGGTCGAGAGCTACGACTTGCATGTGATTTAAAGTTCGGCTGCCCTCCGGGAGAAGATTTGGCAGGGGAAGACAATGTGAGCGACCTGAGACGAAAAATGGATGAAATCCATAATCATGTGCGATCCAACATCCAACGTGCTAGCGACCGAATGAAAGAGAATTATGACCTAAAAACGGATCACAGTGGTTATAAAGATGGAGATATGGTGTGGTTATTTAACCCACAAAGACACCGAGGTCTATCCCCAAAATTGCAAACATCAAGGGATGGAACATACCAGATAATAGAGAAAATCAACGACATCGTATACAGGATTCAAAAACCACCCCGAGGAAAACCAAGAGTTGTCCATTTCAATCGTCTGACCCCTTATGCTGGCGAAGAAGATGGCGCAGCGATTCGTGCGGTGGTTGAACAAAGCAACGAGAAAGCATTTGAAGACTTCATGGTTCAGCACTCTGATGGACGTAAGAGTCGTTTTGATGTAACGAGAGAAGAACAACGAGATCTATTCCAAGTACCTTCGGACTATTGTCTTGCCCATTGTGTGGCCCAGGATTTGAAGATGTCACGAGGAATTGCTAGCGTCTTCAGGAAGAAGTTTGGAAGGTTGGAGAAACTACGCACTCAATGTCCTAAAGTCGGAAGCATAGTCCACCTAGATGTTAGTAGCCACCTACCGAAAAGGATCATTTACTAGCTGGTAACGAAGAAATACTCTCATCAGAAGCCAACCTACAGGAATGTATGGCTATCATTAAATGAGTTGAGGGATTCACTTCTACGTGAGGGTATCAAGAAATTGGCAATACCGAAACTAGCTTGTGGGTTGGACCAATTGGACTGGAGAACAATCAGAAGCATGTTGGAAGTCCTTTTTGCCCATAGACTGCTATTTCTTTCGAACGTCAAAATGTACAAAGGGGTCCCAGTGCAGGTATCATCATAAGGTGCCGGAGGACTCATTTCGGGACGAAACATGCCTAGGGAGGGGGCAGTGTCACGAGACGCGTGGGGGAAGGGTTTCGTCATCGACGTGCCGACTGGATCGAAATAAAAAAACAAGTGTCAGATAGAAGTGTCAGATAGAAATGTCAGAAATAAATGTCAGATAAATACGTGCTGGTAATATTAATTGACTTCAATAAATCATTTGCAATTATTTACACACCCGTATAACGTGCAAAAACGTTACAGTATATATAGCGAATAAAATTAATTCTTCTAGTTTAATAAGGTCATTAAAAATAGATATTAAACAATGCTGAAATACATATTTAGCAATATGTAAGTGTAGATAATGAATGGGCCGTACGTTAGAAATTTATATTTGGTGACCTAAGGATCTGCCACCAAAACAGTTGCAACATGTGTCCTATCATATACTGATTTAAATGAAGATGTGTTTGGAAAATAAAATAAAAAGTATTTCAGAAAATGTGTCTTATATTAAAACTAACAACTGCATTCCATAACAAGATCAGAAACTGGGCTTCATTGTCACTAGAGAAAAGTAAGTTTGAGCGATTTAAGACGTTTCATCGTAAAAACCCTCAGAGATGGATGTGATATCTAGTCTTGGATAAGAAAGTGGGGTTAGCATGAGTTATTTCATTTACTTTTAGATCTGAAAATTCTGGAATGGCTATTTGACTGTTACATAAAAGGGCTAGACTAACTGCACTCTAACTACTAGTTGGCACATTGTGACAATCCCACAATACTACTTTCAACTTTGTTGGTATCACTTTTTATTTATTCTTGTAACTATAGTTTCGACAACTTCAGCTTGTCATTATCAAACAATAGTATTTTTGATAATGACAAGCTGAAGTTGTTGAAACTATAGTTACAAGTATAAATAAAAAGTGATACCAACAAAGTTAATTGTTTATTTATTTTGAATTTATCAAAATGTATCACGAAGTGAAAGCCTCCACAATTACTTATTTAATACTACTTTCTCCAAGATAACAGCTGTACTCTTTATAAAGAAGTTCCAGAGGCCCTGAGCAATTGGATATCTAACATGCTACAACAGAGAAAGGTAATTATGATGAAAGATTTAGAGTGTTAGTGTGAAATACATCGATTATTTAAAAATAAATCTTAACCACGCATACCAATATTTTCGTTTCGCACAGCCATCCAATGAATCATGAAAATTTTATAGTTGGTGGGATATACATTCCTCCAGCGTCATCATCCAGTCTACGAAGAACATTGCCAGATTATTGAAGATTTACGCGATAACTTTGTTAACTATAAATTTTTAATTTTTGGAGATTACAATCTTAATAATATCAAATGGGTTGTGCCAGGATATACTTTAAGTCATCACATTTTACAGGCCAATTAATTTTCATACATAATATGAGAAAAGTTTTTCTTGATTTATGCTTCTCTGACTTTGAATCTCACATAACTCTATCCAACGATGTGTTACTGAATACTTGCGACCATCATTTCGCGTATTTTGGTGAAATTTTAACAATCGCGGATAATTATCTCATTGAAACTAAAAAGAAAATATTTCTCTTTAAATTTGCTGATTATGAGGGCCATAATCACTGTTTCCATAATATTAACTGGGAACAAATTCAAACTAATTTCAACTTAGATGAAGCCGCCCGAACATTTTACAATCAAATTCATAAGGGAATGCATTTATTTATACCTACAAAAAATATTAACTTGAAAAAACATAACTTCCCTAAATGGTACGATTTAATTAGAATGACCACACAAAAGAAAATAGCAAATGCACGTTTCAAACGGGCTGGTTTAAATGAAGATTATTTAAGATTTTGTAATTTACGTTCATCGTGTAAAATAACAAGTCACCAGAAGAATATTTGGAAAGAATTCAAGGTGACATATCTTGCAATCCGAGTAGGTTTTAGAAATTTGCCAAGAACATGAGAAAGTAAGAATGGATTCCAAGAGTTATGAAGCTGGGTGGAGTTACTGCTGCAAATGAATTGGATATAGTTAACCTTTTTATGGATCATTTCTCATCGGTCTGTGAACAAGATAAGTCGAATGTCAACATGTCTACTCTTCAAATTAACAGTTTTTGATCTGTGCAGGATATAGAATTATCTGTCTCTTTGGAATCAGTTTTTAATCGTATTGCTAGACTAAGAAAATCATTTTCTGTAGGCCCTGATGGTGTACCTTCTGATTTATTGTACTGTAATTATTCGTTGAGCAAACCAATTCATTTGCTTTTTAAAATGTCTTTAGGTACCTGTTACGTGCCTCATATTTGGAAAGAATCTTATGTAACACCTATATTTAAATATGGTGATCATAATGAGGTTATTAACTATCGCGGAATTAGCATACAGTCGGTTATTCTCAAAATGTTAGATTCATTAGTTACTGATATCTATTAGCCTGGATATCTAAGTCATATATTTTCGAAAGCCAACAGGGTTTCCAGCAAGCAAAAATCTACGACAACCAATTTGTTAGACAGTTTTTGACAAACGCTTTTGAGAAAAATATCAAGTAGATGAGAAGAGAATCACGCAATTTTATTACAGAAATTGCATTTGATTAGATTCAGTCTTAAAACCTTGTCGTGGTTAAAATCGTTTCTTGTTGTTAGGACTCAAAAAGTTAGGATTAATGATTTTTTGTCGGAAACTATTACAGTTAGTTCAGGTGTGCCCCAAGGACCACACATTAAGCCCATATTATTTAACCTATTCATAAATAATTTGACTGATGTGATTGATTTTGGTGAGTGCTTACTGCATATGATAACATGAAGATTTATAGTTATAAAAAGTGAAGAGGATTGCAAACTGTTGCATAATGATTTAGATCAAATTAATGAATGATATAAAGCAAATTTATTATTTCTGAATTGTGAAATTGCATTTCTATATCATTTTACAGAGGAAGTCGCTTATTTCGCTCATCTTATTATATTGATTCTTCTGCTTTGAAATATATATAATCAGTAAAAACTTTAGGTGTAATATTAGACAGCTGCTTATCTTTCAAAAATCATATTCAGAGCATATGTGATAAAGCAGTGAGGTTATGGGACTTTGTGGCATATTTCGAAGGAGATGAATGTTAGCTCTCTTAATTTTTTGTTTTATTCTCTAGTGGGGTAATTTAGAATATGTTTCTTCGATATGGTCACTTTATGCAGCAGTTGATATTTATCATTTAGAATCTATTCAAAATATGTTTTTAAGAAATATAGAATACAAAATTAATCAATAACATGTTAGGCTGTTATCGGAATATTATGGAGATGTTAAATATTCAATCGCTTGTTGACCGAAGAAATACTAACTTATGTTTCTTGCATGGATTACTAAATTCATATATTATCTATCCTTCCTTATTATCTGACATTAACTTTTGTACTTCGAATTACTTCCAATCTCTTATTAATATAAATAATAATTTATTTTCGATAAAAACTTATAAGTCGAATTTTTTTACATAACAACCCACTAAGTATAATGCTAAGGTGGGCTAATGAATTGAATATAAACCCGTGGTTCAATTTATTTATATAACAGATAATTAAAAGGGAACTGAAGAAATATAACATACTATATAAGTAGAAATAGTTTAATTTAAAATTTTTATTTAGGTTAAATTTATGTAACTGTTGTATGTATATGTATATGTTAAATAGAGTTTCCCGTGTATTACAGCAATAAATAAATAAATTAATAAAATAAATTTATCCTTATTATCAATTATCTTCTTAGTATTTCTGTATAATCTCTTTCAATATTTTTGTTTTTTAATGATCTAACCATTATCACAGTTTATGATGTTAATAAATAATGACATAATAAATTCTTATGATTATTATTACAAATCAATGTTCAGACAAGGCTAATATATAATTAAATAAACAGTTATATTTCTTACTTCACTATTTTATTTAATCACTAAATGTACATTTCGAACACTATGTGTCCATTATCAATAGTTGTAGTATATAGTAAGCTGTCAAATTTTCAGACACGTGCGTCGTTCCGTTTATGTTTACTAGGATATCTTGTGAAGCAAGTCAGGCACTTTTGCAAAAATGGATAAAAACGAATTTCGTGCAGTCATCAAACATTTCTGGATGGATGGCAAAAGGGGACGGAGATACGAGATATTTTGCAGAAAGTTCATGGCACATCCACACCTTCATTTTCGACTATTAGTTTCTGGGTGAGCGAGTTTAAACGTGGCCGTACGAGCACCAAGGATGAACCATGCAGTGGACGTCCAAAAACGGCCACAAATGAAGAAATGGTCGACAAAGTCCATGATCTCGTGTTAACCGATCGACGAGTGAAGTTGCGCGAAATAGTAGAGACCACGGGCATCTCATCTCCCGTGCGACTTCTTTTTGTTCACAAACATGAAGACTTGGCTCGGAGGCAAGCGCTTTACGTCAAATGAGGAGGTCATCGACGCCACTAAAGCTTATTTTGCAGAGTTCCCGAAATCATATTTTTCTGAAGGCTTAAAAAAGTTGGAGCACCGCTGGGAAAAGTGTATCGCCTTGCACGGGTACTATGTTGAAAAATAAAAAAAAACCTGTTTAATTACTGCGTTTTCTTGCCCATTCCGGAAACTTTTCAACCTACCCTCGTATTTCGTGGATATTTTAGATCCATACGAAATTTACCAAAATAATCAAATAATCAAGAAAGAAAAATTTGACACCAGAAATATTTATAATCAGATCTACACGCCACAATGTACAATAAAATTAAATTCAATCAATTTACAATTACATAATTTCATCTTTAAACAAATACCAAATCGTTTAATATCAGCTTATATCAGCATGAATTTAATACCACTGACAATAACACACATTGCTTTTGTTCAGTAATATAAAATTTAAAAAAATGCGTAATATAAATTAGAGCATTGTACAACCGGCCGTGACTTGGTGACCAATTTATGAATTCATAACGTTTAATTGGGCAATGAATCGTAATTCCTTAAATTGCTGTCCCACGCGCATGGAATGGTAATACCCCTTCGCGTGCCGAATATAGCAAAATTTTCGATTTTACGGTCCAATTTGATTGTATGCAAATTGGACGCATTGGACATGGCAAAGGTCTCGAAATTATATCAATTTTACTAGAACGATGATTCAGCGCTAAACTCAATATTCGTTTTTTTTGTTAGCATAACCTTCGAAGGATTCGCTTAAATATTTCAATAATTGCATTAATTAATAATTCATTAAATTGCCTATTGGGTAATTATAAAAGTTAATCTATTAGAGGCCAAAAACAAACAGAAGGTTATCATTGTTTTTATGCTAAGTTTTACACAATCGCATAAAATATATTACAATATTGCATAATGTTAATTCTAATAATTGTTTAACAAAAATACACAGTTAATAGTTAGAACAATAGAAAATGTGAAGGCATTTACTATCCCATATATAAAGTAATTTTATGATCAAAAATCTACACTTAGAAGTTCACAGAAGGCACTCAACTATTGCTTCCCGTTAGTAAGCACATGAAAAGGAAATTTGATGGTAAGAGTGATGAAAACTGTCAATTAATGTTTGCTATTGCATTGTTGAAAATACTGTTTTTTTTATTTTCAGCATATAAACTCTTTTTAATATTAATTTGGTTGATTGAGTTACTTGAAGATAATAACTTTGATTAAAATACTTAGAACCTTTCTTCAATATTTTATTTTTATCCAGATGCACATTTCGGACACAAAGTGTCCATTATCAATGGTTTGATACAAATAAGAAAAAAACAAATTTAACACTTATATACGTACAAAAAACGGTATTAGAGGGTGTCGATAGGAGCAGGTATAAGATTATTGCTCGAAAATTAACATGATTTCGTCGAAAAAGATGGTTGTAAATCAGTAGGTA
This sequence comes from Ontholestes murinus, assembly GCA_963969525.1. Taxonomy (NCBI): domain Eukaryota; kingdom Metazoa; phylum Arthropoda; class Insecta; order Coleoptera; family Staphylinidae; genus Ontholestes; species Ontholestes murinus. The sequence continues at coordinate 15,039,564 of OZ018398.1, forward strand.
ATAGTTTGGCAGGATTATGGAGGGAATTAGGGAAATCCATGTTTATTGGTGGTTACACTAAATCTAATAAATTATTTTCGAGTGGACTTAAATCGAAATTTAACAAATTATTTTTATGTTTTTTCATTTGAATAGCCTCTAACATATTTAATTAAAAATGTGATGACTGTTTCAATAATTTAACGTTTTCTATTACGAACTTGTGGCCTGTATCAATTGAATGGTTAGCGACTGCAGATTTATCCGGGTTATGATATTTAATATGTGCGACATGTTCTTTAAATCTGGTTGCAATATTTCTTTGTGTTTGTCCTATGTAAATTTTGTCGCAATTTGAACATTTAATGGAATAGATTCCAGATTTCTCCAAATTATCTATATCATGAAAGATGTTGCCCAGTAGATTAGATAGTTTTGTGTTCACATAGTAAGCTGGGGTTAGATTGAAATTTTTATGTAATTTTTTTAAGTTATTTTCTAATGTTGGGGAATAAATTAGCCTGACATATTTAGTCTCTTTTTTGATTTTTGTGTCTGTTAGTGACGTTATATTTCGGAGTTTATGTTTACGCGAATGTCTATTGATCAGTCTCTCTGAAGGCTCTATTGATCATACTATTAAAAGCAGATAATTTATATTTCATTGGTGCAAATGCGTCGGAATGAATATAATTAAAGGTATGTGTTTGTTTTCGGAATATTTCAAATTCTAATTTATGGTTTTTTCTTTTTATAAGAATATCAAGGAAGGGCAATGAGTTTTCATTCTCTAATTCGTATGTTAAATTAATACTATTATATATATATTATTCATGGATGATATAAAGTCGTTAATATTGAAATCTCATTCAACTATCGCAAATATGTCATCGAGATATCTATACCAGATCGTTGGAAATTGGGTTATTGATTTTTTGGGAATGTTTTCAAAATTATTTAAAAAAATGTTTGCAAGAAAGGGCGATGAGGGGTTGCCCATGGCAGTGCCATAGGTTTGTTTATAATACGAATTATTGAATTCGAAAACATTACAATCCATCACTAGTTCTGTAAGCTGTAAGTATTCGTTGATTTGTTCGTTCGGAATTTCATTCTTTATTAAAATTTGTTCTAGGATTGAAATGGTGTCCTTGATTGGAATGCTCGGGAAAAGGGATTCGACGTCAAAGGACACAAGTTTGTGATTTGTTGTGATTTTGATTTTTTCTAAATGTTTGGTTAATTCAACGGAATTTTTTACTGAATAATCGTTTTCTATGTTTAATGTTTGAAACTGAGTGACTAACCATTTAGCAATTTTATATGTGGGAGATTTAATATTCGAAACTATTGGCCGAAATTTATTACCTTTTAAACCCTAAAATACCTCAGTTATATTGTCTGCCAAAAATTCACAAACCAGGTAATAAAGTGTTTTAATCAAAGTTCTTTTTAATATGTCATTTTAATATTTTTGGACTCGATTCCAATAGCTCCCAGACGCTCACTCCAGCACTACATCTACATTATTCTTCAAATTACTGATATTTTCTGTAATATGAACATGGAACGAAATCTGTACATAAAATCTTAGTGTAAGATTTATTTCCAACAATAAATGTTTTCTGCATATATTCAATATATTTTAAGCACTTTAAAATGTACGTAATCTTTACTAGTGACTGATTAATAGTGATGATGACAACTGTACTGACAACCATTACAGGAAAAACTCATTATATAAATGGAAGTAGACAGGCTATTGTTTTTTCATTCGAACCGCCTAATTTTTCACTGCACATAATCCAAATATATGACAATTTTTCATTGGTGCAATAAGACTAAAGATTATCATCTAGCTTATGTCACTCGTTTTGTAAACATTAATCTGCATTTCATTGTTGGAACCCTTGATTGAATATTAAGTTCCTCTGTGTCCACAGCTGATTGATCTCGCAGCTATGCACGGCTTCAAAATAGATTTTCACTTTCAGGCCGCTGCTATATTTACGTCCTTAGAATCACTTATAGTTTCCTCATAAATATCCCATACGGAAAAAGTCAAAATATCTTGCTCATTGATTTTAATCGGTCCAAACATATCAGAAAAGCATAATTTCTCATTTTCTTCTTTTAAACTTTGCTTGGCGGATATGAAGATTCAAAAAAAATCTTCGTCGCTCAACGTTATTCAGGTTATTATACCGTACTTGATCATGACTTAAATGATGTGTACAAGACCGAGTCTGTCGTTCTGTTTTCTGTGGTAGATAGACGGCCCATCATTCTAAACATTTGATAAGCCTTTCCATCAAGTTCTTCACTTGTGCTCACTCCTAAATTTCCTAAATTTCACAAGACCAGCCTTTCTTAGTCACGTGGCGGAAACTCTTACAAACAGGTTACTATTCATGTAAAGGACTAACAATCCGTTTCTATATCTAGACTACTGTCACTTATCTTTGACAAGATTTGCGATCTAGATGTCTCTTCTTCCCGAAAAAATGCAATAAGTTGTTCGCAATAACCACACGTGTACCCTAAAAACATCAGATAAGTTGGAGAAAAGTTACTATCTTTACAAAGAGGCTTCATAGTACATAGTACGATATTTGGCACCTTAGCATATTTCGTCGTTTTATTCAATTTTCCTATTGTCTATTTCTTAGATGACCCTACATAAAGTAACTGATAGGTTTCTCAGTGTTTGCTTTCGCAGACTGAAAAGTAAGGTGATCGTGGCACTATGATTCCCTACTTGAGTGGATAACCACCGACAATCATAAGTAACTGTCAACAGCGACAATTATAACAATAATAATATAATCGGTCCATTGCTGTGGTTGACAGAGAACAATAATTCGATGTTTTCACTGACCTTTCAGTGCTAAAAATGTTATTTAACTTCTTTGTGATATACTAAACCAATACTGATCTCTACAAGAAGACAAGAAGTAATTGCAATTAGCCAAAACATAGGCGGATATATTAAAACCTAGACCATACGTATTCAACACTTTGGCAAGAGCCAAAAATCGATTTCACATCGTCCGAAAGGCCACAATGCTCCACGTCACTTTACAATACAATATTTTCTTTAGCCTCCGATGGCCGCGGGTTGAATATCTTTGACCTAGAAGATACATTTCCTAAAAAGGCATTCATATGTGCACGAGAAAACTAATAAGGATAAGAAAACAACTACAAGAAGTTGAAAAACGGCAACCCCGATACAGGCAGAGGTCAATGAGCTTGCACGGCAAATGATAAAGGCTTTCATCTCCTAATAAAACGAGTCATACTCATTTAACTCAGCAATAGGCAAATTCACCTATTCATGATGAAATAGGGAACTCAGCTAGACGAGGAAAGAAGCACGGAGAGTTTTAAATAAAGCGCAATACTCCAAATAGCACTGAATAAAAAGCTCAGGCATGTAGGTATTCTTAGATAAGTAGTCTATCAAAGTACTCCTCAAAAATAATTTTCTAGTCTGCAAGAAAGCAGAAGTAGCAGCTTTCCGCTATTTTCCTCTGAATCTCTCCCCAAATCTGACAGGGAAGACTACAGACATGCCAAATCATACAGACTAATAAGTCTTACTTCCCTTTTGATTAAAAGATGAGAATTGCTTTTGGTCGCTATATAAAGGACTGTTTCAGCCAAATAAACATTTCAGGACGACGATCGGAATCAGAACATCACTGCAAAAGGGCGCTGATATTTATTTATTTAATTACTTAGATATTTATTATACTTTAGCTTTCTTCCAAACAAAATACACATGAATATACAAAAATATAATATATAACATATAAAAAATTTAGGCAGTAGTAGTTGAGCGGCTTGACGATCTTCCTCTCTAACCCATATTTCTGACAGGTAGCGAGAGTCCAAGAATTCTCTTTATTCTCTTTACCATTACTATTTAGCTTATTTTAGGCTTATCTTCTATCTTTTAGAGATGGAGATTTGACTTTGTCAAAAGTCAGATATACAGGGTGAGTTTTTTTCGATGTTCTCTATGGGGATCTCGGAAACTATAAGAGATAGAGAAACGGTTAAATGGGGAAGGAAGTGTAGATTTACGAATAAAATTCCACTTTCAAAGTTTTCAAAAAAGTCAAGGGTAACTAGATATTTTGAAAAAAGTAAAAAGTGTCAATTTTTTCAAATCAATATATCTCGGTTACTATAACAGATAGAAAAAACTGTAAAGGACAAAGTTTTAGATATTTTTATGCAGATTAATAAAACATAATCAGAAAATTTTTATCGCCATTATTTTCCGAGATATGACGCAAACTTACATTTTTTAAAATGGAAACCATAGTTAGCTATAGTTGGCTATGACCTCATTCAAAAGGTATTTTTTTGCTTTTTTTTTCAAAATATCTAGTTATCCTTGACTTTTTTGAAAACTTTGAAAATGGAATTTTATTCGTCTCGCAAATCTACACTTCTTTCCCCATTTAACCGTTTCTCTATCTCTTATAGTTTCCGAGATCCCCATAGAGAACATCGAAAAAAACTCACCCTGTTTAAATGAAATACCGGCCCTTCACCTTCAATTAGAAGGCTTTGGCAATGCCTCGTTCAACAACATTAACTGGGCCCGAAGTTTTACTACCAGAATCACCTTATGTTTCTACACTATCTGGCATGTTACATATAGCAGTTATATTGAGAAGAACTCATAACTGCAAGTTTCAGTCGTCTAAAAACTCTGACTGGCATCATGAGCTAAATAAATATTTTCACATGTTAGGAGTCTCTTCAAATCCCACTTGGAGAAGATACAAAGAATAAGCGGACTTGTAAACCACAACAATGAAGACACTGGTAGAGACATCACAACCAAGTTCGACCGACCTAGGAGGCCTATTCCCTAATTAAAAGTGTAGAGTAGCTGAAAAACTATTTCTCCCAATACTTCTCTCCTAATTTTTACATCTAATTAAAGAAGAGAACTTTTAAATTTCAGGATGTACTATTTATTTACTTCGAAACTAAATCTATTATGAGCCAAAACAAATGTTATTCCTTACCTAATATTAATTTTTCACCAAGAGTGTAGCACAGCAAGCAAAAAAAAACTACTAGTGAAGAGAAATTAGCTACACTACGTCGAAAAACTAAGAGTATACACTATTTTTCAACAGCAAAATGATGATTCAACATCACCTATATTTACAGAGATTTTTATGGAATCATTTGAGGATAAATTATTTCAACAGAACAACACAACATTTACATAAAAGCCGATATGTAGTGATTGGGGCGATCCTCCCCAAATACGTCAATTAGATTTATTATTGTCAAAATTGAATAAAATTAATAAGCATACCAAATTTGCCATATAAAAAAAAGAAAATTGGAAAATAAATTTCAAAGATTTATAGAAGTAAAGCAAAATGAATAAATGAATTTTCAGAAAACGACCACTAAAGACACTATAAATCTCAGTAACTCCTTTCAATCAGCTCAAATTAAACAATCAGCTGTTAACTCTTATCTCATAATGGTCTAATAACAGCACCTATGAGATTGCAAACAATAAATAAAAAGGAGCAAACAATAAACGTACGATAAACCTGAAAAAAAAATTATATGCGGTGATCTCAGCATACAAATTAAATAACATCTGAAATCATATCAGGTACAGACAATTGTCATTAATACATCCAATTTAGCAAGAAGATTAGTTAACAAAAAAAATTGAATGTTTTAATTGCAAGCAATTAGGGGCAAAAAACAACATTTAGATTAACTGAACATTGTGATAACAGTTACCAGGAAGGGATAACGGCATTTAAAGTTTGGAGAACGGGAAGAAAGCTTAACCTCTTGTGGGATTAGGCCATCAACAAGATTATTAATATCTTGAACAATCAACTATGATAACAATAAAAATATTATTGAGCAAAACAATGTTATTCTTGCCTTGCAAAGGAATGCACCATGTCGTGGTGTGAGGGCTCAGTATCCTACAACTGACGAACCACTAGGATGACCCTAATAAGGTGTAAACCACTTTGAGTATCCTGGGGCGAGGAAATTTCCTACTTCTAAGAGATTCTGGGACCCATGTGGCCAATGGATACCAGGCGACTCTCAGTTTCAAGAGTCTTATTATGGCATGCGGGGCTATGCTTTAATGGTATTTTTATTTCCCTAGCTATTTGTGGAACTTATATGGACCAACATGCTAAACATGGAGTGGATGAAACCCTAAAAGCAAAATGCCGACGACATAGCAATTGTCATAAGAGGTAAATGTGATAACAAAATGGTCTGAGGGAAGACTTCAATATCAATCATGAGAAAACTATGGTGGTACCTTGTACTAATCGTAGGAATCTGAATACCAAAGCTCCTAAAATCAGGGTAAATATCCAGGTATAACACTAGATAGGAAACTTAATTGAAACGCATAGCTAGAGAAAACAATCTGCAAAGCTCCAGCGCTACTATAGATATGTTGCAGGCTCTTTGGCAAATCTTGGGGACTGAAACCCAAAATGTTACATTGTATGTACATTATGGCAGTAAGATCCATTATTACATATGGCTCACTAGTATGGTAGGTCAAGGCTAAATAAGCAACGGCACATAAGATTAAAATGTTCAGAGAATGGCCTGTGTTGGTATCACGAGGGCTATGCACACCATCCCCTCTGTAGCAATGAAAGCTTTACTAGACCTACTTCCCCTGCATTAATAAATCAGAAAAGAAAGTCTAATGAGTGCGACGAAACTCACTGGACATAAATTCTCGGAAATTATTTTGAACCTGATTAAGCCAGAGTTCCTACAAACACCGTCGGACGTAATGCTTGTTGTTAATAGAACAAAAACAAGTTACTTTTAATACTATTGACGCCCTCTTTTGATGACTAGTATAACAAATAACAACGCTGTACAAGATCTATACAATAAAGGCAGTACGGCGAGAGGCGCTGAATGTGATACGCGTCGATTATTTTCCCGTGCACAAAGTCAGTGATCTTTGGCACTATTGTCACCTTCCCTTACAAAATCCTATTAATGCTGACCAAATTTGATTTTGTATAGCGCTTTAGAGTGATTGTTGACAGTCGTCAAGTTAACCTGAATCGAATCAAAAAAACTAAAACACAACTCTGTAATCTGGTATACAGATACATTAAAAACCGGGAACGGGCTTCGGCATAGGCATATACGGGCCTAAATACAAGGAATGAGTTCCTCGGACAAGGCCCATCAGTCTTACAAGCTGAAACAATAGCCTTGGAGAGATGTGCTCAGGTTTGTACGAAGAAGGGCTACAAAGGAGCACACATCCGTCTGAAACTTCTCTGAACCAACTGTGTACCAGTTGGCCAAGGGTAAAAAGTTCAATCTAGTGTAGGCCCCAAGCTACGAAAATATAATAGACAACAAACATGCTGATCTACTTACCAGAGAAAGAGCTGCGACTACCATGATCGAAACAAAGCCTACATGTGGGCTATCAAAAGTAGGTAGGAAGAGCGTGATCCAAGAGAGAGAGAAAAGTGCAAAACAGACCACTGGATAAATACACCAGGCAAAGACAATCCGAAATGTTTATTGACTTCTCGAGGTTAGACTGGCCAAGGGTCTCTTTTCAGCACAATTTCCAGTAAGGTACTACTTGTAGACTATGTTGATTGGCACTGGCTGCCACCAGACTAGTACTTTTGATACCCCTAACCGGAGAAATGGAGATAGCGCCAAAACGGGCATAGCCTCCTAAGAAGTTAATTGACCTTACTAAGGAAATTGAATTCTTTAGAACATACTAGTAATAGGGTATTTGGCTGATATTTGTAGAATTATCGTTATTTTATATTAATAATAATAGATCACACTTTCAAATGATTCTTCAGGCTAAGAAATGATGCAACAAATTACATATTTACACTATTCATACTAGGTTTAAAATGTTGAGGCCCAGCAGTTAAATAGGTTTAATAGGTGAATTTTCCGTTTGTTTTCACTTATTTATTTGCATGTTCTCTAAAATGTCCAGCTTCTTAACTTTTTCCGTTATGTGTATAATTTGGAAATTGGTGTTTAACCCATGTCCGTTATCTATTAAGAATTAAGCATACGTTGAGTTAGCTTTGCCGTTTTCATATTTTTTCTGGGTCCTTTAATTCTTATGCTGAATGATCTGATTTGACCCACGTATGCAGTCGTTGCAAGATAACAAATAAATATACTTCACCACAGTGAGTTCTGTTTGTTTTATCTTTATTATTTTCAATTATAGTCCCTATTGAATTATTCGTTTTATTAATATTAATTACAAATATCGCGTTCTTTTCCTGTGTAAGTTATTGATGCGTAGTTATTATTTGTACGTTCCTTTATGACGGGGTTTATTAATAATTTTATTATGATGTTTATTTTTGTAAGTATTTTCTCTATTATTGATTTTGCAAATAAAAAAGATATTTACAATTCTTTGTTAAAATTTATTTCTGTCATTGGGATACTTAATAATCTGTCTATTATACTATGGTATGCTGCTAATTTGTATGTGATAGGGTGTTGTGAAATGTGATGATATCTGTATGAGTAGTTAACTTATAAAAATCGTGTTTATTGATATTTCTGCTTCTGTTTCAATGTTGAACTAAATTTTGTCGTGCTGTTTATTTAGTATGTTTAAAAATGTATTTTATTCTATGTGTGTACCTTTATATGCTTCGATTATGGCATTAACGTACCTGTACCACCAAATACAATTATTATTATTATTATTAAACATATAAAACAAAGATTAAATTTGTATTTGTTATTGAATTGTTGTTGAAGGCATATCAACTATGGATATAATAAATAAATATTAAAGAACGAACTTACCCATTAAAATAAATTCCAGTTGACAAATTTTATACAGACCGATTCTTCGTTGACATAAAATATACAGACCAACTATACAATGATGCCGTGAAATTGTAGCAAGTATTTGACGAATGTATGTCGCGACACTGTTATTATCCCACTTAACTAATAAGTTCGGTAATAATCAGTAATAATTGCATATGCCAGTAAAAACTGTATAAAATGAAATATTTCCAAGTTACGTGTAAATAATACAATAACATGTTAACAATGACTGGGTCCCCTACTTTTATATCTAGAGGTCATAAATCTAAGTTGGAAACTAAGAATATATCTGTACATTATACTTCTTAATATTCCCAAAAAAAACGAACTCTAAAACGAAACTCTAATATACTTTAATATTAATGTTTGTTACGAAGGCCAAATATGCGAAGCAGGATTGTATATTAATTAAGAAAACCATAAAGTTAATATAAAATAATAGCAATAATACAAAAAAAAATCATATCAAAGCAGGCAAAAAAAATTGAACTAATGGCAATATAAAATATATGTTTTAAATTAAAGTCAACATCTCTACGAATTATACTAATTATTATATTTACATACAAGACGATAAAATAAAAATAATAAAAGAACCTATATAAAAATATTAAAGAACCGTAATTTATTAATACGAATAAAAAACATCACACGCATTAATTACAATTTCATTACCAACGTTTCAAATTTATATTTATGTTAACTTATAATATCAAATTTCACTGAACTAAATTCTCAATGAAAGCGTTAATTTAAGGATAAAACCTTATCTTGACTCGGAACCTTATAATTCAGAACTGTGTCTACACAATATTATCAAAAATCTGTTTTCGAATCATGAGAGCTAGAAATTATTTATTATATAATTTTCATGTAATTATAACTAAAACATTTTTTTCAAAAACCATAATAAAGAGTGTGTTTTAAAATTGGGCACCAACACACCGCTACCAGCTTTTTTCCATTACTCGTGGGCTCCGTAAAATATTCGCCCAAGTTATTTAGGGACCTTGTCGAAGCTGCCTGGACCGCTGAAAACGTGTCGAATCGCTTTCCTCTCAGGTCTTTCTTTACCTGGGGGGACCACGGTAAACCTATCCAAAACCTAGGCATCGGTGTGCGATGCGTGGGAGGACGCATTGCCGTGGTGAACAACTCAATGAAATGGCGGAACAAAACTGACCTATGACACTCTGACCGGCATAAACACACTCTTTAGCAGTCCTAGCATAGAAAAAGTAATAAGCTTGCTTGTCACACGTGACTTACTCATACGAGTGTTCTAAGGCTTTTATATAAGGGGTCAAGTACCACTCCAATCTGTGAACAATAACAACTTTATTAAAAAATTCGAATCGTCTTGCAAACGTTAAAGACGCCGTGTCCTCAGTTGATCCATCTGATTTTGCACACGCTTTTCTCATCTGCAAATCTTCTTGTACATCGTAGCCTGACCCAATTAGTTTATCGACAATAAATTTAATATAAAGACGATGGCCCGTGTTTAATATTCATTTTACTCAGTTCGGTTTTTTGAAGGTCTCCTAGTTCAGTTATCATCTTTAACGTCCTCGCGCCCATTTTTTAACCTCTTGTATCTTATGAAAACTATTGCACCGACATGGCTTTTTCTTGTTAGGCCTCTTGAATCGAACGAAATATTTATTTTTCAGTTTTACACAAAACTTTGTGAAGAACGCTGCTCCAAATGACGTTGCATATTCCACTCAACCAGTTTTCAAGTATGTCAGTGGAGTGAGTAGGTGCTCCACTGACATACTCCTTTACCTCACCCTTTCGGTTGAAACTTTATAAAGACACCTTGTATCTATGGAAATATTGTTTATATAAAAATTACTTAGTATCCAAACCTTTATTTGTAAATTTTTGTTTTTTTTTAAGAAAAGTCCAGAAAATCAAAAACCCAAAAACCTAACCCGGTACCCATCCTGCTACATTTACCCCTTTCTCCAACCAATCCCTTACCATCACCTCCGACAACCCCACTCTCTCATACAACCCCTTCCTCGCTATTCTCCATCTGCCCTATCATGTATCCACCCTTTCCCTTCATACCTCCTTCACTAGCCTTACCTCCTCCAGTCCACTTACTTTCATATAATACCCAGTCACTCTCTTTATCGCCTCACTCCACAAACTCTCTTTATTCGTTTTCTGAAGCAGTATGTAACCCGATTTTCTCAACACACATCTCACAAGCCACACGCCTCTCACATTTCCTTTCATCCAACTTCCCCATTTCTCTCTCACCATGCCCCGCGCCTTCCTTGCCTTTCCTTGGACCCATCTTGCCTGCTCCTCATATCCTCCCGTCCCCTTAAACATAAAGCCCAAAAACTTAAACATTTTCACTCTCTCTATCATTTCTCCCTTCTACTATAATTATTTTATCCTTCCCTCTCTTCCCTTATTCCTATATCCCATCCATTTCGTTTTTTTAACATTCCCTTGCAAATCTCCCCTGTCCGTGTAACTTTCCACTCTCTTAAACAACCCTTTTATACCTTCCCATTCCCTCGCCATTAGCACCATGTCGTCCGCGTACCCTAGCGTCCACACCTTTCTCTTCCCTATTACCACCCCTCCATCCTGGCCTTTTTTCAGTACTTCCTCCAAGTCCCCGATGTATATATTAAAGAGTGCCGGGCTCAGACTTTTCTACGACCTGAACCTTTCCGAGTACTTCCCTTCCACCTTCGCAACACACCACATGTTTAAATCATCGAGCTATTGATGAAACTTACGATGAAATTAAAAGAAATTTTTACTGACCTAATATGAAAACAACAACACAAAGATTTATTAACAATTTTGAAATATATTTTTTAAGTAGATATGACAGAAATCCATTTAAAATAAAATTCAAAATTACACCCATACCTGTCAAACCATTAAAAATCTTACATTTGGCTTGTATTGCAATAGAATAAGCTAATTTTTTGAAAATTGTAGATGCCATCTTTAAATACATACAAATGTACTAATTAGAGTCCTATCAAGCCATAGAAATTTGCCAACAAAATGTAATGATTCTTATACATTCTGTTAATTCATTTACATACATACATTATGTTACAAGCCATAGTTTTTGAAACACAAAATTGTGATTATTGACAATTGTGTTCTTTGGCAGTCGCTCTCACCATAAAAAATGAGGTAAAAAAAATTTAGAATGTAAGAATGAATGTCTAGAAAGTCTTGCATGATAAAATAAAGTCTACAATTTTCATCATCATCATTATGAAGTTTTCATAAACCAAATTAATTTTATTTGGTTTGTATTTATAAGATTCTGCACAAGTAAACAATCTGCAGTGTTAGATCTCGCAGAGGAATGTAAGCGAGCATGACTCGTTTTGTTACTTTTGTTGTTGTTGTTCTTCTTTCATTTCGGAAGATTACATCTTTACAAACGATAAAATCGTCAAGCCATTTTCGGATTTAATCCATTGATTAAGAAGATGTCCAAACCAAGACTCATTGTGATGTCTTTTGTATTGGAAGTAATATGTGGCGTTATCACGCAATAATTGATTAATTGACGTTGGTAGCAGTCCGCTGTAACTGTTTCGCCTGCTTGGGTTTTGTGACCAATTTACTGCGATTTACACTTTCTGCGTTTCGAATTATCATAGAGCATCCATATCTCATCACACGACACGATTTTTCACAAACAAAAACTTTCAAAGCTTGGTCAAAGGAAAATGCTGCACATTCGTCGATTTTTGTTGGTTTCAGTGAGTTTCTGAGGAACTCATTTTCCTTCTTTCTGGATCTTTTCCATCTCATTTTAGGCGTTTGGAAATCAATTGCTGGGTTACTGTTCAGTAATATTTCGTCCTATACGGAGGATCAAATGTATTTCTTCGTAATCATTGAAGAGGTGACTCGGTGCTTCACGGACACACATGTGCAAAAGACCACGAGTCCACGAAATAGCCGTTGCAGACCATCACGGTAGCGGAGCGGCTAACACACGGTAAGTGTATACCTCATCACTGTCTATTGTTCAAAAATCAATTAAATACAGTCCATTAGTAAATCAGCGCTCTGTATGCGCTCATATAAATACAGTTACTCTCAACTGTTCTGCAAGATCTTTCTCCGCTTCTGTAGAATTTTCAGCGAGCATCTTCTCCAACTCGTCGTTGTTGCTCTTTCTAAGATATCCAGGACGTTGTTGTTTGCAGCATGTTTTCCTTGTTAGGATTCGTAATTAATGTAATGTCGGATATACACCTTATCTGTTGCCATTTTCAGCTGTACTGAACTGAGTACTGAATACTGAAGCTTATAGGCTTTCCGGCATACCAACTGTCATTTTTAACAAACGTGCAGCAACGTTGGTTTGGGTCAGCAGTTGGATGGGTGACCGGTACCATTCACCATTGGGATACAATTAATGATGCTTTAAAGTGACAGGGACGAACCTTTAAAGTAACAAGCTCATTTAGAAACACACAAATATACAAATCACAAGGCGGTAGGACCACGTGGTCGATAGCCAAACACTACTACTAATCAGGTTGGTCAGTTTCTAAAGTATGACCTCTATACCTGCTTTATCGTAAACTAGGTATAACATTCAAAGCATTAAGTTATATAAAATGTTATCAAACATCCTAAAAGCATAGCAAGAATAGCCTTTGAAAATAAAACACTGCAAAATATATTTACAAAATAATAAATATATTTATCAGAAACAATTATACTTATAATGTAATAATAAACATACATTATTTTTTACAACAACGTTAACAAGGTGTAAGAATTTTTTGTAGGATATTCTTCGTCCAAAGCTTTATATTCCATAGCACATTGATTTCTTTCTTTAACATAATGGATTTCATTGTAAAGTTGTGCCTAAAAATGAATTATACATTATTATAACCTAATATAAAAAAGTTTAAATAAATAAAACACTTTAATAAGCATTAGGTAATTAGAACACTTGTTATGTTTCATATTGTTGTATTTATAAAACATAAGAAGTGATCTAATTTAAAATCAGCTAAATAATTGCGTTTCATCAAGAGTGCAGTGAACAAAGTACCTACCTACTTTAATAAGCATCACATCATAATAATAGATATAAAATCAATTACATTGTAACAATAAAAAGATAAAAAATTAAAAATGTGTTATTTTTAAATGTTTAGAAATTATTATGTTTGCTTTTGTAAAAACTATTGGTCATTTAATATCATAGAAATAGGATTTTTTAAAATACTAAGATTGGCTTAATATAATCACTAACTTTTTTTTCTTGAGTCAGCTGGAAATTGTATATTTCTTAAAAAATAATTTAATTAATTACTTTACTTTAAAAATATTTATTACGGAACATTATTAGTAATAATTTAATTGATTATTGTAATTTAAAAATATAATGTTAAACAAGTCCAATTACAACATATAATTACCTACCTGTAAATAAAGAACATCCTTAACCCTAAAATGTGCCTCGACTTTCTCAAATCCTTTTTTAACGGCATCCAGCATCTTTACCGCCTTCGAAAGCACTTCTGTCCTCTCTGCTTCACTCTTATTGGCCGCATCAGCCACCAAACACTTAACGTGTAACAAATTCGCACGTGCTCGATCATAGCATCCACCGTGAGCCAAAACCTGCACCAAACACCTATCCAGCATGTTCAAAGCTTGCACTGGCATTCCCATCAACAATTGCACATGTGCTATATGTAATTGAGCCAATGAAGCCAGGTACTGTACGTTATAATCATTTGCATAAGCTAAAGACGAATTCAGTAAACCTAAAATTCCAGGTATTACAGTATCAGGAAAACTTGTTGCAATTTGAATGTCGGATAGTAGTATCATAGCTCGGACTTGTATGTCCATTCGGAATTTTTTTGAACCGTCCTTGCATTTGCCTAAAATCTGATTGATGCAGTTATGGGCTTCGTGGTAATCACGCTTGTGTATCAACAGTTCAGCCATGCGTAAACAACTCTCCCATCTATCTATAACCGCTATTTTTCCAGCGGCATTTTCCGCTTCCAGCAGTTGCTCTTTATATAAACAAAGTTCAAAATTAAAAACCTTCTCGCTTAGCATCCACACATTGGAAATCGGTTCATTTGGAAATCTCTCCTTTGCCATTGTCAATATAGCATGGGATAACGCATATTCACCCTCATGATGTAACAAACTTGCTTTGTTGCATAGTGCTTGGCAATATCCCTCGGCGTAAAATGTTTTATGTACGGATGGATTATCTGTGTTTATGTAGAGTAATAATTGACTCCAAAGGAATGACATTTCTGATTTTCCATAAAATAACCATATTGCAGACTTTTGTGAATAGCTGGTTGATGTTAGGTCACGATGACTGTGTTGGCAGTTGATTATGTCACTTTTGGTAATGGTCTAAAATGAAAATGATAGTGAATTATAATTTCTTTATCATGATTAGTAAATGATTAATAAAACGGTATTGTATGTAAAATTTTTATTTCTAACCTAATTATTAATAATAAAATGTAATAAAAACCTTTAGTTCGTTGTAGAACTAAAGGTTTTTATTACATTTTATTATTCAATTATGCTCTAAGTGGGTATTTTTCCTTAATCCCGAACGTAATGATTTCTGAAGAATTCACTAATCCACCTCAGGTATAAATTCACACCTTCAGTCGATTATATTTCATTCTTGTGTCAGTTGCCGTACATATCTGAGTAAGTTATTTATATTTCATTTTATTTATTATCATATTTCATTATATTTATTTTAGTAAGTGTTTTTATTTGTATTTAAAATCAATTTTATAATAAAGCTGTACTGAAGAGAGCGAAAGTTCGAAACACGTGTCTGCAGATGATTATAAACTTGAATGCTAGATTTTTTAATTGCTTTTGCTAATTTAATTTAATGAAATCAGTTTAAAATTCATTTTTCATAATTTTTCACGTTATAGTTACATTTAAACAATCTAAAGTACATTTTATCATTTATTAGTTTATTCAACAGAAATAATTTCATTCAAATTAGTGTTGCTTTAATAGTTGTACTATTTGTAACACGCAAATTAATTTGTATTATTCAATGTCTGTCGAAGTATTAGCTAGAGAAGTAGTTGTTTCAAATTAATTTGTTTTGTAGTCTTAGTAAGACTCATTGTTGTAGATTCACGAAATGTTTTCGTATTTTTAAATTTATTACTAATTATTAATATTATGAAAAATAAAAATAATAAGTTTTGCTTTCAATAGAATTATTATTTCAATATTCAAAAATATAATTAACCATTTGCTTTGGTAGTTTTAGAACTTTAGTTCGATGACACGTAACATTCTCCAGCTGATTGACCGTAAAAACCGGCCCTAGCAAAAATACAGGAGAACAGGAAACCCGTGTTTTCCTGTATTACAAAAGGCTCGGGAGCACAGTCCACGCGAAGATCCAAGCTGCCTACGATGACAACATTGTAGCCAAGAATAGCAAAACCTTCTACAAGTATATGAGCCAGAACCTATCCTCCAAACCAAGTCTACCTCCCGCGCTAATCTACAGTGAAGGCACATAGGTTAGTGACCTACTAAGAATTCTCGAAGTATTCGCGGTCCAATTTTCAGTGTATACGTGGGTGAACTCGAGGGCGACCAACCAGAGGTCTCCACTCCCGCCAGCCTAAAGTCGGTCACAATCAGCAAGCGAGCGGTATTAACTGCCCTGAAACAACTGAGAGAGAGGGAGAGAGAGCTGATGGGGTCTGATGACTTCAACCCGCTTATCTTAAAGAATTGTAGCATCACACTGGCAAGGCAATCTACATTCCTAGTGGTTCGAGTCAAACGTCATTCCAATAAACAACTACTTCCCCAAAATTATAGACCTATCTCTTTAACTTCCAACGCATCAAAGTGCATGGAGAGAATTTTTGTCGAGCAACTCCGTGAGTTCAGTCTGCGCAATTGGCTTATCCATCCAACCAGCATGGGTTCATACCGAACAACTCGGTCACCACGACTCCGGTCACCCGACATACGTCATCTAAATCCACTTTAAAAAAACTTTTGTTCCAATCCACCACAGCAGTCTCTGGGCCAAACTGAAGCAAATGGAAATCTGCGACAAAATGCTGTCCTGGATTGCAACCTTCCTGAGGAATCTCCAGAGTCAAGACCGGTACCACAACTCGTCGGTTCGACTCGTCAGGCGTTCCACAAGGTTCAGCCCTGGCACCCCTGATGTTCCTCCCATACATTACCAACTTCTGTTTTCGCATGCACTCTCCACCAACAACTAGTTTGTTGATGATGCCAAATGCTGTAACCCGTTGGCGAAGAACCTTTAAGCCGACCTCAACGCCAATAAATGTGGTCGGCATTTTTTTAAATTATTAGTTACTACTCTTTAACGTTACTTAAGGCATTGAACCTATTAAGTATATTTTATTTATCTACCTGATTTATCAAAAAATAATGCATTCAAGCATCATTTATTAAGATCATTTTCTAAGATTAAAATTGCATTGATCTAATAGTAGTACTAATTGAAACACTCAAAAGACTTGTATATTTAAATATTTATTACGGCCTTATCCAAAGAATTAGTTTCAAACAATTTATTTATTTTTGTAATCATAACAAAACATTTGTTTATAAATATATTTTTCTAATTATCTACTTACTTTTTTATATATGATATGATCACAAATTGTAATGTGTGTATGTTTTAAAATTGATGATTTAAAAAATTTAAATAGTTTGGAACTTTGGAGGAAAGGAGATTGCAAGAATGGATGATGGAGGAGGGGTGGGAGTTGTTAAAAGGATGTACGGATAAAGATTGGAAAGGGAGGTTAACTCATGTGGAACCAAAAGGAGGGTCGGTAATTGACTACATGGTGGTGAGGGGATGCGAGATGGATGGAGGTAGAGGAAGCAAAGGGTTCTGATCACTGGCCAATAAGGATAGAGATACTGACAGGTAACAAGAAGAAAGGGGGAAGAAAAGAGGAAGGGACGAGGCTGTAGAGCGGGGAAGCGGTGATGAGGTGAATGAGGGAGAAGTTGAAGGGAATCAAGTGGGAGGAGGTAGAGTCAATGGAAGTAATAGAGGACGTCATAGCGAGTTGCGGTAGAAAAAAGAATGGAATGCGTAGTGGAGGATGAGTGGTTCGATGAGGAGTGCAGAAGGGCAAAGGCGAAGAAGAGAAGAGAGAAACAAATACAAATAAGGAAAAAACGAAAAGAGAAAAGTATGGGAAGGAAAGAAAAACTGCGACAGGGTGTGTGAAGCGAAAAAAAGAAGGAAGGGAAGGTCTGATATGTAAGAACGAGACAGAGATGTGAAGGATACTGAAGAGTGGGGAAAAGGGAAAACAAGCGGGGATAGAGCTAAAAGAGTGGAAGACCAGTGGAGGTTCTAATTGAAGGAGCAAAGTGGGAAGTGGCAGATTTCTCGGAGAAGGAAGTGGAGGGAGAAAAAAAAGTAAATTTATTAACAGTCCGATAAATGGGTTTCAAGGGGCAAGTACGCGGAAAAGTATGCGAGAATGGGAATTGATAACATAAACACTTCAATATTGAAAATTAACAAATTATAATTCAATTGAGGAATGTTCTTCCTTCACCCACAGCATGGGCTAATTGAACGGAAAAGAGTAAAACAAACGAGGTTAGGAATGATTACCGATTCGGATAGGATCTAAAAAATATATATACACAGGCTATTCCGTTAATGTGGGAAAATGGCTAAACCATAGATTACTGGAATATAAATATGATGATTTAACACAACATATCCAAAACTATGGTTAAGTCAGAATTATAAAAGTTGTAAAAATAATATTAATTTTATTTATAAGAATTTTATACTTTTATATAAAATTTTATACTTCCTGTCAATAATAATCATTATAACTACACTTTGATCTTAGCCATAGGCCGAGAAGCGATAAAAAAAACCCCAACGCCAAAACTTTGTTGTTTATTAACCGATTTGAATCAACTAAAAAACAAATTGTATGGTCGTTTAAATACTATGAAATGGAATTAATTATATACTTTTTCAAAATTAATTTCATTGATAAATGACAGCCAAATATAAATTTTTAAATGGCTGTTATACTATACATTATTTTTCTGAATCCAATGATGCCCAATATGTTAATTTTAATTTGATATTTATGTCAGAAAAAAAAAATAATAAATAAATATTTTTTATATATTTTCGTATAAATTTAGTGTGCCTTAAAAAAACGTCATTTTTGTAAAACACAGACTAATAACAAATGGTTAATATTAATTTTCAACAAATGACATTTGTTTGTTCCGATTTTTTTCAAGGGTTGGTATCACGGCATGAAACTAGGAGACATTGAATAATATAAATAAAATAATTAACACAAATCTCATTTAAATTAAAACAATACTAACAAAAATTATAATAAATATTCAAAGAAATCTCCATTCACTGCTTGGCAATAACCTGGCCGATAATAAAATTCACGCCTTACATTGACATTCCATGGCTAAGCATTTTAAATTATAAAAAATAGGCTGAAATTAATTTTAAATATCTCGCTTTAAAATAATTGTTATGTACTATGAATAGGTGATTCACCAGAAGTTTTTCGTCAGTCACCCTGTACATAGTTGTATTAAATCATCATATTTTTAAGGAATTTATGGTTAAGCCAATTCCCCATATTAATGGGAGACCCTATATATATACAGGGTGACTGACGAAAAACCTTTGGCGCTGTATCTCGCTTATTTTTTATCCGATTTTAATAAATAAAACATCAAATTAAACCATTTTTAAAAGACTTTAATAGGATCTGAACTGTTATTTTTTCTCGCACCCAGTTTTTGACAAAATACGATCAACATTTTATTTTTAAATTGCACTGTATATATTTTTATTGATTCGCAAGTAGATTTTTTTTCTGAATATAAAATTGTAGACAAATTTATCCATACATCAAACTTAAGTCGAGAAATTGAGGATTAAAAAAATAAATAAAAAGTCAAGTATCCATTGTAAACAATATACAGACTCTATTTTAAATGTCAAAAGTGACAGTGACAGCCATTGATACAATACTGCAACGATTTTTAATTATTTCATAATTAAAATGTTGCAATATTTCAAACACTGTACTAGAATTTTGTGCTTCTACAGAAATCGTTTTTCAGTTTTTGAAATCTTGCAACATTTTTATTATGAAATTATTAAAAATCATTGCAGTATTGTACCAATGACTGACAGTGTCACTTTTGACATTTGGAATAGGCTCTGTATATTGTTTACTATGGGTATTTGATTATTATTTTTTTTTTTTAATCCTCAATTTCTCGACTTTGGTTTGATGAATGGATAAAATCGTTTACAAATTTAGATTCAGAAAAAAATCTCCTTGCGGATCAGTATAAAATATACAGGGTGGGCCACGAATAACGACCATTAAAAGTTTACGGGGTTCCTGCAAGAGGAAAAATCTGAAAAAATTCAACATTGTACGGTTGATTGCGATCTCCTCATGGAAAATATTTTTGACTTTCTATCACTTCCGGTTGTACCGGAAATGGCTACCAACTTTGTTATTTTAAATGGAACATACTGTATATTATTTTATTTTTAAATTCCTTATTCGATTGCCTACCTCTCCACATGAGTTTATATCCACTTAACTTTTACAGTTTTTGATTTAAAAATTTATTTGTCAAATATTGACCTCAAATAGGCGTTTAGCAAAATGCCTATAACTTCTAGTAGGTATTTCAAAATATATTAATAATAATATTTCAGCGCCTACTTAAAAACATCATATTTCAATTTTTTCAAATGGAATGACCAATATTTTATCTCATAGTGTTAGTCGCAAGACCTTTTGCTACAAAAAAAGTATTATACATCCCTATATCTAGAGCCAGTAGTTTTTGAGTTATTTTGAAATTTGTTTCCTCTCAGAATTTTTATTTGAATGATTCCTGTTCTATTTACACGAGCACTAAAGTAGGCTTCTGTCAATATTTGTTGAATCCAACGTATTAATATTTGTGTACGCTTCTTTCGACTAATAATAAAATGAATACCAATACCAATAAAGAAATTATGAATTTATTTGTCATATATGGCCAGTGCAACAGAATTGTTCAGAGAACTTGCAAAACTTTCAACGAAACTTATTTGGAAAACAAAACGCAGAAAAAAATCAACCAAAGCTAATAACCGAGAATGAGGAAATTCAAGTAAATGTTTTGACTTATTTTCAAGCAAATCAACGCGCATTAGGTTGCTAGGAGGATTTGAGAGTAAGCAGAACCCTACTCCAAAGAATTTGGAAAATGTATCGGATGCATAATTATAAATATAAATTATTTTCTCAAGATGCAGAGAACAGGATTGACTTTTGTGAGTTGTGGTTGCTTTTGAACGAACGAATCAAGTTTCTCTCATGAAGGTATTTTCAAAAGAAAAATCAATCATATGTGTGTCAATTGAAAATCCACATATATCTTTGAGGTCGTATAAAAAATAAAGTTTATGCAAATGCCGACAATACCCGAAAAGAATTGGAAGAAAGGGTGCGAGCTGCATTCGCAGAATCTTAATTCAGAAAAAAATGGGCGTTTACATGTTAATGGTTATCATTTTGAACAATTGTTATAATTTTTTTTCTGACAACTTTTTTCAGTTCCTGCATTTAATTACTTATTTAAAAATTATTTTATTTCAGTCTTCTTGATTCAGTTGTATTTGTAAATTTGTTACTGGGGATAACTATTCATTTCAATAATATTCGGACGATATTTTCCTAATTCGATTCAATAAATATTGACAGAAGCCTACTATAGTGCCTGTGTGAATATAAGAGGAATTATTGAAATGTGAGAGGAAATAAATTTTGAAATAACTTAAAAACTACTGGCTCTAGATATAGGGATGTATAATACTTTTTTGTAGCAAATTGTCTTGCGAATCACCCTATAAGATAAAATATTGGTCATTCCATTTGAAAAAATTGAAATATGATGTTTTTAAGTGGGCGCTGAAATATTGATATTTTTGAAATACAAATACTTTCCGTTGTAGAGGAATCGATTAGGTACAAAACAAGATGCCACTCGTGTGTCTATCTTATACCTATTAGAAGTTATAGGCATTTTTCTAAACGTCTATTTGAGGTCAATATTTGACAAATAAATTTTTAAATCAAAAACTGTAAAAGTTAAGTTGCCATAAACCCATATGGAGAGGTAGGCAATCGAACAAGGAATTTAAAAATAAAATAATATACAGTATGTTCCATTTAAAATAACAAAGTTGGTAGCCATTTCCGGTACAACCGGAAGTGATAGAAAGTCAAAAATATTTTCCATGAGGAGATCGCAATCATCCGTACAATGTTGAATTTTTTCAGATTTTTCCTCTTGCAGGAACCCAGTAAACTTTTAATGGTCGTTATTCGTGGCCCACCCTGTATATACAGTGCAATTTGAAAAAAAAAGTTGATCATCTTTTGTCAAAAACTGGATGCAAGAAAAAATATCAGTACAGTTCATATTAAATTCTTTTAAAAATCATTTAATTTGATGTTTTATTTATTCAAATCGGATCAAAAATAAGCGAGATACAGCACCAAAGGTTTTTCGTCAGTCACCCTGTATAAACGAAATATTCACAAGCAATTTAGCTTTTTTTTTCACAAACCAATATAATAAGTAGGTCATGATAAACCTAAAATCATTTTTATTTTAAGTTATAATAAATGCAATAGTAAATAAATAATCGACTTTCCTGGACACAGCATTAAAATAATTTTGTAACATATAGTTTGATAAATATATTTTTGTGTTCATTGTATATTAGATAGACAATAAACTGACCATTCGTTAAACTCATTTCTGTAATTTTATAGGTTACGATCATGCTGTCAATTTCCTAATATCCCTACTACATTTTAGATAAAATTTTAAAAAATGATACTACACAAAACAGCTTATAAGAAAAATATATATCACAACATTTTGCCAAAGAATATTAGCAAAATTAACAATACCAAAAACTTGCTTTTTCTAAAAAGTACACATCGTTGCAGATGTAGTATTCAAACTCTTAGAGATAAAGTAGCATAGTCACTACAATTCTGTAACAAACAAAAATGATAGAACTTTCATTTCATTTTTATTTTGCATAAAGACAGATTTGCTCAACTCTTAAAAAATGTATTAATGATTTGGAAGTTGAAAACATCAAAAAGAACACTAGCTTCAAAGGAATAGAGGTGCTTTAGGATAGAAAAAAAGATGACCGTTATAAAAAGAAAAAATTTCAATATTTTGATTTTAATGCCAACGAGATCAATTATAGGAAACCCATTTGAAAGAGGGCAGAGAGAAAGGTAGGATACATGAAAGCATAACTTAAGCTCAAGCAGAAACTCAAACAAGCACTTTCCAAAGGTTTCACAATTAGCTTCAAAAATGCCTAAAAAAGGCAGGAAATCTTTACAATTCAAAGACTAAACGTGATCGTAAGTATACTATTTGTAATAATATAAAAAATAGGTGGTTTTCCCTTAAAATGTTTAGGAACTAATCAACTAATCAATAATTAATAAACAATAAACCTTCAATACACATTTCACCACAAATTATTAATAAATTAACACTAAAATAACAATTTGTGCTATTTTTTTGGAGAATACACACTTTATACAACTTTTATATGATTATTATCCCATCACTAACCAATCCAAGTCAATCATTGAATTTTTACAACTGGCTTTAATTATACTATATAGAGGAGTAGCTTAAACCA
The DNA here is from genome assembly GCA_963969525.1 of Ontholestes murinus. Taxonomy (NCBI): domain Eukaryota; kingdom Metazoa; phylum Arthropoda; class Insecta; order Coleoptera; family Staphylinidae; genus Ontholestes; species Ontholestes murinus. The sequence goes on from OZ018398.1 coordinate 15,063,256, forward strand.
GCCACATGTTTGTTCTTAACATACAATTTTATAAATTGCATACATATACTCCTCTCAAGTTTTGAAACAATTAGTTAATACTTAATGTAAATTCTCTTGAATTAAGACACGTAACATTAAAGTGGCTTAAATAACCCCAAATAAGAGTTATATAAATGTCCCTTTAATATTTTACAATTAATGACTTTTTGAAGTATGAAATACATTACAAATTATTATTACATCGGCATTGAATAAATGAAGTATTATATGAACATTAAACATTATATTACTAAAGTAAATTACTTACATCAAACACCTGCTTCGGATTTCCCATCGTAATCCCTGCATACTGCACAAAAGATTGTATTCCCAGAGACATTATGTATGACAGATTTAAATCCAGACTTTTAATTATAGAATGCTCCATAAGTTTGTGTCGATTGGGAAAGGTCAAACAATACAACCAAGAAAGGGAATGCTGCAAGCATACATTGTCATTTGCTTCCTGTGCCATTTTAATAGCTTCTTTTAATGCAGACAGAGATTCTTCACTAAAAAAGTAAAAACATTATTTTTCTTATACTAATATTATAGTATTAAATTATATAGTGGTAATAATAATAGACAAACTTAATACAAAAGTAGCATGTTAATATTTAAACTTTCAACAGTTTTCAGAAAAATGAAACTTAATATTAAGATAGTTTCGACCATTACTACATTATACAGGGTGACTGACGAAAAACCTTTGGTGCTGTATCTCGCTTATTTTTGATCCGATTTGAATAAATAAAACATCAAATTAAATGATTTTTAAAAGACTTTAATATGAACTGTACTGATATCTTTTCTTGCATCCAGTTTTTGACAAAAGACGATCAACTTTTTTTTTTCAAATTGCACTGTATATATATTTTGTACTGATCCGCAAGGAGATTTTTTTCTGAATCTAAATTTGTAAACGATTTTATACATTCATCAAACTAAAGTCGAGAAATTGAGGATTAAAAAAAAAATTAAAAATCAAATAGCCATAGTAAACAATATACAGAGCCTATTCCAAATGTCAAAAGTGACAGTGTCAGTCATTGGTACAATACTGCAATGATTTTTAATAATTTCATAATAAAAATGTTGCAAGATTTCAAAAACTGAAAAACGATTTCTGTAGAAGCACAAAATTCTAGTACAGTACAGAAATATTGCAACATTTTAATTATGAAATAATTAAAAATCGTTGCAGTATTGTATCAATGGCTGTCACTTTCACTTTTGACATTTAAAATAGGGTCTGTATATTGTTTACAATGGATACTTGACTTTTTATTTATTTTTTTAATCCTCAATTTCTCGACTTAAGTTTGATGTATGGATAAATTTGTCTACAATTTTATATTCAGAAAAAAAATCTCCTTGCGAATCAATAAAAATATATATACAGTGCAATTTAAAAAAAATGTTGATCGTATTTTGTCAAAAACTAGGTGCGAGAAAAAATAACAGTTCAGATCCTATTAAAGTCTTTTAAAAATGGTTTAATTTGATGTTTTATTTATTAAAATCGGATAAAAAATAAGCGAGATACAGCACCAAAGGTTTTTCGTCAGTCACCCTGTATAAACACTAAACTAAATTATATCATAGTAGTATGTATTTTTGATTAATTTAAGAAGAGAAACAAAGCAATAAATAATAAATAAATGATAATATACTCACAAATTAAAAATAAATATGCTTAATAAAATATTCAATTTAGGTTAATGCTAATAAAATGTAATGTTATTTACTTACTAATGCCCAAAATGGTACTGCAAAATTGCTAAATTCAAAGCTGCAAATCTGTAACTCTTTGGCTTTTCTTCAATCAAGCTCTTGGAGTCAACAAATACACTGACATCGAAGCATTTAAATAAACTGTCCAAAGCTCCACAATATTCCTTAACTCGTAAATAATTTAGATAGTCCAGGAAATGCTATAATTAAAAACAATTCATATTTAACTAGAAAAATAAATAATCTAAGTTCTAATTTTACAGAAAATAATTTTACCTATTATTGATCATAAATATAAATTAATCTTGTTTACAATAATTTGATTATACTATTGTTCATATTTCAACCCAATTTTTTAAATTTAATTTTTAATCAATAAAAATTTTATACAACAATAATTGTTAAGAATTATGACGTATCAAAGAGTGTTAGAAACATTAAAACCTTTGTATTGAGAAAATTTTAATTTAAATAATCTCTATTATTTCTTTAATAAAATCAGTGTTATTCATTTTAAAAAAATTGGCTAATTACCGCTTCTGACAAATCACGATTTGACTTCAACAAATTTTTAATATGCTCGTGCAATTTTTTCGGTTTCATAGCTTTTTCTTCATTGTTTGTTATTAAAGCACTTTGTGTAGCAATAAATAGTTCTGCTTGCCTTCTCGACCATTCCCTATTATTATGGTTCCTAAAAATAAATAGAAATTCATATAAATTAATTAAACTCATCTATTTTTTTCTTAAATAAAAAATAAGAGCACATACTATGACTATTATAAATCCCTACTACAAATAAAGCATGTAAATAAAAAATAATAACTATTACCAATCACCAAGTTGTCCCAATTTAGATTCCATCAAGGATACTGTGATGTTGGTATTCTCCTCCATCGATACTGGATCATTCGTTTTAAAACCAGAGCTGGTGTATTTTTTGTACGAATCAAAAAAAGTCGTGATTTCAGAGAAAGTTAATTTATCGAAATTTATAACAAGCCTTCTTAAATAATATCCTTAAAAAGTAATTAATTTTATTTATTACTTTATTAAAAAAAATTAGTATGTTTGTTAGCTAGCAAATTTAATGTTATTAAGTGTAATATTTAATGAATTGTTATTAAAATCTCCATTAAAATTTTAAGTTCACTTACCTATAACACTATTTTTATTTACAATACCACATTTTGCAGTAATGTTACCATCGACTGTCATAAGCCTGCCAATGGAATCGACAATGTCCAACAAAAAGCGGACACCAATTTTACTGATATTGAACACAGTCGTATCAAAGTTTTTAAGTAGTATATCGTAATGGAAAGCATACTCCACATACACAGACACTAGTAAGTTCCTTAATTCGTCTAATGAAAGATCGGGACTTTGAATTAAATGCAGAATTAAGGTGCAAAAATCCCTCATAACCTTTCTATCCAATTCATCTTAAATGTAAAATAAGGAAGATTAACATTACTACTTGACTATATTTACAATTATCTAAACAAACCAAAAATCTTTATAAAACATCTTAAGCATACAAATTATTAATTGTTTAATAAAGAAATTCATCTATTATATATTTTATTTTCATTATTATTATTATTATTAAAATATTTACATATATAATTTAATTTTATGTAATTAATTATAATCTTACAAATTATAAAGTACGATGAAATAGATTACGATTTTATGTACATTATTAACATATACCGGGTGTCTCAGCGTGCGCGCCGAGTAGCTTTACGGCTAAACGGTTTATTTTTTTCAAAATCCGTTTTCGCAGGAGTATGTAGATGTATTAGGACCACATTTTAAAATTAGTTTTAAATATACAGGGTGTCGCATAAAAGCATGGCGTATCATAGTTATGTTTTTTCTTATGGAACACCCCATATTTGATATTTTTTTCAGATTCTACATCAAAAATAAGGGTAACTTTCATTATAAGATCATATGCCTAAACCTAATAATTTCTGAAATATTTAAACAATTTTGGAAAAATTGACGTTTTGAAAAAAAATCATATCTCCCAAATAGGTAAATGAAAACAAATGAAATTTTGTATCAGTACATTAGACTAATGGGGGAATATTTTAGACTATTTGTAGTAATTTAAAATTTTAAGATGTTTTGGTAATTTAATGTATCTCCAGAAACACATTCAAGGTCAAATTTCTTGCTTACTTTAAATGGCACACCCTATATCTAATAGGCCTATCTTGTAGCAAATTTTATTATCTTTCAAAAAGTATAAAGGTATTCTACACCTAATACTAATAGTTTTCAAGATATATCCATTTTTGTTAATTTTCGACATAATAATTATTAGTATCAATTATTGCAATAAGCTAGTGTGTAGCTTTTGTTTATAAACAAAGTCAGTTGACACATTCGAATCATTTGTAACGACCGCAAAAATGAAATATTCCTTAAACGAAAGAATTAACATGATCCTAATAATAGGGGAATGTTATGAAAATTGTCTCTTAGCGGAAAGAGTATATCGCGAAAGGTACCCTGATAGGAGACATCCTAATAAGAAGACATTGGAGGAAGTTTTAAATATATTTAAAACCACAGGCAGTGTCAAGTATCTGAAAAAAACGAACTTCAACACTGTAACTAAGGACGAGGAGACACAATTACAGGTACTTACTTCTGTAATAGATAATCCTAGCACGAGTACACGTATAGTAGCTCGTGAGACTGGGTTAAGCAAGGCGAGCATATCAAGGATATTAAAAAAAACATGAATACCACCCATATCACTATGAAATTCACCAGCATCTGAATAATGCGGATTTCGAGAAGCGGTTAGATTTTTGTTTATGTGTTTTAAATAAAAGTGGCGATGATGAAGATCTTTTGAATAATATTTTATTTACGGATGAATCATCTTTTAATAATAACGGATCTTTTAATCGACGTAACTGCCATTATTACAGCACCGAAAATTGCCACAAATTTCAAATTACTGATCGACAACATCGTTGGAGTATTAATGTATTCGGAGGCATTTTGGGTAATTACGTCATTGGACCTCATTTTTTCGATGGATACTTGGATGGTCCCATATTTTTACAATTTCTCCAAGAAGAATTTCCATTATTATTAGAGAATATTCCACTGAATATTCGCCAAAACATGTGGTTACAGCTCGATGGTGCGCCACCTCATTTTTCATTGGCGGTTCGTCAATATTTAAATAGAATATTTAATAGGCGATGGATTGGAAGAGGAGGTCACGTAGCTTGGCCACCTAGATCCCCTGATTTAACCCCCATGGATTTCTTTTTATGGGGGTATATTAAAAATCAAGTATACACCACTCCTCCCACAACTGTTGAAGACATGAAGGACAGAATTAAGGATGCATTTAGATCAATAACACCCAATATGCTAAGAAATGTTAAACTATCGTTTCAAAAAAGAATTGAATTATGCATTCAGTGCGATGGTGGTATTTTTGAAAATTTGTTATAAAAAAATAATGTTGTTATTATTTTGTTAATTTCATTTGTTGTTTTTCGTTATGTTTTTTGAAATTCTAAGACGATATTACGTAATCATGTACATATGTGTAAATAAATTATTCAATTAGTGTGTTAATTTGGAAATATCTCGAAAATCATTGGTTGTGTTAACTGACTATTGCAATAATTGATACTAATAATTATTATGTCGAAAATTAACAAAAATGGATATATCTTGAAAACTATAAGTAACAGGTATAGAATACCTTTATACTTTTTGAAAGATAATAAAATTTGCTACAAGATAGGTTTATTAGATATAGGGTGTTCCATTTAAAGTAAGCACGAAATTTGACCTTGAATGTGTTTCTGTAGACACATTAAATTATCAAAACATCTTAATATTTAAAATTCCTATAAATGGCCTAAAATATTCACCCATTAGTCTAATATACTGACACAAAATTTCATTTGTTTTCATTCACCTATTTGAAAGATATAATTTTTTTTCGAAACGTCAATTTTTCCAAAATTGTTTAAATATTTCAGAAATTATTAGGTTTAGGCATATGATCTTATAATGAAAGTTACCCTTATTTTTGATGTAGAATCTGAAAAAAATATCAAATATGGGGTGTTCCATAAGAAAAAACATAACTATGATACGCCATGCTTTTATGGGACACCCTGTATATTTAAAACTAATTTTAAAATGTGGTCCCAATACACCTACATACTCCTGCGAAAACGGATTTTGAAAAAAATAAACCGTTTAGCCGTAAAGCTACTCGGCGCGCACGCTGAGACACCCGGTATATTTTTTTTAATAAATACGTAATTTAAAGTTAAAATGAGCTACTATTAATTTAGTAAAATTAAATGCTATAACTATTATTACTTACAATCATACAATTATGTCTTTCAAACATTATAAAAATATCAATTTCTTTTACTAGTAGTTATCCACTCATTGAATGATACATATATTGTGCTATAATGTCATACTTTACTAATATTGTATATAATGTTTAATAATTTAGTAAAAATTAATAAAAGTAACAATAAATTAGGTTTTCTAAATTTCCAAAGAGATATTAAACTACGACTGGTTTATTCAATTGCATTAAAAATGTGAAGTAGCTGGTGACATAATTAACGTTATAATTTATAAATACTACACTATATTGCCTATTTGACTTACCCGTTTCTCTCAAATTGCAAAATTCTCTTATAAGAATAGCAAGTGTTAACCGATGCGGGGTTAGAACTTCTTTCACAGTTTTCTTAACAGGAACCGCAGACTCTTTAGGCATTGCCATTATAACTATTACATATATAAGTTGGGTACTTTTTTAAAACTCCTTTAAGGTTTTTACGAATTTACATGGTTTTAGGATTTATTAAATGAATTGTTTTGGTAGGAAAAACTTTAAGGTTAGAAATTCAAAATTACCGGAATACTACCAACACAAAAGTTAATGTCGATATGTCGATTTGTTTTGCTTAAAAGTTCTGGTACGAGAAAGGTTGATTCACACTAAATCATTCAACATTTATATTAAAACCGCATTTTAGACAACTTTGGTGTATTAACATATAGATTTCCATCGCTATAATTGATATAACCACTTGTAAATGAATGTACAAATAAGCAAACTTTTGAATATTATAACATGTTAATGTAAAAAGGAAGAATTTAGCTGTATTAATGTCAGTAGTGACATAATATGGAGTGTGATCAAAAGGTTTTGATGACCCATTCCACTAATTTCTAGAAAACATTTTTTTGTGTCTGTGTGTCTGTCGGTCGGTGGGCCCTGTATCTCAAAAACGAATGATCCTATTGAGATGAAACATTAACCTAAGGATTTTATCGTTCAAAACTGGAACTGAAAAGCTAAAAATTGAAAAAGTTTATTAACTATTGGAGTTAATAAAATTTATAACAAATAATTGTAGAGAATTAAAAGCTGAACAAATTATTAAGAATAACTTTTTGGCGTAAAACTCAAGAGTTTTCGAGTAAAATATAGGGAAAGTACTATGATGGCCACATCACCATTTTTATATATTGTTGGAGATTTAAGAATGTTCTCATATTTTTAAATTAATCCGAAGAAATATGAATAAGGTGAAACAGTTTATAGTTGGTTCTGTAGTAATTTTACTTATAGGGTAGTGTACTAGATACATAATTTATTGTATCGTATGTAAATGATATCAGAATATCTTCAAAATATTTTAAATTTTATCTTCTTGTGAAAACATTTAAAAAAGGAGATAAGTAATATTGGAGATCCTAGAAAGTAGCTATTCGAGAATACAACGACTATCTAAACGCTACTAAATTATCACATATTTATTTTGCAAATATAGTTTAACTATAAACAGATCATAATTTTGCAGAAAAGAGCATAATATTAAAATCCAGTAAATACAGAAATTTAAACAAATAAATAATTTAAATATAGGCTAGGATTCAAAAGTAATGAGCCTTCGTTCAAAAAGACAGATTTATTGAGCCGATCGGTACTCTTCAAAATAGGAACCTCCTGCATTAATACACTTTCGTAGGCGGCTTTTCCATTACTCAAAAGATTCTACGAAGGCATGATCCGGGATGGCTGCAAGGGCTGCCTTGACATTTCATTGGTTGTCCTCCATCGAATCGAAAAGTTTTCCTTTTAGCGCTGATTTTAAGCGCGGAAACAAGAAGTCAGGAGGCGACACGTCGGACTTTAGGGAGGCTGGGAGACCACAGAAACGTTGACTTGGACCAGGTAGTCCAGATGTCCCTTCGCTTGCGCGCGTCGCTTCGTTTCAGCCTTTTCAGGACTTCCTGGTAGTAAGCAGCGTTCACAGTCTGCCCGGACGGGACAAACTCGTAGTGGACGATCCCTTTCACTCCGAAAAATGCGACGGGATGAGAATATGACAGACATTCAGTCCCAAACGCCTGTTAAAGCTTTGCGAACTTTTCCGAAGGAGACTTGCCCAACGAGACGCACCCCCGTACAGGGGCTCCCGTTTCGAAAGCTCGGAGGCACCAACCCGCATTGCGCTGCGAAGCCCACACCCCCCTCCACCGTCGCTGTCAAGCAGAGTGCGCTGCGAAGTGCGCACGCGTCAGTATAAAGTGAAGCTCATTACTTTTGAATCTTACCCTGTATAAATTTTACAGATTTATTGATAATTAAAATTTTCAGATTACATCTGGCTGAAAAATGTGAAACAATTTAAAATTATATTTCAACTGTTGCATTTGTAGAATTTACAAAAAAAAGACACATATCTATAAACATATTTAGTCACTAATATTGCTACCTTTATCAAAAATTTTTGGTACTGCACATAACTCTGTGTTCGAATAAAAATTACCAAATTTAATGCTCAAAACATTGAAAACCATTTATTACATCTAATAATATTTATATAATTACAAATACATGAAAATCTCTTAAAAATACCTATGTAATATATATTACATTTTAATACTACCATATCTACACTACTTAAAAACTAACAATAACCAAATGTAAAGCAGCCTTACAGCAGAAAATAGTAAATTAAATTAATCGTCATAAAGCAAAAATTAAAATTTCTTCTCGCATAGTATTTTATACCACTTTTAAACATGATTTACAATATAATCAGTATCACTCAGGTAGATCACCATCTGCTTGGACTGCGGTCTTTTGAACAAAGCAAGATCTTGCAACAGACTCAAATAACCTGTAATAAATTTAAATTATGGTTTTAGTTTTAAATCTATAAAATTTAATAAAAATGTAAGGGGAAATTATGTTAATAAAACAATTTAAGAATATATCACATATTGCTTTCTAATACTTACTTCTCTATTTCTGAAGCACAATGGACAAACTCATGATTCCAAAACTTGTAATTTGGATTTTTTATCAACTCAATAAAGGTGATCAATAATCCCCAAGGATGTGGCCTGTTAACAATCAACCTTTCCAGCAAAACCCGTGTGATTTGCTCTTGGATAGCCTCTGTATTCGCTTCGGCAAACAGGTACAGGAGAGTGCAGGAGAAGTAGTGTGTGTGGCTATTGGGGTACCTAAGCTGATTTGCAATCGAGTTGAGGAAGAGGTACCTGCCCTCAGTATCTAGGTCCACTGCCAAATTTTGGAAGATATCCATGTGAGCACTATGGGCTATCGTTGTCATGTTTGGTGTAAGACTTTTGCCCCTAATAAAAGCAATGGCTTGTGTGCCTACATATAATACAAGTGCGTTCATAAGAGGAATGTTGTATCGCATTCCTGGTTCATTAGAGACTTGCAGGTTACTCCTCAGTTCTGATAGGAAAGTAACAGGTGCTCTTACCTTAAGATAAGAGTCTAAATCTTTTTTAAATGATAACGGTGTAATCATAGAAGCAAAATTAGTTAAAACCCTTGGTCCAAATGCTATTTCCTGTAGTATATCTACTTTCAAATTAGGTGTGAATGGATCTGGCAACCTCATGTTTCTAGGAAATGCTGATAAGATCAAGTTACGCATTTGTATACAATTTGGGGGAATCACATCACAAAAACCATAATGGTAATCGCATAAAAATTCGGGAAAATCATGTAAGAGCACCAGTAAAACTCTTAGAGTACCTTTGTATAGCATAGTTACTGGCTTTGCTAGTTCAGCATTTCTTAGGAATGGTGACAGATATTTGAACAAGTCAATCAACAATTGCGCATACATAGCCCAGCCTTTCTGTTGAGGTGTTGTAGCTAACATTCTTCCCATAAAAACTCTATGGGAAACCAGTTCTAGCCAAGCATAGCAGAATCCAGCTGCCTTCGATGGTCTCAGTATATGCAGTGTGTGACAATAAGCTGTCAATACGTGGAAATTTATAGTCTCTAAAACTGGTTCAGGTGCATTCAATTCTAAAAACAGCATAATAAATATCCTATGATAAGGAAACTGCTGAAATTCAACTCCTCTCTGTTCATGATCTTGCAACAAGCACCCAGCCACAATTCCTAGCACCTTATTGAGCAAATGTATCTTTGTTGTTGTGTTATTTGAATCACCAGAATGCTTAACTAGTAGTGCTACTAATCTTACAAAGGCATCCAAGGTGTTAAAGCACTTCACACGCAAATGGCTGCCGGTTAGAGCTTGATCAGAGATGTTCCTATACACAGACTCGACACAAAGTTGTGTGGACAACCTGAAGAATCTGGTGATCAAATCATCAGTTTTTAATATGCCGTGCATATTCATTTGGTGAACAAACATGCTGAAGGCTTTTGTGGAGTCACGGCCGGTCGGTTGTGCGTTGTAAATATTTATCCAGTCGCGAATCAAATAATCCGTCTTTTCCATTAGACCAGGTGGATCTTCATAATTTGGAGCCCTCACCTGAAAAATACAAGTAATATTAATTAAATTTAAGATTGTAGTTACTAAATATCATGCGAAAAATATATTGAGGACAAGATACTTTATTTTATATGATATTTAGAGGTTATATTATATAAAATGGAAGATATTGTACAAATATATTTTATATCCAATATTTTATTACCACAATTAAAAATTAGTTTATAGTGTCCTTATAGTATTTTCCATGTACTACATATTTTATTATTATACAAATGAAATTAACTTATTATAATCTTTAACTTTAATATAAAACTTTTTATAAAATTTTCAATATTTAGAAAGAAAAATGAAAATAACTTGCTGTAAACAATGTTTATTTAAAAGCATTTTTTTCAAAAATCCTACATTTTATATAATTTACAAGTAATTGTTGCAGGAATTAATAAAATACCAAACAAGACATTTTACCCAAAAAATAAAACTTTTTTTAATGAAGGTTGCTTTTTCATATTTTTTTTAACTAATCTCCAAATTAATTGATAAGATTCTAAATATTGTTAAAATTATATCTTGTCTTCAAACAGATATTTCTATTGAAATTAATTTCAAACATGTTATCAATCACAATACTACTTTTGCCTATACAGGGTGACTGACGAAAAACCTTTGGTGCTGTATCTCGCTTATTTTTGATCCGATTTGAATAAATAAAACATCAAATTAAATGATTTTTAAAAGACTTTAATATGAACTGTACTGATATTTTTTCTTGCATCCAGTTTTTGACAAAAGACGATCAACTTTTTTTTTTCAAATTGCACTGTATATATATTTTGTACTGATCCGCAAGGAGATTTTTTTCTGAATCTAAATTTGTAAACGATTTTATCCATTCATCAAACCAAAGTCGAGAAATTGATGATTAAAAAAAAAATTAAAAATCAAATACCCATAGTAAACAATATACAGAGCCTATTCCAAATGTCAAAAGTGACAGTGTCAGTCATTGGTACAATACTGCAATGATTTTTAATAATTTCATAATAAAAATGTTGCAAGATTTCAAAAACTGAAAAACGATTTCTGTAGAAGCACAAAATTCTAGTACAGTGTTTGAAATATTGCAACATTTTAATTATGAAATAATTAAAAATCGTTGCAGTATTGTATCAATGGCTGTCACTGTCACTTTTGACATTTAAAATAGGGTCTGTATATTGTTTACAATGGATACTTGACTTTTTATTTATTTTTTTAATCCTCAATTTCTCGACTTAAGTTTGATGTATGGATAAATTTAACAATTTACTAACTACAATTTTATATTCAGAAAAAAAATCTCCTTGCGAATCAATAAAAATATATATACAGTGCAATTTAAAAAAAAAATGTTGATCGTATTTTGTCAAAAACTGGGTGCGAGAAAAAATAACAGTTCAGATCCTATTAAAGTCTTTTAAAAATGGTTTTATTTATTAAAATCGGATAAAAAATAAGCGAGATACAGCACCAAAGGTTTTTCGTCAGTCACCCTGTATAACAGATCATTTGCTGTGTAAATCGTGATAAAAGGATCACCTGCACAACTTTTGTTTTTATTTTCTTAATACCTTTGTACCTGTATGCACATTTAATATCAGCTTGGATAATTCCCTCATATATTTGTTTCACATTGATCAGTAGGTGATGCATTATGTTAATAAAAGATTTATTATTTTGATTCACTTGGTTTCACTTAAATATTGCTTTATTTTCAACTGGTTTCAGCTTAAAGTTATTAATAATAATGTTAAAAACGAAAATTTAAATATATATATAATGACAGCTGATTAGGTAATAATAACAAATTTGCTTAGGTTGTGATATTACTGTTTGTTTATACTTCTTGTCAATCAATCAACTGAAATCATGTGTTATATTATGATAATAATCAATAATATATTTCAATCAGATCAAATAAAGCATTGGATTGTTATAAATAAAATTAATCTCTTAATATGAATTATTAGTTGTAATGGCAAATAATCATTAAAATATGCACTAGACCAACATTACTCACTATCACAATCTCTCATCTGGTACTCCAATAATAATAATAAAATAATAAAATTAACCATACCTGCAAAATACCGTTGTGAATATGTACAATTGGCCCGTTGGACGCCCTATCACTCAAAAATCCAGATTGATCGTGTTGCTGCCTCAGTATATCTAAAATGTTCGTTAGAGCTTCTGGTGGTTGTCTGGTGTGTGTATTAATTTTCATCATCATATCAATGGTATTGCAGAAATCTGACTCTGTTACAAACTGGTTTGACCTGTCGTCGATCAACAAATTTTGTACTAAGACTGTGGCAAGACTAAGTGCACGGTAGTTTGGACCACTCTCCATGCACTGTGCTAAGGCAATATCGAATTGAGGCAGATTGACTAAGCCGCTTCGTATCAGAGTCTCGATGGCCACTTCATTATATCTCAACTCATCCCTGAAGTCGGTGAGGTAACGTGTCACTTGTTTGTTAATCCACTGTTGCCCGAATGCTCGAGGATCTTGAAGAGACTTCAAGATTCTGATGATTATCTCTTTGAATTTGATTATAGCTGGATCAGTATCACTATGTACAGCTCCTTCTTGAAATCCTTCGACACACTAGGAAAATAATAAATACTTGGGTTAGCAATAACTAATGAGAGTGTAGATTTTGTTTAAATATTAACATAGGCACTTTATGATTATGAAAAAAGTAAAATTATAATTAATGTATTCAGTGTGAAACATCCATACATATCAAGATATGAATATGTCAAAGTCAGGTAAATTAAAATACGAAAACATTTGGCCATAGTAAATATGCCCAAGTATATAAAACATATTTTGTTATAAATAAAAACAGAAAAAAATCTCTGAATTTCCTAATATTTTATTTTATCTTATATACGAGGTTTAACCTGACCTAACTCCAAATTCCCTTTTCAGAGAATAAGAAATATTGATTATTAACTGTAACAAAAAATATATGTGATACTTGATGTGGCATAATAATAATAAATATAAACATTTTAAAGGAAGGACATACTCAAAAGAATAAAAAGAAAACAAAAAATACAAAGATATAAAGAAACCATTTGAAAAGTGATGCTTTTACCTTTTGTATTATCGTCATAGCAGAACTCATCTCTCGGTTATGAATGGCGTACATTAAACATTCTCTTAACATTATCATGTTGTTATTCATCACAGCATATGCCGATTGTCCGTTTGTGCCCTGAACAAACTGTTCTGCATCAACAGCCAGCTTTTCGTAAAGAGCAGCCATATCATCAGATGCTAGACCAGCTTGTGGGACTTGGAACGGTGTTGATGGGTGTGGCTGTTGTGGGTCTAGTGACAGTGAGGGCTTAGGAACGAAAACAGCACTGTCTCTCTCCGATAGTGGTAGGAAACCTGGGATGTTTCTCGCAAATTCTTCATAAACAGTCATCTGGGCTGGAGTGATTCCTCCAACCTTTAAACGTATCTGCTCAGGCATTCTATCTGCTTGGTACGTCAGAGCAATTGCGTCACAATATCGTCTAAAATAATACATATTTACATTATATAAATATTCTAACGGGTGTCCAACAATTATTGCAGTCCCAGGTGGCGTTGGAATCAAAAACGTAGGTCAATTCATGTGCCAAATAAATGAACTGACATTTTAATTGTCAAACATAACTTAAATGTGCATTCAAAATGTCAGATCATTTATTTGCAACATGTAAGAATCGACCTACGATTTTTATTCCAACGCCACCCGGGACTGCAATAATTGTTGGACACCCGTTAGTATTTAATCTTGAGCAATAATACACTGATTTTCAAACATTATTATACTATGCTTATAGTTACATATATTTTAATACACTGTGCCTTCTTCAGATTAATAATGTTCAAAATAAATTATCTTAAAATATATAAGAATAAGTTTATAAAATGTAAGCATATTACCTTCCTTCCTGTCGTGCTATTTTTCTCAATTCGTACTCGCAAGTCAGTCGTTTATCAATTTCGGGTATTGCTTTTTCAATGGCAGTTTTTTGTATAAATGCACATGCTAGTTCCATATTATCTTGTGCAATGATATTAGAGGCCTGTTCAATCATCTCTTTTTGCTGCGCAGTTGCACTAATTAGTGAGTTTTGTAGTGCAACTTTCATCTGGGAGTTAATGGAAGCAAGTAACTGGTCCCTGCAAGTAATCATTGCCATCCCAGCTGTTAAGTTTCTCACCATGTAATGGGAAGCTGATCGCATTCGGTTTTCATCAGAATCTAGAGCAAAATCTTTCCTTATTATCTGCTCACATGTCTGCAAGGCAATTTTGATAGACCTATCAACAACTGGTGCTATCCATTCTTGCACGGCTCGTTCAACAGAACTCTTAACCAAAGATTTAAGATGTGGTTGGCTTTGGAATAAGAGAATGCTGGGACTAACAGTTATGTGAGTTTGGAAAGCTGCATTTCCTGACAGTTGTATATCCATGTAACTGAATCTAGGTTCTGGAGCTGCAACTGCTGAGGTTGGTGTTGTACTATTATTCTGTGCTACTGGTGGTGTTGTTGTTGATTGTCCTGAGACAGCTGCTAATTCAGGTTCATTAAGAGTTGAAGTCGGGATATTAATTTGAGAACTGGGCTGTGAAATTTCCTTCTTTATCTGTTGAGTTTGCAATTGAAACTCAATTTTTCTCAAAGCTTCAGGATCCTTCAAAATGTTTGTAGGTTTTAATTGTGTTATATCGATATCCAATGTCTTGCACAAAACCTCTATTTCAAATTTGAGGTTAAGTTTTAGATCAGGTTCTTGATGCATTTCTGCTAAAACATTCATTATTGCAATGGTCCATGGGTTTGGGGACTTGAAAACCCTGCTTTTAGCACAGCTCTCGAGAATTTTTGCAATGAAAGGGACTATATACAATAATTCCTGTTGTCCTTTATGATATGCTTCAATTAATAGACTCTTTAGGTCAATGTCAATTTGAAGAATAGGTTTATTTCTTCCCAAAGTCATCATCCCTAACCAGTGTCCAAGATTTTTTAATAATGACCTGTCAGAAAAATTTGCTATCACTTTGTCTGATCTTAACAAAACTTTGATGTTTCTAAAGGTTTCTTTAGTAACCATGCGATTTACATCAGGGATTTTTAATACATCCAAAAAATTTGAATACAGTGCATGAAAATTTAGCTCAATTGAGGCCCTCTTCATGACCAAATATTGCGATATCCAAGCCCAGTATTCATCAGAAACAATTTCCCGTAGTTCATCACATTTCTTCTGCAAGTTCAGTTGACTTAAGTTATTAAATATAAAAGCTATTTTATCCTGAAGACTTTCTGGTGGAGTTGTGATCTTCTCTTCTTTTTCTGTGGCAACGAGGAGAGTGTCTATATTTGTGGCATTTGCAATAGAAGGTCTCGTACCTAGTGTTGTCGCCGACGTGGTGTTAACTTTAGAAGCAGTCGGTGTTACAGTCGTGCTCTTAAAAACCGACTGCGCTGTCGGCGGCCCTAACATCGTGGCCAAGCTGGCCGGTAATACCGGACCTTGAGGTTTAGATGGTGGCTCTAAACCTTGAAGCCCGTATTCGACATACTCGATTAAATGCTGTGGAAAGTCATTGAAATTAGGAATAGCTCTAACATGCTCGCAATACTTATGGTAGTCTTTCAACCGAGATTTAAATCTGTCTAACGCCGCGATTCCAAAATAGTACATTTTGGAACCTTCTGGTTTTCGAAGCGCGTCTAGAACAAATCGCAGGGCTAATCCCAGGGCCATGTAACTGGTTACTAGGCCTCTCTCGATGATACCTCCAAAGAGCTGGGCAGTTATATGAAGTTCTTTGTCAGGGTATTGTGGGAAGAAACGGTACTCCTCGAATAAGTTGCGAAGCATACAGTTAAACACCTGCAAAATAAACTTGTGTATAAAATTAAATCAAACAAAGTATTACATGCGTCAACATCCTTTTGATATTATCGATTTACAAGAATCCATTTAAGAAGAGAATTATAAAGGTGTAAAAAAAAGTATTATTTTCAACATCTAGTTAAGTACTGCTTGTATGGAATTTATTTGTATGTTATTAAAAGCCAAATAAATGAACAAAATTACAGTCGACATATCATATGAATTACCATCAAGTCAAGTCTAAAAATGTGCACTAAATAAAATAACTCTTTATAACAAATAAACTACTGTCAAAGCTAGGTCTTAAATATAAAACAGAAGCAAATTAAAGAATTTTATCTTACTTTATACAAAAAGTGCAGAAAATTCATTATTAGTCTTATTATTAAAATTTTATTAATATACTTACTAACAAAAAATACTTCGGAATTATTATCAACCATTAACAATATATAACTTTATCTAAATATGTACGTATTAATAAAATCAGATATTAAAAATTCTCTGTAATAGTGATGTAATAAACTGTTGGTAATTTAACACATACCTACATATAAAAATGAAAACAATTAAATATTTTAAAATTTATTTGTAATTAAAACATTATTTAATTTATTAAGCCCCATGGTTAATAAAATTACATAAAATATCCCGAGACAAAAAACACAGATAAAAAAATACTGTTTTCTATTAAATAAATATTTTGCTAGGAACCTTCCTAAAATAAAAATGTCAAATATAATGCACATTCAGGGATAAATATTTAAAAAGAATTAGCTATAAATTTGTTTCACGTGATTATTAGCAACTAAATAATTGATTATGTTGGGATATAGTATTTAACAAAAATAGTTGTGTAAACTAACAACTGTATATACTGGTTTCTGCTTATATTTCTCAATATATAGGTTTAAATAGAATCCAGACAGATTCCAATAGCAATCAATTTACCTATACTACATTTGCCATTTACCTACACTATATTTGCTAACATTTAAAGGAAACAAAAAACGAAACAGTTATAGTTGAACCAAAGATATAAGGCGTTTATGACTTTTTACGGTATTTAACTTTCACTAATTTTTATGAAGGACCCAGCCCCCAATAGGTAGTCTGCAGAGGATCCTCCTAACGCTGTCCCAGGCCCGGTATTGGTATTTTTTTTTAATTAAGGGGCCGTTTTAACTCTAAATCCGTGTTGCTGTGCATTGAAAATATTTTTGTTTTCATAATCTCTAGTAACTACTTCTTTGAATAGGATTCTTCAAAAAAGAGATCATTTGCATGCAGAAATAAGCCTTTGCAATGCACACATTTGTATAGAGAAAGACCGCATTGTAGGTCCTGACCAACACGAGAATATTTATAACTCTTAAAAAGCATTGTAAATGTAAATTGTCTTTATTTATGCAGATTACTGGAGCAATTTAAACTAATTAGAGTTTAAGAGTCACTGTCTTGATTAAGTAAATGTTATTAATCTCATTAAGTACAAAAAGTAACGTATTTGTTTGGAATTATTGGAACACATTATGTTATTAACCACTTGTGCTGGAAAGATGTGCCATGCACATAGTAATGCTTTTTTCACAGAGCCAGAGCACAGATTATCATTGCACTTCGTAGCATGCAGTTATTAATATTTAACCCATATTCTAGAATGGAAAGTAAATGAAGTTAAAGATATCATTTTGACATATAGAAAAAGAAAACACGATAGTGGTGATAGTGATAGTGACTTTGCAGAAATTGTTTTTCCACTTTGAAATCGGCATATAATTTTATCTGATGATGAAGAATGCATAAATTAATATTATGAAACTAATATTATATCTAATGAATGGATATGGAAAGATATCGAAAATATAACTAAAATCTGGAAATATTCACGAATTTTGAAAATAAATTATACCATTTGGGCAGTAATATAGTTTTAGAAATGGTAAATGAAATACTAACGGAAGACTTTTGGCAAATTATTGTAGGTAAAAAATAAATAAAAGTTTAAAAAATATAAATCTTCTTCCGATTTCTCTGAGGCATCAAACACAGTGAGACGCCTCCAGCAAGTTACATTAGACAGTTCTGGTATACAAGTGGTTAATATACCTTATTAAAAATGTATCACAAAGTAATGGCCTCAAGCATCAATTACATTCCCCAAAGCAATTATAATTGCATTTACACTTTTCAACAGTTTTCATAAATTTGGTACATTCCTAATTAATCTAACATTTGCGAAATTCATGATACTTTATTAATTTGTTTTTGTGAATAAAATTATTTCGTTTTATGGGGAAAAACATATTTGTATTAAACCCATTATTAGAAAAATATTTCTAACAATAAAATTGTATTTGAATTATAAACAAAAGCAGCACATAAAACAAGTCTAGAATGAAATATTCAATATTAAACTTAATACTAAATATTAATCCATAACCTACATTAAAATTTTGAAGTTTTTTATTATAGTAAGTTAATATATCATTCATTATTTTAAAATCAACTAATTTTATTGTATAAATTAATCTTATAAACTCTTACCTCTCTTTCTCGTTTAATATGTGAATCCTGAAATCGCTTTAACATTTCCAGAACTTCATCAATTGACAATGTTGGATGTGGTGGATGATTATAAATTCTCTGGAAATAACTATTTGCTTCATCTTCAATATCCTTTGAGACATTTGGAGCGATTTCAGGGAACAAATTATTCTCGGGCATTCGAGGTTTCTCCATTCCTGGATTTTGTCCCATGCGACCTAAACTACCGATAGTGTTAGGTACCAGGGAGGCGCCTGTACCAACTGGACCTTGATGTTGAAGTGGCATGATTGGAAATGGACTGTTTGAGGGACCGGCACCTAAAATTCTAGATGGTGATCCAGGTGACTGCACTAAAGGTCCTAACCCTCCCTGTAGGTTGAAGGCGGAAGAAGTTGGACCACCCAAATTCATGCTAGCTAAAGACGAGCCTATGCTAGCTATTGGTTCAACGGGGGTAGTTGTGTTGTAAAGTTGGCCAGCAATTGTGGAAGGATTGAATGGACCATCTATACCCCGATGTGGACGCAGTATTGTAGCTGGTTGTTGTTGTTGTCGATTTTTAAGAACCATTGAACAGTTGTTGGACATTGTCATGATTGCATCTTGGCACTCACTACTCATGTTGCAGGAATGGACGCAAGAGTGTAAACAAAATATCATTGTTGTTAGGATTTCATTTGGAAGTACTTGTGCTTTACTTAATGGATCTTCAGTTTTTCCTGTGATTTGGGGGCACCGTCGATGGATGAATTTAACGCATGCTTGGACAAAGTTTTCACCATTTTCCCTGATTTTATCAGTAAGCCACTTTTCTAGTTTAAGATATTCTCTCCTGGAAGCTAAACAAGCTAAATCTATTATGAATGGATATGACTGCGCTGACTGAGCATTCAGCAACATGGATAAAGCTTTTAGGTCTTGGGCTACATCTAATATCCTCGATAATCTGGCTTGATCACATTCCCCCCTTACATACCACTCTGCCATTGAATGCATTATAATGGGCTTTATACTTAGTGATTGTGAATGCCAAGCATTGTGCAGAATAATAGCTGAGTTTGGATGGTTTCCCAGGAAAATTGGTATAAGAGCTGATAATAATTCTTGCCTTAAAACTGTTACTGATCCAGGTATTTGGAGCAGGGATAGTACAAGTACATCTGGACAATTTTGTAAAGGAAATTTAAATAATTCCTGCACCTGTGAATACCATCCACATTCAGATATGGATAGTAAGAGTTCAACTAGATTCATAGAACGCCAGTTAGCCAATTCTTTACTGTCTTGTTCGGGTTGTGTTTTTAGTACGTCGACGATCACAGAATTGCACGGGTAGTCAGCAAAACAGAACACGTCCGGATTTTTTAGGATAATTGTGATCAAACTAAGCTGCCCTTCGATGTTGGACCAACGCCTATATAAGTGATCGATGGGAAAGGTCTCAGGGTGGAAACCGGACGTTTGAAGGCCCAGCCGAAGTGCACTTATTAGTAATATTAAACTCTGTCTGTCTTTTATTAAAAAATCCGAATGGTCTAACTCTGCAATCACATTGTTCCATGTTAGGTTAGGCACAACTTCTTTAACGGACTGCACAAACACTTCGATGTTCCATGAGTTCCTACCCTCTGTTCCTTTATTAAATGAACCGGGGACTTGCAAACTTAAAGAATCCTCCAATCCACTTACTGTGCGGCACATTACACTTAAAGCCCTGGCTATTTGTACTGGTTGTAATTCCCTATTAAATTTGCTCAAGTTACTTCTACATTCCTCTAAAGAGGAAGTGAAGCCATAGCCCAGTTCTGCTACAAGGTCGGATATTAATGTGTCTAGCATACCCCCGGGCAAACCGGGGCCTTCCGAAGACATTTCTGGGGCTAGTTCACACTGCTCCGGATAGACTAAAGGTGCTAATACCACGGGAACCAAATCCTTTGGAAAATCACGTTGTAATGCGTTTAAGAATGAGGTATGGAGCTCACATGTAAGTCCAAAATCCTTTGGTGACTTTAATATAGATGAAAGTATCAGGTGTAAAACTTCTGGTGTTGTTTCGTGTAAACCTCCCTCTTGTTGACTTCCACTTCCTTCTGTATCAATATAAGTTTGAACAAGGGTCGGGACACAAGTTCTTAGATGGGATTGTGCCAAACTGACGACTTCACTGTTAGGCGAGTGGAGAAGAGCAAGTGCAAATAGTACTTCTTGAACAGCTGAAAGGCGAAGGCACTTGCACAACTGTTGAAAAAACTGAGGTCCAACTTTCAAGGTCTGAAATAAACCAATGAATTTATTATTATAAATTGTACATTTTATTGCAAATAATATATTTTATACAGGTGAACTGTTGAAAATTATAATTACCTTTTGGTTGTTTAAAGGACTTTCTGTTATATAACAGATAGAAGATATCAATGATGGCTTGTTCAGTAGTGATGAGCAGTAGTCCAGTAGTACCTGATTGTGGGTGGTTGGTGCGCTGATTTTATTGGTTGTCTCGGCGAAGTCCACTGATGAAAATAGACATTGGAGCAAGTGGCGATCGGCCTCTAGCCCATGCAGATTCACAAACTGTCACATAAAGAATGTTATGATTAAGCACACCTTGTCCATTGCAAACTTGACATTTGCTTTCACATTTTAATCAAAAATAATTATCACAGCACTTATGATAAAAAAAGATCAGGTTTTACCCGAATAATCTTTATTATACTTATAATTGATTTAAAAAAATTTAAATGAACAATTAATCTGGATCGTTCTGACTCATTGGATATCTCTAAATACACTATTAATTTTGCACAAATGTTTTATGATTAAATAAAATGAGATAAATTTAGAAATGTACCCATAAAAAATCACACTATTTAATTAACAATAAACAATGTTTAATTGAATTATATATAAATATCTTACTACATTTTTAAAGGTATGGTCTATTGGTAGCTCTTTATACATCAGATAAAGGAAAAGATATTGTATGGTTTATTTACACATTAAAAGTTTTCAGAAATATAAATCATAGAAAATTAAGATTTTTTTTTCATATTTATTATGTTTGATGTAATTAAAAAGAAAAAATCTAAATAATCAAAAACTTAAGTGATGAGTTGATTGATGAGGCTGATAATTACTTTCACTCTTTGTGTCATTATCGATATGTGATAGACATTGAGAACTTGAAAATACTCCTATTTTTTAAATACTTTACTATAGAGTAGTACATTTCCTCTTTTGTACAATTTCTGTACGAGGGCAAACTGAATATGTTTCACATCATGTAATTTAATATCATGTAACAGAAATTTACTCTGATTGCCTTTTAATAAGTGAATTTTATAATATACATATCTTAGGTGAAAAATAAATTAAACATAAAAAAATTGGAATAATTATTAAAACATAAAAAAATGGGGGATGTGTTTGTTGTGTTATTTAACCTATCTCATATGAATTATGTGAAGAAATACAAATTTATTTATTAGAGATTCTTTATGTTTACTATTCTCTAGATGTTGTCAAATAAAACAAATGTTTTTTTCCTTTTGTTTCCTTCACCATACAAACATCCTATGTTCTAACTTGATTAAATTTTAGTTGAAATTATTAATCAAAATGTTATCTTAAATCAAAACAATTAACATTTAATTTAAAACCAATTACTACTAGAAAGTCTCAGCTTTCTTTTACAAACACAGCTTAGGTAACAAAAAGCAATATTCTTTAAAATAATTAGAATTAATTTGACTTAAATCACAATAAAATTAGATCTGTTTTACAGTGATTTTTTTTTTTACTAAAATCAGTAAAATAATTACATTTATTTTTGAGTTCAATTAAAAATCTTATAATACAAAAAGATATGATTTACATAATGACAAATAATATTATTTACTCAGTTAGTTAACGTATTATTTAGCTTATATTTGTAACGTCAGGTCGATAGACCGGACAGGTATGTACTAACACATTCTGTTAAGATGAATAATTAATGTATTATTGCACAATTAAAAAAAAGGTAAATGTCTATAATAAAGATGTACATTATATTATTATACTCTTATTTAAAATCCATTTGATAAACAGAAATTTTCATGTTTTTTAGGTTTTATTGTGTTCAATGTGAACACAAAATTAATTTTTTAATAATTAATGTATTAATCGCATACTTGAAAGCTTAACAGTTAGCACTGGAAAATAAAACATCACTTTAATAGAGGAAAGGGCCATCATTTGAAGACAAGGTTATACACCACAACATGACCAGGACCACATGGTTGAGAAACAATCACCACTACTACTTTTTATAAAATAAACTTGAAATATATAAAATGTATTTTATTTTTTAACTTCTTTCTGCTGTTTCTAGTATAATTCTTATATAAAGTAAATAGATTATATTAAGTATATATGTAAAGAAAGGAGATTAAGTTTTTATTTCCTTCATTATCACAGTCAAATAATAAGGTTATTGCTGTTAATTATAGTACTTATCACTACTAGCTACAGCAGATTATATATTTAAGTAAAAAATCATTAACCATATCTGATAATTTTGTATTGCTATTCATTAGTGTTTTCACTTTTGTTATGAAGAAAGATAAGAAGATATAAATAGGGGCATGTTTAAAAATATATATACACACTTGTCATAGGATAGAGTTATATTATAAAAATTCTTTATAATTTTAACTCGGTATAACATATGTCAAAAATTACTTTTTATATAAATCCCTTATATTTAATAAATAATACTTTCGTAATAAATATTACAGTAAAGACTAAGAGAAAATAACTTACAGATATACAAATACACACCACAATCTTGTTTAATCTTTTTTAATTGAGGGTCCTTCTTAGGTGAAAGTAGATAGACACTTTAGTAATTAAAATATTTGTATTTTCCTATGAACAACATTGAATAGTGGTTTCTGTCACCAAATAATTTCATTTATTAAACAAAACAAAACGTAATCAACAGAACAAAATGTATCACATTAAAAAAGGAAATCATCAAATTTACCAACTACATCTTCCAAGATTGAATTTGATATTAGGTAGAAAACGTAGACCTGAATGGGAAATTCCTGTTTTGAGTCACACTAAGGCATAATTTCAACAAATAAATTGATACACACAAAACAAAGAGAAAAACCGAAGAAATTGTGAATGAACACCGTTCGGCCGATAAATGAAATTTCTATAACTAAACAGCGTTGCCATTTCTTTCTATAACAACAAGTTTATTTAGAAATAATTTAATTGTAATTTAATACAAATTCAATTAGATTGTGTAATTGCTTACAACTGTATTAATTTGAAATCATTAGAATTTTATCATTTGAATTCTTAATAAAAATTTGGCTGATTATAATGACTTGACAATATCAAATACCGTTACAAATCTTGTGTTTAAGCAAATTACTTTTTTTCCTCAATTCTTAATTAGTCTAGTTGTTGTGTGGGTATGAATAAATAATACGGTAAACAGTGATCTAAGGCCCGTTTCATTCACCGTTCACACAAAGGACGGCAACCGCGCTGTTAATGATGGAAACGGTCAATATGGCGGTGTCAACCCAATTGTCATTAAGATAATTTTGATCTGAGAGACCCAAAAACTGTAGCACACTCACCTTTGATAAGTCCGCAACGACCTGTTTGTGATTCTTTTTATTAATCGACGCAACCAAATAACTGATTTGTGACAAAGTAAAAGACAACGAGTCCAGGTTCATAGTTCCATGAACACGGCCTCGAAAGCTTCAAATGCGTTTGAAGCTTTCTCAGGTATCCACGGGGCCTTTATCCAAAAAGTCTTATTTGATATGGAGAGATAAATAATATTACAATGGTCCAAGACCATCATCGAATCTTTCATTAGCTCCTCTCACTCTAATTTATCACTCTCATTGTAGATCACTGCACTCAACACATAACACATGCACAAAATAATAATACAGCGGATATGACTGACACAGCGCATGCGTCATTCAGGGAAAAACACTGAAACAACGTTGCCAAGTGAACTTGTTTTACTAGTTTGCAAAGTAATTTTTTAACGTATTTTTTGCAATTATAAAATAAAAAATGTTTAATGACAATTAAAAACACAATATATATTGCTCCTGGCTTTTAATTAGCAATCAACAATTGAAAATAATTAATTATTAATATAATGAAACATATAGCCACACTTTCTTATATTAGCTGAATGATTTTTCTAAACATAAATGGCATTATTGTTAGTTATGTTATTTAGTGAACATAACCTACTCATTACCTAAAATATTAAGAACGATTAATATGCAGATATTTTAATTATGATTTATGGATAAAAATGTGTTAATACCAACGTAGAAATTATTTTTAGAAAGAGAAGATTACTAAAAATAAAATAGAAAAGTTGTAATTAAAAATTCATTAAAAGCATGGTTGTTCTTTTTCCTCCTAATGTACAAAATATTACAAATTGTCGGTATTTTAAAAGATTCTACTCGAAATATTGGATTTTCCTCGTTTAATCGCCTTCTACACTTTCAAACCCTCAAGTAGATTTAAGGCACGTCCCTTATTACGTGAATACAAAATTCCTGTTGAAATTTTGTTATTTAAAACTTATTGTTTATCTTTTAACTGAAACTTCTATCAGTTTGCCCTATATATACAATATCACAATTACCGAACTTTATCTCGTAAACACCGTACTTGTCCAATTTCTTCGTGATTTATGGTTAACTAAAATTTGATTTATATTTATATTGCTTTTATTATTTTTATTCAAGATAAAATTATAACAATTTAATAATTCTTTCAACATTTCTAAATATTCTTTTTTGACTCAAATCTGTAGGAATGTTTGGAAACCCATAAGGCGATTTAAATGAGAAAAATAACTCTTAAAAATTCCCCTTATTTCGACTGCCCTTATTACATAAAAAATAATATCGGTAATTTGTAATATTTTGTACGTATCTCCTGAAGATGGATTAAACTCGCCCAAGAAAAATAAAAAGCAAGTGAAACTTTTTAAAATATTTTTTATCATTCATTATGTGAGAAATGAATACATTGTGATGCACATGTTCAATATTGAAAAAAATGAAAGGATGAAAAATAATGAAAATTAAAATATTTATTAATGATTCCTCAAGGTTTATTTTTAAAATATATTCTTATAACTGTAAACTATGAATTTGTATTTATATATAGTGTTACAGTCAAAATTGTCTAATTTATTAAAGTAGACTTGGCAACAGGGTAGTCAAGAAGAAATTGCAAGAAAATTGAATAACATAATCCACAGAATAAAAAAATAAAAAAGTGTTGCTGAGTACATGTAGACATTTATTTAGTGTCAAAATGAAATGGTCTTATGATGAATTAACTTCTCACTTAACCCGTGGTGAAACATTTTTATGTTAATTAGAAGATTAATTAACACTCACTATTTTTTTGAGTTTTTTTTTAAATAATGAAACAAAATCAAGTGTTTTAATTAATCTTCTAATGGAAGGGTCTTATCTCCTTGTGGTATCACATTCCAGGCAACTTGATTTGGGGAATTAACTGCGTTAGAGTCTGTGTAATGTTCTTTGTCAATTAATTTAGTTAACGGGGCGTTCCTAAAAGTAATATCGCCCGCTTTATGGAGAAAGTTCATAATTTGACGAAAAATATGAGAACATTCGTTGTTTTGACATCAAAGAAGCCAATTGAATAAGGCATTAAAGTTAAATATATGTCATCCTTAACATAAAGCTACAACAAACTTATGGACATACCTCTTAACAGTAAAGCCAGGAAACAATCACACCGTCGCTCTTTGCGGCGGTGACATACTCCTCCTTAGTGATTAAGCATACCTAAATTGCGATTGTAATTCTGCCCATCAATGCTGCCAATTTTAATGCAGTTAAAGGAAGGACTTTAATAGTGACCAATTGTCTGGGGAAGCCATTTGCTTACCGGTTTCGCGTGTTGTAACAAAATGGCTTCGAAGAGTTATTTAACTAAACCGCCGCTAATACACGATTGATTGGTTGGTCTTCCCCTACTTTTAAGTTCATACTTAACATATACGCTTCACAGTTGTCGTAGTGGAACTAAAATAGTAGGTTATGGACATCGCTAAAATGATGAAGTTTTTAAAGTGTTCGAACGAGAGACATTTAATTTACATTTAATACAAACAGCACATTTTCTACAACTGCATGCTCAGATGTTTTTCCGTCCTTCGGCAAGTTCCTTGTAATTAAGATAAGATCACTTAATATAATACCATAGATCAGCGTTACATCAGCATTTATCGAGAACCAAATCACGTATTATATTATACAAATAGATTTTTTTGTATTTTTCTACAATCAGAAGTTTACACTACCTTGTTTATTACAATGATTTGTTATTGGAAATTGTGCATAAGATTTTTCTTAGATATTTTTTTTTTTCGAAAAATAGATTAGCTCAAAAAAATTATATTGCTGTCTCATATATATATATATAGGTTATAGGTTAAGTAGGGTCTTAGTGAGGTGTGTTAGCCTCTCGTGAACTGCGACCTAACAGATCTATTGTTCTACCCTTAACCAATCACTTCCCAAGCAGTCCCACGTCCACCATGAACCTGGTAACTATCTTGGGGGTGATAATGCTCACTTCTTCGGGGGATAATCGGTCCCTGCCGAAGTGTGAAAGACGCTTGTGAGCAATCGCAACACAAGTGCATAGTATGTGCTCGGTAGTTTCATCTGCCGAATCACACAATCTGCAGTTTCCACTTTCCTCTTTTCCCATTTTTCGCAAATGGTATCGGAGGGCACAATGCCCTGTCATGAGTCCGGTGAAAGTTCTTAGCTCGTTCCTTGTGAGTTCAAGCACCTTGTGGCTGTGATCGAGTTTCAGGAGTCGTTTTGATTGACGTAGACCTGGTACATTGTTCCAATACTTACGTCTTCTGTCCTCTTCCCATTTATTGCTGTCTCATAATTTATCCCCGTTTAAAATCTGATTGTTTCATATACCAAAATTTCCAAGATTTGTTGTTGGGACTGCCCCATTTATTGCAATATTATCTTCTGGGCTAATCGTTAGTTATATTGAGAGAAAATGAATGTTTGTGTATAATGTTAGTAGTTACAGAGTACTTCCACATATTAGAGAGTAGAGAGGCAATAATAAAACAATTACAGGAAGTCTCTATCTTCAAGAAGGCAAGAAAAGAGGTAAAAACTAGAGCGCAGAGAATAAAATAAGAGCGATAGTTTAGGGAAGAGTAATGGGAGCTTTGCCTCATTGTTTAGACCTAAGACATTGGAGGCAATCCTTTGGCCTCTGGTTGTAATGCGGTCAAGGATAAATTGGAGTCAAGCCATAGAATTGAGTTGTTTACTTTGGTGACGCATCGGCGGAAAATTATTTGGTGGATAAAAGTTTGTATTAATGTGGATGAATGGCATCCATCGAATGTCAGGGCACCGATAAGCTGGATGTAGGCTTTTCACTTCTCGTATATTTACTGGATTGAAGCCATGTGGTTTAACGTCTCTCGGAGGACTTGTCGATCCTAGATGGAAGTTGGGGGTACTTCACATTTTGAAAAGCATGTACGAAAGCAGATTGGTTGGTCTACTGTTTGTTGTGTAGGCTACCCAGTTTGCGAGTTGGGCTTCTTGTCCAGAAGGCAGAGTCATCGGCGTATTTCTAGAGGGTGGTCTTTGTGTGGATGGTGTGCTGTATAGGTAAATACATTAGATCGGCTATCCTAGCAGATAACCGAATATTATCTTCGGGAAAGGAACTCGGCCATCGGAATCATAGGCGGGACTGCTTGGAGTCTATTTTGACGTATGACATCGAAGGCGCTCTGGAAGATCAGAAGTAAAATAGATCTGTACAATTTGATGCCAACAGCTGCTTTGCCTTGTTTTTTTACCATGATTAGGTTTGATCGTTTCCAGGCGTGAGGAATGTAAACGACCGAGGGCAAGCATTAAAGAGATCGGAAATGAAGAAGATGAATTTGGGAGGGAAGTCTAAGATGAGGCGGCGATTAACTCCGTGTCAGTCGGCCGAGTTGCTCTTGCCTTTCCGTGATGCAGCGAGGATTTAATCAAAACTGGCAATTTTGTTAGCTTTGGCACGGGTGCGAAAGGCGATTGTAAGGGCATTGGAAAGAGGGAATTTATGATGAAGAAATGACGCGGGTTAAAATTCGGATTGTTTGGGGTGGAGCAGGTGCGTTGAAGTGCTCGGCAAAGGTCTGGTTTACCGCGTGAAAGATTTGACTTTCTGTCAGAACGTTGAGACGGTCCTATTCTATTTTAATCACTAGGATTCGGGGATCTTCCGTTGCCTAGAAAATTGGCGTTTTTCGCGGATTAGTTGTTGGATAGTCGGAGGGAGAGGATGACGGTGTATAGAGAAACGTTTGATTGGAATAGCGACCTTTGCAGCGAAGTTAATTAATGTGGAAATTGTAGAGGCGGCATGTATTAAAGCGGCTAACGTTTAGGCAAAGAGAGTACATCGTTATGATTATTGATATTTTAAAATGATGTGGTCAATAATGGATACAGCTTGACGGCGAAGAAGATGGGATCGTCGCTGGAAATTGTGGGGAGAGGTCTACAATAATACGTCGGCTGTGTCTAGATTAAAAGTGTTGTTCTTTATTTTGGTTCAACCGCATCACATAACGTAAACAACCCTTATTGTACATGTATATACAACAGAAATATGGCTCAGTTTGGTGAACGCCCAGGAGTAATTCGCCTTGGTATATAGGTGGTGAATCCAAAGGGACGAGGCTGGTGTTCAGGTCTCCTAGGATTACCACTCGAGGATCGTCTGCAAGTTGATGTAGGAGGAGTGATCAGTAGGTTTTGAATGAGAAGCTTTTTGTTGTTTTAGCCACACAGGTTAGCAGAAGCCACTATTAATCTACCGTACTGTTTTGGAAACGTGTAATAGACTTTATTGACAAATTTTCATCTCGCTGTTATGTTTTTTTTTGGAGTGGCAGCTTCAGTGCAACAGGAAGGTGGTTATTGGCTTGGCTCGTCCGGAGAGTGGAAGCGGACACAAAGACGGCATTGGTGAAGTTGAGAACTAGTGATCATTTTATAGAAATTAACTCTGTCCTTTGTGGGCTTTCTTACATTTTGAGTGTATCAGGGGGACACAGTTTCGACAGCGAAGGTTTGACCTTGTTATTGACATTGTGAAATAGTGAAACCAGATCGAAGTATTTAGCGTTTTCTTGTATGGAAACAATAGCAGACTCTACGAATGACTCTTTTGCTCTATACTTGCTGAAATACATGGAAACATTTTTATCGGCCCATTCCCCAAGAGTTGAAGGGCTGAATCAGTGGCGTGCGATGGAATTTTAAAGTGGGGCATCACAAATTGAGACAATCGTTTTCTTTTCAATAAAGAAAAAACTACACATTCACATTCATCTACAGTAACTGCACATGTATTTTTAAACTCTACGAGTCGCAGTGAATCGTTAAGCCGTCATTTTAATACTAACGGTGAAGACGCGGTCGCGATCGCCGCTTCCAGACTAGTCTGAACTTGCAGTTTAAAAACATAACCTGGCTCTGCAGCGTCAATACCCTCGCAGTAATTTATGTGCACCATGGAGCTGTTTTTCCTCTACTATACTAAATAAAAATATTGCTCTGATTTACTTTATGAAAATTCATTTCATATTAATTTTTACAAGGGAAGCACTGCTTCCACCGCTTCCATGGACCGCACGCCGCTGGGCTGAATATATATCTTTTTTCAATATCTTAATATCATTTTTTCTCTTTTCTTTTGACGAGAGGAGACCCTTGTAATAGGGCAGGGTTTAGATCTACCGACTAAAGCCGTAATCGCTGTTGTATCTAGTCTGTGACCATCGGTTTTTTCTAGTCTGAAACTCAAGCGAAATGATCTCTAAGATTTGGACTTGTAAATATCATACGCTCGGTGTTTCTTATAAACTGGCTGTATAAGCAAGCGGTTTAAAACTTTCAGAAGAGATATCTAAACGTTTCTAACGTGTCGTCGGAAATGGCTTGTGTTATATAGCTACGTAAACGGAAGAAGGTGTATGCGGTTTGATGACGGTCGTGGCATCATGTTTTCTCTATTTGTACCTGTCCTTTTTCCTTTATTTGTGTCGTGAATTATTTCTCAACTTGTATATGTATTTCGCTTGAGAACATTTCTATCTGAGGAACTACTCATTTTGCTTCATCGGTAGCCGACAACCCTTTCCCCTCACAACAAAGAAAACCGTAATTGCCCACAAAAACTGTAACAGAAATTTAATATGCTGTCAACCAATAACACACCGCTTTGTTAAAACCCAAAAATGAGTAGGGGTCCAATAAAAAACGCGCGTCGACCAATCAACACCCAGCTCGACGTTTCCATTAAGTCCACTCAAAATAGTCATAATTCACAATAGGAGAACGACTTTTCTTATGAATAGGACCGTAGCGGGACCGACATCGAGTTTTTTTAAGAAAAAGAGTCTTAGCTGTACTTACTATAAGAATTTAATGCATATAATATAATTATATGGTTAGGTTATTAATAAGAAAGGCCGCTGTCCCATTGTTAGTTATCAATGGGGTTTGCGACCACTTATAACGTCAGGGCTTGTCAATTTCAACCGCAACCAGTGTATATAAATAACAGAACAATAAAATACGGAAGTGTCGTTTTATCAAAAATAATTTATCTAAAACATTTTACATTTTTAATATGAAAAAACAACTTTTTTGTGTTGTCGAAATCACCAATTAATAAAACGCCATCAACTTCACGTTTGCTACAAACAATTCTGATTATGATAACCGTATTGATCAGTACCATAGCAGACCAAAGGGAAAAATGAAATATACCCAGAATGTTGATGGACATGGAAGACGAGCAAATTTTTGAGACAGCGAATCAACTTTTATTGCATACAAGTATATTGTAATGACAATAAAAACATAAATAATTATTAATTGATATAGAATAATAAGATACAGTAACACAAAAAGTTAAGAATAAAGAAAACACTTTTACCTTTTATATACCACTTTAAACTTTATTTTCAGTGACTAGTTTCGACTACACGGGAATCCATATCAAACTAAGTACCTAAATTACGAATAACAACTACCTACAAGAAAACTTCAAACAGTAGGGTGTACATTAGGTGAACCTGGTCGTTAATAAGGGAAATTCAAATTGGATTTCAAAGGCTTCCAGTAATAACGTTTAAAGTGGTACAAAAAAGTAAAAGTGTTTTATTTATTCTTAATATTGAAATGTAGCACGAAGTGAACGCCGTTAAGATCCAAGTTAATTTTTCAGAAGTAAATTTCATATCAATTTCTGTTATTAATGCTTGATGAATTTGTATTTGGATTCCATTAGGTCCAAACAATATTCCTTTAGTTGAAGGTCCTTCCGCCGTATTAATGTGTGTGCGTGTGTGTAAATGAGCTCATTACTTTAAAAGACTGCCCCCGTCACTCTAAAGTAATATTTCTTTATTAGTTTTAATATTTTTGTTTTCATATCCATCATCTGAATTAGAAATAAAGAAATTATTTATTTCCATTCATTCTTTGTAGATATTTCCTTCTCTTCCACGCCCCCCAGACCCCCTAACGTCTAACGTCATGTAGTAGCGGCTGTATTTACACATTGTTTATTAGTAAATTACAAAAAAAGTTTTTAACTTCTTTCCCGCATTTTTCAGCAACAACAAAATAAAAAAAACACTCTTGGAAACAATTTCCCTAAAGAGGATTGTAGAAAAATGACTTATTCCATTAATTACAATAATTGTAAAAAATATACGTGGAAATTTAATATAAAATTTTTTGAAAAATCAATGTTAGGACATACGATGCACACCTTCTGAAACAAACAAATCATTACAAACTAAATAAGCTTGAGCCTGTTAGATAACCCTTAATTAGATTTACTTAAAAAAAAGAGTAATGTAAATATACTCTCCAACTTACTCATTACTCTAATTACATCCTGGTTTTCCCGGCAATCCCTCCAATATATATATATATATTCTGACCCAATAGTTTTGATAATTTTGTTTGTTATTGATAATGATCACATTATGTTTGAAACGTACATATAACACTCAATAAACTCAATTTTAATATGAAAGATGAATTGACCAATATATTATTTGATACATATATCATACAAGTAAAGGAAACCAATTTGTGTGTCAATAAAAAATATACTTATTGTTTATAATTCACTCATAATAAATGGATAATATATAAACAATATTTGAAAATTATCAAGTAAAAAACTTTATTAGTATCTAAAACTCAATTCTTCTTCATCTTTTTCCTTTCACTTTTATTTCCGTCACTGCTGCTCTTATGCTTCTGTTCCAATTCACTTAAGGGTTTTAGTGAGAATCCTTCAATGTAGGGTTTGACCAAATTTAAAACAAACTTTTCATGTTGAATATTGTTTGAATCCAAACTAAGCCTCACTGTGACCGGATCAAATGCATGGAAAACAATGTCACCGCATGTTTGCGTTTGGTCATCTTCATTGTACTCAAAAATAGTTGAACGCTCTCCCTTTTGTGAAATGTATAAGGTGCACTCCAATCCATATTTTGGTATTAGAATCTGTAAGGCATTTTTCCTTACATAGAGAATATAACCTTCTTCATCCTGAATTTTTCCTTTGAAGAATAACTGTAATAAAATAGAAAATTTAGGAACCAATTTTAATGCATTTATTGTTACATATGAGCATTCATTTTATTACGAAATCAAATGTAATTAATTAAATACCCATATAATGACATAAGTATGTACATAGTATTTACTGTGAAGAATAATTATGAACTTTTGCTTCAACATTTGGGCACTATTTAGTTTTTAAGAAAACACCTTGTTTTACCTCTGTATATTTAATAAATTGTGACTATAGTTTTGATAATAATCTGGCCATTATCAAATATTAAAAACTTTGTTTTTCAAATATACAAAAAAAGTTTTTAAAGTATTATCTCATCCTTACCTAAAAATGTACCAACAAGTAAACGCCGACAACTTTGAAAAAATATATAGTTTTTATAATTTTTAAAAGTTGCTATAACTTTGAAGATCTTATTAATTTTTCCTTGTAACAATTCGTATATTTAAAGATGAACTATACTTACATGTGTATTGAAAGATACAGAAGCTCTTCCTGCATATTGTGCCATTCTATTCCTATAGTTTAAATTTTGACATAAATCAGATGATTTATGCTTATCTAATAAAGCTGGATAGGTAGAATCTGCCCCAATAGATACTGCCAATAATCGATGCACAATAATATCTGCGTATCTTCTGATTGGTGAGGTGAAGTGGGTGTATAGTGGAACAGCTAAACCATAATGGAAATATTCATCCTTCTGATAAGTTCCACTAGCAAAGTAAACAGCTTGCAACATACAGCGAGTTGCTAGAATTCTTAACATTGTGTTTAAGTACGGATTTGTCTCACAAGAGGCTTCATCCAATGATTGTGCAAGTTTTTTGCCAGATTCTATATCTATGTTGAATCCCTAAAATAAAAAAAAAATAGATTAAGATCTCCTATATCTATAAACGTAAAATGTTTTTAGGCATATAATTATATTTCATATATATTTAATACTATGTCTAACTAGTAAAAATTTCTTTTATTAATGAATATTTTACTTAAATTAATGTGTTTTATTTACATTAGATTTAAGTACTTACTAAGTGTTTTCCTGCTTTTATCAACGGTTCAAAATTACTAGGAGGAGGTTTTGGATGTCTTCTCAACATGGCACAATCGGGGAAGTCTTCTAAGATCTTTTCAGCCACACTAATATTGGCTTGTAACATGAATTCTTCAACCATTGAATTAGTTTCAAATAACTTTTTAACTTCAACATCTATTGGATCGTGGGTTTCTGAATCCATCTGAATTTTTACTTCTGGTGAAGCAAGAACTAAAGCACTTAAATGAAAGGGAATAAAAATATATAAGTACATATGCAATATTCCAATTAGATTTTTGATGAACAAAAATTATGGATACATTTTCTTATTATAAAAATTAAGGTTAATTTATTTGCAAATTGAAATGAAAGATTACATATAGTATTATTTAAAACCTAATTTAATTATTACTTTTTATTTAATAAGTGATAATTGACACATACCCCTTTTCCAAACGACGTTTCTTTAATATTTTTGCCAGCATATTCAGGTTTCTCAATGATTCTGCAATGGAGTGATTTTGATTCTTATCGTCAATTATTATTTGTGCATCTTCATAAGTCATGGCTCTTTTTGACTTGATTATACTTTTGTGGAAACGCTTTTCTATTATATTAGCCTGCTTATCCATTATCCAGATACAAGAGAAGGCAAATCTTTCTTCGCCTCCACGAAGGGAACATAAATTGGAACTTAACAAATCAGGGACCTAAAAATTACATAGGGAAATTAATTTAGAATGTAATCTAATTCTTAATTAAATAATTTAACCCCTTAAAATTTAAAACCTTCTGATAAAAAAATAAATTGGTTAACATTAGAGCCATGTATTTAGTGATACATTTTTGAAATGTATTTATAATTTTGTAAATAAATTTAATTATAGAAATAAAAACCTTACCATATCAATTCGATTATTAACCAAGTAAACAGTTGTAGCTCTGGATGCAGCTTCATTATCTAAAGCATTTCCAGGCCTTATGAAGTGAGACACATCAGCTATATGAACCCCAACTTCCAATTTATCATCACCTATGGGTCGGCAGTGAAGGGCATCATCAATATCAGTACAACCCGGAGGATCCACTGAACAGATATCAAGATCTCTTAAATCAACTCTGGCTTTAAGATCCTAGAAGAGGCAGTTTAAAAATTGTACACATTTTAATGAAATTGATCATAAGAATAGTTGTGATTGTTACTAAGTTTATAATTTGGTGAAATTATTTACCTCTTCTGTTATAACCCAAGGTAACTTAGGAAGGAAACTGAGAACCTCATCAGAAAATTTACTGTGTGGCACATCATGTTCTAGAAGTATGACTTCATTTTCAGTTTTTTGATCTCCAATTTTTCCTAAAGCTCTAACAAAATGACCCTAAAAATTAAATAAAGAGAATAAATATCATCTATTAATACTTTTAAAGAGAAACAAATTTGATATATCAGCATAAACCATATTATAGGTTTATTAACAAGACAATCTTAAATGACCATATTGCATAATAATATAAGTCAGTATGAAGACTTCAATAATGGCATATTCTTTAAAATGTTCAGAATTCTATAGAGTATTACAAAGAATTTAATATTTTCGTTTTGAAAATATTTTATAATAAATTTAGTACCATAATTAATGAATTGTTTAAGAATCATATATCAATTTTTATATAAAATACTATCTATACTGTCGCTGAGAGACTGCATCATATATATTTTTTATTTGTAATAACAAACTTTATTATTATTATTATTTGTATCTTAATTGTATAGTTTTTGGTTTGAGAGAAAAGTTTGAATATAAATATTATTTCTTAGCACACTTACATTTGGATATCTTGAATGCCTTGGCCAACTATCAATGGCAACAATAATTTTTTGGGTCCTCAAATATTCAGCCTGGCGTGTTTCAATCCTGACTTTTGGAATCTTCTTTTCAGCGGGCACAAATATATGGAACACTCCACCATCAGTACCTCCTTGTTGTAAAATACCACAATACTGTCTCCATTTTCTCTTCCTGATTCCCACAATCCTTCCAGTTGGTTTGATATTTTCCTTTTTCTTTGAAGTTTTTAGCTGTTCTTCCTTCAGACACATGTCAGTAACAGCGTTTTCTATATTGCTCTCATCTTCAAGTATGATGTCACTCGGCGAAACCCAATCATCTTGTTTGAATATCTCTATTGCCACTAAATCACCATCAACAGCTCTGTTTAATCCACTACGTCCTTGTACAATTACCTAAATACAAAATGTATTTCATAAAAATGGGACGAGTGTTATTATGTTGTAGTACATTTTAATGGAATTTAATGTCAAGTATATTCAAGACAGTACTTAAATTATTTTATATCATTTTTCCATGTAAATATTAATGGTGCTTTAGAGTGACGGGGACGATACATTAAAGTAACAAGCTTATTTACACGCACACAAATAACACGGTGGAACGACCGCATAGTCGATAGCCAAACACTACTACTACTACTATTTCAGTATTAATTGCATTATTATTTTTAAAGCTAGCTATAGAATATAAGTTGTCAAATGATTGTAATATAAAACCTATGTTTTAAATTTTATCTTAAATCAGAAATATAAGCTATATTTTCACCCATTTCATAACATATAACAGTAAATATTTCGAAGTTCTTTAAACATATTTAAATTAGTATTAATTCTGTTTCTTCTTGTTTAATAATAGAAATACATACTGGATCGTCATATTCATCAGTTGTAACTGTCCCTTCAAGAAAGTTTTCACGAGAACATCGAAATGTACCCTGGAAAAGTCTTCCTTCTTTAATTCCTAAGACAATTTGCGCCGTTGATAAATGCGGTGGGAAAAAATCTTCTGCATCAACAATGCTACGAAATTCTTTCTTTGAAAGCTTGTCTTGTAAAAGTTGAGAGTCTTTCATACTTTCAACATACTCTGTAACTGTTAAATTGTAATGTTAACTTTGAATAATCAAAATAAGTGACAAGAAAAACTATATTAATATTACTGCGTAATACTTACTACCACATGCTGGAATATTATCTTCAAGAGCTAATCTACGATTGCCCATGTCATCTGTTATAAGAATAAATTTCTCATCGGGAAGGTGTTTGATGTACCAAGAACACGCTTTTCTTATACATCTATCATTGTAGTCATTTACAATTTCATTTTTCTTTTGCGTAATGTACGTATCTCTGAAAATATTTAATAAATTTATTATTCTATTAATTATATTTACATACTTAATGCCAAATATATTAATTTTTAAATTTGTATTATTCATAAAAAATGTGTTCAGATTTAATAATGAATGAATTATTACTAACTTATGATGATCATTAGTGAAGATATAGAAATGCCTTGTAGGATTATCAATTACACTCATCAACCTCTTGTAAGTTGGCAGGCTTCTGTGTTTTACTTCATTAATAACTGTATGCAAAATAATTACATTGCCTAAAGCATCTTCTTCTAAGACATCCATCTAAAAGTAGAAGTAAACACAACCATTAGAACTATAACAAAAATATAAATAAAATTAAAAAATATTTTAAAGCAAATATTTAGAATAAATAATAATTTACATACCTATACTAAATGTACAAAATAAAATAAAATAACGGGTGTCCAACAATTATTGCAGTCCCGGGTGGCGTTGGAATGAAAAACGTAGGTCAATTCTTTCAAGTGCCAAATAAATGAACTGACATTTTAATTGTCAAATATAACTTAAATGTGCATTAAAAATGTCAGTTCATTTATTTGCAACATGTAAGAATCGACCTACGTTTTTTATTCCAACGCCACCCGGGACTGCAATAATTGTTGGACACCCGTTAGAAACACTGGTTCATATAATATTATTATTAACAGTATTGATTGGCAATTGAGGAAGGGGCACTGGTCTGGCCTTATACAAATTAATTTATGTATTAAGTTATACAAAAAATATTAAAATGGAGGATAATTAAATTAAGCTTAAATTTACTAAATGACTATAGAATATTGGCTCAGCATTTTTGCCGATTTTACTTGATTACTAATTTTGATACGTGATTAAGTGTATTATTAAGACTTAATTACCTGATCAAGAATTATATTAGTATCTAATATTATATAATGATCAAAGTTGTACAAGCCGTTCTTATTGGAGAAACTACTCGACAATGTTGTTTCTGTGATCTCACAATTCTCACATGATTCAATGCCGCAGTAAATATCATCTCGGATGTAATGTTCTCGTATATTCTGAAATAAACATGGATTAACACATAATACAAGAAAAATGTTATTTGTATAGATTTATTTATTTAATATTTTTACTGTGTTGATACTAGTTGGGATTGAATGATTATTTAATAAACACAATAAATACCTTCAAGTAATTTCCAATTTTATTCTTTTTAATAAATGATTTGGTGGAAAACATGTTTACTATTTGAATAGTTTAGTTAGGTTATGAGAGGTTATGTTGTTGTCATATTTCTATAAGTGCGATGCTATTTTATCCGGCTTTATAACCATGTTAGGCTACGTATTATAACCGACTACATGCTGTATTTTCGTTTCAAAAGCCGTGTATGGCTTTACTGGAAATTTAAATAAATTATTTATTGTTCTTTCTTGTTTATTATTTTATATTTACAGAGGGTTCAGAAAGTAGGATACTGTTGTGAACCATTTATCGACATATAAAATATGTATCTTAAAACTAATTAAATGCCAATTCGATGGCATTTTTGATGACTCAAGCGAACCGACGAAAATAACTGATTCTTCTATGGTAAGGTTAGTTAGTTAACATAAACAATTTTTG
Organism: Ontholestes murinus; assembly: GCA_963969525.1. Classification (NCBI taxonomy): domain Eukaryota; kingdom Metazoa; phylum Arthropoda; class Insecta; order Coleoptera; family Staphylinidae; genus Ontholestes; species Ontholestes murinus. The sequence goes on from OZ018398.1 coordinate 15,102,955, forward strand.
TAAGATGTAAGAACATTATACAATATAAAGTGATTTGTTACTACGCTTTGGTTAAAGGCATTAGAAACAATATTTATCACTGTTTGTTATAAGAACGGTACACAATAAAACGTTTTAGTTGGTTAGTGCCCATTAATGAGCATTATAAATTTAATGTTACCCATTTTCGTTTTATATAAGAACATTGTACAATACAAACTATTTTATTATTATTTATGTATTTATCTAGTTAAGAAGCGTTTTTTTACCATTGAATTTCGAGATTTTAATTTTAAATTATGGACATCAAAACAACATTTTGTGTATTAGGGTTATTTTTGGGTTTTGCCAAAAATAAAGACAACATTCTATAATTCTATAAACAATAATAAGGTAATTCGTTATTTACGACATAAAATAATTTTTGATTTCGCACCAATTAAGTTTGGAAAATTAATATTTGATTTTACAATTTGCCTCAAAAATGTTATACTTTCGTCAAAGAAATGTCAAATATGTTTATTAAGGGCTATAGGTATCAAGTAATTAAATAATTTTATGATAATATGAGATATCTGGATTTATTTGAAATAAATAAGTCAGTAAATGAGGTTTTCTGATTGTTATTTACATACATAAGTGATGATGATTATTATTATTATTATTAATTTTGGGATCTCCGGCAAAGTTAATTTTAATAAATTAAAAAAATAATAATTATGTTAAAAATTAATTAAATTTATTTTAACAATGACAAGCTTAAGTTTATACAACTATAGAAAAGGTAATGTTACCAAAAATGTTTTTTGTTGTAATTTAGATCACTAATTACATTTGGTGTATCAACAATATATATGCAAATTCTTTGTTTTAAATTTCATTTTGTTATATCTTTGAAAATTGATATAAAAATGATCCACTGAACCTCCTCTGGATCGAGTAGCCATTGGTGGAAATCAACCCAAGATGCAAACAACATCGGGTGAGGATTTAACAGCATCCGGTGGCATGAACATACGAGAAGAATGAAAAAAGCAGGAAGAGGAAACCGACACGTAAAAAACCGATGGTGAATTGACTAGCTATCGGTGATATGCACGTGGAAGAAGGAAGAACGAAGAAGAAGAAAATCGACCATGCGCAAAATTGGGGGAGGACTGAGTAGCTACCGAAGAAAGAAGGGAGAAGAAGAAGATAACACTTATGTGGGGTACACTAGTGGTGGATTAAGTAGCTATTGGCGGCGTATCCGTTACCTTAAGCAAGAAGGCAGAAGAGCTGGTGGAAGAGATGGTTATTCTGAGATCCACAAACGGTGTCCCGTACAAGAAGTAAGGCTTCCAAAGATTGTCATGTACTATGTGGAAAATGTCGACATAAGAAGCCAATTTGCCGACCACATCTGGAGATGACCGCGGTCGAGTTGGAGGTCCTCCGTTTAGCTTCATTTGCAAATCAGATGTTAGTGGAATGTTACAAATGAAACTCTCTGTTGCGTGGTTCACACGAGACCAACTTCATACTAGTATATTACAGAGGGCGCCACTATGAATATAATTTCAACACCCCCACTATATTGCATAAATATTCATATCTTACATATTTCTATGTTGTACATAAATTTTGAATGTTTTGCCTTTGGTCAACAAATCTGCAGGCATATTTGATGTGGGCATATATACAATTTTAATGCTACCATTATTAACAGTATCTCGAATAAAATGATGCTTAACGTCTATATATGCTTAGATCTACCATGAAACACAGGATTCATAGACAACTTTTGCGCACTTTTATTATCATTATGCAACACTATTGGATCATTTACATTGGTTAACTCGCACAATAAGTTCTTTAAATATATACCTTTTCTGGCTGTTTCAGTAAGAGCCATGAACTCCGCTTCTGTACTGGAAAGCGCAATTGTTTTCTGCTTGCCACGATATAGCTGCATTTGCTAAATTAAAGACGTAACCGGTGTATGATCTCCTATCTTGTTTGTCATTTGCCCAATCCGCATCTGTAAAGCCTTGGACTTCTGATCATGTCCGTTCATATCTTAAACAATGATTTTTAGTACCCTTCAAATATCTTAAAATTCCTTTTGCGCATTTCCAATGCGATTCATCATAACAAGCATTAAATTGGCTCAAATAGCTCACGCTATATGAAATATCTGGTCGTGTAAGCACACTTAAATACAATAAACTACCTATTAGTTGTTGGTAAGGAAAAACTTCATTACATTTTGTATTGCTAGGTTTCAATTGCAATTGCGATTCCATAAGAGTCTTAACTGGTTTACAATCAACCATTTTAAACTTTTTCAGCAATTGATTCACATAGTTTTCTTGATCTAGAGATATTGTCCCTTCTTTCCAATTCCTTTCTATTCTCACCCCAAACATTGTTTTGCTTCTCCCAAATCTTTTAGTTTGAATTTGGAGCCTAAATCTTGTTTTAGGAACTCTAGTTCCGATAAGTCTTTTGAAAAAAAGAAGAAATCACGTTTAGAGCTATTATTGTTAGCTTGTTTTCTTTACCTTTCATATATATACACGGTTCCAACTTTGATCTTCTGTAACCTATCTCATTAAGTACACTTTCAAGTTTCTTATTCCAAGACCGAGAAGCTTGTTTCAAACCATATATAGGCTTTTTTAACTTGCATACCTTATTTTCATCTACTGCGAAGCCTTCTGGCTGCTCCATATATACTATTTCATCTAGGCCACCATTCAAAAAAGCTGTAGTTACGTCAAGATGTGTTATGGTCAAATCCAATTTGACTGCTAAAGCATTCTCAAAGTTGAACAGGTGCGAAAGTTTCATCATAGTCAATCCCCTATCTTTGAGTGGAGCCTCTCGCTACGAGTCTCGCTCTATAACGCACTTGGTTTTCACTATCGCACTTGGTTTTAAAAACCCACTTGCAACTCACTACTTTTCCTCCTTGCGGTTGTGCTGTAAGATCCCATGCTTCATTTTCCTTAAAACTTTCTATTTCTTCTTGTATCGTTCTCTTCCACTGAGCCGCATCTGGCCTGGAACAGGCTTCTTCGACTGTTAATGGATCTGAGAGTATAGAATCTACATCGCAGCACATATATGTCACAAAATCTTCAAACTCCTTGGGTTTCGGATGTCGCTTGGATTTTCTAATTGGTTCTTGTTCCTCTAAAGAATCACTGTTATTCATACTACTACTTGATTCTTCTTCAGCTTCATAACTTGTATCTCTCACTGATTCTGTTACTGTTTCTTCTTCAGAACTTCTATCCCCTACTGATTCTGCTATTTCTGCATCTTCTTCAGAACTTATATCATCCACTTTCTCCACTATTTCGGCTTTTTGCTGTCCTTCACCTGCACTTGGTTTTCTGTAATGTTTTCCATTACTACTACATTTCTACTTGTGGTTACAATGTTTCTGTTGGCATTATACAATCTGTACCCTTTTATTCCCATTTGGTTCGTCTTTCTTTTGGAATATGAACCATTACAGGGCTCCCAAAGATTCTGAAATCACTTACATCTGGTTTGTGGCAATGCCAAACTTCATAAGGAGTTTTTCCTTCTAAACCTGATACTATTGAACTGTTTCGTAAGTAAACCGCTGTATGTACAGCGTCAGCCCAAAATTTGGTTTTTAGGTCTGCATCAAATAATAAGCATCTCGCTTTCTCTACAATAGTTCTATTCATTCGTTCCAATAGACCATTTTGTTCAAGGGTGTAGGGGTTTGTTTTCTGATGTATGATACCATTTCTTTTGAGTAATTTTTCCATTTCATTATTGCAAAACTCACCACCATTGTCTGATCTTATTTTCTTTAATCTGCAGTCTTTCTGGTTTTCCACCATTGATTGGAACTCTTTAAATTTGTTGATAACTTTATCCTTTCTCTTCAGAAAATACACAAATGTCATACGACTGTAATCATCCTCAAACAGCACAAAATACCTGGAATCTCCCAAAGATGTAATTTGCTTTGGACCGCACACATCACTTTGAATAACTTCCAAGATTCTGTCATCCCTTGTTCCTTTGTGTTTGAAAGGCAGTCTCGCCTGTTTGACTTCACAGCAAACTACACACTGTTTTTTCTGACTTTCTTTATATTGAATTCCCTTAACCACTCCACCTTGCAACCTTTTAAGATCTGCATAATTGATATGTTTATATCAGTGATGCCACACTTCACTTGTGACTACTGCTGTACTCAGCAGACTGCTTTCACACTTAGTCGGACTTTCAATATTTAACTTATAAACATTTCCAATTAAATCAGCTGTTAAAAAAATTGCAACTATCTGCTTCAAACTGCACACAGTTACCATTCTTGATTAGTTGACTAACCGACAGTAAGTTTGTCGTTAGCTCTGGTACACACATTGCACTTTGAATTGTCACTTTATGTTTGTCTTTTCCAACCACTGTTGTAATATTAATTTGTCCTGTACATTCAATTTTAATTTTACTTCTATTTGTTTCGACTTCGTTCAACTTCCTTTGACACATTACGAAGCCAGTTTCTGTTTGTAGTTAAATGAACACTTGCGCCCGAGTCTACATACCAATCATTTTTATTAAACGATCCACTTAAAAATACCGGACTGAACGCACGCTCCTTTTTATTATTATTATTACAGTTTCTACGATTTTCTACAAGACCATTTGGACATTTGTTTCTAAAGTGATCCATCTGTTTACATCGGAAACATTTCACATCTTTGACATTTACAACTGATTCACGGTTGCTGCCATCTGTCGCGCTACGTCCATACTTGTGCTTCATTCCCGCACTTCTGGCGTTGGCGAATACACTGCCTGTCTTACCGACTTCCGGCTCCATGTCCAGCAACTTTGTTTTTATACTGTAAGCCATTATTGCAATTCCTGAATGTTCGATCGCCACGATCATCGGCGAATATCTTTTAGACAATCCGGCTAATAATAGAGATCTTACCTACTCATAATCTATTTGAAATCCTGTTTCTTTCAATTTCTGCGCTGTGTCAACCATTTGATTTACGTAGGACTCCAGTGAATTACAATTCTCCAGTCTTATTGAAATAAGAGCTCGATTTTCCTTGTAAAACCCAAGTCTTCAAATAGATTTTTCAGTTTATTCCAAACTTCTTTCGTGGACTTTGTTTCTTTTATGTGAACAAATAACAGCGTCTCAATCATTACGATTAGTTTAGCTCTCGCCATCTTGTCCTTTCCCGCGTCTGTTTCCGAGCCATCAATGCACTTGTTTAAACCTTTCAGTATTAAAAAGTTCTCCGCCGCAAAGGCCCAATCATTGTAATTATCACGACCTCGCAACTTTTGAATGTTCGCTAAGTAACTTGCCATTTTTTAGCATCGACTTTATACTTCACCTGGGCCCATAACCTGTTACAAATGAAACTCTCTGTTGCGTGGTTCACACGAGACTAACTTACTTTATTCATACTAGTATATTACAGAGGGCGCCACTATGAATATTTTTAAATATAATTTTCAACATGGAGTGCATGAGATGGTAGAGGTCGGCAATATGCAGAAAAGGAAAAGCAGAGGTCCCAAGACTAAACCTCGGGGAACGTCATTCCTGACCGGTCAGACCTACGAGAAATTTCTTAAGAAGGCCGCAGCAGTAGATTCACATGTGTTCCAGTTTGGACAGGAGTCTTCTGTGGGGGACCCTATCAAAGCCGTTCTCATAGTCGAGGTAGATGAGGTCAATTGGGTGGCTGGAGTCGTGGGCAGCGGTCCAATCATCTAAGTATTCTAGAATGTTCGTGGGGACCCACCTGTTCGCCATGAACATATGGATAAAATAAGCCTGTTACGCAGGCAAAACTTACGGACTTCTCTTCATACATTTCGACATGTGAAAAGTAGCCGGTTTTCCCTTTTTATATGTGTATGACGTTTGCCTCGGAACATATGAGAGGGAGGACGCCTTCATTGAAGGAAGATCGAATGCGTTGGGTCACGTAAGGGACGATGCTATTGTTTTTCAGGATAAGCGGGTGGAAATCATCAGGTCCCATCGAGGATCTCTCCTTCAGTTCCTTCAAGGTAGTTAGTACTGCTGCTTCACTGATTGTGAGCGACTCTAGGCTTGCGAATACCCTGGCGAGAGTTGGTCGCATTCGAGTTCAGCTAACATTAAAACATAGTGTCAAAATTAAACAAAATTTAACAATAAAATAATTTCTGAAAAACTATATTAAATGAAATAGGTATTTTTGAAAGAATATAAAGTTCGAACCATTGCAACATAATCCCATTAAAATTGTACTGGACTATTGTAAAAATGTCTATAACAAGCTCATAAATAAACTAGCAACATAAATCAAAGGATAGGGTTTATTTATTTAAACATTAGAATTACATTAAAAAATATACAAACTTTGCTCAAGGGAGTTCACATTTCACGGCAATATCTAAGAGGGATATTTTTCGACATTTTGTTGTCAAATGAAACTTATTTTGTAAGATTTTTGGAGAGTACATAGTAATTTTTCTGTAGAAAATATTCTGTAAGTTATTATTATAGTTATCATTATTTCTTTGGAGAAAGAATTTTGTAATTTAGTAGAAAAAATTTTAACAATGGGTCCAAAGAGTCATTTGTTAGAAGCTGATTGTGGAATATTTTGTTTGGAAAGCACATTGAATTAATTTTACAAAGTGGTAACATTATATAAAAAAATGATTTAGTTTCTTGCGTAATAAAGGGTGTCCAGGAAGTAAGGATGAATTTGACGTTTGCTTGTTTCATGTTTGTTTTTTGCTATCCTATATACCCATTAGCAGTGTGATATCTTTTCTGTGGTGAGCATTGTAGTTTGATGTTTATTTTCGCCATGGAGCAGATGATAACGTAGCAACGTATCCAAGTTGTATAACTTTGTAATGGAAACAAAAGGAAAAGTGGTGTATTCTGTAAATGATGTAGATACGTTAGGTAGATCCACGAAAAAACGATTAGATCCCATTTTGGTCATTTCGGGGGAGGCGTTTGCCGATCAAGCTAAAGTAACCGCAGCTTTGCTGCGTCTTGAATTAGCAGAAACACTTCATAACGTGTTTCATGTGCGTGCTCGAAAATTACTTCTAGTCCTAAAGATGCAACCGCAAATCTGGAGTGTCTTGATTTAATCGTCACAGAATTTGAATATGTATTCTATTCAATTAAAGCATATTTGCATTACATTCACATGAAATATAGACTAGGTGATATAACTAGTCCTTCATATAATCTAAACATACCCCCTAAAATTAATTTGCCTACACTTAATACGCCTTTCTCTGGTGACTTGAAGGAGATCCCTCATTTTTTAAATTTTTTAATATTGAATAATCACAATAGAAGGGATTTGTCTGATGCTGAAAAATTGTATCATTTACAAACTTACTTAAAGGGCTCTGCTTCCATGCTTATTAAAGGTTTTTTTATTGTCGGCACTACTTGATACTGGCAGTCAAGGGAATTTCATAACTGAACGTTGCATACGAAAATTGGGTTTACAAAGGGCCCTATTGAAAGGATAAATTCAATGGCATCCCGTTCTCCTCGAGGTTTTACACTTTATACTTTGAAACATGTACATTCGAATGGACCCTGCGGTACTGTAGAATGCTTAATTCTTTCAAAGATTTGTGTTGATATGCCCTCTTCGGTTAATCATCAAAATAGTTGTTGGAAACATTTAGTTAATTTATAACTAGCTGATTCTACTTATTATGGTACTCCCAGCGGCATTTACTTGCTCTTAGGATCCGAGTTTTTTTTTCTATTTTAATAGATGGTCAACTACAGGGGAGTGATACGGCTCCAACACCATTAAACACTATTTTTAGCTGGATTTGGTTAGGTTAAGTAGGGTTTAAGCTCAAAATCAGGTGAGTTCTTTATGGACTACACTTGACTTTGATTTGAGAAAAGTTGGAACAAGTATTTTCGAAGGTTACATTAGCCACTGAATATTATCTAGGTGAACTAATCTTTGATGGAGAATATTTTCTTAATCATTCTGTTTAAAGTTGATAATCATCTGTTGTTTCCAGAATCCTATGAAATTGCAGTAAAATGATTTGCTTCCCTAGAGCGTTGATTATCTCAAAATTGTGAAATACGTGTGCTCTACTTTGATTTTATGAAAGGTTACTTTGAGACAGGTCATATGGAGAAAATCTCTGTACCACCAACTATAACTTCAGATGGTTGTTACATTTCACATCACTTCGTAATGAAGCCTGATAGTAAAACTTCGTGTTGAGTTTAATGCTTCTGCAAATTGCTTAGAAGGTCACTAATTGAATGATCATCTCTTGATAGGTCCTAAACTACAAAATAACATTTTCTCGATTATTTTGAAATTCCGGCTTACATCAAACAGATATACAGACAAATATTGGTCCATGAAGATCATCGCAAATATCAAAGAATACTTTGGCGCATTTCTCCTCAATTAGAAACCTATCAATTGAACACCGTTATTTATAGAATTTTTGGAAATTACGTAAGTGGGCTAGTAATGTTAATGCTCTACTTAATGATATCGCACATAAGTCAGATGCATTAAAATTGTCCTTGGACGACATTAAATATCCTTCTGCCAAAATCATTGGTCTTCATTGGGAACAAAGTATAGATTTTTTCTTACACTAAATCTGGTAGATACGTCTTGTACTAAATTAACTATTTTATCTTTGATACTTTACGATTAATGTTGTTTTTACCAAACTTTTACTCAAACACTTATGGGCACCTCCTTCTTATGTCGTAGAAAAGTGGTTAAAATTTAAATCACGATTGTCGCTGCTCGCTTCATTATAAATCTCTCGTCGTTTCTCGTTGGATAATTCATCGGATTATCAATTACATGGCTTTTGTGCACAGTTTCGGCAGACTTCGAGTTAACGACGTTAGGTGACCTCCGATGACCGAGGAAGCCCCGCCGACTGCGGAGGACCAGCGCCGACAGAAGAAGGTTAAGAAGGACCGGTGACGTGCCGGCCGCTACGGCACGATACTGCCAACGCTATAACCTGCCCTCGACGACCGAGAAGGAGGACGCCTACCGATCCACGACGCCACGAAGGACACCAGAGCTACCAGCACACACACACAGAATTTGTATATATGTAAATAGCCAATAAATCAACTTAAAACCCCTTTTGTATTTGATCGACAACCGTACACGCTCTAAAATATTATAACATTTAAATAAATTCTTTCGTAAGTAACCGAGTATCATCCAGGAAAAATAAACTCTTAGTGTGAATAATTTTTCGTCTTTTCGCAAAATACAAGGGATAGTTGCTTACATTTTACGCTTTATTAACCATTCTGAGGGTGGGCGGTAGACTGCATAATTCTTCCTTTCATTATGATGCAAAACATCCCATGCTCTTACCAAGTAAGCATAGGCTTACAACTCTTATCATTCAATAATACCATTGAGACAATCTTCATCTGGGCTATAAATCAATCTTCATTTTGTCATGTCGGCATGTATTTAAACATGTCAGCTTTAAATGTATGCGTTGTTTTCGAGTGAAACCTAGGTTTCAAACCCCAATAATGACCAGATCGCATATTTCTCGTGAATCGCAGGTCAAACAATTTGTACGCACTGGAGTTGATTTTGCAAGACCAGTGGGGATTACTCTGGGTAAGCATCGTGGAGCAAAGTCGTGAAAGGGGTATGTAGGTGTGTTCGTCTATTTTGATGCAAGACGATTCATTTGGAACTAGTTTCGTCATTATAATTTCGAGGTTTCCTAGCTTGACTTCGGCGCTTTGTTGCTCGTCATGGCCGTTGTACTGATATGTGCACCAACTGTGCGATTAACTTTATGGGAGCCAATCAAATTAGCCATTACGTGGCACTTTAATCTGCCTAGCGCTCCCCAAATGAGCGACGCAGGCATAAAGTCTGTTAAAGCACACTTACATATGAGGAATAAAATACTGTTTTAATTCAGATTGTGGCGCTTCTCAATTTACGGCCTTTGTGCCCAGTTAGTTCTGACCTCAATAATTTGTCAGTTCTAACACCTGGCCATTTTTTGAAGTTAGAAACTAATTTTAAAAAAAACTTAAATATTTTTCCATAAATATAAAGTAATCAACATCAAAAAATATAATTTATATAATAATAAAATATAATTCTATTATTTTTAAATAAAAACTAAATAATATCACACACGGAAAAAATATAGGACACATAAAAACATAAAATAAGATATTCTGTAAAATCTGAAATAGATTTTTCTTATTAAATTTATTAAAAAATCGATTTTAAAGTGATATCCAAATCTTTGCCAGATTGTTGTCAATAAAACACTAGGTATTATTGTGTTAAAATTGAACAAATTCATCGTGTCTTTATTAAATCTGTATTGCAGATCTCTAATAATATTATTCGGGAAAGGTAAATATATATTAATTCGATAATAATCCTCTGTTCAATTCATAGAAACCTAAAGCAGCGAACCACGCACATGCAAAAGTCAATAAAAAAGTAAATAAGGAAATCTAAGAGGGTCCAAGATATACATAAATAATGAAGAAAAATTTGTACAAAATATAGAGAAATAGCAAGAAAAGAAAAATCAAAAGGAAAGAGAGTAAGAATAGGATGCCGAAAGATAACGATTAATGGAAAGGAGTACGAATAAGAAAGCAACTAAAAAAACAATCACAGCGAGAAAATGGCACAAGAAAAATGTTAAATACAATAAAATCGTGGGAGGTCTTAATCTAAATTCTAAAACATTTCGTAAATCTACAACAATGAGTCTTATTAAGACTACAAAACAAATCACTTATTGAAACAACTTCTTTTCTGGCTAATACCTAGACAGACATTGAATGGTGTGAGTTGTTTTCGATGTTCTCTATGGGGATCTCGGAAACTATAAGAGATAGAGAAACTGTTAAATAGGGAAAGAAGTGTAGATTTACGAGACGAATAAAATTACACTTTCAAAGTTTTTAAAAAGTCAAGGGTAACTAGATATTTTGAAAAAAGTAAAAAGTGTCAATTTTTTCAAATCAATATATCTCGATTATTATATTAGATAGAAAAAAAACTGTAAAGAACAAAGTTTTAGATAATTTTATGCAGATTAATAAGAAATAATCAGAAATTTACATTTTTTAAATGGAAACCATAGTTGGCTGTGACCTCATTCAAAAGGTAATTTTTTTCTCTTTAATCCAATATGGCATACGACATAGTTATTTCTAAAAATAAGTAAGTTATAGTCATTTTAAATTTTATTATAAATAAAAAATGGGTAGCCATGAAAAAGGTGAAAGTAAAACAATTGCAGTTATTTATAATAATAGCAATATTGTAATTATTAGTTTTACAGAGATAAACCAAAATGAAACAACAGCATAAAGTCATTCTGTAATTATCAATATATCAATGGGAGAGAAATTTTAAAATGAAAAAAATATGGTCAAAGAGTCCACTATTAATACTATTATGACATAAATTATATTTTTTTAAAATTGAATTTATGGCTTTTTTGACTATTCTCATGTAAATTGAATTAAATGTTTTAATAACAACTAGTTTATGATCCTCCACGAATTGATATGATTTTTCATATACTTTGTTTTTTACATAACCCCACAGAAAAAAATTCTAAAACGCGCAAATCGGGAGATCTAGGTGGCCCTTGGATTGGTTTATTTCTTCCCACTTATGAATTAGAAAAAGCATCATTTAAATAATTTGTAAAGCCAACATGTTATGAGGTGGAGCACCGTCATATTGGAACCATTTCAAACTTGCTTATAATGATAAATTTAAACAATCGAGCGTATCTTCAAATGTTTTCTGAAGAAAATGAAAGTAATCATTTTCACTTAGAGAGCTTTCAAAAATATATGGACTCAGAATTATTAATCCAAACACACCATGGATTAAACCTAAATTTAATTTGTAGTTTTCTCTGTGAAACTTCTCGTGGATTATCTTGAGTTCATCTATGTTCATTGTGGCGATTAAAAATACAACAATTAGTGAATCGCGATTCATCTGTTCATAATACAGAAGGCCATTTGATAATTACAAAATTATTATTCTTATGCTGGTTTTTCATTTTTGTTTAATGTTGTAGAACTAATAATTACAATATTGCTATTATTATAAAAAACTGCAATTGTTTTACTTTCATCTTTTTCATGGCTACCCATTTTTTTATTTATAATAAAATTTAAAATGACTATAACTCACTTATTTTTAGAAATAACTATGTCGTATGTCATATTGGATTAAAGAGAAAAAAATTACCTTTTGAATGAGGCCATAGCCAACTATGATTTCCATTTAAAAACATGTAAGTTTGCGTCATATCTCAGAAAATAATAGCGATAAAAATTTTCTGATTATTTTTTATTAATCTACATAAAATTATCTAAAACTGTGTCCTTTACAGTTTTTTCTATTTGTTATAATAACCAATATATATTGATTTGAAAAAAATGACACTTTTTACTTTTTTCAAAATATCTAGTTACCCTTAATTTTTTTTGAAATCTTTGAAAGTGGAATTTTATTCGTCTTATAAATCTACACTTCTTTCCCAATTTAACCGTTTCTCTATCTCTTATAGTTTCCGAGATCCCCATAGAGAACATAGAAAAAAACTCACCCTGTAGATTAATTAAACTAAATCTTAAATAATATATCTCGTGATGGGGTATTGAATGATTTTATAAAATGTTCCGCATAAACAATTGAATTTTTATGGCTATACTTAGTATTTTTTATGACTTATAGAAACAACATATTTACCTGATAATTTTGAATATTGAGATACTGGCTGAGATACTAATTTTTGCAATACTACTTGTTGGTGCACCCACCAAATTTTGTAAAAAAAGCAACATTTGCAACAGATTCCGTTTAAATGATTAGAAAACATTAACCAGTTAAATTGTCTAAAATGTTTTTCAGACAAGTAATATTTAACATCCCTTCCCCCTTTTTTTGTGTACAGAATATGGTGACACAAAAGTATTATTTTGTTTCCATTAATTAATTTAAAATTCGAAGTTTCTAAATTTCATCAACATTAACATTACTAGATTTAAAACTTTATCAATGTAAATTTCAACGTTGCTAGATGTACATGTTGTTTGCTCCTTTTTTTCTTGCTGGGAACAACCTAATGAAGATCCTGAAGATTCTTCTCTGTATTCGGTAAACGTCGATCCAGTTGTAGATAGATGGTTTAAATTGACTGTTGACATAGATTGATCTTTATTTGTTGAAGAATCGTCAGTTTTTTAATTTTCTGAACAAATGAATCCAACGTGGATTATCGATTTTTATTTATTATATTATTCAACAAGTGGTAATTTAGGCAATAACTCACGCGGATGAAATTTGCAGCACGAGCCGCTAAGCGAGTGCTATAATCATCCAAGTGAGTTATTGTCATTGTCACGAGTTGAATACTATACTTTATCTAAAATAATAACAACTTTTAGTAAAATATTAAACTTAATATAATATTTTTTGACATTTGTCAATTTTCAGCTAACTTGAAAATATAGATTCAAAGAAAAAAACATGACAACCTGATCGATACCAGTGAGTTATAATTCATTGCGTGAGTTATGATTCATAACTCACACTATTTAATTATACTGTGCGTCCCGTTTGAAGACGCATCATAGGGAATTCCCATGTAAAATTTTTAATTGCAGTTTGTATCTCTATTATTGAACGAAAATGATCAGAATAAAATTATAATAATTCCTTCATCTACTAAAGTTATTTTGGAGGTTTTATTTTTGCTTAATCTTTAGTATTAGTCGAAATATAGCTTAAAAAGTTTGAACACATATCGGATAATCAAATTCTCAAAATTGTAGTTGCTGTGAAAAGTCAGTGTTTGCCATCTAAATTGTATAACCCACAAAAAATAATAAATTCAAAATGAGTGCTTACACTACAAAAGGAAAAGTTCAGTGCTTTGAAAAGTCAGAATATAACATCTAAAATTACAGATGGCAAGTTCAAAGGCACAACTTCAATTTTCTTGTTGAAACGACTTAACTCAGGAGGTACAATTGTTCTAAACAAAATAAGACTCTTTTAAGTATTTCTCATTTATTGTGTACAAAATTTTAAAACTGTATTTAGTTAAATTACAATTATTAGACTATTCAAAATAATGTTTATGTAAAGAATAAACATAAAGGATTATTTAAAGAAATTATAACAAATAAATCATTACTTTTAAAAAGGAGTTTTATCAATTATTTTATAAATGCTTATTTTTAAATACTTGTGCTCTGTTACTTTTTTGTGTACCACCACCACTGCTGTTCCGCTTGCTTGAAAATGTTAAATTTAAATAATCTTTCACTTGAGCTGCATTGTCTTCTGAGCATACGTCCTGGTGAAATCATATCGCATTATAACTTCTGAAATTCGATCCGTGATTTTATTTTGTAAGTAATCTAAACACTTTAATTTGCCTTCAATAAAAATAGGACCATCAACTCTATTTTTATACATTATATTTTTGTGGATATTCAGTTCTTGATGTTGCAATATGAAGAATTTTTTGAGACCAATGACGATTATTTTGTTCGTTAGCTTTTGAAATTCGATGAATGGTAGATTTGCTGTCATCACATTCTGAAGCTACTTTTCTTCCACTTAATGTTGGATTTATTGTTATCCTTGTCAACACATTTACAGTTTCTTCAAATGTTCTCCTTTTATTCCTAGCAATATGTTCAGTTTACACAAACATTCTACTCAAATTTCTGATTAATTCTAATAATTGTTGATTGACACGGCACTGGACGGGTTTTAAAATTTATACTAAATTCGCAAATATCATGCGAAGAATGTCCGCCAAAACTCAATTTGATGATCTGACCTTTTTTTATGGTGTAAGCACTCATTTTGAATTGAATTATAATTTAATTCAAATATTACAATAATTACTTGTCTGTGGCTTAATCAATTTAGATGACAAACACTGACTTTTCATAGCAACTACCATTTTGAGTACTTTACTACCGAATATTTGTTCACACTTTTTAAGCTGTATTTCGATTAAAACCAAAGTTGAAACAAAAATAAAACTTCTAAAATAACTTTAGTAGATGAAGGAATCATTTTAATTTAATTTTGATAATTTTCGTTCAATAATAGAGATACAAACTGCAATTAAAAAGTTTACATGGGAATTCCCTATGATGCGTCTTCAAACGGGGCACACCATTATATATATACCATTATTTGTTCTAATCTAGATGAATAATAAATATTTAACCCAATAGGAGTAGATAAATTAATTTAAAAGAATGTATATATTATTCCTAAAATCAAAAATTACCTTATGTATAATTGATTGAATTATAAACAATTGGTAATTAATCAGTAACCACTAAAAATTTACTATTTATATGTGACGTGCAAACAGTTTCGGTTTCAATCTTTTACATTTAAACCAAGTAAGACAAGAAATATTATAAATTGAACTAAGAGATGTGATTCGCGCTCTCTTAATGTAAAACGATGTAACGATTAACGATACCAAAGAGGCGAATAGTATCAATATATGTCGAGTGTAATTAGAAAAGGGAACCCCCCGTGCAAAGGAAGTCATCACTTCTCTAACGGTGCTTGCGCAAATAATTTTAATTTGTGTACATAGCATGTCTATTTTGGAAAAATGCACCGTCATAGATCGCTGACTAGATTCACCAACACTTAATTTGTTTGTTTGAAAAATTAGTAATTTTTAAGAATTAAAAAAATAACCGAACGATTAATTCTTAGGGGGGGTAATTACCCAATTATTGTACAATTGTCTTCTATATTTGAAATAAAAATATCAGGTAACAAGGGACTCAAAGGCGATCACATAGCTAGCCTATTATTCTGCTGAAAAAAATTTTATTAAAGCAAATTTTAGTGAGTTTAAAAGTTTAGAGTTTATTACAGGATTAAGGTTTTGTTTTCCATAAATATCGAATTAAACATTTTTGGGGTTTGTAATGGATACTAGTTTTTGGGATAGTTCCAAGAAATTTTTGACAATATGATTAGGATCGAAATTTGTGAATTTTTAATTGATTAATTTTGACAGCTAAGATTCTGACAGAGCTGTTAATATATGACACTAGCGTTCGAATTGGTATATTAGGTTTGTGAGTTTGAAAAATTAAAAAAAAATCGAATTTGGAAAAATATGATTGGTGTTAGCTAAAAGGCTTTTTATTTGACTTGGAAAACCTAAAGTTGGGTCCTTGTTTAATATATATCTATCATTAAATTTGCCTCAGAATTTATTTTTAAGAGAAATAAAAATGTTGCCCATTTTAAAACTATCCTATGGATTGGTTAAATTGGGTAAAGTAAATCAGAAGCACGTTGTAAGTCGTTTTCACCAACACAACAATTATCATGTTGAAATTCTGGTATGTAGCTATAATTCAAGTGGGATTTAGCATACGTGAATCGTACATTGCCATTTCGTTTAAACTTTACAATGTTCAAAAGAGTAAATTGCAACATAGACTGCTGGATGATGGTATTAAATATCTCTAAGGAAGGACATTTAATTAGAATATTTGAAGAGGTAAGTTTCGCTTCTCCGGCGTTACTTTTTTTTAGTAAACTACATTTTTAGTTCTTGTTTATAATATTTAATAAAAATAATAATAATAATAATAATAATTTATTTCCCAACAGAAAATATACATCTCTAATAACAGGGAAAACATAAAAATAAGATTTAAATTTGAATTGAAAGAACATACATAAATTAAAATTAATATCCAAAATACAATAAATCAATATAAACAGAGAATAATTACATGGCCTAGTTTTAAAACTTAAAGTGTCATACAAACAATTTCTAATATAATTTAATAATAGAATCAACAAAGTTATTAAAATTACAATGAAAGATATCAACCGAATGTTGAATGTTATTATATAAACGCTTCATGGTATTTAAAGGTGAGTAAAAATATACGTTAGTATTACTTCTATTAGCTAAGAAAGTGGAAGCATTTCTACTTGAAACTCTGGGTACATATAAATTTATTTGCATTAGTAGATTTGAATCATCTATACATCTATAATTGCGTTTGTGGTGTCTGTCTGTCTGTCTAGTAGTAGTTGTAGTGTTTGGCTATCGACCACGTGGTTCTTCCGCCGTTTTATTTGTGTATTTGTATGTGTGTGTAAATGAGATTGTTACTTTAAAGGATTGCTCTCGTCACTTTAAAGCACCATTAATTGTATCCCAATGGTGATTGGTACTGGTCACCTATCCACTTGCTGACCCTAACTAACGTTGCTGCTGTCTGTCTATTCATGAACGTGCTAAAAAATAACGACAACCAAAATATGTTCCAATATTATTGTAACTGTTGGCTTTAGCCAAAATTATGCTTACAGCACAGGCAAAGTTGTGCTGCCAATAAATTTATAAATTAATCACATCAATCTTTTTAGGCATTCTTATAATTTCAAATTTCATTTATTTTTTATCTTATTAATTTATATAAAAATAGTTTTATAATACATAGTTATACCATGTATAAGTTCTAAATTACAAAGATATTCGATGAGTAATAAAATAATTACTCTTATTCAACTTCTAATCATCATAATATCTCTTAATGCATTCTAATAGAAATATTTAGTCTTATTATTATTTCATATTTACTTAATAATTACATTTATCAAAAGAAGCAAATACTTTGTAACTCTAATTTCGTTTTTACGACTGGTTTATTTGCATAAAATTGTATCCGATGTTTATAAACTTGACAGTCAAAACATCATTATCAAGTTCGGATTTGCAGAACACCCCCTCTCAATTCTATTATACGTGTATATATTTTTCTTCCTTGGTAAATCTATTAATAGCCATAGCTTCGTCAGAGCTAGTCTAGAATTATTGCAAGTTATTTAATTGTATTAATTAGTTATCCACAAATAGTTTTCGACGTTGTTTTGTGTTTCAACCAAGATTCCGAAATCCAAATCAATAACAGTTATATAAATTTTGATGGTCCGGCAAAGAACATTTTCAACATAAGTATGGTAATATTTTTAAATCGAAAGAATCGTGTGTATTTGTATAAATAAATACTTTATTGAAAAATTCTCGAAAAAGTTTCCTATAAAATGTATCACATTACATTTTGAAAAATATCAATTATTTATGTTTTAATATCTTACCTAACAATATGGCAGTTATATTCAGTTCAATTTACATTGTAAATACATAGTACACTAAATTATTAAAAACGATTAAATGCAGATTTTGTTGTAGAAGGCGCACTTTTTCATTTTGTCGTACCTCGCCGCTAATTCGTCTATTTTACTCGATTTCTTCTCCAGCTGGTGCAGTTTTGTCTTGAAGTGATCCATGTCGGTTTTGTAAACTTCCTGCGGACACAAGAGCATTAGCACGTTTGTTTATTTTCGCAATGATTACATACCACATCTCCCATCTTCGTTTTCAAGTTTCTTATATTTTCATTCAAGTTCTCCAGGCTTGTTGATAATTTGTTGAGCTGGTTTTCGGTTTCATTTTTCTTTTCTTCGATAATCTAAAAATATTCAATTAAATACAATAATAATGTAAAGTAAAATATTAATAAATCTTAGAATTAACAAAATTTAGGTGAAAGTTAATAAATCAACGTTTACGAATTATTTGTGATATACGACACTAACAAATTATTTATTCATATATTCAAGCGCAATGTATCGTTTTATTAAATTTAGTTAATAAAACATGCTACTAAAACAGTTTGATAGCAATTGGTATTGCAAATGAATTCAGTTTTACATGTACCGTTAAATTCATATAATATGGACGGTAATAATAGAAATGGCATTTAATAAATGTAAATTCAATATCGGTACATTATAAACTATTCGGTGGGTTCAAATCCTGTAATTTATCGCTATTCCGTAGGCGATTAGGAGGCAATTTATAATAGGACTTACGACTTCCAAGGTGTGAATTCTTTGATCCAACGTATCGACCTCCAGCTCCTTCACTTCGAAGCCGGGCTCGTCGTCTACATGTAAAATACGCAAGGCATAAATTATTTAGAAAATAAGTCTTCCGAACATAAAACACGGATTGCGTAAAAATGTTTCGGAATCTCACCATCTCGTTTGCAAGTCTGTCCGTCGCCTTGTAAGGTGTAGTTTTCCCTGCACTCGCATCTGTAGCTGCCCGGGGTGTTTATGCAAATCTGATCGCATGGTTTTTCTTCTTTGCATTCGTCCACGTCCGATTCGCAGGAACGCCCTGAGTACCCCTGCTTGCAGGTGCACGAATTCGGCTTCGTGCAGGTGCCACCGTTTAAACAGCCATTGTTGCAAATTGCTGAAAGGTATAAATCATCACGAAACAAAATAAATTTATGGTACTATTTTCTCCAAATACATAACTACAAAATTCAGATCAACTTCAACTTATAATTTTATTTCTTTTTTAAAGGAATAACTTTATAAAAGACAAAATTATTTCAATTGTATTATCAACATATTTAATAGCAGTATTTCACAATTTGTTCTTATTTCTAAAAATCAAAACCTACATTTTTTTTGTATGTAGATTAAATGCTACAAAATTTATTATTTATTAAATATTACATGTACAAGTACATGTATACTGCGGAACTAAAAACATTCATTCTTCCTCTGTCCTGTCTGATGATTTGACGTGAATCAAATCATATTCAGGGATTATTTCTGTTTTATAGGAATAGCAAGATTTTCAAAAAGATTCACATTCACATTCTTATCCATATTTCAGGTTTAAGAAAGATCTAAACTATGTTTTGAATATGTGTACTGTTACTCATCATATTTGGATTATAATGTCATAATGTCAGACTAATGTCAACTATATCTCCCAAAAAGGGACAAAAATAGCATATTTGCTCAAATATGTTAGAAATGAACAATTTAGAAGCTGTTAACATGGTTTACTGGACAGTGGATGAATGTGGGTTTGAGTGGTAGATCATTGGAAAACGCTGAATTCTGCCCGTGATTCTTGCTGTCTAAATTTGTGTAGGTCGCTTATTAATTTATGTATTATTTTGTGAATATATTATAAGTAAGAAGAACAAAGTTGTAATGAATAAAGAAAGAATATAGTTCAACCACGACAAAAACAGTTTTCAAATATCTATCAAAAAATGTAATCTGTTACATTCTATTATAAAAATTTCTCTCTGAATAAATAAGCCCTGGTCTAGATACATTCCCATGAGTTTTACTGTTTTATTTCTCTGATTTAACTTACTGAGGGAAATCGTTCTTGTAGCCGTCTTTTTCTTGTTTAAAATTAAACTTTTGGTGGCACATTATGTTTGTGCTTGAAATAAAGGAGAAATATCAGTTGTGTTTGCAGTATTTAGATCTATTCCAGTTGTAACAAAAGTGTTGTCATCTTCAAATTGAATTACTTTACAACTAACAACGTATAGTAGAAAATCGTTAATAAAAATGATCAAAGACCCTATGTTACGACGTAATTTGTGGCAATGGCTTCGTTATGATTCCATTGCAGGATACAATTTGTCTCCTATTTGTTAGACAACTTATTAACCGATTTTGCCTTCTATGAGAGTTATAAATTCGTACTTTTTAATAAGTATATCATGCGTTACACAGTCAAACTCTTTACTTTGATCTATAAAGGAAGCAACCGTTGTTTGAGACGCTTTGAAAAATTCGATTTGCTGAGTAAGTTCAAGTACGGCATTTACAGTCGAGAGCTTTATTGGAAGTCATAATAGTTATCTTTGACAATATTAGTCTTAAATATTGTTCCCCGTCAACAACAGCCACGGACAGGTTTCGATCTTTTTCGATCTCATCAGCGTAGCGCAGTTGGAGACAGGGAATCGAGATTCACTTTGGAGGTATTTAACTCTCCTGGTTAACCATCGATACGATAAAACCATAAAGGTGCCATCTATTGTCTAAACGTTGATGATGGGAACGATATTTAATATGTACATTATTATTATTGTTATAATTGTCGCAGTTGACAGATCCCTTCAATTTCGGTTGTTATCCACCCATTTAGGATCTATTGCAACGTTTAGAAAATAGGTGGCACCTTTATGGGTTTATTTCAGCAAAATGGTCGGATACGTGTATTATTTTTTTAACGCGTATCCTAAAATTGAGATACGACCTTAGGGGTCGTTGAAATTTTCAACCCCCATTTTTTTGTTACATTTATGTATTCTACGTAAAATTATCAGTATTTTTCATGAATCTTACCCTATGTCGATATTCAGCTGTTTTCGAAGAAATGACGGTTAAAAAAGTACTACTACTACTAATTTATATCTGGTAAAATGTAACATTTTCATCATAAGGGACAATAATTATTTACTTAATTAAATGCTAAAACTGAAACCCTACTTGTGCCTGGCAGTATCCCAAACGATCGATAAATTCATGCTGGACCCTATTTATTGTTTCTTAACAAATGTTGGCACATACTCTAATTCTAGTTTTTAAGTCGTCACGCGATTCGGGTTTAGTTTTGTATATGTTACACCGAATTTGTGAAATTGCTTATTACGTGAAATAAGCAACAACATTGCCTAATTCGTGTAATGCGCAAGTCCATTGCATAATTTACGAATTGGGCAAATAATCTGCCAAATTCGTGAATTCGGCATTATTTATTTTGCTTATTTCGTGCATTGAGCAAGGTAACCGATAGAATGCTGGTGGTGTTTTTTGAAACTGAACGAAACGCCACTTCGGTGGACTGTCACCGCTGCAACTTTTGAAATAAGGTATAAAATCCATTTCTAATGTCGATTTAACCAAACACAGAATTTGATTATTTTCAGGCAACGCTTCAATTTGTTATATTTTTTCACTCGAAATGGACATGCAGCCGGCAGTCAACGACTACAGTAATCATCTGTGGACCGAAGACCACGAGAATTACATTAAACGTTTTAGAAGATAATAGTAGCCTAAAAGTAGACAGTATTTAGGCTAGTTAACTTTGCAGGAGTTAAGAAAGTGTCCAAAATTAAAGATAATGGCAACCAGAAGGAATGTATTGTCGATTATCAATGACATGCATACAGCTTGTGGACATAAGGGTGAAAAGAAAACAAAAAAGTTTCATAGCACTATGCTAATATACCATAGTCACTCATAAAATTGTTTATACAACAATGTGAGAGATCCACGGAAAAGACAAAAATGAGTTATCAAGCAAGTATAGTTGTCGGTCATATCACCATTTCTGACTTAAATCAAAGAGGACAGATGGACTTGGTAGATTTTCAAAGTTTGCGTGACGGCGATTATCAATTTATTTTACATTATAAAGAACATTTAACAAAGTACAGTTTTTTGAAGCCTTCTAAAAAAGGCGGTAGAAGTAGTAAAAAACTCCTCAGTATATTCTTAAACTTGCGGGCTCCACATGTTCTACAGTAAGATTATGGGAGAGAATTTACTGCAGGTGTGATCCAAGAATTGGGTTTTTTATGGCTTGACTTGGTGCTCATCAATGGTAGGCCAAGATATCCAAAAAGTTAAGATTCTGTTGAAAGAAGCAATCAAACAATGAAAGATTCTCTAATGAATACAATGAATACATGAAGCTATAAGAATGGAACCGTATGAAATCTATTCGGAGAACCGCCTAAAATGGGCCTACATTCCAAAATTCCACGCAAATTTTTAGAAAAAATCAACAACGATTTGTTTGAGCAAAGTAAGGAAAATATCATTAAAACTGATATTTGTACTGAAAACAAAGATATAAATGCTGATATTTGGATTATTGATAATTCAGAGATCAATAGGGAAAATTTGACTGAAGATCAATCCGCCAGAATTAATACGGTCGATGTAAGCGTACTGATAGATCAAGATCTTATCATACAGCCACATCTAGCCGTTGATTGTAGAAAAATAACAACTGAAAATTTGCTCGTTCAATCCAACCGAATGGTGGAAAAGGCAACAAAATAAATACCACCTTTGAAAAAAGGTGGTAATGTTTTAGTGGGTGGTAGTCAGTTTGATAATGGCAAGGGAGACCCTAACAATTTAATTGGCGTTATAGTAGAAATTTGAAATGATAGATATAAAGTGGGGACAAAACATGGAATCATTGAGAATCTATTAGAGAGAAACAGTGTACAGAAGACAAAATACATGAAGCTAAAAATAAGTGATGTTCCCTAAGAAGAACAATCTATTAGGACATGAGTTAGTCTTAATTCCGTGGGTAGTAGTCAGGGATACCAAAGGTGCCAATGTACTCAGGTATGCCAATCCGTAAGATGCGGGTGTTTCGGAAATAAATTCGTTTTCGATTCTGTCTGTCAGGGTGGCAGAAGTTGTAAAAAATTTAATTAGTGTTTTGTTAAGTTAATTTATGTTACGTCATATATTAGTTAATATTGTTGAATTAAAATAAATACTTAATTCTAAAATAGCCATTATTTTTCTATTTTGATTTAATTTCATAACCATGTCCTATTATTTATATAGTAAGTACGATGTGGCGTGTCGAGTTGTATATTATTAAAATTAAATAAGGTTACTTATTGTTAAAAAGGTCTTCAACCAAATACTGAAACTTGGCCAATAAAATCCGCAGACCCTAAGAGACTCTATTCTAGATTAAAGGTACTGGTAAAGGATTATTAAATTAAGCTCGCTTATATTCACATCAAATCATATGTAATAATATGATATAATCTGTAACTCCGCTTGTTGTTTTAATCAAAATTACTCGTTATTGTATTTCAATGTCAAGTGATACCGATTATCCAAACTTGACGTCCAATATGGTAGAACATGAAATTGAATGCACCAACTATCGGTATTTTGTTTAAAATAATAATTCTGCTGCTCTTAATTTTAATATTCACAGAATTATGGTGCGATAATAGATTAATGTCATTGATATTTTAAGGTTTCTATACAGTGCCTAATTCACACATTCGGCAGATAATTTGCCTTATTCATAAACAAAGCAACGGGCTTGCATTTTTCATGAATTAGGCGATTTTTTGCTTATTTCATGAAATTGGTAATTACACGAATTCGGTGTAACATATATAACACTTTTGAGATGACCCCACAAAATATAATCCAAAGAATTGAAATCGAGAGACCTTGGTGGCCATTCAATGGGTTCACGCCTTCAAATCCATCTGTTGTGTAATGCTACTTCATCTAGACATTGCCTATCTTGAACTGCACAATATGGTGGTGCATCATCTTGCATGAACCATAAATGTTTGTAATGTATATCGGATTATTAGCACGGGGAAATACATTTCTTAAATTGGGGATTTGATATTGTTATAAGAAATCAAGATATTGTGGACCGTTCAATGTGTCTCCAAAAAAGTAAGGCCCAATGATTTTTGACAATTCCTGCCCAAACATTATTTTTTTCAGGATATTGGGTGTGTTGTTCTCTCATACACCTGGGAATTTCTTTTGCCCAATACCGACAGTTTTGTCTATTAACTTGACCGGTTAATGTAAAACTTGATTCGTCTAAGAACAAAATGTTTTGAACATGACGAGGGAAATTGTGACACATATCAATTAAGGTTTGAGAGAATTGCATTCGTCGGTCTGGATCATCTTCATTTAATTCATGTACCAGTATTATTTTCTATGGACGCCACTTTTATAATCATAAAACCTTATGCACAGAGGAAGGAGAGGTATCGAGGATCAGCTTACTTGACGAATGCTATGTCGATTTTCTTCTATAGCTAGTAAAATATTTAGTTGTTTTCCTCGTTGATCGCAGGACGTCCTTTCTTTAGCTTATCTTCTACAGAACCAGTGTCTCAAAACTTCCTCTCAATTTTGCTGACTATTGACTGTTTTATTGGTCTGTCCGGATATTTGTTGTTAAATAAAACTTAGACCTCACGTTGAGTATGCACTCTATCTCCATACCTAATCATCAAAAGAATTCTTGGTGTTGTCAATAAACGCATTGTAAGATTACTCTTTTTTCAAATAAAGTCAAGCCAAAACTGACAAAGTAGATAATTCAACATTTTTGACTTTATTGGAATGTTGTTTATTAAATGAATAAATGTAGAATTACTAAGAAAACAACTAAACACAACTTCACTCTGTATTGTGAACTCATATCATAAATAAAGATAATTTCTTTCAATTTTTCGAAAAAAGCTGAATATCGACATAGGGTATGTTGCATGAAAAATACTCAGAATTTTACGTAGAATCACAAATGCAACAAACAATGGGGGTTCTCATTTGACAATTTCAATTTAGGGGTCGTATTTCAATTTTGGGATTTGAATTTTATCTCAAAATATGAATTGATTATTTACAAAAATAGACTTTTGAATAAATTATTAATTGATAATCCCTTTGCAATTAGTATTTTTTTATTGTCTTATTTTACAAAGAAAAAAACCTCAAGTATCATTTAATATCCAAATAATCTTTGGTAAATAAGACTAATTTGAAATTGCAAAACTTATAAAAAAAGCTGCTAGACATTTTTCTATTGTTCATGGGCTCCCTGGAAGACTTCGCGCATAATTGGGTTGTTAATAGAATTCGTCGAAGATCCGCTGGGATCTTGTCGAATCACGAGCACCCCAGCGTAAAACTGACCTATGACACTTTGGCAGGCAAGAACAAACTATTTGTAAATCAGTCCTTTAGCATCGAAAAATAAAGACAATAGCATGCTTGTCACGCTGGAGTTGCTCATGTGCGGTTTCTTAGGCTTTGGAGATGAAAGGGTGTGCCACTCTGCACTTTGACTTTTCGTTTCAGGATAGTACTCTTACCTCTAGGTCTCATCAGTAACCATGTTATTCAAAAAAATTGGTTCGTCTTCTATTAGAGAAATGACAAGCATTTCTTCTTTAGCCAGGCGCATTGTTTTCTGTTCATCCATCAGAATTTTGAAAACAAGTTTGGCATACGCTTTTCTCATCTGCAAATCTTCTGTCACTATCTTGTGCATCTTAGCCTGACCCAATTGCAATTTATCAGCAATAAATCTAACACTAGGACGCCAGTCCGTCTTTAACAGTTCAGGAAATTTCAAAAGATTTTCTTTAGTTCGGTATATTAAAGGTATCCCATCTCGATTATCTTAACCTCTTGTGCCACATGAAAACCATTGAAAGTTTATTTTTGTTGGGCTTATTGACATGCACTCATTATACCAGAGATCTTTGCGCTCTTGGAACTAACGCGGGTGTGCTGGGTCAGCTGACACACCTCACTAACTCACAATATTGGTTGTGCGCCCCTACTTAGAAAACAATCAATCTTAAAATTTTGTGATATAGTGACATTAAGATAAACTCGCTTATTACTTGAACACGCACATGGGGTTTATCAAATTTGTTATTTTAGTGCATGTAGGATAGCTGAGTAGTTCAGCAACATTATACAATAAAAGAATGCCAGGCGCAGATCAACAATGTTCCTAAAAAATTTAGTACAAAATTTGACATTTATTAATTTTAATTTATTAATTTTACTTTTCAAATTAATATTAAATCAAGACTGATTAAACAGTTTTTGAATACACTAGGAAAGTAAGCCAGTTAAAGGAATGCGCCTCTAATATTTTCTAATATAAATGTTTGGGAAAATAGAAAAAAAACATTGGTTAAATTAAATTGTTTGGGAACACAAAAGGATGATAATGGGACACGTCTCTAATGTTCTTTAATACAAACGTTATTATTTATTTGATTTAGAGCTTTGAAAATATATTTGTTTTTAATGTTTACCAACGTGGAAAATCAAAAGAGTGAAAACTATCAAAACATTGTGACTAATTTAATAGAACAATGTAAAATTTTAGTGTTAATGCTTCTTTCGCTATATTTTTGATAGAATAAGAGATATAATACACATTTTATTTTCAGTTTCCCGACCGGTATATTATAACAGGTTATACTTTTGATCATTATTATGTAGATATAGAAACGTGTATCAGGTAGTTAAACCTAGAATCATAACAAACTTTGTGCTGATTATTATTCATTTTATTTTCTGCAGAGAAATTTTTCTTACTAACTTATTCAAAACTGAGTTTTCCGGTGATCAAATATTAACCTACATACGTATACTAATAGCAGTAGGAAGATAATGGAGAATATTTTTGATTTTGAAATATGTTTTCCCTAATCAGGAATAGTATTTTATAACTAAAAAATATTTAACTTTTTAAAGACACAAATACAGTGTTCGAGAAACAAACCCTCATATGTTAATTTGATGGTAAGTCAAACCATAAGCAGGCAATAACATCGCAACCTTTTTATAGTCTATAGATGTTATAAATATAATCAAAATGATGTATCTTAAACATTTTACTTTCATAAAGAACGCTTATAAAATTTGACTTAATGTACACACAAAATGACCAATATTTTGTTGTAATCAAATAATTTGATCACAATATTAGAAAACAGACAAAACAAATCATGATTCATGCATCAAAAATGTTTGGTTTTAGAATATGTATAAGTTAACTAAGGGAAGACCAGAATATTTGCCAAATGAGTTTTTAGATTTAAGGAGTTTGATTTAGCAAGTAAACAATATTGCATTTTATATTTCGGTAATGGACGATCTAGGTGTTGCAATCTCACCACCGAAGTTCCTATCGTAAAGTTCAACTTTTTGTCATTTGAGTTACTCAGTATATTTTGATATCCAAGCACCATTTTTGTTGTTTATAGTGACATGGAACATTGTTGTCGGTCAAGAAATAGAAATAAATCGTGCGATTACTTTTTACCCACTTCCGACGTGAATTATCACAAGTAATACCATAAGTGATGGCAATTTACTCGAATAAATTTTGTTTTTGCATGAAAGTTTGTTGCTTAGCGATTTTAATGAGAGCAACTGTCAGTTGCTCGAATAAAAATCGCGAATAAGCAACAAACTTGAATGCACTAAAGACAAAATTTATTCCGATTTAATTGTCATCACGAATGGTATTTGGAAAGACTATTCCACGACTTGAAACGAATATCGGTGAACGGTTCAATATTTATGTTAAAATGATACATCACCTGCAGTATTTTAGCCGAAATTTTCGACATTGATTAAACAACACCTTCCTTATAATTATTTGCATTTACCTTATTCATATTCTATTCCCAGTCGGGTAGAATCGCGGCAACAGTTTCCATTGAAGTTTTTGCTAAAGACTGGTAGTTTCTATGGGCGCAAAATTCTTCAAATTGTTTTCAAACGCACGATCTCGTTTTAGTTTTATTTTTTGGTACAGAACTTGCCACCGTCGCATTTATTATGGATGATGAAGCCCTACCTAACGTTTTGATTTTATAACCTACAACTGACATAAGTATAACCAACGTTTTTCGCTTTTTTATCAAGGCTAATTCAATTTTTTTTGTCGGGAAATAGCTAACTTCAGTTTATTCAGGTGAATAAACAGCAAGTTGGTGTTTATTCACTTATAAATTGACGTGATTGGCTAAAAAATAAAAAATGCCTCCTTTTCATTGGCTACATGCAATAGGAGTGGAATAGTCTCAACAACAAGTTCACAGATGCACTGAACTGCACTGGCGATGAAGTACTATCAAAAAACCATTTATATCTATCATGTATGGGACTCAATCGTGGCCGTAGTTCGGTTAGTGATTATTTTGTAAAGTCGTCTAAAATCGGTTGTTTCTCAAAAAAAAACATTGATGCTGTGTGTGAACTGATATTGGAAGATAGTATTGAGACTTGAGGCATTCTTGGGACCAGTATACATTCGCGTTGGATCGCACATAATTTAGCAATCGCTCGAAAAAGTCTCGTGTCAATTGGTCAAAAGAAACAAATGCTCAAGAAATACGATTGCGGTGTTTCAAAACACGCAAATTATTGCCTGTTTTTTTTCAGAAAAACTGGACATTTAACAACTGTACCATTAGTGCAATGTCGGATGGAAAATTCCGAATACATTCCGGTACATAACCCTTTTTTGTCAGTAGTCTTGGTAACAATAAGGGAAACCTACCACCGAAAACTTATTATTCTCCACCAGAACAACGCATGACGAATTGAGGGACATTCACCATACAGCCCTGACTTTGCACCTAATTACTTCATACCAATAAAATAATAATAAAAATAAATTACGATGCCAATGTTTTTGACGCTTGAGGAAGCAGTTGATGCATTCAAAATGCATGTTCAAAAAGTAACTCTATCAAAATGAAAACAGACATATGAAAATTGATTCAAGCGTATGCAAAATTGGATTGATCTTAATGGAGAATATTACAAAAAACAATAAACCCATATATTATGATTTATTTCTTCTTTTTATTCTCTATTTCTAAAGTATAAGAAGCAACCATCGTATAAACCATATTAGGTCAATTATTAGGTACAATTGCCACGGACTGTTGTTATATTTTATCGACATTTTTTAGACCTTAGTCAATTTGTTATGTTCATAAGTAATGATTCAATAATTTGTGGATGAAGTTAAGAAAGCTCGAAGGAACGTATCAATATTTTTCTAATAGCTAAATTTATTAGTCTGAACTATACAGTTATAATTCTTTATAGACCAGATTATGGATATCGCAGGGTAGATCTTGAGGACTGAAACCCAAAATGATACATTGGCTACACATTATGTCATCAAGACCCATTATTAAATATGGCTCACATGTATGGTGGATCAAGCAACGGTACTAAAGAAGCTTCAAAATCTTCAGATAACGGCCTGTCTTGGTATCACAGGGCCTGTGCACACCTCACCTCTGTAGCAATAGAAGCTTTACTAGACCTACTTCTACTGCATGAACAAACCAGAAAAGAAGTGTGATGAGTACGATGAGACTGGACTGGCATGGTACAGGACAATAATTCGGGCACTCAGAAATTCTGAATATTATTAAACCATATTTTCTACAATCACCGTCGAACGTAATGATGATCAAATTGGATTTTGTAGCGCGCTTTATAGTAATTATTGACAGTCGCCAAGACAGCCTTAATGGAATCAAAAAACTAAAACACAACTCTGTCATGATAAATGCATCAGTTCCTCTCAGGCAAGTCTCATCAGTCTTACAGGCTGAAACAATAGCTTTGGAAAGATGTGCACAAAGGGCTACAAAATAACCTTAAAGCGTATGATTCAATTTCAGAACTTCTTGAAACTGTAAACAAGTTCTGCATCAATTGGCCAAGGGCAATAATCTGACTCTAATGTGAGGCCACACAAATATAACAGGCAACGAACATGTCAATGTACTTGCCAGGGAAGGAGCTGCGGTTACCATGATCGGACCAAAGAATACATCTGGTCTATTAAAAGCACATAGGAAGGGCGTGATCCAAGAATAGTAAAAGTGCAAAATTGTGCACTGAATAAAAGCACAAGGTCAAAGGCAATCCATAATGTATATTGACCTCTCGTCAAGTAGAGCTAAATAGCTCTTGCGCATAACTAAAAAGCGAGATAAGACTTTTCATTGGTGTCCTTACAGGATATTGCCCAGTGAAGAACTATCTTCACAAGATAGGTAAAGTTGACAACACCTCTTGTAGACTATGTGGATTGAAATATAGAGATAATATAACGGATCAGGATATGGATCCTAGAAAGCATTTGATCCTACATAGAAAAATTACTTCTTGGGAACATAATAGTATTAGTACAAAAGATCTAACCAGATCGCATTGCTGTAAGGTTGTAAATAGCCAAAAGACCCCGTCTAATCTAATCTAGACTAGATGGTCTAAATTATTAATAATAATAATTCATAATACTTTTAATAGCATTACTATTTATTACACAAATGATTAACTGGTGGCATTATATGCTATAGACCAAGTTGCGATAAGAAATAGAAGGATTTTATCAGGATTATCTTTAAGGTCACTTAAAGATGTCTATGTACTTCAAATGGTTTAGTTATGGTGGTAGATATTCCAGAAACTATGATAGGCATCACAATAAGCCTTGTTTACGGTACAGAAATTGGGGGATGGGATAATAGCCTCTCACTCACCATACATAAACATTTCTATTTTACTCACAACACTGCTTTTAAATTCCTAAACATCATCAGTTTACTTACTTTGTGTAAGGTTTAGAAAAATAAAGCCATAACAGAAACATAAATTAGGGTGGATGGGTGCCGTTTACCATAACCTCTAATCAGTAAATCATACCTGGGAGTTTTATAGTGGGCATCTATTAGACATGCTGGTTTTAAATTTTGAAGACAAGTCAAAAACAGAAGCTTTAGCCACTCTTTAAATTAAAACTAAAAAGTTAAAGAAGGTTTTGAAACAAATTAGAAATAGAAGCAATGAGTAATTAAAAAAAAAGACATTAAAACAAATATTTTAATGACAAACCCAAAACAAAAGTTAGATGCTTAAAGCCACAACTTTGTGAAACATCTTGAATCAGATTCCAAAAACAAAACCATAAGTCACTCCCTAAGTTCTATGAGAAGATACACGAAGACAACGATTTTAAAGTCATACCATTAGCCACCAATTAAAATAAAAGAGAATAAACAAAAAAGAAATATTCTGAAGACAAATCAGAAACAGAAGCATTATACACTACTTGTATTTAAAGATGAAAAAATATGAAAATTAAAGATTCTAAAGAACAAATCAAAAAAGGTTAAAAAAACAAACAATGAAAACAAAGGGTTTTATAAAGTGAATTATATCTAAACTATTCAAAGATAAGAATAAATTAATGCATTAAGAAGATGATCAGCTGATTTAAGATGCAGAATCTGATTGAAATAAAAAAGTATAATTTGGACAAATACTAAACTAAAACACTATGTTTCTACCACTTAAAACTGTTATATAATTACATACAGAGTGAGTTTTTTTAGATTTTCTCTATGGGGATTTCGGAAACTATAAGAGATAGAAAAACGGCTAGATAGGGAAAGAACTGTAGACTTCCGAGACGAATAAAATTCCACGTTCAAAGTTTTCCCCATAGAGAACATCTAAAAAACTTGTATATTAACCTTGTATATTAAATATCTTTTAGTGACAAAAATATAAGAGTTTTGTTTAGTATTTATCATGATGTTTTATTCTAATGATAATTTGGACAAGAATGAGAAATCAGCATAAAACACAAACGATGAAAACTTTTCCGATTCGTGAACAAACAATCTTTGGAAGATGAGGATTATAAAAGACTCAAGAATGAAAGCACCCGCAACTGATGCAAACAAACGTATATATTGAAACAATAGTTTTAATCAGCAGAAGCGAGTATCTAAAAAGTTCCAAAATCTAAATGGAGATAATAAACGAAGACAATAAACGAGAAGATACAAATTCAAACAACTTTGATTTTGAGGGAAATTAAATTAAGGTACCAGTATCTTCTAAAATATTTTGAAAGGCGTATTTAAGTTTAGGAACAGACTTTCAAGTACTTTTAGATTACTAAAATTTTAAATTTTGAAGGCCTAGGTAAGGTTTAATTAACATTATTCCTGGACGTAAATACATCTTACAAATTGTTTTACTATAGTCATAAATACTACAGATTTACAAGGTATTTCATTAAATTCATTAAATTCTTTAAATTTTAAGCTGAATTTCAGTGTCTTTAGAAAAATAAAATAGATCGAGGACATGTTTTGGTCGATTTTTAAACGATAATTTTTTGAATGTATGACGCAATCATTCAATTCTAAATTAAGATCAATATTTTCTTTGTCGTTCCACAAGTGAAAATTCTTAATAATTAAAGTTGTGAGTGATTTTGCTTTGGGGTCTTTATTCTTTATTACATCTTTGCACTCTTATAAAATAAAAATCACAAAAAATATATTGCAAAATAATAAAATATACTCAAAACATTGGCTGAAGGGAGGACGGGCGGAGTTCACTTCTTTGAAGGATCTTCCACTCAAACCCATAAATATAGATCATCAATGCTGCTTCTAAATGCCGTTACAGATATCCATTTATAACGGGTGTCCAACAATTATTGCAGTCCCGGGGGGCGTTGGAATCAAAAACGTAGGTCAATTCTTTCATGTTCCAAATAAATTATTAGTCTTTAAATTAATTTTTTTGTGACATATGCTGACACATATTTGATTACAAATTTCGTAATCCAAAAATGTGTTCGTGTTTTTCTAATTATTATAAAATATATATTTTATATGCTACTTAAATCTCTAAGCCTGTGTTCGTGACAGCCTGTGTTTGCAGATAAGTAATTTGTCTCGAAGTTACAAATAATTAATTGTGAACCTAGTGTTTGTTTGTGAAAGTGATTACTTCAGAAACAGAATTGACTATAGTTAACTACATTTACGTTCTTTATTGTGTTATTTTCGTCTTCAAACACGTATGAAATCACCATAACCTATAATTATTTACTCTAAATCTGGAAGTAAATAGAGGACGCACGTGTTTTAGTATAAAAAATTATAAATGACACCAGTTCATTGTGCGGGACTTTGGCAGGTATATCGACGGTTATTGCTACAAAGGAACCAGGTTCGATACTAGAAAAGGGACGGAACTTTTTTTGCTTTTATTTACTTTATCTGAGTGTAAATAAAAATGTCGCAGTCTACGGTAACATTTAAATGCTGCAAAGGAACCCCTTTTAAGAACTTTGTCTGCATTAATTGCCACAGTATATATCACATGGCTTGTAAAAATAAAAACAAAAAGATCCAGTATTTGGATGGGCATAAAGTTATATGTTGTGCAAAAAGCCTTAAAAACTCATCATTAAATTCAAGCATCGAATCCACCAAACAGGAAATTATTGATGAATTAAATTTAGAAATCAGTAACAAAACGAAGTATATTGATAAACTTGTGAGTCGCGTAAAATTGAAAATGATGCAATCTAGGCTGAAGAAACCTTAACAAAATTTAAAACAAGTCTTCAAGCTGATATAAATAAATTTTGAATTAACCAGAGTTAATAGAATTAATAAAGATCTAGAAGATGAAATTCATAATTACAAGGATATAATATCAAATACTTCATGAACAATCTTATCGCCAAGTTCTACAGTTTCTCCCATAATAGATTGCACAAAATGCATCATTTATAATTCTAAAATTGAGGAACAACGAAAACAAATCAACGACCTTGTTAATTCGTTGAATTATAACGTTGAATTAAATAATAACATGGAGCAACTTTCAAAAACATTAAATGAGTTTAATAGAGTAAAAACATGTAAGCTTGATAATATTAAAACAAATACTAAAATACTTATTTTGAGTGATAATCATGGGAAATATCTTGGACATCTAACGCAGAAAGTATTCAACAAATTTTCAAAAAATCCTTCAATTACATCCATATACAAGCCGAACGCCACTTTTGACAACGTTATTATAAATATCAAGGAACTAACAAGAAACTTCACACAGGACGACCATGTGTTTATTATGACAGGGACAATCGATGCCATCAAGGGACTGCAGATAAATAAAACGAGTGTAAAAAACTTATTACAAAAAGTTTCCTCAAAAACCAACATTCATATTATTGGAAACCCTTTGTGGAAGAAACGACTTATTTTAAATAAATTTATCACGTCTGTAAATACTCAATTATCGGAATGTGCACGTGATCTCAATTGTACATATTTGTATAATAATGTGTTATCACATAATCAGTTTTACATTAATAATAAGTTTAAATATACAATGATTTCTAAGGTATTGCTTCAGTTGGAATCATCTGGACCTATGTATCCTTATAGTAGTTCAATAATTTCATCGTCGCCAAAAAACA
Organism: Ontholestes murinus; assembly: GCA_963969525.1. Taxonomy (NCBI): domain Eukaryota; kingdom Metazoa; phylum Arthropoda; class Insecta; order Coleoptera; family Staphylinidae; genus Ontholestes; species Ontholestes murinus. Next base: position 15,137,809 of record OZ018398.1, read on the forward strand.
TGTTTTCAACTGCGTAACTAAAAACAAAATTAAATTAACTTGTCTATTTATTAATATTCAATCTATACGGTCCAAGATTAACGAACTTGCTATTATACTAAATGACAGCTCTCTTAATATATCAGTACTTTGTGTTTGTGAACACTGGCTTCTTAATGAAGAGTACACGTCACTTGGATTTCTCAAGAAAAATATTTAGTCATGGAGGCGTATTAATTATGATTAAGAATAACATAGATTATTTTCCTCTTGATTTCTCTAGTCTAATATCAGAAAAGGATTGTGAAATTACTGGAATTGTTTTCAAACAGAATATTCATTTCCCCACACGATTCAACAATTGTATTGATAATTTATGTACCAATTGTCCTAATGTAACTTTAACGAAACCTTTAGAAACATGCATTTCAGATCATAGAGGTATTTTGTTTGAAATTTTTACGGAAAATCCTTCCTCTAATAAGACAACCAGTAAAAGTGTACGTCCGATCACAAACATAGGTAAATTTAGATTATTTGAACTTCTAGATCGAGAATCATGGAAATTTATAGATAAAATAGATAATGTAAATGCTTGTTTTGATAAATTAATTTCAATATTCACCGGACATTATAACACTGCTTTTCCAGTTAAAAAACTTAAGTGGTTCAATTCTCAATTAGCGGGCATGCGAAATACTTTGGCTCTAATTACTGAAGCCTATAATAAAACACAGAACATGGAACTAAAAATTATAAATAATAGATACCGACAAAAATACAAATGTGCAATTGAGTCACATAAGTTAGAAGCAAATAATGCCCACTTAAGGAATTCTTTGTTTAGGCCTAAAGCAGTGTGGGAAATTGTAAATTCTAATAGAGGTTCTAAAATCAAGACGAATCCTGGCGGAATATCAGCAAATACACTAAATGAATTCTTTACTAATATACCTAATGAATTCTTTACTAATATACCTGCTGATATTTTAAGTTCATTACGGGACGTTGACGTTGATTCCATAGTTTTAATGTGTTCTAATCCCCCAGCTAGTGGAATGTATTTTAAATTTGAGGAGGTTTCAACTATTTCTGTGAGTAAAGTAATTCAAAATCTAAAACCAAGCAAAAGCGTTGATGCATATGGGCTACGGTGTGATATTTTAAAGTCAGTTCTTAATGCGATTCTAGTGCCATTAACAAAATTAATAAATAAATGCATTCGACAACATATTTTTCCTGATACTCTGAAGAAAGGATTAGTTATCCCGATATATAAGAACGGAGATAGTTCTGATACAAATAACTTCCGACCGATATCTATCCTACCGGTGTTTGCTAAAATTCTAGAAAAAATTCTACAGCTACAGATGACTGGATATTTTGAACGTTTCAATATTTTCTGTAAGGAGCAGTATGGTTTTCGTAGTGGTCTTTCAACTACTAACGCTGTTAGTGATTTTGTAGAGCAAACCTTAGATTGCTTTGAGGAAAAAAGCGTCTGCAAGTCGTCGTTTTTGGATCTTTCAAAAGCGTTTGATTGTGTTTCCCATGCAATTCTTCTAAGGAAACTTTTTTTCTATAATGTACATCTAGATACATGTCACCTAATAGTATCTTACCTGTCTGGTCGATCACAATGTGTTATATCCAATGGTCAATTATCCAGAAATCTTCCTACTGTTATTTGCTATTTCTTATATATATATATATATAAATGATTTGCCAAATGCAGTAAAAAATTCAAATCTAATACTATATGCTGATGACACGACTCTGATAAGTAGATCAAAAACTCTAAGTGATGTTGCAGCTCTGAATAGAGAAGCTCAAGGAAATGCATCCATATGGTTTAACAGCAATCGCCTTAAACTGAATGATACAAAAACGACGAATATTGCATTTTCTCTCAAAAAAAACTGACGATCCTATCATATCAACAAAATTCTTAGGAATACACCTTTCTTCAGATTTATCGTGGAATATACATGGCAATACCCTTTCGAATAAATTAAGTTCAAGCATATTCGCAATTCGCACTCTTAGGTCACAAGTATCAAAGGATGTTTTAAGAGCTGCGTATTTCGCGCTTTTCCTATCGCATATGTTATATGGATTAATTATATGGGGCCATTCAGCGATTAGGCATAGAATCTTTAATTTGCAGCGCAAAGCTTTAAGGATTATGTGTGGGTATGCTTACGATGATGACTGTCGCCAGGCTTTCATAGACGAGCATATCTTAACCTTACCATGCCTTTATATCTACGAGTGTCTGATATATGTTAAAAAAAATCAGAATTCATATCAAACGTATCCCAGTATAAATACTCACTGCACTAGACAACGTGGAAATATCAATCCAAATTCTATCCGCCTAAGAAAATCTCAAACAGGTATTAGATATTATAGCGTTAAATTTTTTAACAGACTACCTCAGGAGATCAAGGATCTTTCACTTAAAAAGTTCAGCAAAACTATAAAAGATCTCTTGGTCTCTAATGCATTTTACAGTTGGGAAGATTATTTAGGATTTAAATTCTCTTAACTGATTTTTAGTTTTAATGTATATGTTTGTGTAACTTTATAGTATATTTATTTATTTGTTTGGTTATTATTCTTTTTATTTATATTTTACTCGCTGATGTACTTTTAATAGTTTTAGTTCTTTTAAACTTATTCAATAGTTTTTAATTACTTGTTTCCTGTACTATTTTACTAATTGCTTATTTTAAATTTTAATTTTTAACATATAGATAGTTTAATATATTCTTGTAAATATTATTTAACACCTTTTTAGTAATTTCACTTATATCCGCTAATTTACTGCCCATGATTTTCTCTTTACCCAGCTACTACACATGTATGTATAAATATTTTTAAACATTGATTATTGTCATAGATTTAGGACTTTGTAATTGACTTGTGTAAGCATTCTTGCAAAAAACACGAATAAAGTATTATTATTATTATAAGTTTGCCTCTTATCAAGTAATATGTATTATAATGAATATTATATAAAAAGTAAATAACGACATTTTTGGAGTGAAATGAACTATCAGTTTCTTTTAGAATTTAAATATTAATTGGATATTTAAGTTATTAAATTTGTTTGTTAAATTTTATAAGTTTGAGAGAGATCTTTATTGAAAGTAGTATTATAATATTACGACACAACAATTATTTTTATGCTGCTTCTCTTATTCTTCATTGACATCCTACCTATGATTTTCAGCCTATAATTTTAATTTTTTCGAAGTTTGTATATAGGATATTTCAAATATTTTTTAGATACTTCTTGATTGATTTTGCTGTTCGGAAATAAACTGTATGAATTGATGTTTTTGTAAATTTATTTATAGTAAAATATATTACAACTTTTATATGGTTATAATTATGTAATTAATTGATTGAAAGGGTTGTACTTTTTTATATTAGCACACTTAATCGTATACAAGACAATAATTTAATTATTAATTATATGTGTGTTTTCTTGAATTTTGCATTAAATAGATTTATTTCTTATTAAATACTAACATTCAATGTTTTTTGTAAAATTAACGTGAAAATGAACTATATTGTATTTAACGCACACGCAAAACGCGTGTAATACTTTCTTGTAACAGTTAAGTTCCTTATGTTCACACACAACTGTTACATCTAATGCCTTAAATGGTTAAAACCAATAACAGTTTGACTCACGTTTATTGCATCCATAACTTCTGTTGCTTGTCTGTCTCCATCCAGGACAGCACACATAACTGGGCTGTTGTTTGGTCTCTTTCGTTGTTGGAATTTCTCTGTAGGCCGTTTCGTACACCACTCTGAAACAATGTCAATGATAACGCTGGCTCTGATATTTTCGTAAAAAAATAGAAATACCTTATGCCCGAGCAGAGCTGATTGTCGTGGCATTTTTCCGTGTACATCTTGTACGTGGGCTTGCAGAAGGTTTGCCGTATTTTCGCCGGTAACACGAGATCCTTGTGATTGGAGCAAACATGCCGTCTGAAAATAGTTGTGGATTTTATTAGAATCGAATTGGCAGTTTGCCGTTGATCTTTTATTACAATATGCACGAATTATAAAATGTTTATTGCACGCAATGAAGATAAATAAACGCTGAAAGTTATCTCTAATTTCATTGCGTTTCCACCGTGGTTAAGTCATTTAATACTCGGGCGAACATTATTGATCATAAATTGGAGAACGAATGAATATGCTAAACAAAGAGACAATTTTATCAGTTTTAGTATTTTACTTTCTAGATATTAAATAAATACTGGAACGCGTGCGTTGGAATTATATATTTTTGGCCGAAGACTTATTTCGTAAATGTTTTATACAAAAAAGAAAAAAATATGTACGTTGAAATTTGGCCATATATCTACGACATGTGACTAGAGTCAAGTACCTCTGGTTTAAGACTGAAGACAAATATATCTAAATTTTGAATAATTAATCTTTCATAACCTATTATTTTTTGTTTCGATTTATTATTGGTAAATATGTGGAAAAACTTGTCTAGAAGTTGAAAATTCTCAGACAGTGATAAATGAGAAAGTCAATCAAGAAATACGATATACTTTTGTTTGAAAGATTTTGACTCGGTTAAATCCTATTTTGAATATAAATATTTTTGTAGTTACCTTATTTCAAATTTATGTATAACTTTCTTTTGTGTATCCATTATTAACTACTATTTGTTCATCACTGAATTAAAATTGAGAGATCAAGAAAATTGATTAGTTTTAGTTTATGTTTCTACAGTGAATACTATTGATGGGTGAATTGAGTTGAAAAAAAAAAAACAGAAATTGGGTGATTTGTATGTCGGTGTCTTTAAAACATGCAATGTCTACGTACCTAAACCACCATTTGGTTTGTTTTTTGCCTAACGGAGAATTTAATATTTGTTCAATTATTTTATCCATATTTTTTTTACTAGCAATGGACTGATAGGTGACCCCATTGATAGACCTTCATTCTGAATATAAAATTTATTATTAAATTTAAAATAGTTTTGTTAAGGTAAGGTATCGAGTGTTAAAAAGTCTAATTTTACTATGGGGTTAAAGTTGTGGGATTTTTTTGGATTTATGTTATGCCCGATGATGAGAAGAATGGACTTTTTGTTCATAATCTTTTTTCAATAATATTACTACCGAATTTTCTTTATCTGCTTTTATGATAATTAGGCTGTTTTTATTGACATAATTCTTTATATTTTTAATTCTTTTAACATCTGAGGTGGATACTGAAAGCGTTTCTTTTATAATTTTGGAGAGTTTTGTTCTTTCAAAAAGTGAATTTTAGCAATATTTAAGAGCAATTTCTGACTCAACAATTAAATGTCTTTAAAAGATGTAACAATAACATGTGCTAAGAATTTACTCCCTGATTTTATAGACATTTCTTTTTCATTAAAATTAATATTTGTTTTGTTAATAATTCCGAGATGAAAGTCTTGGAGCTTTTTTTTTGCCTCTTTTCCAGTTTCTTCTACTGTCTTGTTGATTTCTGGTATGCGATTCTGCCTACTTTTTCTCGAATGTAGTCATCGAAATGGCCGAATTTGATGGGGTGGAGATGTTAGGTCGGTTCTCTCTCCGTTTGAACCATAATTGCCGAGTCAAAAATTTGTCTTAAAGATTGCAAAAATTTACTTTTTGAAAAAACAAAAATCTCCAAAATTATAAAAGAAACCTTCAGTGTCTACTTTAAATGATAAAACAGTTAAAAATATAAAGAAAAAAGTCTAAAACAACAACCTAATTTACACAAAAGCAGAAATTCTGTAGTAACATTATTAAAAAGAGATAATGAACAAACTCCTTCCAATGAACCCAATACCTCACAGACTTTATGGATTTATAAAAATTCACAAAGATACATATTAACACGTCAGGAAAAGCAATTGCAATAGAACTTGATTTAATTTTTAGATCTCTAACCAATTTAAAAAATCCATATTCAATCAAAAAATCAATAGAACTAACACAAAAATTAACAAAATTAACCATACATAACAACTGTAAGCTAGTTTTCTTTGATGTTACTAACATGTTTGCCAAAATTCCACCCGAAGATTGCATGAAATTAATATGTAATACATCGAGTTAATAGGGATTAATATTTAGTTTTGAATTGTTATTATTTTGTATATATATAAGTTTATGGATGCCAATAAAGGTCTTTTTCTTATATAATTGAACATCTAGGTACCAATAATGTTAACCCTATAGTAAAAGTGTTGGTGAATCCAGTATCGTTTGAATGATCGGCAATACAGTGGCGTTAATGGGAGCAACCTGTTTTAATAAATAACTATTATTTATTTATGAACCTCCAAATAATGAAAATATCGCAATCTTCTTTAAAAGACTAGAGTTGAAGTTGATAATGCTATTAAAAGAGAATGGAACATTTATTATAACGGCTGATTTTAATATAGATCTAGGTGAAAATTCGCGAGATTCCTTTGAATTTCAATTATTATTTGATACATTCAATGCGTCTGTAACTATTAATAGATTCACACGTTTATCTAATATAAAAAAAACCTCTATAATTAACAATATAATTACAAATATGCCAAATAACTTGAAACCCACATGTCCGACCATCTTGCTCAGAAGCTCACGTGGGAGTCAGAACAAACCCCAAACATCCGAGTCGTCTATTCACGTAATTATAATAATCTTCAACTTTTTATTTGCCTTCTAAGCAGTTTAATTCCATTTTGTATACTGATGATATTAATTGTAAATGGAATATTTTTTCAAATTTAGTAACTTCATCTTTTAATCAAAATTTCCCTAAAATCAAAAGAAATGTCGGAAATAAAAGAAAAAAACTGTAGATATATTTTAGATTGCTTATATGTAATGAAATCTTACAATGAAGATGCAAATAACTTGTATAAGACTATACACAACGAATTGCAGAACGAATCAATACAATTATGCTTCTTTCTTCGCTCGTGTTTTTAAACGCCAGTTCGTGCAATAAGGCACCACTTTTTACACTTGTACCTTAATAGTATATTACATAACGAGAGTTGTAAGTCATATATTACGTACGAGTGGAAAAAGTTGCGCACGAGCCGTTAGGCGAGTGCAGTAATTCCACGAGTACGTAAGTGACTTACACCTCGAGTGTGTACTATACTTTTTCTACTCCCATTCACTATAATTTGGAATACTTTAAAATATTGAGGTTATGTTTCACTATTAAAACAATTCGCAGCATCGAATACATGGCCCAAAGAGATGCAGGTTTGTATTTCTTACTTATTTCGCCAAAATAGGCTAATAACACATTTACCGTAAAAGACTGAACACTATTATTCATACGCCAATCCATGAATTTACCTTAAACCACTTCGTAACGCGCTTTGGATTGTTCCGGGAGAAAATCCGCTGCGGTATGTTCTGCTAATTGTCTAATTTCTGGTGGAGTTCCAACAATTTCTTCTGTGGAGTCACTTTCACTAATTTTAACAATGAATAAATGAATTATTAATGATAATTAAACCAAAATAACGTTAATGTAATGTGTATTCAACAACGATAAATGTCAAATTCATTTGTCTAGGCTACTTGATTGTAATAATAATAGTTACGTAATATATTACGTGCTAGTTTTTTCTTCATTACGTGCATGTATCATAATGCCATGGTTACTAATCAACAAACGATTGCGTTATTGCCTACTTACTACTATGGGAGTAGAAAAATAACTATTATTTCACTGTTTGAAATTTCTTTCCTTATTTTTTCCGAATTTTTCTATTTCCAATTATTTGAATTTTTCTTGAGTTACACTTTTTTCTAACAAAATTTCTTCATTTTTTATGAATTTCCGCTATAGCATATAAGAATTTTCTACCATGTTTATTGCAAATTTCTATATATTTTTAGCAATTTTTTCTTCTTTTCTTGCTCTTGCTAATTAAAAACTTTCCTTTCAAAATATAAAAATTGTTCTTAAAAGTTACAGATTTTTTAAAGAATTTTCCACTATTACTTGCTTTATTTTAGCAGAGTTTTGTATCAGTTTTCCTCCTTTATGTCTTCTCTCGTTGTTTTAATATCATTTAGAAATTGCTCTTAAAAGAATCTAGGATTTTATAGCACTTTCTACTATTTTTTGAATTGTCTTGCTTTATTCTATCGACATGTTTCAAAAACTTCGTTTTCCAATTGCGGGAGTAGTCCTTGATAGTTGTAGGTTTTGTAGCTATTTCTCTTCAATTTTCCATATCTTGCTTCATCGTATAGCAATTTGTACAATTTTTGCTACAGGTTTTTAAATTTTTTTAGCAAATGTTCGCCGATATCTTGCTTTAACGTATTATAATTTTTTTTCAACATTTTCCATCAATTATTTTAAATTATTTACTTTATTTTATATTTTAACGAAAATATTTGGTAACTTATATAATTGGAAATATTCTGAAATTCCTCTTTTCGATTAAAAGAAATTTTGCCAAAGATTATAGAATTTTTTAAAAATATGTTCGTTTATTAGTTTCCTTTATTTTCTGTTTCCTCTTTAAAAATTATTGTGTTTTTTAAAAAAAAAATATTTTACAGCATTTTTCTTGCCTATTTTATCGGAATTTTTTTACCAGTTTTCCTAATTACTCAAAATTTTTCCTAGAGCTAGAAAATTTTCCAACGATTTGTCTTCTATTTTTTCCAATATTGTTTGCTCATTGAAATTTTCCAGTAATTTTACTTTCACTTCCTACGTAAGGTAATTGGAAATTTTTAGAAAGTTTTTATTCTGATTAAAAGAAGTTTGTGAAGGTAATTGAATTTTCTGGCAATTTTTATTGTTTGTTGGTGGATGGTTTCCTTTATTTCATCTGTTATTGCGTTGGAATTTTTTGCATTAATTTTGCTTCATTTATCGGTATTTTTCACCATTCTTCCTCAATTACTTTTGTTTCTTCTTTTCCAACATATCTTGTTTTAATTGGTTAAATTATTTAATTTTTCTAAAGAGTTTTTCACTATTTTTTGCTCTTTGTTATAAAAAAAATTAGAACATTTTTCTGCTTTATCAGCATTTTCTTCAAATTCTTGCTTAAGCATATCTAAAATTTTGGTTTTTTAATTAGAAGAAATTTTCTCCAAAGTAGTAGAATTTTCTGGCAATTTTTCTATTGTTAGATTAAGAAGCTCTTAATTTCCTATTTCACTGTCATCCATTTTATAAAAGCTTACCTGATTTAAGCATTTTCTAAGAAATGTCTCTTAGATAATAATTTTTTTCTTCATTAATCAACACATTTGAGAGGGTTTCGTTTTGATGTTTATTTAAAATGAATTGTTTCATCAATTCCGGCTCTTTTTTATGTCTTGCTTTAGCACTAGTATATAGATCTTTATTGACAAATATGTACAATAAAATTTAACATTTAAATAATAAATAATTGATGAGGTATTAGTATGTTAATCTGTCAAAATAATATTGCACTTAATTGTCAATTTCTAATAGAATTACTCTGTATGGAAGAAGTCATAAATTTGTTGAAACAATTGATAGTGCGGATATTTCATCTGTTATTTGGAAGATCAATAAATGTCTGACATTAGTATCCTTATTTGCCGGAAAAAATATGACTACAAAGTAATTTACTTATTGAAACAACTACTTCCCTGGCTAGTACCACAAGGGGTATTGAATTATACAAAAGTAATTTGCGTGTTACAAATAGTTTGAATGTATTTATTTCTGTCAAATAGGCTTTTAGAATTTTAATTTACGTTAAAAAGTTTTTTTGTGAATTTTGCGTAAAAAATATAGATAAATAGAAGATAACTTAAATAATGTAAAAATCGAACAAACTAATAATGGAGTAAACAAACAAATAATGGAGTAAACCCTCCAATCATCAATCCAGTGTATAATTCATTAATCTAGTTCTGTAAGTTTGTTTGTTTAACTAGATAGTGATGACCGATTTTCGCACGATTATTCATATAAATAAATTATGTAGGTTTTTAGAAATTTAAAAGAAGTCACGGTACATTTTGGAGATAATTTAAAATCAAACCATTTTTCTTTTTTTATTACATAAGATCGACTTACTAATTTCCAATATCTTCTAGAAGCGGATAACCTAGAAAGTATTTCTCCATCATACTTAGATAATTAAAAAGATGCAACAATATCAATCTTACCTTAGATGTATGAATCTACAGCAAAAATTCATTGATCAAAATCTCGATAATATGAACTTTATCAAATGATAAATAAAACTTACTTTGTTAATATCACACACGGAATTTATTTCGTAACTATAGTTTCAACCTTACAAGGCCATTATCAAATGTACGGACTGTACGTATTAACAAAGTAAGTTTTATTTATTATTTGATAAAGTTCCTGATTCAAGATGCATCACAAAGTTATGGCTTCAAGCATCCAACATAACTCGGTAATAACTTTAAATATTATCTTGACTTCTCTAATTATTTCCGACAAAAGATTTTGAGATATATGGGTAGAGCAGTCTCTTTGAATGATATAAATATAATTACCACTGCTACCGAAGAACTGGTTAATCTAGTTTTTGAAGTCCATTAATGGAAAAGGTGTATCATCTGTGTACGAAATAACGTGGGGTTTAGTGGAAGACCATTGATAACACAGGCCTGCGAAGGTTTTAAATGAAATTAGGAGATCATGACAAAAATTTCGCTCCCTACGTAATGTGTAAAACTTGTCCCGAAAATTTAAGACTTATAGTTTGAAGACATCAACAAAATAATTATAAAAATTGTTATTTTTGTTTGTGCAAAATTTCGGGGTTCAACAAGAAAAACAAATAGGCCATTACAAATCCAAATCTTCCTTCAGCAAGTAAACCTATAGCACATGGGCCAGATATTCCAATTCCAAAACCACCAATAACATTACAAGAGAGTAATACCAATTCTCCTTCCACCTCCAGCACAGAAGATGATTTCAATTTGTCTCCAGAATCACAAAATAACAATCCGCGATCTTTAAATCAGTCAAAATTAAACTATTTGGTACCCGATTTGGGACTTACAAAAGAAAAAAGTGAACTTTTAGAATCGAGATTGAAAGAAGACAATCTTTAATTCCCGATACAAGTTTCTATTGGTATAGACACCGTGAGGAGGAATTTAAGAAGTATTTCATAATGGAGGGGAAGTAGTGTACTGATGTGATATCCATGGCAGGATTGGTTGCTTAGGAACAGTTTATGAATTGGCAGATTGGCGTTTATTTATTGATTCTAGCAAAAGAAGTCTAAAGGGCGTTCTTCTGCATAATGGGAATAAATTAGTTCCAGTAGAAAAAATAAAATATAATGAACACAAGTGGGCCACGGACGGGCCCCCGATCGCGCTATACCGAAATGCCTCACTGAAATCCTCAAACAGAACACTCTCAAGACGCTAAAATAACGTTGGGACAACACATCAGGCTGCAGAAAGGCCAAGAAAGCAATGTGCTCACCCAATCTGAAAACAGCTGAATACTATGTGCGACTGTCCCGGGGGAACCTGCGTCTTCTCGCAGGTATCCTTACGGGTCACTGTCAGCTAAGGAAACACTTATTCACTATGGGTCTGGTGGAAACCCCCATATGCAGAGCATGTGAAAAAGAGGACGAGACAGTGGAACATGTGTTACCACCTGCCCGGCTCTCGCCCACCTTAGAGAGTCCATGCTAGGGAAGCTCTGGCCGAACATGGCCAACATTAGGGAAACCCCTCCAAGCGTTGTGTTGTCCTTTGCTCGTCACCTTGGGTGGCTAAATTAGTGATAGAACAACGGAGGGTTGTCCCAGCCAAGGGGGCATAACGGGCCTAATGTGGCCTAGGTGCTGTGGTCAATGATTTGATCACCCTTGTAAAACTCGATCTAGATCCAGAAGTGGTACGTGTGCTGTAATCTTAAAGTGTGCGGTATTTTATTGGAGCTACAAGGAGGATACACGAATTTTCCGTGTTTTTTGTGAAAGTTACTAATTGGCCGAAATAAAAACAACTGGTCCTAGGTACAACAAATGTAATAAAGTTTCCATTAGTTGATTCTGCAAAAATATTACTCCTTTGCACATAAAACTGGGATTAATGAAGCAATTTGGATTAAAGCTTTGGACAAAAAAGGCCCCTGTTATTATTATATTGAAGGCGTTTTTGACGGCCAGATGACAGATTCGTAAACTTATGAAGGATGTTACCTTTAAAAACTGCATGTCTGACATGGAACTTCAAGCTTGGGAATCATACAAGCACGTCATCGAGAAGTTTCTGGGGAATGTTAAAGATGATCAATATGAGGAAATTGTAAAACCTATGCTCAAAAAGTTCAGGGGACTGGGATGTAATATCAGCTTGAAGTTACACTTCCTCCACTTACATCTTGAACATTCCCAGAGAATTTAGGAGCACTGAGTGAAGAACACGGTGAGAGATTTCACCAAGAAATAAAAGAGATGGAAACCAGGTACAAGGATCGATAGGATGTCTCCATGATGGCCGACTACTGTTGGTGTTTGGTAAGAGAAAATCCTCACAAAAGCCAATCAACTCAGCGTTCATTTCTTGCCAAGAGGAGGAGAAAATAGCTTTAAAGGTATGTTAGTAATTCCTTATGTCAAAAATTGATAATATATTGTAAACTTTGTTTGTGTATATTATATAATAAATAGTGGTATAAAAACGTTAAAATTATTTTCATCTACCCTTTAAAACTATCATATAGTAACGGTCGCTACTATCATTTACATTTCTCTAAATTTCTTCGTTCTTCTCGATATCGACACACCCTTCTACGTCCATCATTCTTTGATAAACAAGACCTGGATTGTTGTTCCCATTTTCAACCCAACCCTGCCGCTCTCGACACCAAGCCAGACGAGCAGCTTTCTGGGGTGGTGTTAGTGGAAGACGTCTAAATGGACGGTAAGAATGGAGGCCAAAGGACGCAAATCGTCAATAAATGGTTGCCATCGAAATCTGGCGATTTATAGTTCTTACCCAATCTATGGCAACAGACCTAGTTGTTTGAAATCGGTTTTGTGTGGCCATTCATCTCACAAGCTAAACTTCACGGGCATTACTACGTCGGGGAGGTCTTTCAGCTGGACGATGTCGCTGTATACCTTCTTTTGGACAGGAAAACCATATTCTCCCCACAGTTGTGTGATCTCGATTCATTCTTCTGTCAATTTCGCGGAACGATAAATTTCTTGCTTCTTTCATGCTGATAATTTGACCCTTATCAAACTCCGAAGTTTGGGAAAAATTTGGGCGTTGTCTCACTCTGGACATAACTATCACTATGACAACTTCACAATAAAACTGCTGATAAATTCTAAGTAAATATTCTTCAATGCCCATATAAAAAGTTATGGAATTTTAAGATAACCGTGACGAAAAAACTTCAACAGCTCAAGTTTTTTTTATTGAGAATTTAATCATTTTGAACTAACGAATAAACCATTATTTTCACAAAGTTTCGCATCAATGCATCAATCGTATTATTCTTTCTGGATGGTGCATTTCATATGAAAGTGAGTGTATATTACTACTGAGAGTAGACGTCCCAAGAGTACTTCACTACAATCAAGGATCCTGAAATTACAAAAACCAAATACATGTTGACATTAATCAGTTGATTGTATTGAACAAGCTCGGAAACCTGTTCTTATGCATATAGGGATGATATCATCATTTACTGAGCAAAATTAAAAGACAAAAAACAAAATGAAAGTCATAATTCCTTCAAATCCCATGCCCAATCCATAAAAACTAAAATCATTAACAGAGCCTGGTATTACAGAACATTTTTCTATTTCTCGAAACCTAAATATCCTATCTAAATATCATCATCCTCCCCTCACAATTTATCAACTCATTTGTACGAATGAAAATGACAGTTAAGCTAGCTAACAACTTTTCTTTATAAAAATAAAAGTAATAATTAGAATTAATTATTTTATTTTTATTTTCATAATACTGCACTTATAAATCAATATTTAATATACATTTTTTATGTTTAAATTAAATTCAGACGGAGCACAATGACCACATGTCTATAGCCCAGAAGGGACTAACACCACATTATTTGTCTATGGATTATATATAATTATATATAAATGTTACTATGTAATTAGCCATAACGTACTTTTAGCATTACGTAAATATTAGCATCTGATACCTTAAAATGCATAATATTAGAAAATCCGCATTTTTTGATTTCACCTCTAAGAGTTTATATACATTTGGTATATCTATATCATAAGTAGAAACTAATTTGTAAACAAAATCTCACTATATCAAAACCGAATATTAAAAGCATTCTCAAGCGAAGCATTACATTAAAAAGCAAACTAAATTGAATTAAAGTAAACCATTAACGCGATACGTGTTTACGGCTTCAGCGAGACGGTCCATAAAATCAGGAATAATTACATTTTATAGTTTTGATACGTTAGTAACATCAATTGCGCCTCCACTTAACGGTTTTAATTAGATATCTAAAGGACAACATGTACTCGGTGCACACATAAACATGCCAACAAAGTAGTGTTAAAACCTTAATGGTATGATTTGGTATAAATCTGCATGGAAACGACATAAATCTTTTTGTTAACATAACGAACCTTCTTTGGCTTATCTCCGAGATCGAGTAATGAGGCTGACGTATAAAGTCGGGTTAAGAAAGGGTTATCTTCGTGCACACACAAACTATCGGGTTCACTAATTGCAAATTTAAACGGAGATTGCACTGGGGGGCAATAAACATGGATGTTTTGGCAGTGCACGAAGAAATAAAAGCCGAAATAAGGATTATGGCATCGAGGAGTGCGGGGCAATTTATGTAGATGATGCATCATTTAATTATACGATCGCCCGTCCACAAAACAAAGACCATGACAATCTTGTAGTCCTAATTCTTGCACTTGTACCGGTTTCTTAATTCGCTCTTATAGCCAGGCCCGTACTAAGATACATTTTTATGGCTAAAACAAAATGTATAATACAAAATATATCTACAAAGTATACATTCTTATTGAATTAAATCAAACTAATTACTAGTCGTTTTATTTAATTAAATTAATCTTCACTAACTAACAAAATTATTGAAATTGAATTTATATGCATAGAAAACTCGAAAGATAATGAACATTAATCAAGAAGTTTTAATTTGTAATATTTTAAATAAAATTTAATTAATCTGGAATGAATTAAAACATAAGTAAAGCCTTTTAAATGTAGATAATTTATTATATTTGCGCACGAAGAGATTAATAAGACTATTATAATAATAATTTGAAATAGTATTTAAAACATGATGGCTATAGCGATTAACAGATTTGATGTATAAATGTAGCATAGAATGATTAGGCGCACATTGAATATCATTTTAATTTTATACAAAAAAACGTCATATCTGTATACTCTTCTAAGACATAAATGCTCAATATGGAAATTCTTAATTATAACATTTGTTTTAAACCTATTCTAAAACATATAAATTTGATAAACGCATTTTGTATGTTTTCAATTTGAATAATATATTTTATTTCATTTCGTATTTCTAATCATAATAAATTATTATTGTGTTTGAAATTCGTTTGTATTTTAATTTATAAATAAGTAAAGTTGCTTTGTGTATCGTAACCATGAGACTTGTTTGCAATTTTTCAATTGACAGAATAAAAAGTGTTCGCAGCAAAAATGGTCGATTTTGCAGAAGAAATACCATTTGTGTTCGTTCCTAAGGAAATTATAAATGAAGCGCGTTTTCTGGATAGTGCGTTGTTACCAATAAAATCAACTACCGGGTTTATCCCTTTAAAGTTTCTACTCTATGTTAAAAACAACTTTGCGAATTTATGAAGGAATAGATATAAGTAAATTTCCTAAAGTTACAATGTCCTTGAAAAATTATGGTAAAGCGAAACAAGCAAAGGTTTTTGAACGTGAGGAACTTGTAAATTTTTTAAAGGAAGCACCAGATGATAAATACTTGTTCCAAAAGGTATATATAATTGGATTGTTGGTTTCCGATTTTGAAGTTCGTAAAGATGTTATTATTCTGACTGGCTGGAAATCGATATTTTCCTAAAATTTTTAGTATTAAGACCAAATAATGTACTTCACCAAAGTTTTTTCATTAATTATCAATAAAAGTGCACAAAGCAGCGTGTTAGGATTCATGAATTGGAAGATGTTCCCAGATGTATTGCTAATTTCTTAAAGCTTCCTGATAGTCGCTTGTATTCTTTTAGACGTGCACTACCACTATGCTTGCCAATAATGGTGCAAGCAAGTCTCTGCTCAAGAAACATGGTAAATGGAAACCGATTCAATAGTGGATCAGTATATTTCCGACTCTGTTAATAATAAAATTACAATTGCCAAACAAATTCATGGGGAGGCTGCTGTTGGATCCGCTTCAAATTCTGCACGTCCTATTTCCTCCATAGCGGAAAATTCCTATTTCAATAACAATAGGTTGGGTTTGGCGAGTGTGCATTTAGACAAAATGGAAAATTGTAATATAACAATCAATGTATCAAGAAAAAACAGCAATTATAAAAGATAAAATGATACTATATTTAGTTATATAAAAATGATCTACTATATTTATTTATATAAACATGAGTTTAAAATACGAAATGAAATAAAAATAATATTACTCACTTTGTAAAAGAATAAATGTTGGCGTATGAACACATACATACTTAATACTATATCACTAGGGTATTAGTTGTAATACTCTAAAACACAACTAGTATATATTAAATTTCTTTAGTTCGTTGTAGAAAATTAAATAATAATTATAAATAATAAATAATAAACACTTTGTAACTTTGTTTGTGTAACACAATTTAAATAATAATTTAAAGTTACAACTAGTATAAATAACTAACCATTCAGCGTTGCACTATACATGTATAATCTATATACTAATATGTAGATTCCAGTATTTCATCAAATCCTAAACGTTTTTGAAAATTTGTAAGAGTCACAAACCGAGATTCTGGTATTCCTACCGAAATGTTTTATAATGATGAAACCATGTTTATGAATGCCAATCTTTTTTATATGTTTATTTCTATGATAAGCCTACATATTCACTTACGTATATGTATATAATATAATGTATATAATATAATATAATATAATATAATGTAATTAATTTAATATTATTTTGATATTCCTTGGAAAGTTTTTACGTTCGGGATTTACAATACAATTATTACACTAAAGTCAAGCAATAATCTGGGCCCTGATGGTATACGATCTCATAACATTAAAAACTGCGTTTGTGCTTTGACTACACCTTTGTTTGTCATTTTCAATTATTTTTTCGATAATAGTGTTTTTCCTAGTATTTACAAATGTCGATATGCAACTCTTAAACTTAATTCAGGCAAAAGAAAACATATTACAAACTACAGAGGTGTGACCATTCAGTCTACTGTAATAAAACTGTTTGATAAATTTATTTATTTAAAATTGGATTGGATGACTCATGAAATTATGATCGAAGAACAACATGGTTTAGGGTAGGTCTACAACATAAAACTTGCTATTCTTTTCTTTTTCAGTTGTTTAAATATTGAAAGTTTCACTTGAAATATGCTTATCAAATAATACTGACGAATGCGGTGAGTTGCTGAGACGAGGGCGTAGCCCGAGTCGAAGTAAGAGCATGAGTCTCAGTTAATATGCCTTATCCCATGTATTAGATACAACTTTTTATCTACGACTGCTCAGAATCACTGAAATTATACTTTTGAATTGAATTCGACGAAAAATCGGAATATCATAGTATGTATGTAGAACCATAGCAACATGTAATTTGAATGTCAACAATTTAAGTCAAAACTTCAAGAATGAATTTTCTAATTTCTGTTTTTCTGTGAAATAATGAGCGACTCCGAATCTCTGCCTTCGGATATCGAAGAATCGGCCACGCAGGTAGTTTCAACGTTATTGACGGAAAAATCAAAAATTAAATATGAGCAAGCTTATGAATGTTTGCGGAAATGGTGCGATGAGAAGAAAATAAAAAATGAAGCAAGTGAAAAGGTACTTCTAGTATATTTTGAAAATATTTCGAAACGCTATAAACCTTCAAGTCTGTGGGCATATTACTCGATGATACGTGCGATGATATTCATAAAGAAAAATGTAGATATCAGTAAATTTATTCAACTGGTCGCATTTCTGAAGAGGCAGTCGGAAGGATATAAACCGAAGAAATCCAATATTTAAAAAAAAACAACATATAACCCGATTTTTACAAGAAGCTGATGATGAAAAGTTTAGTAGCCACTTTTCATCATCAGCTTCTTGTAAAAATCGGTAAATAAGAACAAGGCATGAAATTTTAGATTATGAAATATTTTCAGGTAGTTTTGATCTTTGGAATTGGTGGAGCCTGTAGAAAAGAAGAACTCACTTACATGCAAGTGACCAACGTTAGGAACGAAGGGCAGGTCTTCTGCGTCACAATACCAAATACAAAGACCAAAATTTCGCGAGAGTTTGTTATAACATCAGCAGACATTGATGGGATCAATTTCGTAGACATTATAAAAAATACATGGCACTGCGTCCACATAATGCCGTAGAGAGGTTTTTTGTTGGTTACAGGAATGGCAAATGTATAAAACAGCCCGTTGGCATTAACACCATTGGTAGTATGCCGAAAAATATTGCTTCTTTTTTAAAATTACCAAATGCTAAAGAGTACACTGGTCACTGCTTCAGAAGATTGTCAATCTCACTGTTGGCAAACTCAGGGGCGGACCTGCTAACAATAAAAAGGCACGGGGGCTGGAAGAGCAATACAGTAGCCGAAGGATACATAGAAACTTCGGTTGAAAATAAGAAACGTATCGCAACGAATATTCTTGGAGAAAAGAATGTACTTGTAGAAGCTACAACCAGTAAACGCAGTAGTTTGGAAATTTCTAAAACAGAAATGTCCTCAGGAATACACTTGAATAAATGTAAACATGTTATTATTAATGTTCATAAATAATTGTTTAATAAATTTGATCGTTAGTTGGTATTAAAAAATGAGTGTGTTTTTGATTTCATTACCTCACTAGTTAGGTAATGAGTTTCATTACGTAACTCAAATGAATGTCAAATTCGTCACTTATCTAAGCAGTCGTAGATAAATTATTTTATCAACTCATTACCTAACTAGTGAGGTAATGAAATAAAAAACACACTCATTTTTTAATACCAACTAACGATCAAATTTATTAAAGTGTATTCCTGAGGACATTTCTGTTTTAGAAATTTCTAAACTACTGCGTTTACTGGTTGTAGCTTCTACAAGTACATTATTTTCTGCAAGAATATTCGTTGCGATACGATTCTTATTTTCAACCGAAGTTTCTATGTATCCTTCGGCTACTGTATTGCTCTTCCAGCCCCCGTGCCTTTTTATTGTTAGCAGGTCCGCCCCTGAGTTTGCCAACAGTGAGGTTGACGATCTTCTGAAGCAGTGACCAGTGTACTCTTTAGCATTTGGTAATTTTAAAAAAGAAGCAATATTTTTCGGCATGCTACCAATCGTGTTAATGCCAACGGGCTGTTTTATACATTTGCCATTCCTGTAACCAACAAAAAACCTCTCTACGGCATTATGTGGACGCAGTGCCATGTATTTTTTTATAATGTCTACGAAATTGAGTTCATCAATGTCTCCTGATGTTATAACAAACTCTCGCGAAATTTTGGTCTTTGTATTTGGTATTGTGACGCAGAAGACCTGCCCTTCGTTCCTAACGTTGGTCACTTGCATGTAAGTGAGTTCTTCTTTTCTACAGGCTCCACCAATTCCAAAGATCAAAACTACCTGAAAATATTTCTTAATCTAAAATTGCATGCCTTGTTCTTATTTACCTTTGTTAGTAGCCACTTTTCATCATCAGCTTCTTGTAAAAATCGGTTTATATGTTGTTTTGTTAAAATATTGGATTTCTTCGGTTTATATCCTTCCGACTGCCTCTTCAGAAATGCGACCAATTGAATAAATTTATTGATATCTACATTTTTCTTTATGGATATCATCGCACGTATCATCGAGTAATATGCCCACAGACTTGAAGGTTTATAGCGTTTCGAAATATTTTCAAAATATACTAGAAATACCTTTTCACTTGCTTCATTTTTTATTTTCTTCTCATCGCACCATTTTCGCAAACATTCATAAGCTTGCTCATATTTAATTTTTTATTTTTCCGGCAATAACGTTGAAACTACCTGCGTGGCCGATTCTTCGATATCCGAAGGCAGAGATTCGGAGTCGCTCATTATTTCACAGAAAACCAGAAATTAGAAAATTAATTCTTGAAGTTTTGACTTAAATTGTTGACATTCAAATTACATGTTACTATGGTTCTACATACATACTATGATATTCCGATTTTTCGTCGAATTCAATTCAAAAGTATAATTTCCGTAATTCTGAGCAGTCGTAGATAAAAAGTTGTATCTAATACGTGGAATAAGGCATATTAACTGAGACTCATGCTCTTACTTCGACTCGGGCTACGCCCTCGTCTTAGCAACTCACCGCATTCGTCAGTTAATGATGCTCTTATCCCACTATTTAGATAAATAACTAATATGCAATTCGGAGATCAAGCTACATTTAAATCTTCGGAGATCTTATAATATAACATTATTAAATTTACTAAATTACGCTGACATAACTTCAAAACAACCATAAATAATTCTACAGAACATTTCTTTGTGTGTTTATCCTCTGTATTCTTTTGTTATCCTGATCCATCAGTCTAGTTAAGTTCGTTTATGTTAGTCACCGCGAAGGGCTTGCTGATATGATCGTTTTCTTGGGGTAATATCATGCTTAACAAAATTGATAAATCTCATCCTCCTAAATAGAAAAATTATTCTAATAATCTTTTGTGTACGAGAGTGGAAAATCTGTAGGCAATAGATGAACTTGCCCTAAATGTGGGAAGTACCATCACCCTAGCTGTATACGTGTAATAGTAAACAGACAGTGACATCGCGAAAAATCTTTTAAAAGCTGTTCAGAAATTACAGGAATCTGTACGCTTGCTCACCGTTAAATGCGATAACTTTATCCACAGAAAACGACAAATTAAAATCAATTATTGCTGCAGTGCTAAATCTAAGATTTGAGAAAGCTCAGATGAAAGTAGAGATTGACAAATTATCATCAATTATGACCAATCTTAATTTTGAACCAGCTGCAAATAATGAAATTGACTTTTTCTACTCCTATAATGAAAAATCATAATTGTAGGTTACTTTTTGATTATGAAATGTAGTACATTGTATGTTATCTATATATTATACAGGGTAAGTTTTTTAGATGTTCTTTATTGGGATCTCGAAAACTATAAGAGATAGAGAAACGGTTAAATGGGGAGAGAAGTGTAAATTTGTGAGACGAATTAAATTCCCCTCTTAAAGTTATGGTATATATTTTGAAAAAAGTAAAAAGTGTCAATTTTTTCAAATCAATATATCTCGGTTATTATAACAGATAGAAAAAAACTATAAAAGACAAAGTTTTAGATAATTTTATGCAGATTACAGAAAAAACTTTTATCGCCATTATTTTCCGAGATATGCCGCAAACTTTCATTTTTTTAAATGGAAACCATAGTTGGCTATGGCCTCATTCAAAAGATACTTTTCTCTCTTTAATCCAATATCACATATAACTTAGTTATTTCTAAAGATGAGTAAGTTATAGTAATTTTAAATTTGATTATAAATAAAAATGGGTAGCCATGGAAAAGATGGAAGATTTTTTAAATTATCTTAATTGTTTTTATATTTTTTTGGGTTAATGGCTCCTAAAATTTTTTCTTGGTATTTTATCAAAGGTTTTCTCTAGGTCAATAAAAGCTAGGAATATTTTTCTTTTCTCCTGTAGCATCTTTTATGTCAGTGGTCTTATCATGAATATGTGGTCCTGGACACTACTTCCTATTCTGAATCCACTTGTTTCTTTAGTGTCTTCTCCATTACTGCTCTTATTCGTTTGTCTAATATCTGTTCTAGTATTTTCATGTTAGTGTATAGTAACGTTATACCTCTGTAGTTGTCACAATTCTTTCTGTATTCTTTTCTGCCAGTATTTGGGTATCTGCTGTACTTTCTTTCCATATATTGTTGTAGATTTTCACAAGTAATTCTGTGGAGCTTTTCCGTTTTTAATTTTTCCTATTATTTCCATTAGCTTCTCTACATTTGTTAGATCTTGGTTGTCATCTTCATTTTCATCATTTCCTTCTAAGGCGTTCTCTCCCTGTAATAGCTCCTGGAAATATTTTTTCCATCTCTTTATGATTCCTTCCTCTTCGTTAATTATGCTTTTTGTTCTTAATATGGTTTGACTCTTGTGTTTTATTTCTCCTTAATGTCTTCATTGCTTTGTAGAACAGTTTCTGATTTCCCTTGCTATCTTGTTCTAGTTTTTCCTTGAAGACCTCCCATTGATTCTTCTTTGTCGCTGTTACTATTTCTTTCGTTCTTCCTCTTTGAACTTTATATTTCATATAATTTTCAAATTTCCTATTGCCTATATCATCATTTCTTAACTTGCTTTCCAGAGAAAAAATTAACGTTAAATCTACAAGGATTCTATGGTATAATAAGGACCTAAGGAATATGAGAGAAACCCTTGCATTGTTTAGGGAAGCTAGTGATAGGTTTCCAAATCTAAAAATTGATTATTTAAAATACAGGAAATCCTACGATATTGCAATACAAAAGGCCAGAATATTAGCATATGAAGAATTTATTAAGAAATCATATAACAGCCCTAAAGCCCTATGGTCCTTAATAAAAAGTAATCATCGTAAATGCCAAAATGTTACTGATATCCTCCCTGACGATTTTAATATATATTTTAGCTCCGTCGCGGAGAAAATAATACAAAATTTGCCTCCCTCAAATTATGATCCTATTGGGCTCATGTGTGGTAACTTTGTAGGTGCTAATAAATACATGACGTTTCACGAGGTTAGTCCGGCTGAGGTAAGAGACACTATTCAGAGCATTAAAAGCTCACATGCAAGAGACATTTACGGTCTGACATCGACGCTGCTTAAAAAGGTAATGGATGTTTTAATTTTACCACTAACAAAGCTGATTAATTTGTGTATTAGAGGGTCTGTTTTTCCAGATGCCTTAAAAATTGGGTGCATACTTCCATTTTTTAAAAAGGGATGCACATCTGACCCCAATAATTATAGACCAATTTGTTTGTTGCCCATATTCTTAAAGGTTTTGGAGAAGTTGTTATTTAAACAGATGATTGCGTTTGTCAATAGGCATAACATATTAAATAAAAATCAGTTTGGTTTTCGGGGTGGGTTGTCTACTGTGGACGCAGTCAATGCTTTACTAGAGTATGTCCTTAATGGTTTTAATTCAGGAGAGAGCACAATGGCATCTTTTTTCGATCTTAGTAAAGCTTTTGACTGCGTATCGCATGACATTCTCATACGTAAACTCTATTTTCTCAATTTTAATCCGAGTAGTTGTCGTCTTATTACATCATATCTCTCAGATAGACATCAGCGAGTGCTAGTAAATGGCTGCCTATCTTCGGTAGTAACAACAACTCACGGTGTCCCGCAGGGATCAATCTTGGGCCCTTTACTATTTTTGCTATATATTAACGACCTGCCATCTTATGTTGAATGTTCGAAGCTGATCTTGTATGCCGACGACACTACTTGTTTGAATCAATCTGCAGACCCCGAACTCTTAAATACAAGAGCCAAAGAAGCCGATACTAAAGTATTGGAGTGGTTTAGTTGTAATAAACTCTCCCTTAACACTTCAAAAACCATCAAACAAACTTTCTCATTGAAAAGAGATTTATTAAATGATGCCTCCACCAAATTCCTTGGAATTAATTTGGACAGCAAATTAAATTGGCATTCCCACGGGACCTATATATCAAAGAAGCTGTGTTCTACCACCTTTTTATTACGAAATCTTAGAAAGTCATTACCTCAACTGGCTCTAATAACTGCTTACTTTGCACTATTTCACACACATATAACTTATGGTGTTTTACTATGGGGTCATTCCGCAATTACCAATAGATTATTTGGGCTTCAACGTCGTGTTATCAGGATTTTATGTAATGCAGGATATAGAGATGACTGTAAAGAAATGTTCACTGCGTTAAATATACTTACACTACCGAGCATTTTTATTATGGAGTGCATAAAATATGTTCGCAAGCACATTAGTTCATATACTACACACGAACAGTTACATAACTACCAAACACGTAATTGCCTTATGCTATATCCCTCTCAACATCGCATATCAAAGTGTAGAAACGCCTCCACCTACTATGGTCCAAAGCTGTACAATTTACTTCCTTTAAATGTAAAGAATTTGTCAGACAAAAAGTTTTATAGCATGCTGAAATTATACCTACTTAAAAAGGCATTTTACAGTCTTGATGAGTGTTTGGCTAATAAATTCAATGACTTCGAATCTGTGATAGCATAATATAATTTTATCTTTATGATGCTGTTGAGTATTTTCTTGTTTTGTATTCTATTATGTTCCTTTGTACTTTAATGTTTTGTATAATACTACTCCGTTTTGTATTTTATTAATAGTTTTAATCTGTTCCTATTTAAAAAACAGTCAATACTGTCTTATATATTTCAAATTTTTAACCCTTTACACAGACCTCAGTCTGTTTATTTTATCTGTCTATAGAAATTGTTTTAAAAACATAACGTAAGATCACCAAAATTCATTGTAATATACTTTTTATAAGTAAACTTTTTGACGTGTGTAAACATTGTATGTAATAGCACAAATAAAGTATTATTATTATTATACTGAATACTTGTTGCGCTACTTTCTTGATGGAACCATATTTTTAAATTGGGTAAAGTAGAACACTTGTTTTGTTCCATAATTTTATTATCAGTTGCCTTACCTGTATATATATTGTAACATTTCATTATTTTAAATTAGTTTAACTTTGAAAATGATCCTAACCGATCGAAACACGTGTCAGGCAACTGATAATAAAATTATGGAACAAAACAAGTGTTCTACTTTACCCAATTATTATTATTATTATTATATTATTATTATATAATTTTGTTTTGTTTTTTTGTTTTATTTGCTGTCTTATCTATTCCATCCACCATGCTGTTTGTTTATTTCTCTTACTCTGTTTACTCCACAAACTTTTGCTGCGGCTTCTAGAGTTGCTTATTTTTGTGTTCACCTCTTTGTTTCATTTCGTTGTTTGTCTTGTTTGATTCCTTTCTGTTTTCTCTGTTATTCTGCTTATAACTATGTAGTGATCCTTCCTGTTTCTTCTTGCTTCTATAATTACATAGTCGATAATAGACTTTCAATTTCTACTACTTACTTCTCTTGTATATTTGTGTATTTTCTTATGTTGAAAAATTGTTTTCGTTATTATCAGGTTTTTCATTATGCAGCTAGGAACCGTTTAAGATCTCCAGCGACATACATCCCATGTACCTATTTTCCACATTCTATAGCTGCTATCCTCTGAATTATCGCCATTTACCTTATCTAAAACTCCAATATACTAATTTTATGCCTAAAAATTTCATGTTGCCTCGTGCAATACCCGAAATTCTCGAACTCTTTTGCCATAGTTGCTCTCAAACCTCTCATTTTGCATTTTGAAATAAATATGTCTACTTATTTCTAACAATAGTAAATTTATAAAATCTTTGAAGTCATGTACAAATTAAGTTCGAATTTGTCTGCACTTGTATGTGTGTATGTATATAAATGCATGTATTATGTTTAAATCTACATTATTTAATTCAGTAAACTAAGTTTAGCTTTGTAGTATGTTTATATGAGATATTTGCAATATTCTGTTGGAAAAAAAAAAATAAATGAATATGTTCCAGATAATTCTTATAAAAATTACATTGTTTATAATAACTATAATTTTCTAAAGTTTGAAACATTTATATGGTTTATGAGCCAGATTATTATCATGAATTATTTTTATAAAATTTTCAGTGTTTTAGGGAAAAGAAACAACCACTTGAGTATATTAACTAGAGAATTTTACCAATGCCTTTGTTTATTAGTCCTTTCACTATTAATAAAACCAACTCATCTCATAATTTAAAAATACGAAAATATTTTGTGAATCTACAATAATGAGTCTTACTTAGACTACAAAACAAATTAATTTGAAACAACTACTTCTCTGGCTAATACCTCGAAAGACATTGAATGATACAAAATTAATTTGCATGTTACAAATAGTACAACTATCAAAGCAAAACTAATTTGAATGAAATTATTTCTGTTGAATAAACTAATAAATGATAAAATGTACTTTAGATTGTTTAAATGTAACTATAACATGAAAAATTATGAACAAAAATTACCCTTACTTCATACAAGGCACTGAATCGCGCTCGCATTTAATTTTTATTTGTCTAAATCTAGGAACTTGATTTAAGTGTTGAAAACTTCATCAATATTTAGTTTAAATTTGTAAAAGGTACACATATAATAATATATTGGTGGTTTACTATTAGATATTGCAGATGAAACATATTATACACTAACAACATTAATTTATTAATTTTTCGTTCAAATATAAGTAAATTAAAAAAGTCAGTAAAATGTTTGATCTTATAATTTAGTAAACAAACATGATTTTTTTCGTTTTTATAACGCCAACATATTTTTTTTAAATAAGCACTGATTACATTTTTGTCTTTGTACTGCGACCTAGTAGTACTTGAATGCAGGTGAAAGTTATAAAAGTTCTTTGCAGAACAAATCTTTGAAAATCTGATAAGGTTGTCCAAACACGATTGTTGTTCCAGAAAAGTGAACTGTTATTGTAAGATCGTTGTGTGTTTGGTAAGATCAGCATACATTCATTATTGCATCAATGTCAAAAAAATGGTTCGCGTTGAATCCCACATAATTTAACAATGGATCAAAAGAAGACTAGTATTGATTTATTGAAGGAAATGCCATAATTATTTAAATTAAAGAATAAACCCCAACGACATTACGAACAGATGTTCGCTAATTAACGATGTCAAATACTGAAATTATAAATCTATATTTGCAGATAACAAACTAGCACTAACATCTAACTCCACTTAACGCGAAATTTATGTCCTCGTCAATTGAAACATTTTTCGTACAAGAATAATTTATCGATTCTCGTTGCCATCCATAAATATCAATGCGACGCACCCTCCTAGTTCAATTTTACGGTGTTACAACTCATACAGGGTTTATTTATAAAGCATTCCGCTGTATTTATAGTAAGGCAATAAAGTAGTCACGAACTGCGGCTAAATGAAAACTATTACACCTATCGAGCTGGTCTGGATCGAACAACCGCTCTAAAATAATTTAAGTTCACGTGCATAGCCATTATAAAATGAAGCCAATTAATCAAAGTGTATTAGCAGGTATAAAATTTAACAACGGCGTTTTAACGCACTGGCAATAAATATTACGAGCGTTGTAAATGGCATAATTAATTGCATATTTAAGTAATGATGATGCATTTCTGCATAAGAAATTCAATAATAAATCAGTGTTGGAATTATGCAGTTTGGGACACTGTGAATTCATAAGAGGCTTGGGTCGCTACAAATTTTGTAATTATGGTGGACCCAGGAATGGCGTGCACCTGCTGGGTATCGAAAATTACGTCGGTCCCTTCAGAGAAAATTGGTATTTCGCGGTGTGAAGATTGATTGCTTCAATTTTTTTAAGTTACTATACGTAGTGGAGTGGTTTCACCTTCATTTATATAATCGTCCAATGTTTTGACGGGCCGAACAAAAGAATTAATTAATAAATATTCAAGCACAAATTTTATGAAAATATTAACATTAATTGTATATAAATTTTGAACATACTTAAATTTAGTACAAAAAATCCATCGAAATAAAATGCTTTATTCGATATGACTGAAATTTATTATTCATGTTATATAATGTACCATAATATAACACATCATTTCAGTTATTATGGCCATTATTAATTGACAAGAAGTATATAAAACAGTAAAATCACAACATAAAAGCGAAAATATATTTTATTGGGGTACATTATAAAATATTTGTTACCAACTACTTAACATTAAAGGAAAGATTGTTGCAAAAAGAAGTTAGATCCATATCTAGGGAGGAAAAGGATAAATGAAACAGAGTAGAAGTGAGATGAAGACAAATCACAATACACGGAGAGAGATATGGGTGGGATGATTTAGAGAAGGGTTTGGAAAAAATAGCAGATACAACAAAAATCTAATAAAATTAGCACGAGTAATGGATAGATACGGAATTTCAAAGGCAATGAAATATAAGAATGATAGCAGTTTTGGTAATGATGGATTTTTACGGTTGGGCTTTGGAATATAGCTGGGATTAAGATACAAGCGCGGTATGTAGCAAATGGATTTCGAGGATTGGATAACTGGAAAGAACATTGTGGAATTAGCGGAAACGTGCATAACAAAGGAAGAGTGGGAAATAAATAAAAGGCTGGATACCAGGGGGCTTTAGGTGGTCAATGAAGAGGCAACAAAGTCTGCAGCTGAGGCAAGGGCGGAGGGTGGAATAATAATAATAATTATTATTTATTCGAAAATAGATACTACATAATACATTTAAATTAACATATAATATCTAATCACTAATTCGATACGTCAAATAAAGATAGACCATGAGTAGTGTTTTAAAATTAAGTACTTTCTTTAAGATTCGCAAAGTATAGCAGACCGTGTTTAATTTAGTTAATAAATTTTCTCAATGATGATTCATGTTAAGTTTATTATCTATTATCATTCCTAGAAAGTTAATTGTTAATTGAATTGTAAATTCCTCTCCCGCTAAATTTATTACATTCATATTATTTGGTTTGTTTCTTGTTTTGAATAGTAAGATATTAGTTTTTCACTTGTTTATTTTATTTTATCCAGTCTTGTATTAGTCTAAATATGGCTTGCATGTTGAACTAGTTTTCTCTCATTAGAATTGATACGAGAATACTAGTATCATCAGCATATGTTGTTATAAGACTATTGTTGTCTCTAGAGATTTCAGGAAAATCGTTAACATCATTGGCCCCAATACGCTGCCTTGAGATATTAATATTCTGGTATTAATAACACATGGTTTGGAAATATTTTCACTGACTTTTACTTGATGGTATCTGTGTTTCAGGTATGATTGAATTAAATTGTAACATACTCTTTGCATGCCATAAAATTCCAGTGTCTCATTGTGTCAAAAACTATAGAGAGATCGAGAAAAATTCCCATAGGCAAGTCTGAATTCTCCAAATTATTTGTAATTTCTGTCACATAATCATAAATTGCTGTGTTTGTGGACTTACTTTTAATTAATCCATTTTGTGCTGTATCTAAGAGGTTATTTTTTGAAGTAAACTAATATTTGCTCTGCTATAACTTTCTCTATAATTTTGGAAAAGACTGATAGTAATGCGACTGGCCTATGGCCTAAAATTAATAAACTTCCAACCTTATTAGATAAGTTAGTGGGCCTATAAGCTCATTTACAGCCGCCTTAACTAATTTTGTTATAATTTCATCATAAAAAGCCTCGTTAAAATATTGATTGAATTCGTCTTCCATACCTTGCATATTTAAAAGCTTATCGGATTTATTTGATTTTCTCGAAAGTTCATTAATTATGGTCCATGATGTTTTAGTTTTGTTGTCACTTAGCATTATTTATTTTGAAAGTTATTTTTTTTTTTGCTGACATTTTTACTTTCGCATATAGTGTACTTACTTGCTGCGACGTGAAAATTTTTAACTATAGATAAATAATCTAAGAGTGCTTTTGTACTTTACTATATCGGGATTATCTTTACCTTTAGAATTTTTACGTTTATTATGAAAGCTGACTTTTGGACAGGACCCATCCAATGCATCATTCATAAGGTTAATTTGCACAAGATTGATCAACATCATTAAAAAAAATATTTCTCCAGTTTGTGTATGAACTTATATATTGTACAAATTTATTAATATTACTTGTAACATTTTCAATACCGTTCGATTCTATCAACCAAGATATTTTTTGAAGATGATCAGAAATATGTGTATAAAATACACATGCTTTATAATTACCTACCATATTAGTTATAATATTGCTGATTCTTGTTTGATAATTTTGTGTTATACGTGTTGCTTCTTGCATGGTTGTTGTTGCATTATAAGATATTATTAAGCTATGGAACTCAATGGAATCATGTGTTTTACTATATAAATCGATATTAAGAGGAGCCCTACCGCTCGAACGCACGGCGAATTTTGCTCAAAACACGCATTGGGGCCTGACTCACCCGCGATAAAGTACGTTACATTTTCTAAAAATAGATTTTCTAGCAGTCTTTCCAATTTACTTAAAAACTCACAAATGTTTACCGGGAGCACGATACACTACTACTCCTACATATTTTTTAGACCATTCCACCGCTACACCTTCAAAGGATCCGCACGTAGCCATATTACATTTGTCCAATCTTTCCTTGCATTAAAACTCTGTGCGTGCAAAAATAGCAGCTCCTCCATATGCGGTAGTACGACGGTAGAGAACTGGTCTAGAATACGACGTTACTAATTTGAAATTTTGAATTGAGGTTTTCTTCAAATTGTTCTCGGTTTGCCAATGCTCGGTAAAAGCTAACAGTCGACACTCCTTATGACTGTGTTGCATATCGCTGATATCTAGCGTACTATTATTTATTGATCTTACATTATAGTGAATTATAGACATATATTTTTCATTTTTATTCCTAGTTACTAAATTTGTATTTGTGTTTTCTTGTGTTCCGTAAAAAAAAGAATACTTTTGAACTTTTAGGTTGCTTGGCCAATTGCTTCCATCCATAAATTTCTCATCGATTTTTTTTCATAGTATGCTAATCTTGGAACTGCTAATAATTTGTCATTAGTGTAGTGTTTCGCACTTTTCGCGCCAGCGTATTTAAATATATTATAATACCGTCAAATGTTTTTTATATGTTTCCGTGTTCGGCACATATGGAGTGCCCAATGCCGAACACAGTGTGTATTTAGTCTTCGCAGAATAAAGTTGAGTTAAGCAAAAGAAGTATTAAAGTTTATCCCCACAACCCCAATTGTATAGTGGTGTTCAAGAGAGGTAAGAACACAACATTGGCGACGAGGCAAGGCGAGAAGCGCGTGGGTGAAGAAGCTACCACGAATATAGTGATATTTGTCGGGCCTAGCATGCACGTGTGCGCAGAGGAAAAATGGCGAACGTTGGAATTTTGGTAGAATTCGATCCTCGTGTGCATGACTAGAAAATTTTCAAGGTACGATTAACGCAGTTTTATACGGCAAACCAAATCGTGGACGATGCGATAAAAAGGGCTCTACTATTGAATGCATTAGCACAGGATGCATATAAGCTGCTGGAAAACCTCGTTATACCGAATTCGCCCGAAGATTTAACATTTAACGAAATAATCGAAACGTTAAATAATTTTTATTCACAAAAGAAAAATATCTTTGCCGAAAGATTGATCTTTTATTCAGCCCAAAAGAGGGACGAATAAACAATAGTGGAGTGGTCCGCAAGAATTAAATCCTTAGCAGCGGATTGCAAATTTGGAACATACTTGGAAACTGCGCTCCGCGATAAATTCATTGTGGGAATGAAGAGTGGGAAAATTCGCGATAAGTTGTTTGTGGAGGACGAGAAGCTGACATTGGCGCGAGCGCTGGAAATCGCTCAATCAGCGGAGTCGGCAGCATCGCAATTTGGTGTCAACAGGGAGCAGCTGGACCACCTATCGGGAATCAAATCCGAACCTGGTGAATTGCAAGTGCACCGGTTGGAGCGGCCCCGCGGACGTCGAGGTCCAGGTCCAAATCCATCATCAACATCATCAAGGTGGAGCGGATCAGGCATTGAGAGGGGGACTCGCAATCAACCAACCCGTAGCCGGGATAGCAACCACACCGCAGCCGGGACAAGCAACTCCGCCGCTAGCAAGTATCACGCAGGTGACACAGGTGAAAGCGACGCAAGGGGGCCGTCGTGTTATCGCTGCGGAAGAACGAACCACAAGGCACCGAACTGTCGTTATCGTGAGTACACATGTAATTCTTGTAAGCGAAAAGGACATTTGGCAAATGTATGTAGAATTAAAAAAATGAATTTTATCGAGTCACAAAATTATACAGAAAATTCTTCATTATTTTCTTTGCGTACTATAAACGGCAGTCCAATTGTTACTAGTATTTTAATTAATAATAGACCGTGCAAAATGGAAATAGATTCAGGTGCGGCAGCTAGCGTCATTTCTAAAAATTTGTGGGATGAATTGTTTGCAGATATGCCATTATCGGAGACTAAAATTAATTTAGTTAATTATACAGGGGGAAAAATTTCGCCCGTTGGAATGGCTTCAGTTAAAATAACATACAATAATCGTACAGAGTTGCTAAACATTTACGTTATTAAAGGGGGTGGACCGCCATTATTAGGCCGAGATTTTCTAAACAAATTTAATTTAGGGTTCAGAGAAATACACTGTATTAAAGAGAATGAGATAATTAATAGCTTAGTTAGGAGGTTTCCGGAAGTATTTAGTGACCAATTGGGGACTCTTAAAAATGTTAAATTACAAATTAAATTACGATCAGGCTGCACACCGAAATTTTATAAGCCAAGAGCTTTACCGTATTCAATAAAATCCAAAGTTGAGACAGAAATTAATAGATTAGTGAATGAAGGCATTATTTCACAAGTAAAGTACGCGGAATGGGGTACACCAATAGTGCCAATTATAAAAAAAGATAATACTGTTAGACTTTGCGGGGATTACAAAATTACACTAAACCCTCATATTGAAATTGATAGGCACCCCTTACCAAGGATTGATGATTTGTTTACAAGATTACAAGGCGGTCAGAAATTTTCATAAATTGATTTGACCAATGCTTATCAGCAAGTTTTATTAGATAGTAGTTCTCGCAAACTAACAGCTATTTCAACGCATTTGGGAACATTTGTGTATAATAGATTACTATTTGGTATCAATTGCGCCCCTGCACAGTTTCAACATATTATGGATAAATTACTAGGTCATTTAGAGGGAGTGTGTACCTTTCTCGATGACATATTAATTACAGCACCTAATAAGCAGGAACATTTAAAAAGATTAAATCAGGTTTTAAATATTTTAAAGGAAAATGGATTAACAATAAAAGCGAGTAAATGTGATTTTTTCCAAGAATCATTGTCTTACCTAGGGTTTATAATAGATAAAGAGGGATTGCATAAATCACCGGATCGAATTAATGCGATTAAAGATATGCCTCCACCCAAGAATGTCACACAACTAAGATCTTTTCTGGGTACAATTAATTATTATCAAAGATTTGTTCCGAATTTACCTGATATTTTACATCCTTTGTATGAATTGTTAAAAAAGGGAAACACATGGTCTTGGTCAAAAAAATGCCAGGAATCATTTATTCAAATTAAAAATATATTAATGTCTAATAGTGTTTTAGCTCATTATAATCCAAATTTTCAATTAAACATAACTGTAGATGCATCTAGTTTTGGCGTGGGAGCAATATTATCACAAGTTTCTAACAAGGGGGTTGAAAAACCAATCGCATTTGCTTCGCGAACGCTTTCAGAGGCAGAGAAAAATTATTCTCAAATAGAAAAAGAGGCTCTTGCGATTGTTTATGGCATTAGAAAATTTTATCAGTATGTTTATGGTCGTGAGTTTAATTTATACACCGACCACCAACCATTAGTTGCAATTTTTGGTTCGAAACGTGGCATCCCTATTTTAGCAGCCAATAGATTACAAAGATATGCACTATTTCTTAGTGGATTTAAATTCAATATAAAATTCGTTAAATCAAATAAAAATTATGCTGATTTTTTATCACGTATGCCCATTGACAGTATTTTAGGTGAAACTGATGATATCAACAATATAAATTACATTAATTATATACAAGATGCTAACATAATGATAGATTTTGAACAAATTAAAAAGGAATCACTTAAAGATCCTATAATACTTAAAGTAAAAAATTATATAAGTAACGGTTGGCCTGATAAAAATAAATTAGATATTTACTTAAAACATTTTTACATCCGAAGAAATGAAATAACAATTGAAAATGAAGTTTTATTGTGGGGGTATAGAGTCATTGTACCAGAAAAATTACGTAAATTTATTCTAACCGAATTACATAACACCCACCAAGGGATCGTGAAGTCAAAATCATTAGCTCGATCGTACGTGTGGTGTGATATTGAGGAAATGTGCAAGCAATGCGAAATTTGTCAGGAATTTCGAAATCTCCCTGACAGAGCTCCATTGCAAAGTTGGCCTATAGCTAAAAGTGTATGGGAAAGGTTACATATTGATTTTCTAGGTCCATTTCATGGGAAACATGTTTTCGTTATTTGTGACGCATTTTCAAAATGGGAGGAAGTTTTCCTGATGAACAATATAACAACACAAAATACAATTGATAAATTAAGGGAAACATTCGCTAGATTTGGTATACCGAAGATCCTAGTTTCAGATAACGGTCGGCAATTTACATCACAAGAATTCCGCACATTTTTAGAAATGAACAATATTAAATTTTTAACTTCACCACCGTATCATGCTCAATCAAACGGATTTGCTGAAAGTAACGTAAAATCGATAAAACAATTTTTGCATAAGGAAGCTAAAAATTTTAATAACAAAGTAGCTAGCAATTTTAAATGGTCAATAAATAGATTTTTGTTAACCTATAGAAATACAGAACACTGTTCAACCGGAGAAACACCAGCTCGTATTATGTTTGGTCGACCAATACGAACCAGACTTGATTTTTTAAAACCAAATGAAAATTATAAACCTACTAAAAATTTAGAAGAAATTAGACAAAATTTACAAAATGTACAAGTTCGTAATTGTCGAAATTTTAGAGGGCAAAGAAAAGTGTTTTTCCAGATTGGACAGGAGGTATTAGTAAGGGACTATAGGCAAGTGAAACCAAAATGGGTGAGTGGTGTGATAAAGAAGAAAGTGGGAACGGTTATTTATTACGTCAAAGTGCGCGATAGTGAATTTTTGTGAAAGCGCCATGTAAACCAATTATTAGCCACAGGGAGTGAATTTTGTAAAACTAATATTAGGGAAGACATTTCTGAATCAGATTTAATTATGTTGGACAATCCAGGGATAGATACAACAACGGTAAATTTAAATAATACTGAAAGCAAAACAGAAAAAACGGAAGTTGCTGAATCTATCTCTGATACGCCTCAATCAGTATTGGAAGATGCACCTCAACGGCCACAGCGAAATCGTAAACCTCCGGAGAGATTGCAGGTCCAATTCTGATTATATAAAATTAAATATTAATTGTTATAATTCTATGTAAATGGTTGTTTTAAGATAAGACGGGAGGAATGTAGTGTTTCGCACTTTTCGCGCCAGCGTATTTAAATATATTATAATACCGTCAAATGTTTTTTATATGTTTCCGTGTTCGGCACATATGGAGTGCGCATTGCCGAACACAGTGTGTATTTAGTCTTCGCAGAATAAAGTTGAGTTAAGCAAAAGAAGTATTAAAGTGTTATCCCCACAACCCCAATTGTATAGTGGTGTTCAAGAGAGGTAAGAACACAACAATTAGGAAGATGGGAGCTGAGTTTAGCAATGACGGTACAATAATTGAGAGCAAATCTCAGGATAAGTGAATAAAA
Source organism: Ontholestes murinus (assembly GCA_963969525.1). NCBI lineage: Eukaryota > Metazoa > Arthropoda > Insecta > Coleoptera > Staphylinidae > Ontholestes > Ontholestes murinus. Next base: position 15,173,642 of record OZ018398.1, read on the forward strand.
AGGGTAGAAAGTGAAGGAGTGGGAAGAAGAACAGGAGATATTAAACAAAATAAATTGGTTACATAGTCATCAGGTTTTTTTTAAGGAAAGAAGTGAGAAAAAAGGGAGAGGAAGAAGTAATAGGATCAGACCATTTACCATGGAAAGTTGAGATACAAATGGGCAAAGATAAGGAAGCAAAGCAAAAACAAGTATGTGAGAAATTGAAGAGTGGTGTAAAAGCCATTAAAGATATGAATAATAGGATAGAGAAGTTTATACAATGATTGTTACTGAACGAAACACGTGTCAGGTAAGTAAAGACCACACTAAGGAACATAACAAATGTTTTTCTTCGCCAAATAGGCTAGAGAAGTTTCAATGGAATGAAGTTAGATCAATGGAAGAGTTGAAAATGTAAAGAAAGAAGTGAAGAATTAAGAATGGGTAGAAGCGAAGCAGAAATGTGGAATATTCTACAAAAATGGGTGGCAGAATGAGATAATTAGGAATGCCTTTACAAGAAAATACAAGAAAAGACAAGAAAAATAATTGTAATGGGGGTGGTTGAAGATTTTACAGAGGAAGAGATGGAAAACGGTGAAATAAAACAAGGAAAAGCAGCAGGTATGGATTAATTAAAAGCTGAAATGTGAAAGTAGAAAGTAGAAAGGGAGGGAATCAGATGTGGAGAGGGGAAACTAAAATACCGGTATTCTGAATTAGATTAGAAAAAAGAAAAGCATACATGCTGACATATGTGGATGATTATGCCAGATAGCGAAAGTTTTGGGAGGAATGAAAGAAATGTTGAAGAGAGTGGAAGGATTTTTGGATAAGAGAAGACTATGTGTGAACGTATAGAAGATGAAGTAGATGAGGTTTTGGAATAACGGAAGGGAGAGAAGAGTAAGAGAATTATAAATGAATGGTGATTATTTTCCCGGATGTGATTAGCGAAAGTTGATTTATTGACTGGCAATCAGCGAAGAAGAGGATCAGCGGATTCGAGTGGAAGATACATTAGTGTAAACTCCGTCCTTCTACATGTATTCAAAATTATTTGTATATGTTTAATTGTGGACGCGTTTCCTTTTTATATAATGAAGAAGGGGGCACGATGACTTTGTTTTACCTCTTTATTTAAAATTACATGTTGACTAACTGCTATTCATTATAAAACATACAGTGTTTTAAAATTACAAAATCTAATCTATTTACACAAAACAGTTAAATACGTCAATCTGGTTGTTAAACAGGGAAATTCCAGGATTAGTCTTGGCTTTAAAAATTTCAACTGTTTCTAGTAAATCCATTTTGCGCCTTTTATCCGTTAAGTGGATTACTGAAAGCACTTTTTTTCTGAAAGGGTGATTTTTTTCCAGTAAATGGTTTGCAAAGGTTGATGTACTCTTCTTATGACAAAATGATTTTTCATGGTCCATTTCGTATTCATATCAAAGAAAAGATTAAAAAAATATTCATGTACCAAAAATAATGACATTAAAGTGAAGTCCGTTCTTTTCGAGTTAAGAAGTTGTCCTTCCAACATGTTGGCCGGAATCGCTCGAATTTCTCGAGTGATATCATTGGACAGTTGATGAATGGTTCGTGGTTTCTATAAATACGTGGGCCTTTAAATACATTAACAGAAAAAAAATCACAGGACGTAAGATCAGGCGATCGCGAGGACCACTTTATGTTCCTTCGTAGCGAATTGAGTCGTTCTAGAAAATGTTCTCTCAAAAATGCTTTAGGCATCCTTGAGGTAAGATAAGTTACTTCGCCTTGCTGAAAAAACACTCTTCTAATGTCAATATCACATTTTGTCAACACTGGAAATAAAAAATCACGCAGCATGACAGTTACTGTGCTCTCCTTTCGGAAAAAATAGGGGCCGTTAACTTCGAATCTCCCAGGTGCACAGCAACATTTTCAAGGGTTCTGACACTTCTTTTTCCATGCGTCGTTGAAGCATGGAGTATGGAGTATGAACTATGGAGGTTCTGCACCCAGTTCCGATGTAAGTCTCGTAAACAAATACGCGTTGCTCTAGCGTTTACGGTTCCATAACGAATAAAACAACAAAATGGGAAGGTCGGGTGGTCACAAATCAACCATTCCGAAATCGTTAGGTTCCCCCTGCGCTGAGTTATACGCATTCCAAAAACATTGTACTTCTGTAATATATGATCTGTCTAGAAGTTTTTTTTGATGTTCTTGAATGGATTTTTTTAATGGTGTGGTAATATACATACAATTCAGAGACATTTCCGTTCCAACTGTCAACAACAAACAAATGGCAACAAACAAAGCCACCATATTATTTAAAAAATGTATTGAAATTTTAAATGTATATTCTTCACTTGAAGAAGTCACAGGAAAGCGAAACAGTTGTGATGAAAACGATGGTAGGGCAAATGAAAAAAATTTTGACGATTTTATACCACTATTCATTGTATAATATAGACAAACAATGTTTACAATATGTTATCAATTTTTGACATTGTAAACTTTGTTTGTGTATATTATACAATAAATAGTGGTTCATTTACCCTTTCAAAACAGTTGTATTGATGTCACATCGTTTTAATCTCTATCATATTTAGCTGACCTAGAGTATAAACTTATTCTCGGAATAGACGACCTGAATTCAAAAGGCTTCTACCTAGAGTTCAAAAATAGAATTTTCAAAGTTAATACAGTCCAAATTTCAAAGCTAAATATTGGTTCAATTTTAATATGATTATACTAATTTTGCTTCTTTCAAAACGTCTTTTGATATTATTTCTAGCGTACCGTAATTGCTACAGAAGTTATATTTTAAAACCCTTGGTGGTAAATTTATAATTGAGAATGTACTTTTGTAAGAACATATAATAATACGTTTAATAAAAATAATTTGCCAAATTGTACGGAGAATAGAATAACTAGCCCCAAGTAAATTAAAAATATTCAGTAAGCTCCTGGATGATATTATTTTAAATTAGTCGGAGAGATACAGTAAATGTGTTACTGATTTTTAAAAATTAACTTATCATATATCTCGTAATAATTCCACATAATACGAGGGTTCCCCGGAAAGTAATCCCCCTTTGCACCGTGCGGTGCGCTGGTGAATAGAATTGCTACCTTCCCTTACATAATCCTATCAGGTTATGGGCCCAGGTCAATCGGACAATATGTGTCCTGAGTTTGTGATTGGGGTATTTCTGTAAATCGCGAAATATTCGAAAAAGTGACGTGCTCACGTGTTAAAAATGGCGGTTAAAGTGATCGGTCGTGAAAATTATACGGAGTGGTGTTTCGCCGTTGAAAAGGTTTTGGTTTTATAAAGACTGCATGTCTAGACGGTGCAGTAACACTAGTCAAAGCAAAAGCAAAGTTAATTTTAACGTTGGATATATGAATTTTCGTGTATATTAGAGAAAAGCAATCGTGCAAAGATGTGTGGGATGAGAAAATGTATGAAGATAGTGGATTTACAAGAAATTGCACTCCTGCGGAATCTAATCTCTATGCGCTAAGAGAACTGTAGTTCAATGGAAACAAACGTGACGCAAGTAATCGAAACTTCCAGAAAATTAGACAGGATTCAAGATTAGTGAAGAATAGATCGGCTCACTTCTTTTGGCGGGCTTACCAGATGTTCTACGCCGATGATAATGGCCATTGAACACTCGGGGATTGCAGTGACCGCTAACCAAATTAAGATGAAGTTACTTGACATGGAAATAGATGGCAGCGTAAATGGGGCAGTTGGTGCCTTTGCAAGCAAAATAAGGAAACCAAGAGATAGTAGCACAGGTACCAATAAGAAATACACCTATACACACAGAACATAACTTGTTACAAATGCAAACAAAAGGGACATTTCGAAAAAAAAGTGTTCTTATAACGAAATAATAATAATAATGAAGATGGTTGTCGAATTTTGAATAGTGCAATTAACTAGTTGCAACAGCTGATTTAAAAAATAACATGTACAAATTAAATCTAAACAAACCTGAGGAACATTTTGTGGCAGCTGCAGTGGACTCAAAAACATGGCATAGGCGATTCGGTCACACAAATTACAAATTACTTACAAAAAATGTGGTTAGTGGCATGGATTATCAAGGTAACTTTACTAATAAGCAATATTATAGAATGTATTCAGAAGGAAAACAATGCAATTAATCATATAGGGTCACGTGCCACACCGTTACTAGAAGTCACTAATACTGATCTGTGCGGGCCAATGGAGATTAACTAGCTAGGTGGTTCAAGATATTATTTTTTTAAATAAATAAAAGCCAGTTTGGAGTTAGCTGTTAGTAAGTCTGCATTTTTTACGAACCGATCCGGATTACATCAAGTAATTACAAATTACAACAAAAAACAAACAAATGTTAAAATCAAAGCTCTTTGAGAAGGCAAATTTTGTGGTTTATCATTTGAAAAGCTTTTAATTGATACTGAAATTATTCATCAAAAGACGAACACCTCAACAGAACGGTATGTGTGAAAGAATGAATCGGACACTAGTAGGAAAAGCTCGTTGCTTGTTAACCGATATAACCTTCTGGGCTGAAGCTGTAAATACAGCTGCATACCTCAGAAATAGGGCGATAGAATAATATCTAAAGTAAACACTTTATTAATTATGATGGCAAAAACAATCTGATGTAAGTAATCTTAAAATTTTTGGAACCGAGGTTATGAAAAAGGCGGAAATTTGACAAAAAATCAAATTGAGTGATATTAATCGGTTTTTGTGAAAATATAAAGGGTTTCAGATTACTTGTTCCAATAGCAAAGTCAATTGTCACAAGCCGTGACAAAATAGCAAATGAAATAACATCATAAAGAGCAGACCCTTGTAATTTAACCTTGGAAAACGTCTTACAAAGAAATATTGTCTTCCACCTTTAGTGGAGGACATGAATAAAAGCAGCAACATCATGGAGGAAAATGAAGTATTTTCAGGCAGCTCCAGTTTGATCCACAAGAAGACTTGTATGACATGGATAGTTCATCTCCGCAGGAAGGATATAATGAAGAACATCCAGGCCTGTAAAGTGCCAATGGGTATTCAAGAAAGAGTTTAATTATGAAAATAATGTGCAATACAAAGCTCGGTTAGTGGCCAAAGGTTATACCCAAAATCCAGGAGTGGACTACGAAGAAACTTTTTCACCTGTAGTAAGACACTTAAAGTTCATGTTTTTATTAGCACTGACAGAGATGTAGATGTTATAGGGGTGGCACCAGCGCCTGTTCCACCGCGACCTTTTCAGATCTATTGTGGATCCTTATTTGTCTCAGATGACCAGCTCTAGCTTTGCCTCTTTAATTAGTCCTATTAGTCCTGCCAGAGGGGCTTGGGTATAGGTCTCCGCGCTTGGGTTTGTAGTGCCCAACTTTTGATATCTAATCCTTGCTTGGCCCTCGTAATGGCATAGGATGTGAAACAAGTCCTCTTCCTCTAAGCAGAATCTGCATGGTGCTTCTTTTACTAAGCCTATTTTGCTCATATATTTGTTGAGCTTGCAGTGTCCTGTCATCAGACCTACTATTGTTTTAACCATTTTCCTGTCTTGGTTCAGAAGTTCGGTCGTGAATTTTGGCGATTGTTTCTTAAGGAACTGTTTCGCCTGTCTCCTAGTTATGACATAGCTACACTGAGGAGCTGTGATATAGCGAAACACGTGTCTGCAGGTAGTCATTGCATAACACTTTTCGAGAAGCGATTAAAAATGATAATACCACAAAAATTGTTACATCGTGCTGAATATGATTTCAGACATGTAACGACAGTTAACAGTTATGTCATTCAATGCTCGGTGGTGCTTTGGTACGGGAAGTAGTTGTTTTAACTGTTAACTGGAGTTTTTACATTTATTGTAAAACACAAGTGCAGAAATGCTCATGGAGATCATATTTATCTGATTATTAATTTTCATTATTTATTTTTATTTTTCATAAAACACAAAGAAATTTTACCTTTGACACTTAATATATACTTAAGTTCGCGGATTTGTATGTCTAATCAACAATTGTAATGATAATCTTGAAATGTATACACATTCTTTGCCGCAAGTACGAATTATTCAAAACGGTCTCGGGCGTAAAATATGCTAAATTGACAGGTGTACAAACTGCAACTGCACCCACACACTCCAACATCATTTTTATTGCGGCCCGGCGCATAAATTGCAGTCCTGGCACACTGCAATTGTTCTTTCTCTGATTTTAATTATACCATACGTTAAATTTAACATTGTGCATGTGTATGCAGAATAATGCATACATTTGCATACACACAGGTCTGATGACTGCTTCACTTGATACGCTACTGACGTTTTAATGTGATGCAGGGGCGTACACACGGCTGCCCCGAGTGCTCGTTTATAACAGCGGGAGATTCCAATTCAGATTTTATCAAATTGAATTAACATCAGGTTATATGGATTACGATTTGCGGCTAACGAACATGTGCTGTGTCTAATTGCAACTCTTAAAAATTGTAATCGGATGACGAAAACATTTTACATAATCTTAAAATTGTGATACACATAAACGAGGTATAAGTGATGGAAGTACAGTAATCCACATTAAATATGAAATTGTGAGTCACGTTGTCTCAGAGGCCATAATATGTTATGTAAGATAAATTTCATTTATATATTCAACACTTTTAATGCTACTTTCTTGATGGAACCAAATTTTTAGATTGGGTATAGTGAAACACTTGTTTTGTTCCATATTTTTATTTCATTTATTGCTGTTTAAATTTGTTCTAATTATTAACATATATTTGTTTATTTTTACTTGTTTTCTAAATAAGTGATAAGAAAAAGTAAAACTGTTGAAAGTAATTGTGTCTCCTTTGTCATTATATTCAAGATATAAGATAGGTATTAGCCAGATAAGTAGTTGTTTCAAATTAATTTGTTTTGTAGTCTTAGTAAGACTCACTGTTGTAGATTCACGATATTATATATTTAAAAACTACTTAACACAAATAAAATTATTGCATCAGTATTTAATACATTTTTTCCAAAATTTCTAGTAGAATTTTGAATGCTTTACCAGAATCTGACAATCATCTTGTAATATTAATATGTAGAAACCCTCTTTCTTAACTCTGATGAATATTTCAAGTTTTCTGAGATTTCTGTAAATTCTGTGAGAAATGTTATATGTGGCAAAAATAACAGTAAAAATAAGGATATTTATGGTTCCCGTTGTGATGTTGTTAAGGCTGTACTGAATACAATTATATTACCATTAACAAAGCTGTTTAATATGTGTATTCGAAACATTTTCAGATGCTTTCAAGAGAGGCTTAGTAATTCTAGTGTATAAGAAAGATGCGATAATTTCAGACCAATCTTGTTGCTGCCTATTTTTAGCAAAATTTTCGAAAACATTATTCAATTCAATTGATTGAATATTTTAAAAACTCAAAGCTTCTTCGAAACGAGCAGTTTGGTTTCAGAAAAGGACGATTGACAACTGACGCAATCTTAAACTCAACAGAAATGGTATTAGATTGATTTTAACAAGGCTCAATACCTAAAACCAGCTTTCTAGGCCTTTCGAAAGCATTTGATTGTGTTTCTCATAAAATGTTATTATGAAAGCTCTACTCTTATAACTTAGACCCAGACAGCTGTCGTTTAATTAATTCATATATTTCCGTAAGAATACAAAAACGTAATAATAAATAATAATATTTCTTCTGCCCTACGAATAAAATATGGTGTGTAGCAGAGTTCAATTCTCGGGGCCATTGCTATTTTTGATATAATAAGTTTTTCAATAAGAGGTTTCATTTTGATATTTAAAAAGAACGAGTATATTTTAAGAGAAATCAATGGATATTTATTTCATTGTAAAGAGAAAGGAATGCCATTAACGATGGAAAACTATATCAGCCAAATGGCCACCACGACTACAGTAGCAGCACCATATCCTTTTCATGAAATTTTCCATGACCAATTCGCACATTTACGGCTGTATGTCCTCGATAACTAACCGAATTCCATCTTTAAGGTCTTGAATCTATTGTGGAGCATTGGCATAGACCTTATCTTTTACGTGGCCCTAAAGAAAAAAGTCTAAAGGTATTAAGTCACCAGATCTCGGGGGCCAATTATAATCACCTCTTTGCGAAATAATATGGCCAGGAAACTTTTTTTGCAAAATTGCGACTGTTTCGTTGCTTATGTGGCACGTAGCGCCGTCTTGTTGAAAATAAACGTCGTCCACATCAATATCTTCCAATTCCGGCCTTACAAAATCATTAATCATGGCTCGATAGCTCAATCCATTTACCGTAACAGTTGCACCAGCCTCATTTTCGAATAAGTAAGGTCCAATCACACTGCCAGTCCAGAAACCGCAGCAAACAGTGACACGTTGAGAATGGAGAGGCTTTTAAATAAGCATTCTTGGATTTTACGAGCCCCAAATGCGGCAATTCTGTTTATTCACGTAGCCTCCGAGGTAAAAATGGGCCGCATCACTGAAAATGATTTTTCGATGGAAATCCGGGTCATTTTGATGCATTTCAAGAACCCAATCAGCAAAGATACAACGTTGCTGGTGATCAACTGGCTTAAGTTCTTGTGTTAACTGAACTTTAAAAGCCTTCAAACCTAAGTCTTTATGCAAAGTACGGTATATTGTCGTTTTTGGAATGTCTAATTTCAAAGATAGACGAGTAATCGACAAACCTGGGTTTTCGTGAACACTATTGGCTACAGCATCAATATTCTCAATTGTTCTTGAGCGACGCACACAGTTTCGATTCTTCACATCACTAAGTGGTCCCAACAGCTCAAATTTTTTAACCAGTTTTGCTATTGCTGGCCGGGAAGGTACTTCACGGTGACCCAAAATTGCTTTAGTTTGTGACTGCAAAATTTTCACCATTTCTGTAGTGAATTTTAACAATTTAAATGCGTTTTTGAAGCGCGTATCGTTGGATTTTTATTAATGGCGTAGTTTTTACTTGTCAAATATCAAAAGATGACAGCTGCCCAATAGCAGGCTATTCAAAATGAAACCTCTTATTGGAAAACCCTTTATATTAATGACTTGGTAGTGCGGAAATTATTTTATATACCACACTAATTAATACATCCAAACAGCTGAATATTGTATCCGAGTCACACAATGAAACACTAAAAATGGTCTCATTGTGGTTCCTAAATAATAGGCTTTCAATAGCAGCACATCAACAACACTAACTTTTTCTCTGACAAAGAATAGACATAAAGAAGAATCAGTTAAATTCTTAGGTGTGCATATACCTTAGATACCCGATTAACATGGGCAACTCAAGGCGATGCTCTGGCTAGCAAACTATCTTCCAACATTTACGCAATCTATCAAAAACTGTATCAACAGACGTACTTCGAGTGGTTTATTTCTCTTTACGCCAGAGCCACATATCTTATGGATTGATTGGGGTTATTCGGCGATAACGCATCGTATGTACAGCGGAAAAAGAATCGTATTATTTTTACCTTTGGGTATACAAAAGACTGTCTTCAAGTATTTATTGATAAGCACCACGTTGCCCTGTCTATACATCGTTGACTGTAAAACATGTACTGTTAAACACCAATAAATATTTGTATTTGCATTTTGTATTTAAATTTTAGCTAAATAAAACCTAATTTAAAATTTTATTTCATATGCTTATAAACCTGCATGCAGAGATGCAGTTTATGGGCAAGTAGTGGCGTCAAAAGCAGTAGTTTTGACAGTATGCCGTAATTTTCATATGTGAGGCATCTAAAATGCCGAGCTCTAATTTTAATAGTCGTATTAAGGTTTTGGGCGTGGGTTTTGAATGTCAGTTTTGGGCCTAATATGATTCCAAGAAAATTACAAGAAGAATATAGTAAAATGGAATATTTATTAAGGGTTATCAGTACACGTGAAATATAATGAAGGATATGAGATTTGCTCGTGAATTTTATAAACTACCATCGTAAGTTAAGAGTCTTGTGCAGGGTGGAGGGGATGTACTGCCAAGGTAGTATCATCTGCGTATAGGAGCAGGAGTAATGTGGTGAAAAAAATCCGTTGGATTACGCTTTAACAAGGCCAAACACTCTTTCGAAGTGGTCACACGATTTCCCTTGTTGCCCATAGTCAGCAAACGCGGCACCCATCGCGCCGACAGCTTCCTCATGCCCAAATGTTCGTGCACGATATTTTGCACACGTTCATATGAGATGCCCGTTACCTCTACTATTTCGCGCAACTTCACTCGTCGATCGGCTAACACGAGATCATGGACTTTGTCGACCATTTCTTCATTTGTGGCCGTTTTTGGACGTCCACTGCGTGGCTCGTACGGCCACGTTTGAACTCGCTCACCCAGAAACTAATAGTCGAAAATGAAGGTGTGGATGTGCCATGAACTTTCTGCAAAATATCTCGTATCTCCGTTGCCGTTTTCCCATCCATCCAGAAATGTTTGATGACTGCACGAAATTCGTTTTTATCCATTTTTGACAAAGTGTCTGACTTGCTTCACAAGATATCCTAGTAAACAAAAACGGAACGACGCACGTGTCTGAAAATTTGACAGCTTACCTAAAATAGGTTAGCCTTGACAACCATCATAACAATTTCACTATACGCGCGCCATCTCTTGCCCATTCCGAAAACTTTTCAATCTAACCTCGTAGGTTTTAACGAGATGTTCTATCATTTATTTATTAATGACAAATTTTGACATTTATTTCTTATAAAATGTAATAGATTTTTGTGTATTCTGTATATTTTGTCATAAATTATCATTTGGATGGCCATGGTGACAAAAATCATAATAAGAAGGGAGATGCGGTTATAGCTATTTTTATATGTTAATCTCTCAATTACGGTTATTCAATAGTAAGTAAATGGGCGAATTAATACTCTAGGAAAGTGGTATAACCTTGAGTAGGTCCGCTATTGGCAAATAATTGATAATGAAAAGTTACCCTTCGTCACTGAAGTTAAGTTCTACTTATTGTTAAATCCAGATTTTGTCTATCGTTCTCTGATTTGAGTAAAATGAAAGAATATAACCGCCTACAATCTGCATTATTTCTGACCTTACTTAGAAAACGATGATTTATATGCAAATATGGAAAATATACTGCCAGAAGTTGTGTAATTGAGACTTTTTAAATGCACAACAGTTATGATACACGCTGTTTAATTCAGGTTAGCATCAAAAACTATTGTTGGGGAATGTTTTTATCGAAAACTTTAATTTAAACAAGAAGCAATAGTTACACAATAATATATATAACCTATAACCTACGTATTCGCTGTTGCTGTTTACGCCCCTCCTAACACTTCTCGATCAATTTGTCGAAGCCGTTACGCCAAAAATCTGGTATCCAAGTTGTTAATCCAGTTTTTAAGAAGGTAGCGCCCTTAATATGGTTTGACAGAGAGCCGAAAAGATGGCAATTCGCGGGTGCAAGGTCCGAAGAATACGGCGGATGCTGAAAGACTTTCCATTCGAGCTCTTGGACTGCGGCTTTGACGACTTGTGCAATATGGAGCCTGGCGTTATCGTGAAGGAGTCTGGTTTGACCTTGTCGATAGGGTCTTTTCAGTCGTATAACTTCTTTCGCGCGGTGTAGGTTGGCTATGTAGAGTTCCTCGTAGACCATAGCTTTCCTTTCGAGCATTTCCGAGTGCACCATGTCCACCCAGTCCCATCAAACGCAGATCATGGTCTTCTTTGGATGTAGATCAGGCTTGAGTCTTGGCTTTGGCGTATCTCCTGGAGCCACCCACTCCTTCCTTTATCGAATGAATATTATACACTTTGTCAACCAGCAAAAAATCGTTTTAAAATAAAAGAAAATATAAAAACGCTACGAACTTGTGGCAGTCGGATACTCCTCAACATCTAAAATTCGATATTATTAGGGTTTTTATATAAATATAAAAATATAATATAAATACTCCGTAATTGCATTTGCTTTTGAAGTTGTTTTATTATCGGTCAATATATCAATATTTATTACTTTCTCTATATGAAATATAGGGAAAGTATTGTTTTCGTGAAAATGAATTAAATTTTTTTTAATGGAAATATCCCTCAGACCATTCCACTAATTTCTGAAAAAAAAGTGTCCTAAAATAATAATAGTATAGTTTTGTGTTTGCACTAAACTAAATTATTACGCAATTAAGATAATAATATTTTGTTCTAGTGTGCCAGTACCATACATTTCAATAATAAAAAAGAAATAGTGGCAGTTCCTCGCTAGAAGTTCTTTGGAATCTTGTAATATTAATTCATTCAGTTAGTCATTAATTTATTTATTTAACCCTTTATCCATTCGTTCGTTCATTTATTTATATTTCATTTATTCGTTCATTGATACAATAATTTTTATTTATTCATGGATTCATTAATTTATTTCACACAATAATTGAATCATCCATTCATTAACTTATTCATTCAATCATTTATCCTCACATTCATTCATTTATTAATTGTTTTTATAAACCTATATTTGACAATTCATTAATTTATTTAGTTATTCTATCAAACATTTCATATGATACACTAAAGATGAAGTATTAAAGGATTAAATTGAATGAGAGGCAAAATTTTTCTGACCTTTCCAAATTCATCATATTCTTGTTTGGATATTCGCATTCAAGTAAAGAAGAAAGCCCATATGGAGCCTCCGATTCATACGGAATATTTCTTTCTAGTGATGGGTTATGCAAGACCTGTGATTTCCTTCTACATAAGATCAACAATGCCGGGTATATACAGATTCCGTTATTCCTAATCATTCCCGACATACTAAAAAACATAAAGTAACAAGTTTTAATTCAATGATCCATAGAGCATGTATCTTACCCCTAAGCCCGCAATCCCTACACACTGAAATCAACACAATTAAACAAATAGCAGTAAATAATGGATATAAGAAAGAACTAATCAATGAACTTATACACAAATTTCAATTAAAACGACTACAAAAATATTTTTCTGCAAAACAGGTATCAACTGATACACAGAGTTTCAAATCAATTACCTTCTTTGGCAATGTGAGTTTCAAAATTAAAAATGTCCTCAAAAGATGTAACATTAATATTAGTTTTAAACCATACACCAAACTTTGCAATTTAATTTTTAACGGTAAAACCCAGATTGAAAACATAAACAAATCTTTGGTTTACAAGTTAACTTGTCCTAAATGTCAAAGAGTATACATAAGGCAGTCTGGTCATGGCTTAAAATTTAGATTAAAAGAACATGAACAATCATACAATTTAAAAAATAAACATTCAACATTTTCATTGCCTTACTTAATATTTTAGTTGACACCGATAAGGGTCTTTTAACATGTATTATTTTACTGGACAATAGTAAAGTTGACACACTAGTGCTGACTTTTTATTTTGCAGACGTTGTTTATAATGCTTGTTTAGATCAAATGACAATAAATCGTATTCAGCGTATAATCGCCGCATTTTACATTGTTGCACTCTCTATTATAAAATAATACAATCTCGTATGTCCCCCTATCTCTATTATAGTGTTCCGATCTGATGTAACAATATCAATGTGAGATTTAGAGGCATTATCTCACCACCATACCACAAATCTGCTAGTTTTGAGCGTTCATTTACTTACAATATATATAAACAAAATACCAATGCATCTAAAAAATCTTACATTGATTATTTTAAAAATAAAATTTGTAGTAGGTTGATGAGGAATGAGCTTTAACTATGTATATATATGTTTTTTGATTATATGTAATATATTTGTATTTAAAAATTATACCGTAAATTTAATTTTTTAATGCAGTGGAAGAGCAGATAATCTATCTGAACTCTAAATTTTTCATTGGTACAAAAAATTTCACATTGCATAAAAAATTTCGGAGAAAAAGGAATTTCATCGCAATTGTCGGGAAACGTTTTCCGTTCCCAAGAAAACAAAAGATTGGTAATTGTCAAAGTAAATTATTAGACGCCAGTAGCAGCCATAAGTCATTTTTGATAAACGTTCTAAAATGTTCCGAACTCAAGAGGAAATGGTTGACATGATATTTATTCTTGGAGAATGTAACAAGAATTGTTTCTTGGCTTCACGAGTGTACGCTGCGAGATATCCGCACAGGGCACATCCAAATGAACGTGCGTTTCAAAAAGTGTTGGAGAGATTTACTACTACGGGAAGTGTGAAACGGCCAAGGAGAGTTAGAAAAAAGGCAGTTTTTACCGAAAATAATGAACTGCAGGTTCTGGAGGCAGTTATTGAAGATCCTCATACACCAGTATCCGTCATATTAGTAGGAATCACGATAATTCAACGCGATCCGTACATCGTATTCTTCAAAAGTACAAATTCCATCCATTTAAGATTCAACTGCACCAAGAATTGCAACGTCAAGATTTTCATGCGAGGCAAGATTTCTGCATGTGGGCTATCAACAAAATTGAGCAAGAGGAATCATTTCTAATGCGCGTATTATTTTCTGATGAAACGACGTTCCATAGAAATGGGCATGTCAATCGCCACAACTACCACTATTACGCCGATGAAAACCCACACGCCATGCGAATGATAAACCACCAGCAAAGATGGTCGCTGAATGTTTGGGGGAGACATACTTGGAGAACACCTTTTGGGTCCTTATTTCATCGAGGGGATGATCTCTTGGAAAATGTCCCTCTAGCCACTCTACGACAGATAGTTTTCCAGCACGATGGAGCTCCTGCACATAATAGCCGTGTCGTTCGGGAATTTCTCGATGAAACGTTTCCGGACTCCTGGATTGGTCGTGGGGGTCCTGTGAGGTGGCCGCCAAGATCACCAGACCTCACTCCCCTTGACTTCTTCCTTTGGGGCCATATCAAAGACGAGGTTTACAGGACGGTACCAACTACTGTCGAGGATATGAGGGAGAGAATCCGCGCGGCTTTCCGCGGTATATCATCAGAAGTCCTTAGGGCAGTGCCTAGAGCCTGTGAGTTGAAGTTGTGGTTATGCCTCCAGCAGGAAGGTCGTCATTTCGAACATTTAGTTTAAGTTGTTAAATTTTCTTTATCTGCATTTTTCATATCATGTTGAATAAATAGGTACATACTATTATGTTGACCGTATTTGTGTTTTTGTTTTCTCATGGCACACTTGGGAACGGAAAACGTTTCCCGACATTCGCGATGAAATTCCTTTTTTCTCCGAAATGTTGTTATGCAATGTGTATTTTTAGTACCAATGAAAAATTTAGAGTTTTGGCTGTACAACGCGGTATTTTTTTAGGGGGGTGCCATTTGAAATTTTCGAAAAAAATGACAACATGCGAAGATCATTCAAAAATTATTTTTTTTCCCTAAATTACCCGAAAAAAAATTATGTGAAGGTATACGAGGTCTTAACCTGTACCTCAATTCAAAATTTAGGCGCCGGCGTCAATTAGTTTCTCTAGAAAAAAATCTCAAAAATGGGGCGCAATTTTGAAAGAAGGGGTTATAACAGCGAAACCGCTAAAGTGAAGGGTATAACATGTTAGATAAAAAAATAAGTACTCTCCGAGTACTTTCCAAATCTGCAATAAAAAATAGGGCATTCCTTTAAAAAAAACATAAGTTTGGTACGCCACTGAAGTACGGCACGCCACTGATGATTAGAAATATTTTTGAAACATAGCGACTGTAATTATGCACACTTTGCTTTTAGATTTTTTTCGATAGCTTTTATCGTAAAGGAGCTATGGTCCGAGGCGTCTTAAGTGCCACACCCGGTATATTCTTTCATCGAACAAAAAAGTCCACAGAAGACGGAACACTATAATTATTATAAAATTATTTAAGAGCACATAAAAAACTCAAAAGTGAAAAAACACCTTAATTACATTTATTTAAACATTTATTATAGCATTAACCATATACGCATATTCAATAAGTATTAACGCAACATAACATTAATTACTAATGATATTTATATTGATTATGCGTATCCAAATATTTTATCTAACATAGTATACATATTTACTAGTAATCTAATATCAGACCACTTAACAATATTAAATGTAAATTTGCAATTATTCAATAAATTACAATTCAATAATTTATAATAATTCAAATACAAACATGTATTTCCTATGAACTCTAAAACTCCCAGGTTATAAGGTTTTATTAAAATTCATTAACTTGTACCTGTACTGCAGGATATATAGGACTATCCTGTAGTACAATACATATGTAAACTCTCCAGCCCACGAAATATTAATTAAACCAATTTCAATTTTCAAACCAAGCAGTAAATTCAAATAATTCAATTTCATTAAAAACTAAATTACTCTTAAAAAATAAAACATTACTAAAATTTTGAGTGGCATTTTGAGTAGCATTGAGTGGCATCGGATATATTTGCAAAGAAAGCTCTAACGAATGCTTTGAAGGTATACAGGGTAACTGATGAAACTTTTAAAAATCATTTAATTTGATCATAATGATGGTTGCGACCGTTACTATGTGGTAATTCATAATGAACAATGAATAAAACACTTACTATGTTTTTAACCACTATAATTTATATATTATAATAAATTATAGTGGTTAAAAACATAGTAAGTGTTTTATTCATTGTTCATTTAATTTGATGTTTTATTTATTCAAATCGGATCAAAAATAAGCGAGATACAGCACCAAAGGTTTTTCGTCAGTCACCCTGTATACTGATAAATTAATCAACTGCCAACATTTCTTGATTCCTTTCACGAATCCATTATGTTCACAGTATTAACAGATTGCAATAATAAAATTTATAAACAATTACAGAGGAGAATGGTAATGGACGACCATTAGTTACTTACACTAAATTAGAAAATTCACAAATTATGTTAGCCCAAAATTATAATAATGACGAAAATATTTGAAACATATTTTCAAGTTTCTACTCAATCATAACCCGTGTATTTAAAATAATCCAATACTAAAACCCTAAGAGTTCAGGGAATTAATGAAAAAATTCTTATGTTTTAAAAGCCATTTAAAATTTTACTGTATTCTACAGTTATTCTTTGAAATTACCCCTTTATTTTCAAAATTTATAAAACTGAGTTTATACAAATTATTTAAGGAGGTATCCAAATAATTAAATTTTTTTAAAAAGCTGATTCGAAAACCATATTTGGTTTTAAACAAAGACTTATAGACTTGGAAACACTTTCTTCACGATTTAGTTTTATTTCGCTAGATGTACATTTCGAGTTCTATGTACTCATTATCAATAATTGACTAAATAAATTGTGAAGAAAGTGTTAGTGTTTGTTTTTCAAGTGCATAAAATAAATCTTCACGTAACTCAAACAACAAACAAGAACAAATTTCTAAAGACTTATAGACCTATTTTATTTATTATATAAATCGATAACCACATTAACGTCACCGTCAGTCAGTTCCACGAAACCTTACCATACTAAGACACCCTATTAACTCGCTTCACATTCCCTCCTACGAGTTCCTTAATGAAATCACCCAAGTTACTACTATATTCCAGCGTATACATAGCCTAAATGTAAAATTTGAAAACAATATTTTCAATGTAACGTAACCCTTCTGAATAAATGTTGCATACCTCGAAATCGCAATATCCCATCGAAACACCATTTAATCACACTACCTCAATTCATTAGTTTACATCTGGACAGTTTCATTAACTAGCAACTTAATTTTTTTTTCGCATAAAACAGAGAAAGGAGATCGTGCGGATTTACCCATACTTTTTACTCATATGTCTGTTTTATCTGCTATTATCTTGGCTATTTAATTTATTTTATTTTATTATACAAATAATCAATTTCCAGATTCAAAATAATTACGATTTAATTTTTATCATAATTTTGGCAATTAAATTGTAATTATGTTTTGGTCTTTGGGTGCATAAAAGGATAATTCATGTTTAAGTAGAAAATGTATTGGTTTGCAGATTTTATTGTCTTAAAATGGTAATAAAGTGGGCAATTAATAACATAACATAAAGATAAATATAATTTATCAACGCCCGCCACATGTTTGGTTTTACGATTGCGGATTTTTTTATAAAAAACTATAAACTTTACCAGAAAAAATAATACATCAAAAGTTCATTGACTTTTGGCATCATAAGTTCGTCAATAAAAATAATAATATTTATTGCTACTACTACTGCAAAGCAAGTAACCGATCAGTACAACAACTATAAAATTATAAGCAAATATTGTAAATATATGTAATCACATTAGCACGATATAATTATTTTAAGCAAATTTTAATGTATACAATAGTACGAGGATCTATTTAACAATTGGCTTTTTGTTACTTGAGTTTTTTCATGTAGATGCAGTATTTGTGTTTTTTACAGTGATATGAAAAATTGATATCGGCAAAAAATGGAATGGAAGTGAAATTACTTAGTGATTACTCTCGCCGTAGATTATCTAATAAATATTTCTGACGTTCTAGATATGTTTAGTAAGTAGAACTACTTCACAACTCGACTTAGTTAGCGCTTTCGAAATGAATCTGGCAGACATTCCACAAAACACGATCAATATAGAAAATAGCCAATATGAGAATATCAGAATGCTATTTGGTTTAAAACCACCTTTCAAAGAGTAATGGACAACGTACTATGTGTTTCCAAAGTGAAATCTGTTTAATTTATCTTAACGATATAACCTTCTATTCAACTTTCTTATAAGAAAACTTTCCGAGTTTAACAAAAGTATTCAAAGGTCTGAGAGAAAGAAATTTTAAAATACAGCCTGATAAATTTGAATATCCCATAATAACACCTGATAAAGTGAAACCAAACCTTTACAAAATTTCCTATCTTATTACAGTAAATGTATTAAAAACTTTATTAAATCCCCTACATCTTGAAAATGATGCAACCATTAATGATTGCCCCGAATTAATAAAATGTATTGATTATTTATTTATGTATCTTTGGTTTTATTTCTTGAAAATTATATATATATATACTCGATTTTAAAAGAACATGCGAGTACGTCAATTTGGTCGAAACAAGCACAGGTGGAGTTCACAATCACAAATTGCCTTCTTTCACTCAAACCCTTCCTTTTCTATCATACTAAGGGAGCAAATATCTTCTTGGACATTCAGAATTTTTTACTTACTTTTTTGTCTTATTTTTAGGAGAGAAGATGAGCAAGTAAAAGCTAATTAAATATATCCCATATTATAGAACTTAAACTTCATGAAAATTTTGATGATTTTAACAAATTTATGGTTTTAACAAATTAGTAATACTTCCAATTGAGTAAGCTACTATATCTTCAATGGTTTCAAGGGTCAACTGTTGATTCCCAGCAACTGTATTATATTCTTCGACGATGTTTTTGTTGTCTTCTTTAGGAAGCATGTGCTACATTGTGACGGATCCTTTGCAAATAGATACAGTTATGTAGAGAGTCTATGATTTATTCTCAGTCTAAAACTCTCATTTAAATATTCACATATTGAAACTATGAATTAGGAATCGCATACGGACTCATATTGAAAATAAATCCATATTTTAACGCAAAATCAAAATTATACATAATAATTCAAATGTCCCATTTACCCTTATAAATCTATAACCACCAAAATTATACGGCCATTAATTTTCCCATTAAGCCTGTTTTATCTTATTTAGATGCTTCGTGTAGGAATGTATCAAAATTGTTAATCAATAATCTAATAGAATTTCAATTAGAAATTCGATAGACTCAATTGACTGAAATTTTCGACTTAAACATTCCGAGAAATATAGGATTGGTGTCCTTTGATGTGAAGCACTTATTTCTAGATATTCCATCCCAGGATATAATGGGCCTTATTTAGAAATGACTCACATTAAAGGGTAATAATTCAGTCATCATCGAAAACATAATAACCCTCTTTAAGAATTTTTTAAAACAAAATTACTTCCAATTCAGTAATAATTTCTACAATTAAGCTAATAGTTTAGCAATGGAAAACCCTTTAAACCCACTTTCAGCTGAAATATTTATGAACGAATTAGAATCCCAAATTTCCAAACACCCACTTGAAAAATGCATTTACTGGTACATATATTAGAAACATTGGTAGCAAAACAACTATCGTGAAGTTTACTGCAGGTCGATCAACAATAACTAATTTATTAGAATTTGATATTTATTGATAGTCTATACTGATTTCTCTATTGATGATTTGATTGCGTTAATAATATATTAATAGCTAAGCTAGTGGCCTATGGTTTTAATCACCAATTGCTTGCTATTTGCGGATGATATTAAATTTTTTAGAATTATTAACTAGTTCCTGATTTATGTTCTGATCATCTTGCCATCCGTTTTCAAATAAAAATCCCTCTAAATCCTAATTTGTTTTATAATTTCAATAAATTCTAAATCGTTAAAATTCAACTAGAAGTATCAGAATACATTACCGCCAATCCCATGATTCATCCCAATTCTATCACCCACTTCAATGAAATCCTCTTTCTTCCATTATGCAAAACACCCTCAATTATCAAAACAATTCTATAAATATCCCCTCCCAAAATACATCCTTCGACTTATTAAATATAAGACAGTACATAGACATATAATTGAACACAACTGAAGTTAGACAAAAATTTAACAAAGTCATTAAAAGACTTAAAACTGAATTCAAGACGGAAGTTTGGATAAATACTTGCATTAAAATCAACGATACAAAGGGAAAAACATTTTGGTCTGAGACAAACAAATTAAGCAATTACAAAAAGACAGGCATCTTTGACCCGTTAACTAATTAGACCATCACATACTCTGATGTAATTAATCAAAAATTTGCCGACAATTTTAACAAGACATATGATTCAAACTATGACCGCATAAATTTTCAAAGAACTGGCACGTTAAATATTTTGAAAAAATGACTGTTCAGAACCGATGGACATTTTTATACATAACGAATACTTTGACGTTTTAAAGAAAGGAAAAAATACAGCGACTGGATATGGTAATATACACAGACATATCCTCAAATCTTTTGCATTCCATATACATGGCCACATCCTCGATACTATTAACTTCCTCTACAAAAAACAATAATCCCAGAAGTGTGGAAAATAGAAAGTATTTTGCAACACCAAACGCGACCAACCCCCTAATTTACTAACCATTCGTCCTATTAAACCCCTACCTGCTATTGAAAAATTGTATAGATCCCTCCTTAAAACTAAAATCCTTTCTCTAATTTCTTACCACATCCCCAATTATCAATTTGGATTCAATCAACTTCTCTTCCTCTAACCATCCTAGCCTCCAATAATCAGACTGCCCATTTCGAAGGTAGATCTTCTACAGCATTATTTCTTGATGTTCAGAAAGCATTTGATTCCGTCTGGCACCAAGGCTTATTATATAAATATCACCTCGTAAATATCCCTCCTCATATCATTTTTATCATTAAACAATTTCTCTTTACTCTAATAGATCCTTAAAAGTAAAAATTCACAACTTTTTCTCTTCTTCTTTTAGTCCCGAACAAGAACACCTTCAAGGCTCTCTCCTTTCACCTCTATTATACAACATTTTGAGCTTCGACATTTATAATCCTAATCCTCTTTACTACAATCCTTCCAAATGTTTCCTGCAATTTGCAGATGATACTGCCCTAATTACCCATGCTCCCACATTATCAAAAGCTCTCTAATTCATTCAAGAGCTTATTGTCTCCCTTCAACACTGCTTTGCAAAATGGCCTATTAAAATTAATCCCCACAAATCACAGCTCCTAATTCCATACCATCACATCAAGAATTTCCTTTACAATGTCAATTTCCCAAACAACAACCCCCCTCATTTTCCATTAAATACCTAGGCATAACCATAGACCTCAAAATCAATTAAAATAAACACACATCTGTAATTAAAAGCAAAACAACAAACAGGGCAAAATATTTTAGATGTTTAACATATAGAAATGATGGTATTACTAGTAAAACAGCAGTTTAAATTTACAAGATAATTTGTTGCCTATGGTTGTGCTCTCTATCTCAATCTCAGCAATCCAACCTCCCGCAATATTTATGTTAGCGATCGAGCATCTCTTCGTACCCTAACAAAACTCCGACATCCTCTAAATCCTTTACATAATCCTTCCAATGAACTATGATACTACCCTAATTATCCTCATTGAAGAACACCTCCGATTCCTATCAGAAAAATTTTCAAAAAATCCTTTCATCTTCCATATATTACGCCTATACTATATTTCTAGAAACCTTATATAAACCCTAAATTCAATAAATCTAATTCAACCATAAATATTTATACTACTACTACTACTTAAAAATATCCAAGATTGTCTAAACTTCAATCAGATTTGCAAAAATCGAAACTAGTCGGAATAAATCGTAAAAATTGTGAAACCAACCAAGTGCCTTTCTTTAGTGCCGTCTAAAACCTTTTCATCAACTGTTTTTTACAGGTTACTGACATAAAGTGGGTTATACTTAATTATGTTAAGGATCTGTCAAATAAAATAATAAATATTGTAAAAACTAATGAATTTCGCATCATATGTACTCACCAGTCTAAATAATTTAATAAATTAATAAATAACAAATCTCGTCTTTGAAATAATATTCAACATTGATTGTACATCGCCCATAAAGGTAATCAACAAGTAGTATACTGTTTCTATATTCAACATTGATTGTACATCGCTCATTAAGGTAATCAACAAGTAGTATACTGTTTCTATACAAAAAATAGTTGCCAGAACTTTTCTCGCAGATAGACTTGTTTTGGTTTTTCAAGTTAAAAGGCAGTATCCACTCCATGCTTGCATGTTTAAATTCCGGGGTGTAATGATGCACGTTTCATCAGAAATGACAATGTGACTTAAAAAATCATCACCCTTTGCTTGGTATCGCACCAAAAACCCTCTGCAGACAGCAAGACGGTTCGCTTTGTGTTCTTCTGTTAGTAGGCGAGGAACCCAACTTGCCGACAATTTTCGGTAACCCAACTCATTAAAAATGACTCATTAAGCGCTATCGTACGATATTTATATTTATTTTACTTTACAAAGTCCTGTTATATGAAAAACTTCAAAATACACATAAAAATAATACAAAAATTTAGCTCATAGGACTTGCAGGCAGAGTTCACGACGTGTTCTTCCACTCAGACCATTTTTGCTTCATGTGATGGAATTTCCTATCGACACAGCATTTTCACCTTTCGGTAATATTTTAGCCATTGCAGGCATATTTAAGTCCATTTTACACGGAACTTTTTTTTATTCCTACCTGTGTAGCAATTTCATATACAACAACTCGTTGGTCAGTTTCAATTAGCTCACGGATAGCATGAATATTCGCCTCAGTAATGCTTGTTCGCAATCGGCTGTATGATTCACCTTTCCTACCGTTGTGTGCCCACTTAATTTTTTTATGTCATTCGTAGACTTGAGTTTTTAAAAGCATATTATAAGCGACCTGTGCAAAATGTAATGATCATGCGTTGCTCAACAGATGTATGTACCTCGAGCTCAGAAATAGTGTTATCACCTTTAACAAATCCAGAGGTACCACGCGAAAGATAATTAAAAAAATCTAGTTTGGATTTGATCGAACCTCGTATTTGCAAATAACACCATACGAAACTGCAATCATTTGGAATAATAGTTGACTGTGGGTTCTTTCCCGGATAGCCTTAAGATTAATCTGTGCAAATTGTAAAATCCCGCTTTTCAAGGTATTGCTGGCTGTGTCTTAATGCTATTAATAATAATAATATTTATTTAATTGCCCAACAGAATATAAATTCCAAGTCCAGGCATATCTTTGACTAGGAATCGTGAACAAATGTTAGTATTGGAACCGCTGAAAAGTGTTACTTGATCGTGTAATGTTAGAAATTTGTGAAAGCAGAAAAGCACAAACCAGTCTATGTTAACAATTTTGTGTAATGTCTTAAGGCTAGTCATTTTGCGTCTGAGGAATAAGGAGTCTTCACCAATAAAATCTAATAGATTATTGTCGGATCCCTAGGGGCATGCACGCCTGGTCCTACTTCTCCTTTTTGTGTCCGTTGATTAATCATAATTTACAACATACACATATAAAAATTTACATATTAATTAGACTTTCGCAACTCTGGTATAATACTCCGTTTCGTTTCGCCTCTGCTTTGCTACCCATGGCTTTCTGGCGAAAGTTGCTTTTGCCTTCCATTTGCTCATGGACTCTAGCATTTTGAGGACCAGTGCGCCTCGGTGAGGGCCTACTTTTAAGCTCGCCAATTTACGCATTCTTCAAGCGTGTGGGCGATGTCGTTCCTCGCCGTACCCCGTGAGGTTCTGCGCCAGACCATGATTCTTTTGCCCATGTCCACTCCCTATCCATAGTCTGGCGTATGGGATGAACCTTCAAGTCGCTTCGCCCTTCGTTTACCGCCCTCACCACCCGCGCTGCCTTCGCCGCTGCCTCCAGAACCTGTTCGCTGTAATTCAGATCCGCCTCAATAGTGACACTGAGGTAGTTGTTAGGATTTATGACTACCTCTTGTTCCAGTATCACAATCACCTCACTCTTTATCCTTCCAGTCCTTCAGGTAACTTCGCTAGTGTATTTTCCTCTTCAGGGCGTCCATCGTGGTCCGTGGACCTTACTGAAGCCGTGCTGACGTTCTGGCAGCCTTCAGGTGGCCTCCAGTACGTCGCGTATTTTGTTCGCCAGCATCCCCTCTACCAACTTCGTCTTCCCATTTAGGAAGTAGATTCTTTGAAGCTAGCCCGGATCTTCGGTCGGCTTCCTAGGTTTTCAGAAATAGGACCAATGTGGCTCTCTTATATAACCCCGATAAAACGACCTCCCCGAGACATCTAATAAATGCCTCCAGCTGCTCACCTACCACTAGGTCGTCGTTATTGTATTATTGTAGGGGTAGCCTGGGGGGCAGTATTTACATATTACAAATATATATAAAAAAAACGTTTTTCTTATTTTTTTAAATTCTTTCGATTATTTTTATGTAGAAATTATAATGTGGCGACCAAATTATGGACGTGTACTGTAAATTTGATCGAACAAGAGAATATTAAAGCAGTTTGGTACATTAAATATTTCTAAAATCTCTTGCTTGACGAATTACAAAACAATATTTTGTAACTTCTCTAAAAGTTTTGACTAGCTCAATAACACTACCACTGACTATACCTGACTATAATTGGTGATCTAGTTTTGGTATACGTAACCACTTAGCATTTGCCTGTGTTTAATGGAAGGAGAAGGAATATTAAAGATTTTAAACCACCAAGCTTTCGGGGCGAAGAACTCACCCTGAAAGATGGTGTCAAATACTTCTTCTAGACAAAAAACTAAACTGGAATGCCCACCTGACGGAGAGATCTAAGAAAGTATGCATAGCCCTCTGGTAATGCAGACGAGCTGTTGGGAAAACATGGGGACTATCTCCAAACGTAGCCCTATGGATTTACACAACCATAGTGCGGCTAATATTAGCCTATACATCATTAATATGCTGAACTCATTGACGATGGAGACTTCTACTTCGTTATACATATTAAATCACAAAATTAAACACAATAATCATTTTGTTTTGTATAACCGTTATTTATTTATATGGTGAACAATGGTTTCAATATATCAGCGTATCATTTTCAAACCATAATAAATAAGAAACGGTTACACAAAACAAAGTGATTATTGTGTTTAATTTTGTGATTAATATGGTGGCCAAAAACGACCACGAAATCAGCCGCAAGGCTCCTAGACCACATTCAACCCCTTTTGGGCACAACAGGAGCCATGAGAACAATACCAACAACGGCTATGGAAGCCTTGCTGTACCTGTCACCCTTGGACATATTTATATAAAAACAGGCAGCAGCGGTGGCAATAAGGCTTCGAGCAACAAAGACATGGCTTGTAAGCAACGGAGGAAGTGAACACCACATGATCTTAAAGGATATAAGGAAAAGTAATCCCGAGATTATGATGCCGGTGGACAACATCCCTCGAAAATACATTTTCAACAGGAAGCTTCAAAAAAATCTGAGATTCGAAAACTCAGGAGTTGGAAGCAAGCACAAAGGCATCCACATATGCACTGTTGCCGCGAATACAAATAAAAGTTTCGGACCGTGGGACCCAGGCACCGAACAAGCGGCCCGCGCGCTCGAGCAAGAGCAATTAGGCGATAAGAACGTTTCACGCCAAAAAAGTGCAGTCTTTGTCATTGACCGCCAGATAAACACCGTGGGAAGATTAGCGGCAACAGGGAAAGTTATCACCTCCTTCAGATCAAGAAAGGACCAATGGGAAGGGTGGCACCCCCTACTTCAACTAGGAAAAAGAAGTTCCTCCACGAAAAACCGAGCACCCCGAGAGAGAAATAAAAAAGCAACAGAACTCGACAAGATATTCTCGCAACAACATATTATTATTATTACACTGTGTGTATAGTTAGAGATCCACATATTTACGTTTAAGTTCAATTAAATATTAATGTGGTCAATTCTCGAGTTTTAATGTTTTACATTTTTTGGTCCATCGGACCGGATTTTATTCAAAAAGTTTTTGAATGCCAGTGCATATCATAGTGTGAACGGTTCACGACTAGTCCGTTCGAGTAACAAAGACGAAGACCCCGGTTTCGAGACAACAAGCGAGGAAGGAGCCGCGCAGGTCATCAAAGTTAGCGGAGGCGGAACGTCATCATCATCGCCGGGTTGTTCAGTTCAATCCATTTCCTTTATTGCATATCTATATCGTGTTTCAAAATGGCTGAGATTTCTCCGGAACTTTCGTCACAATTAGAATTATTGTCACAAAAGCGTGCGTATATTCAACGAGAATTAAATAATCTAGAACAATTTGTTAATAACGCAACAGACGTTAACGATATTATTGAAGACCTCAAGTGTGACTTAATCGAAATTAGCAATTATATAGGCGAATATAAACAGCTTGAGGCAAGGGCATATGATCCCGATTTTAGCGATAAATTTGTAAATATTAGAAATTTAACAAGTAAATATCATGCATTGGCTCGTCGCGTACCTGCGTCACAGGAACCGAAACGCGGGAGCTCTGATTCGGGCAGTTGTACTGCGCAAAATATTCAGTTCTCAGAAGTTGCAATATTTAAAATCCGCCCTTCGCGGCAATGCCGCAGAAGTAATTAGAGGCTTAGAAGTAACTGAAAATAATTATACAGCTGCATTAGAAATTTTAAAAGATACATTCCAAAACAAGCGAATTATTGTGAATAGTCATCTTAAGGAATTATTTAATATACCAGTTATCGCGGAGAATGATTTAGAGTCTTATAGAATTGTTTTAAACACTGCTTCACAACATGTACGTGCATTAGCGTCAATCGACCGTCCTGTACAATATTGGGATGATATGTTAGTATATTTAATTGTTAGTCGTTTACCACCTACGGCGAGAGCGGAATGGGAAAGTAAATTAGCAGAGGACGAACTAGCTAGTTTTGAAAAGATTAAAAAATATTTAATTAAAAAATGTCAAATGCTAGAGGTAATGCAGGATTCAAAGATAAGGGTAGATAATAAAGGGACAACAGGTCCTAAATTTACAAAGGAAATTGTTTGTTTCATGTGCAAGCGCGATCATGCTATCTTTCAATGCGATTCATTTTTAAAACATAATGCTAAGAAAAGGTTAGAGCTAGTTCGTACGAAAAACTTATATACCAATTGTCTAAGGCCAGGTCATGTAAATTTAGAGTGCAAGTCTAACAAGACTTGTAAAAATTGTAATAAAAGGCATAATTCACTGTTGCATATCGATCAACAAGTAGCTCAAGCGAGCGCATTGCAGTCACAGGGAAATAAAAGCACCGTGTTATTAACAACATGCTTAATTGATATAATGGATTCATTGGGAATGCGTCACAAAGCGAGAATGTTATTAGATTCAGGATCAACGGTAAATTTAATAACAAAGAAATGTGCAAAAGGGTTAAATCTAAAGTCACGGCCGCAAACCAATGCTATAGCAGGAATAGGGGCGAATACAGTAGTAACTAATCAGTCAATCAAAGCAACAGTGTGTTCAAGAATAAGCTCATTTTTTTATTAGTGGACTTATTGGTAATAGAGGAGTTAGGCAGAAAGACCTCTGGTCGATAGCCTTTTGACAAATTAATACATTAACACCTCATTCATTATTCATTATTCCAATGTAAATATGTACAAAAATTTGTCAATAAATATATGTTACTACTACTACTACTACTAGAGGAGTTAAATAATATCATTCCAGGAAATTTTGTTGACACAAAACAGCTAAATATTCCAACAAATATTTTATTAGCCGATCCCACATACCATACGCCCGATGAAATAGACTTGATTCTAGGGGGAGAATTGTACCATAAGGTGTTTACAAACAATCATAACAATATTTATTTAAACAATAGGAATTTAGCACTATAAGAGACTCAATTTGGATATGTAATTAGTAGAAGGGTTGATCAAATCAGTCAGTCGAATTCAGTATGTAATACAGTATCGTGGGCTAAACTAGATTCACAAGTTAAAAAATTTTGGGAGATTGAAGCGGTAGATTTGGAAAAGGGCATTAGATCGTCAGAAGATATTTTATGTGAAAATTTCTTTAAAAAAACGTTAAATAGGGACAGAGAAGGACGTTTCGAAGTTGCTTTGCCATGGAAAAAGGATACAATGGAATTGGGTACATCATATAATGTAGCGTATAAACGTTTGATATCATTAGAAAACCGCATGAATAGGGAACCGTAATTTAAACGGTTGTACAATTACTTTATGAACGACTATTTAACAACGAAATTAAGGGTGGTATTTGATGCAAGTGCTAAATCTAGTTCAGGTCACTCATTAAACGATTGCCTGAATAAAGGACCCACTCTGCAAAATGAGTTAGTAGATATTTTGACTAGATTTAGAACTCATCAAATTGTTTTCACCGCGGACATACAAAAGATGTACAGACAAATTAAGGTTAGCTCCAAATCATAAAATTGAGGCATCTGAATTAAACACGGTAACCTATGGTACGTGCTGCGCGCCATATTTAGCGGTTAGGTGTTTAAATCAGCTGGGATACGAATGTGAGGATAACAAAACATGTAAGGTCATACAAAATGATTTTTACATGGATGATCTATTAACGGGAGCATCGTCAATAGAGGAAGCTAAGTCAATTAGAAATTAGAAGTATAAGAATTACGTTATCTAAGGGAGGATTTAAATTACATAAATGGGCTTCAAACGATCAAGCATTGATTAGCGATCTTGAGTCGCACTCCGATGGGGAAAATGTAGTTATTCCCACAGGGTCGTGTATAAACGCGTTAGGTATTAAGTGGGATTCAAATTTAGATTTACTTGTATATAATAGTTTTAATATTAGGTTAAACAATAAAATCACGAAACGAAATATTCTTTCCTCAATAGCGCAATTTTTTTATCCTTTGGGTTTGCTTGGACCAACAGTAGTACTAGCAAAGTTAATTTTACAACATTTATGGCAGTTACATTTAGATTGGGATCAAGTCGTGCCAAAATAAATGGAAATTAAATGGCGCCAATTAGTTTTAGAATTAAACAAACCTATAATTATTCATGTGCCTAGAAAAGTAGTCACAGCATTTAACGCAATAACTGAAATTGACGCATTTGGTGATGCAAGTGAGCGGGGCAGCAATATATGTCCGGTCTATTACTTCTGATGGGAAATCTAACTGCGTCCTACGGTGTGCAAAATCTAAGGTGGCACCATTAAAGGTAATAAGTTTACCTAGGTTGGAACTTTGCGCTGCGGTTTTAACGGCGCAATTAGTTCAAAGAGTTAAGACTCAATTGCCAAACTGTATTCGCGTACGTTATTATTCCGATTCGCAAATAACGCTGTCATGGATAAAGGCGACATCAAAAATCTTTAAAACGTTTGTTGCCAATAGAGTAGGGAAAATTCATAACCTATCAAATCCCACTGAATGGTATCATGTAGCAGGTCATGAAAATCCAGCAGACCTTATTTCTAGGGGTTGTTGTCCTGGGGAGTTAAACAATAATTCATTATGGTGGAATGGCCCATCATTCATCAATACCGATAAAGAGTTAGTAGAGTTAAAGAGTTAAACTCCGATCATAGCAATTTAGAGTTACGGGCGGTTTTTACAATACAGGAAGGTAAATATGACATATCATGGGTTAAACGTATGTCAAAATACTTAAAAATACGTATTCGCGTGGATGTTAAGATTTATAAGCAAATGTAAATGAAATCACCAAGGGCGTGAACAAGAATTAGAGATAAATGAAATAGAAGAGGCAGAAATCAAATTATTACAAATGTTACAATATACTCATTTTAATGCGGAATTAGAAGCCTTGAATAAAGGTCAGAATATTAAACGAAAAAGTAAATTGTTGTGTTTAAAACCATTTGTGGACAAGAATGGATTAATGAGGGTTGGGGGACGGCTTAGACATTCAAAATTACCATTTGATGTTAAACACCAAATATTGCTCCCAACAAAACATTATATTACAAATTTAATTATAACAGAATGCCACGAAAAATCGTTACATTCGGGTGCACAAGGAACCCTAGCGTACATAAGAAACAAATATTGGATCATAGCAGCTCGTGACGCAATTAGAAAACACAACTATCAATGCATTATTTGTTTTAAAGCGAAACCGACAACAAAATCACAAATAATGGCAGATCTGCCAAATTATCGCGTAGAACAATTACGTCCTTTTGTAAGAACAGGGTTAGATTATAAGGGGCCCATTTTTGTCAAAGAGAGTCGGCGTCGAAATAGTAAATCGGTTAAAGCTTACATTGCATTGTTCATATGCATGGTCACCAAGGCCATTCATTTAGAAATCGTTGGCGATTTAACAACCGATGCATTTTTAGCAGCTTTGCGATGTATGATTTCACGAAGAGGGATGATTAAAGAGTTATTTAGCGATAATGCGACAAACTTTGTGGGAGCAAACAGGGAACTCCAGTCAGTAAATAACTTTTTAATCGAAAGTAACGAGGGAATCACAAAAGAATTAAGCGAACTTAATATTTCGTGGAAGTTTATTCCAGCCAGAGCACCGCATTTCGGGGGTTTGTGGGAAGCGGGTATTAAACAAGTTAAAATGCTAATTTAACATATGAAGAAACGCATACGCTTTTGACACAAATCGAAGCCATTTTGAATTCGCGTCCTTTACAACCCCTATCAAACGATCCAAACGACTTATCTGCCCTCACACCAGCACATTTCCTTATTGGTGAGTCCTTGCAAGCCCTACCGGAACGAGACCTTAGTTACGTTAACATCACAAGATTGTCCAGATGGCAACATATTCAGCAAATTAAGCAACACTTTTGGAACCGGTGGCACAAGGAGTACCTGCAGGAGTTGCAACCTAGAGGGCGATGGCAGCAGAAGCGGACCTGGGAGCCAACTAAAGGGGAGCTAGCCCTATACGAGAGGATGGAATGGCGCCATGCCAATGGAGAATGGGACGCATTGAAGAGGTCCATCCAGGGAAAGATGGACACATCCGCGTCGTGTCGCTCCACACCCGAGCAGGAGTTGTGAAACGACCTATGGTGAAAGTGTGCGTCTTTCCAAGAAATGACGTATAAATTCTACAAGTGCGCATAAAAGCTAAACAAGTGTAAATATTTCGAACTCTAAGACATTTTTTCATTGTAATTAAATTTTCTCTCTGTAAATAGTAGTTCAGGACTGTTCTCGTTGTAATATTGGTTTTTGTATATATGGATCTCCAGCTATTTGTTAGAAATGTAAACGTAAGAATTTTTTTTAATTGATACATATCAACGGGGTGGAGGATGTTGCCGCGAATACAAATAAAAGTTTCGGACCGTGGGACCCAGGCACCGAACAAGCGGCCCGCGCGCTCGAGCAAGAGCAATTAGGCGATAAGAACGTTTCACGCCAAAAAAGTGCAGTCTTTGTCATTGACCGCCAGATAAACACAGTGGGAAGATTAGCGGCAACAGGGAAAGTTACCACCTCCTTCAGATCAAGAAAGGACCAATGGGAAGGGTGGCATCCCCTACTTCAACTAGGAAAAAGAAGTTCCCCCACGAAAAACCGAGCACCCCGAGAGAGAAATAAAAAAGCAACAGAACTCGACAAGATATTCTCGCAACAACATATTATTATTATTACACTGTGTGTATAGTTAGAGATCCACATATTTACATTTAAGTTCAATTAAATATTAATGTGGTCAATTCTCGAGTTTTTACATTAATGGTCCTTCGAAAAGTTATTAAAGTCACAACATGCACTTATGGGTCGTCAACGAAAGCAGGGGCTGGTATTGGAATTTTCTGCAAAAACCTGTCCCTAAAAAACAGTACTGCTATAAGTAAGATAATGAACACACCAACAATGGTGGAACTTGTAAGAATACTATATGCGGCCAAAGCAATCTCTGACAAGTAGATTAAGGGTAAAAACATACACATTATAACGGACAGCAGAGCGGCAATCTTGTCCATTGCCAACTGCAAAATAACCTCAGCATTAACGTTGGAATGCTGCTAAGCCCTGGAAGAAGTTGCTCGTGACAACGAGGTAACTCTATGCTAGGTAAAAGGACATAACAATAGCAGAGAAAACAGAATAGCAGATGGTTTGGCGAGGAAGGCATCCGGACAAACAGTAAGCGGACCGAACCCCTCCCTGCTGCCCTCACTGCTAGATCTGAGTACCCTACTGAAAACTGCATCAATCAGATGTCACAAGGAGCGATGCGACAGCACATCTGGCTGTAGAGTCTCAAAAAACTTCAACGCAATGAACACCAAAACGGCCAGATACTGTATGTAACTGTCCAGATAAATCCTACGGAAGGTCGCAGGGCTTCTTACAGGACACTGCAATTTACGATCACACCTGAACAAACTGGGATTACAACCTAGTCCTATCTGCAGAGGGTGTGAAGCAAAAGAGAAAACCGCGGAGCATGTACTTCTAGACTGCCCCGTATTATCCAACTTACGAAAATCCACAATGGGAGAGGGATGTCTAAATCCATCGGACATCCTCAGAGTCCCTCTTGCTGCAGTCTTGGAATTTGCCAGTGCCCTGGGTTGGCTTGACCGTGGCAAGGAATGAGGACTCAGATGGGAGGACTCACAAAGGGCCCATTGGGGTCTACGTGCGGTGGAACTCTCTGCCCTACCATCGATTTAAACCAGAACCAGAATGTCGGGCAATTACCAATTAAAATAAAATAAATTTGAAAATCAGATATAGTCGTTAACTTAATATTAAATTATTATATAATGCATATACGTGGCGATTAACTAAATAGCTAGGAAAGAAGTTAATAAGACTGTCACAAAACCAAAAATTCAACAACTTCTTTAACAATATACTTTGATTTACTTTGTCAAAGGCTTTTGATAGATCAGTGAATATACATCTAATTGTACTCATTTATTCAGTTTATTACTTATACATTTATTAATTGTAAGAAGGTTACTAACTGTCGAACTTTTTGCCATAAATTCATGCTGACTTGAAGATAAAAATGGATGTAATTCAAAGACCTTTGATTGATTACGTAGAATACTAATAGGTAATTATTTGTAGTTAATTCAGCTGTAAGATGTTCGTAATTGTTCTGTCGGATGTGCGGAGTACACACATCAAATATCTTGCATTAATGTTAAACTATTTATGTACAGGATTTCATTATTTCTGTATCCCTCCAATATTTTAAGAAACATGCTTTTAAGTGGAGATTAAGTAACTTGATAAGTAAGTAAGTAAGTAAGTAATAATTGCGTACCTCTACACGAAAGGTTAGTGTTTTATTTTAATAATTCAATAATTAGACATCTTTATCTTGTAGTAAATCTTTACGTAGATGTTATAATAAATAAAATAAAACGATGCATTTTGATAGCATTACTGAATATTACTTATAACATTCTCGGCTATTGTAAGAAATTAATTGCGCATCAATCAATATATTATCGTAAGATATTAAAGTAAATATTGTTTAAGTTGCTAATAGTTTAAAAATTATTATCCAATATATAGAATAAAGATTATGAGTAAAAAATATTAGTAATAATACCATAATGTAGTTAATTACCAATAAACACGCAATAGTAAAATTTATCTAAATTAAATTGTTAATTATTAACACATTGATTATATTTGGTGGAATGTGTCTAAGCGCGTGTGGATCGATATTTTGTTATAACAGCAGTTTCCATGGGGAATGATTTGGTATTGTCTATATTTGGTCATTCTTTATAAGTAGCGGCTGCTGAAACATTAATAGTGTTTAATTAAAGTTACATTAACATGATGTTGATAGATAGCGTTTCTTATTTAGTTAAAATATTAGGTTATTGTGGTGTGATACCTTTATACCAAGGCACGTTAAAAAGGTTTAAAACAAAAATTATTTGTAAAATTGCGTTTGTACCAATATTTTTCTATTTTCTATTTAATATATGTATGATTTATATATTAAAAATTAGTATATTGCCGCAAGTGATAACTACGCTGCTACTCTTAGTTACAATTAAATCCTCGCGTGTCGAAATATATAACGCATTTTTCAATAAATTTGATGAATTCGATAGATTACTTAAAATATCTTTTAAGAAGGAAGCGCCGGCAGATAAATTCCAGGTATTAAAATTAATTTTATTAATATCTCCAATATTCGTCATAGTGTACTTCATTTATGACATGATGAGGATGTCGGACTCACTATGGGATATTTTAGAAATACCTAACTTTCTAATTTTTATTTTATTAATGACATTATTGGTGGCATTGATATATTTTCTACTTAATGGAATAAAAAAGCGCGAAGTGCTTCTATACGAAATAATTGAGCAATTTTATCACAATTCGTTAGATGGAAGTGTTGATAAAGTCAAACGTGTCGATGATATAATTAGTGCGCAGACATATCTGATAGACGGTGTAGATTACTTCAACGATATTTTCGAATGGCCAATATTTTTTATTATGGTGTACTTCGTTCTGAAAATTTTAAGTATCGTTCATTCTGGTTTAAATTATCCAGAGGATACTGATTTGAGATACACTTTGGATATTGTCCTTAATTTGAGTTTAACGGTAAGTTTGTGTGCTTATTATTATAATATAGTTGTGTTATAGTTATGATCATTCAGAATTAGTTTATATTAAATATTTATAGATACTTTTTATTGTTTGCACAATAGTTAAAATTATAAGATTAAATATTGCTTGAATTAAAAAACATAGCCAGATAAACTATTTATTCTGTATTTAACTTTATAAATGTAGCATTTTCATTTATTATTACTGCCGAACTTGCAAAAGTGAAAATAAATTCGTGGTTTAATTCCATAAAGTTTTAAATAAAAGTATTTCGAACTGTAGACTTGATCAGATAATTCATTATGCATATAATGTCTAGAGAAAAGCTTCATTTACTTAGTTTTCACTTAATACATGCTTCTTTCGTTTAATCTAAATATTTCAACTATCATTATTTCAGATGCAAGGACTCTTAATTGCAACCAAGTGCGACCAGGTGACCAATCAAAGTAAGAAAGTGATACCGTTAGTGATGAAAGCATTAAACCGGCCTTCAAATCCTCAAGTGTATCAAAAGCTATCGGTATTGTCGCAACAAGCAACAACCAAGTACGCCGTCTTCACAGGAGCAGGATTCTTCAACGTCGACTTCGCATTGCTCTTTACATTAACTAATCTTACAGTAACATATGTAATTGTAATCATTCAATTTGCTGAAAGTAATAAGGGTAATTCAACTACTCCTACGCCTTTAGATGAGTAAAGTGTATTTAGGCGTTTTAATTTTCCGATAAACAAATTATAAGTGCTGCTTTATTTAAAGTGCTTTTATGTATATCTAGTAATACAGTTTATCGTTTTAATTAATTTATGTTTTTTTGTTTAAATTATTAGTTAATTTTCTACAATGACCTAAGAACTTTAATACATTTTATTATAATGATAACATCCCGACTATCTTCTTTGCATTTATACCATATTCGCAGATACCCTTAAGTAAAAAATACAATCGATCTGCCAATGTATATACATATCCGAATCACGTTTCGGTATAGAATGCGATGAAGCAATTAATACGTTAATAGAAATTCGGTTAAAAGTGCAAAAGAATTTATGGAAATTGTTCGGGCATTTTTATGAGGTTAAAAAACACAAAATGAATGAGAGTAGAATGATTGAAGAAACTCTCTTAATGCTAAAAAATGAACCGTAAATATAAAGAAGAATAACCTACTACTAAAACTATCCGTAACATACCTGCCAAGTTGCTGCAAGATAAGAAGAGATAAAGAGGCACCTACTTTTACTTTTAATCATTGTTCTTTCAAAAATTTTATATTCAATAAATAGCTTTTTAATTTACGTACATAATTTATGAACTCATCTTATCGAGTGCACCTCCGGCAATGATAAATACACGATAATTTTGACTAGTTTCTTCAAGAGTGTTACTTTAAGTAATTACTTAAGTCACACACTTTGGGGGTTGCTGAGCTGTGGAAGCCGTCTAGTGTCTGTTTGGGACGGTTGTATGAAATATATGGTGTTATGGTTACACTATGTGTTGGTTTGCGGTATATTTTCTATTTCTGTGCTAGTGATATAGTGTATTTTGTTAGAATTTTCTAAGTAGTTCTATGTAATTGTTTTCTTCTAGAAGTTTGTTAACTTTTTGTATGTGATACTATTGTGGTTAAGTTTTGATGAATGAAATGTATCTTATTGTTAGTGTTGTTTAGTGTTTGGTATTGTTTACGTATTTCTGTGATGATAATCTTGGTTGTGATACTTTCCATTTCTTTGTTAGAGAAGTGTGTACGTTTTTTGACGCGTGCAAAGTTTGGTGTTAGATGTTCGTTCTTTGTTAATTTGTTTATCAGCTTCCTATCATCCATTATATCTGCCATATGTTATTCATTGTGGTGCGTCGTTCTACGTAGGATTGAGAAGTGTTCTTCCTTAAAAATTTAAATTAAATCCATTTTAAATTTAGGCAACGATAATTTCAATTGGTAAAACTAGACTAATCAAGCTCACATTTCAATCTCGTTAATCTGTTATCAATATTTTCAGAGCAGTCAAAGCAATCGGTACAAGAAAAGTACAATTTTCTAGTGATATAACAAAGCAGTGAGTACACCTGTCATCTTTTAAAAAATAATTAGATAGATGCAGGGATAACGATGAACGTGACATAATCATCAAATATTTATTTATTAGAAGTAGTAGTCTTAGGCTATCGACCACGTGGCCCTTCCTCCATGTGTTATTTGTGTATTTGTGTGTGTAAATGAGCTTGTTACTTTAAAGGATCGCCCCCGTCACTCTAAAGCACCAATTATTGTATGCCAATGGTGAATGGTACCGGTCACCCATCCAACTGCTGACCCGAACTAACGTTGCTTGACTCTTGCTAGTTCGGTCGCAACCGAATGCGCCACCACCGGCGTGTATTATTTATTATTATTGCCGATATTTCATTTTTATAATACACATTAACAGATTAACAGATAGCAGATTAATAATTAATAATTACTAAGTTTAAAAAAAGACAAATTTGCCAATATTCTACAATGTTGTAGTTCGATGTGCTTAAAATATCTTCCAAATGATTATTATTCCCATTCAAACGATAAGAAATCAATATTATAAATCTTGATTGTATCCTTTCAATCTGAACCATGGCATTGTTATAATGAGGAGACCAGGGTGAATATGCGTACTCCAAGCATGGTCTTACCAAAGAGAGATATATCAGCTTCATCGCCTTTACAGATAATGGTTTACCGAAGCGAATAACAAAATCCAACCTTTTAAAGGCTTTGCTTGCTATAATATTGACACGATTTAATAACGTAACCCCTCATCAGAAGTAACGCCCAGATCTTTGATTAAGGTACGCTTACTAAAAGTTATAATATTTGTTCAATATTGAGATATAGTTTGTTTTTGTTACACCACTTAGCTAAATGTATTAAATCTTAATGAAAGGTAACACAATAATCATAATCACGTATTTTAAAGATGAGCTTTAAATTATCAGCTTATAAAAGGCATTGAGATGTAATCAATAATAATATAATAAAATAATATATAATATCAATTATATATTTATTATTAATATATAAGGGTTTCCGTTAATAGTTTCGTCAAATATAAATACTAATTTAAAAAACTGAATATTTATTTTCAGAACGTTGGTGGCATTCTCTCTAAACTTTGTAATTTTAATGCACTGACTTTGACATATTTAGTAGTATGTACTGGGTTAATAAAAAAACAACCTTCAAAACATCCTCAAACTATATTGTAGAAATTTTTGTCCAAAATACAGAATTATGTCTTTTTGCTTGTAGAATAGCTTGGTAACTTGGATATAATTTGCAACCATGTTTTAAAGCTGTTGCTCTAATAAGTATACATTGCTGCTTCATAAAACCTCCCGAGATAATAAATGACAAAGCCTCTTCAGGTGTCATGGCATTTTGTTCTTGTTTGGTACTCCTCCATTTTCCATTATTTGTTTGCCTCTGCTTAGTGTAGTTGAAAAACTTTCAATTATCGAATCGGCCGTACTCATATCTCCACTCTCTCGTACTTTGATTGCAGTAGCATGCACAAGTTCTTCCACGGAAGCGCTTTTTCTGAGCTCCTGAGTTTTAGGCCTTTTTATAACAGCAGAACTTTGAGCAAAACTCTGTTAAGGACGACCTCGAATTCCCCAAGTTGATGGCCAATCGCAGTAAACGGATTAAGGAAAAATAATTTCTTCTTGTAGCCAAACATGCTTTTTCATAAAAACACTTGATATTTTATTGGACGATTTTTAATATTGATAATATCTTGGAAAAAAACATGTGTTCAAACCAATACAAAATATATTTACTTGATTTATCTTCTTCGGCAAGCCCGTATGTGTCAAGTATAAACCGACACATTGCTAGTTTCCTACATTCAGTCGATTTATCATCATTTTTCATAGCGACTTCGTGTAATACTAATCGACTTATTTTCTTCGAGGCCATTATGTTACAACTTTTCAAAAAAACTACTGCAACAAAAACACTATCTTTTACAACGTCACCAATTTCGAAAATGCCCCCAGAATAATCTGCATACAGGTTCGACTCAAAGTTGCGTTTCAACTGATCGGGTACCAAGCGGGATTTTCTTTTATATGTTTTGAATAGGCAAATATTGGTAGCTATATATTTATATATGATGAATTAGTTTCTCACTTAACCCGTGGTGAAACATTTTTGTATTAATTTGATTGAATTAAAATAAAACACTTGGTATGATTTCACTTGTTAAAAATCATACCAAGTGTTTTAATTCTAACTAACTATTGGCAGCTATTTTTTTGAATTTACAAAGCCAAGTAGCTAATTCAAGCATAAATGAGGTAATTACCGTGTATGTATAAGTAGAACTAAACGCAATCCTCTACTTAAGGCAAATTTTTATAATTCGATTACCTGTTACAAGCAATGGACTTCCTTGTACCAGGTAAACATTATACCTAATTTTTAATTTATCTCTCAAATCATGTCTACTCCTGCGACTTGGAAGAAAAGTTTTACTAAGCCGATATTTAAAAGTGGCAATAGGATTAATATTAAATGAATATATTCAATATGTTTACCTGCAAAAATATAATCTGCCATGAGCAACACAGCTTTTGTGATGGTATATCGACTGTATCCAACTTATTAGTTTATTAATCTTACATAATTAATGCATTAGATAAAAATTATCAAGTGGATGCATCTACACCGGTTTCACGAAAGCCTTCGATCGTGTTTATTATTTGAAGTTAGTACAAAAATTACATTGTATGGGATTTGGAGGCTCCATAACTAAGTGGATTCTTAACTATTTATCAGATAGACAGCAATGTGTCAAAATTAACAATTTTGTCTTTAAGCCTACATCCGTAATATCGGGGGTCCCGCAGGGGTCTCACACCAATATGGTTCCTACTTTACATAAATGATCTTGGTGCTTATATTAAACATTCCAATTTTTTACTTTTTGCGGACGATAAATTTTTCAAATGATAAATACTCCTTGTAATGCAGCCCACCTACAAGAGGATTTAAACAATATATACAATTGATGTCTTAACAATAAACTGTAACTTGAAAATAATTACTCATTAAATTGTCAAATGTTACCAACTGTAAAACAGGTTAATGACCTTGGTGTTTTATTCGACAGTAACATCTCCTTCTCTAAACATGTAGCCAACATTTGTTGTAAGGCTTTCCAAACGCTTGGTTTTATTAATAGATTTTTCGAAAATTTTCTATTGTTACACAGAAAGCTTTATTCAGTTCTTTAGTACGTCATCAACTAGAATATGCTTTACCAATATCTAGTGGTTTAGTTTTAGTTAATAGTTTATTTAGTTTATTTATTAAGTTTCTGTTATTGTTATTATTCATATTATTTTATAGTTTTTATATTTCCCATCGATGTTTTTGTTTGTTTGTTATAATTTACTGTAAAAAAGGTTAAATTCATATATAAAGTTTTTATTATTGTTATTATAAATTATTTTTATTATTTATATTGCTCCCGTTTCGGCTATACCATCATCAGGAGAAATTGGAAAACAGCAAATATTTATTACAACCTATTACTTATGACTAATGTCAATAAAATTATGATTATAAATTAGGTGCTCACGAAATACAAAATCAAACAAAAAACGATTTAAATAAAACTATAAAATCACAACACACCCACAAAACAGAAAAAGAAATTATAAAGAGAATTGTTGCACTATATTTTAACCACAATTATTTGTTGTTAAAACAAAGTGAATTTTTAATTCAGTGTGAGAGAAAGAAATAATAATAACTACATACATAAAAAACTTACAGATTAAAATAGCATCATCGTAGACGGTGACAAAAACGCCGGAATGATCATAGCAAAAAGAGAAAAGTACATACAAAATGTTAACAAATTAATAATTATTACATAGAACTTCCTAGAAATCCTCTAATAAAATACATATAAAAAACAAACAAATTTATTACACTCACGTAAACGACCATTCAAAAATATAATTCAGAACTAGAAATATAACAGTCATACATGTACACAACATACATAAACGAATAAAAATCCCAATAGGCAATAACAAGTACGTATTCCTTTAACATAATTTAACACATAACCTCATATTAACAAGAACCTACAAATATATTCTAAGCGTACAAGAACGCTTACACACATAATACAACAATCATGCATTTAAAATATAGCACCTAATTTATAACCATACTTTTATTAACACTAGTCAGAATAGATTGTAATAACCGGTACGGGTTTCGATATATGTAAATAAAATAATTTCCAAGGAAGTACACTTCTTACAAAACAATTTATTTAAAGTGTTTTTACTATGTTATATTGCTTAAGTCCTAAAATCCCACTAAGTTTGAAATCAAACTTGTTTTATTGAAAGAGTTTATTAAAGCTGAATGAAATAGTGTGGTAGTTAGTCTATTATAAAATTAATCATTATGAAAATTAATTTGAATGAATAAATCTTAAATCATTAATAAGGGATATTGGTTGGCATATAAATATACACGTTGTCCCCTGAAATTTTGAATACGAGTATTTCAATGCATTACTCGTTGCTTAGTTACCACGCTCGTCACCTATTTTAATGGACTGACCAATGTGAAATAATCAGTAATTTCTAATTTGTAATAAAATAGCAAATCAAAATGAAACATATTTATACGTTATTTTAATATTACTATTTTTACGGACACAATGCTAACGTAACGAATAAGAAATAAGTGCAATGTTCATCTTATTAAATGTTCGAAAACTTCTCCTTGTTGAGCCAAATAATATCCCAGATGATCATAAAATTCCTGTTAACAGTATAGCATCAAAATGTCAAATTAACATGCGTATTGCAGCAACAACCATAGTAACCAATAATAATAATCGAGATATAATACAAATTAAATTACTCATATTCAAAATTTCAGGGGACAACGTGTATATAAAATAGAGCCAATTTAATTTTACATTTACAAGTAATTATATTACAGGCGGTAAGTATGGGGTTATTCGGCATTATTTTTTTCAATAATGGATCTAATCGTTATTTTTGCAGGTAATTTCACACTTAAAATTATCATTAATATTTTGACAGTTGATGTAAAAAGGCTTGCTGGTTAAAAAGGTGATTGATTCTTGTTTAAATATTGGATTGATGCGGCTGTTACTTGTCGAAACTCCATAATAACACTTAAAGAAATACTGACACAGTATAGGGTTTCTGAATGCAGATGAAAATATTCATGTGTCTGATGAAGCCACTGTCTGGTGAAACATTGTTGTAGTACAATATTAAAAACATTCAGAAACCCTATACTGTGTCAGTATTTCTTTAAGTGATTCTTGTTTACTATAAAAA
Source organism: Ontholestes murinus (assembly GCA_963969525.1). Taxonomy (NCBI): domain Eukaryota; kingdom Metazoa; phylum Arthropoda; class Insecta; order Coleoptera; family Staphylinidae; genus Ontholestes; species Ontholestes murinus. The sequence continues at coordinate 15,216,218 of OZ018398.1, forward strand.
AGATAAAATGCTGCTCAAGCAAGAAATAAATTATCCGATGTGTATAGAGAAGATGTATTGAAAATGGTTTGAAAAATTTCGATATGGCAATTTATACATCCTAGAAGAAATGATGAAGATTAATTAATGCAAATCGTTGAATAATAACTCACGAGATTGCTGAAAAGTTAAAATTTCGAATTCGACCGTTCTTCATCGATGAATCGCCTAGGTTTATTTTCAAAGTTCGATATATGGGCTCCTCATATTCTTACAGAAAGAATTTGTGTGCAATGTGGAATGGAAAACATTAAAGTACTCCGAAAGCTGATATTTATTATATGACACTATTTGTTTGGTGAGATTTCAAAAGAATCTTTTTTTTGAGCTTCTACCGCGTAACGATTACAAAAACATTCACCTCGTCTATTCAGGTGTATTAAATCCATAATTAAATGTTTACGTCGTTTATTTTGAATACATAGAAGAAGGAGACTTGATAACTTTGTTTTACCACTTTACTTAAAATTACAGGTACATAGTTTCGACTGGTCTTTATCAAACATAAAATGTTTTAAAATTACAAAATCTAACCTATTTATACAAAAATTAAATTTAAATAATGGCGTATACATTACGTCAATCTGGTCGTTTAGGAGGGGAATTCCTGAGTTAGCCTTGGCTTTACAAATTTCAATGACTTCTAGTAAATCCATCCTATATCCTATATCCGTTAAGTAGATTACTGAGAGCACAGCTTTTCCGAAAGGATAATTGGTTTCCAGTAAATGGTTTGCAAATGTTGAATTATTCTTTCTATTTATCTAATCTAATTTATCTAATTTACGACCAGAAGTACACGCTTTTACATTGAGTACAAGTAAATTCCAGATTGTACTTAATTTACTAAGGGGTATGAAATAAATATTGACCATAATGATGGTTGCGACCGTTACTATATGGTAATTCATAATGAACACTTAATAAAACACTTGTTTTTAACCACTATAATTTATTATAATATATAAATATATTACAATGTGTACGACTTAAGTTTCGAGTTTTGACGGTCATTATCACTTGCTAATGACCGTCAAAAGTGTTTTATTAAGTGTTCATAAATATTGACGTTACATATTCCAAGAATTTTTTTAGACTTTTGACCTTAAAGGTCCAAAATAGGTGATTGCTACTTTGATTTACTTTTTTAAGAGATATTAACTCATAATATAAGTAAATTCGATATTTTCGAATGTGTTTATGAGTCAGTGAACGGGAAACTTGCGAATGGTGTGAACGTAGATTTACTTCTTGACTGGGCCTCGCACCGATGCGTTACGACCTTGGATCAAATTACTCACTTAGATATGCGAATAGTATCATTGGGCGGGCTATGGTAAAATCAACACAATACGATCTCATAATTACAATAATAATATAAAGCAATATAATATCTACAGTTAGTTATTAGGTTTGAAAGTTTGAAAAGTAATAATAATAATATCGGGGAGGTGGCTTAATGCGTACTAATTTTAAAGGTTTCGGTGCCAATAAAAATGAAAAAAACTAACACTGTTTATTTTTAAAATGATACCTTTTAATACATTTTAAGAATTATTTCTAACAGTAAAAAATGAATTCAAAAGATCGTGTCATATTTCTAAATAAGAAGACCGGTTTCCTCATTTGTACCACTAGTTTCCTAAATTGGACCATTTGTTTTCCTAACGACAAATGCAACAACAAAAAACTTTTTAACATTAGCACCAACTCCAGAAGACCGAGTATGTATTCAACCGCGACAGTATATGCATTGTATTATTTCTTGTTCTTTTCTTCACACAGTGGCAGTTTCACCTAATTATCCTCCTTAATAATTTTTTGAAAATTTTGAAAATGTAACATGTGTCTCAAAATGAACTGACATTTTAAATTGCGCGCCATTTTTTTTGCGGCAAACATAGAGTACTAATCTTTGACAACTGGTATCAGGAAGTATTGAGGTTTAGTCATGAATAATTTCACGATCGAGCAACGCTTAGAAATTATGAAAATTCATTACTAAAATGGTAAAAATTTTGCAGAGACGGTTCGAAAAGTCCGCACGTCTTTTGGTCATCATACTCACCATCTCGCAACACTGTGGTGCATTTAATAAAAAAAATTGAGGTTAGTGATACAATTCTAACCTCGAAAAGCAGTGGCTGTTCTCGTACCGGTCGGTCGATTGAAAACATAGCCGCAGTGGGTGCGAGTGTTGACGAATGTCCATCTACCTCGATTCGCAATCGTGCACAGCAATTGGACGTTTCAAGAAGCTCTGTGCAGCGAATTTTGACTAAAGATCTGCATTTGCATGCCTACAAGATCCAATTGACACAAAACCTGCAACCAACAGACCATGCGCTGCGCCGTACATTCGCCAATTCGATAGAGGAGCATCAGCAAATCGATGGCGATTTTTCGAAGAAAATCATCTTCAGCGATGAGGCACATTTTCAACTTACTGGCTACGTGAATAAACAAAAATGTCGAATTTAGGGGATCCAACAGTTTCCCATACATCCACCACGAGTCACTGTTTGGTGCGGATTTTGGGTTGCATGAGTAATTGGGCCGTACTTTTTCGAGAATGCTGCGCGAAATGCGGTTACTGTCAATGGTTTTCGTTATCGTGGCATGATAACCAACTTTTTATGGAATGAATTAAACGGCATGGACCCGGAAGACATATTCTTTCAGCAAGATGGTGCAACCTGCCACACTGCGAAAGAAACAATGCAGTTATTGCAGACAAAGTTCCATGGTCAAGTTATTTCGCGCCGCGGCGATTTGAATTGGCCACCAAGATCGTGCGATCTGACGCCATTAGATTTCTTCCTTTCGGGTTTTCTGAAAGAAAAAGTGTATGCCAATGATCCACAGACCATTCCGCAGCTCAAGGAAGAAATTAGACGCACCATTAATGAAATTAGTCCGCAATTATGACAAAATGTAATTGAAAATTTTGTCAAAAGAATGACCATTCGAAATCAAGGTGGAGGCGTTCATTTATCGGATATTGTATTCCACACATAACCTCCATGTTTGTACCTTATAAAGGGTCCGCCAATAGGGACGCGCGAAGTTTGCCGGAAGGGTGCGGCCATGTTGTTCGAGGTAGAGCTGTCAAAGTTGCTGTTATTTGTTCAGTATATAACCCCAAATCACCATGGCAAGTTTAAGTGTCGAGCAGCACGTGCAAATTATTAAATTGTTTTACGAAAATGGGTCATCAGTTCGAGCAACGTTTCGCGCACTTCGCCCATTATACGGTCGCGATGATCAGCCTGTAGAGTCGACTATCCATCGATTGGTGGGCAAATTCGAATCGACTGGTTCAGTAAACAACCAGCCAACACTGACACGTCAACGAAACGCCCGATCGAACGAAAATATCGCTGCTGTCCGTGAGAGTGTGCGCGAGAACCCGAGGCAGTCCATTTTTTGTCGTGCACAGGAACTTGGCCTTTCGGAGACATCAACTCGCAGAATTTTGCATCTGGATTTGGGTCTGCACCCGTACAAAATCCAATTGACCCAGGAGCTCAAAATAAACGACCACAGACAGCGTCGGGCGTTCGCTGACTGGGCTCTGGAGCAGTTGGAAGCAGACCCCCATTTTGGCCGAAAAATCATCTTCAGCGACGAGGCTCATTTCTGGATGAACGGGTATGTGAACAAGCAAAATTGCCGCATTTGGAGTGAGAACAACCCACACGAGGTCCACCAAGTGGCAATGCATCCCCAGAAAGTCACTGTTTGGTGTGGATTTTGGGCCGGCGGCATCATCGGTCCGTACTTTTTCGAGAACGAAGCTGGGGCGGCCATAACCGTCAATGGGGAGCGCTACAGGTCGATGATAACCAACTTCTTTTGGCCTAAACTGGATGATATGGACACGGACGACATGTGGTTCCAGCAGGACGGCGCCACGTGCCACACAGCCCATGCCACAATGGACATTCTGCACGAGCGATTTCCGGACATGGTCATCTCGCGCGGAGGCGATATCAACTGGCCACCGAGATCGTGCGATTTAACGCCTTTAGACTTTTTTCTCTGGGGCTATCTCAAGTCGCTGGTCTACGCCAACAAGCCTCTAAACACCGATGACCTCAAAGTCAACATACGCAACGCCATCGCTCAAATTGAGGCCGATATGTGCTCCAGAGTCATCGAAAATTGGACCTCCCGGATCCGGGCTACCAAACGGAGCCGCGGTGGTCATTTGAACGATGTTATCTTCCATACTTAATGGGGTCGAATACCCTTTCGAATGAAAAATAAATTTCGTTTCTACCTCACACACAACTTGTTTTATTCAATTTTAAAGTTCACGCGCCCTTATTGGTGGATCCTATATTAAAATAAAAACATTCGTAATTTTCCAATAATATAATATGTTTTTGAATAAATTAAAATGTCAGTTTATTTTGAGACACCCTATACAACAGCAATTAAGTCGGAATTGGAATTTTGAAAATTACATTTCAAATCATTTTACAAATATTATGCACTGTGTCCGTTAGTGTTGTAGAAAGAAGTTTTTCGGCACTAAAAAATGCTGCTCAAGAAAGACTAACCGGGTTAGCTCTATCACATATTCATGGATATATGGATATTAATATTGACAATATTATTAACAAGTTTACTGGAAAACAAAGAAAAGTAGATTTAATTATTTAAGAAATATTATAATTCGATTTTTTTAAATAAATTTAATTAAAAAAATCTAGGTCAAATTTTACAGAATATTTTATTGTGTTTTTATGACCTATATTTCTTTCGGATGTGACACCATTTTATTTTTATTTAAAATGAATTTTATTTTATTTTTATATAATTGTCATTTTTTATACAAATTATATTTTTGATGTTGATTGTTTTGTATTTATAGAATTATAAAAATAAATAATATAAAGCTCTTCGTTTTTTTTGTAAATTATCCACCCTAAGTCAATTTGCTGGAAACGCCCGTCTTCACACAATACCCAAAACCACCAGTTAACTGTTTTGTTCTCTTATTTTGGTAAAGTTTAGTGAATTATTTTTTTAAATTTTAACAGGAGTTCCAGCCAAGAATTACCAGCCCATTTAATTCACATTGTTCGAGATCATTTAGATAGGATATATTATCACAGATTGATTGAAAGATTGGCTGCACGAAATTTTGTTCTTAACCCACTTGACTGTTTTCTGTAGGGATATTTAAAGTCTAGGGATTATGCAAACAGACCTAAGAATTTGCAAAAATTAGCTAAAAAAATAATTCAAGAGATTCAGAGAATTCGACCTGAAGTAATAGCCAATGGTACAAGATAATTTATGAAGCGACTTGCATATTGTCAAGAAGTAAACAATTTTCAGTTAAAACATTTAACACATTACTCTCTTATTTTATTTCGCTGTTTTGTAATTCACTTAGTTTTTGTTAATAAAAATTTTATTTCTTCAATTTTTTAACTACTAGTTATTATTAGATTTGTCATTTCTTTAGATATTTTTTGTTTATATCTCGGCTGGAATTAAAATAAATACATATTTTTTGAACTCACAATAAAATATTTTATTCGAAACTAAAATAATATACAGGGTGTTTCATTTCAAATTTTTAAATATGACATTATTTGCGGTTAAACTGTAAGTTTAAAATTGTTAAAAACGAAATTACCATAATACTTTATACCTTTCTACTTCCATTTAGGTATCTCTAATAGTTTCAGAGATATTTATTTGGTTTCATACATTTGTCCATCACTGCTTATAGACAAGCAGCACTAACTGCACATAATATGTTTATATCGGCGCCACATTACTAACTTGTTATTATAAACTCAGATTTATCTACTTTAAATATAGTGTAAGCTCTAATTTTTTACTGAAAAGCAATATATATTAAGGCATTTAGTTCATTGAGGTTACTTTTAGTTATCGGAGCGAAAGGTGAGGATTTCGTTTCAAAAATGCATATGCAAAATGGGCACGGGCTTCGGAAGTATTTGGATTTTTTAATATGAATGGAATGGAAATAAACCTCTTCAACGAAGTGAAGTATCTGGGTATAATTCTGGATGCCAAACTGACGTCGAATCAGCATATCGCCAAAATCCTAGCCAAAACAACGGCGCCCCTCTGGGCCTGTCGGCGGTTAATGTAAAAATCCTGAGGATTATGTTAAAGTTAAGCTCATATGTAGTTAGTACATATTTAGTTTTAAGCAGTTGGCAGTATTAAGAGTTTGTATTTATAAGGTTGCACATAATAAACTTAGTTCTATTCTAATGGTCAAGGAGACAGCACGTTAATTTATTAACCTCATAATTCACGCCGTTTTAACAGGTTATGGGCCCAGAGCACATGTGATTCAAATAACGTGTTTTTTGGTTATGTGTGTGCTGCTATGAGTGAAGAAGAAAGAAATCTTTATTTGGCATCCTTAATTATACACAATCTACTAAAACTATATTCTATAGATAAACAAAAAATATAATCCATCCATATCTTGTTTCACTCCACTCTTCTCCTACCTCTCCCCCACCCTATTTTCTTCAGCACATTTACCCTGGTCCCATCTTCATTCATCCAGTCCGCCACCCTCCTGCACCCTTCCACCCACTCTTCACTCACCCCCTCGTATTCCTCCGCTAAATGCCTCCAAGTATCCCTTCCATTCTTACACAACGCACTTCCCAACCACCACTTTCTCCCTCTTTCATCTGACCCACACCTGGCCCTTGCCATTGTCACCTTATCCTCTCTTGCCATTCCGCTCTCCTCTAAATACTTCGGCTTTTTTCCATACACCTGCCATCTCCCATATCCTATATTATACTCACTCCTCTCTATGCAGCCTTGCCTTTCTTGTCTCTCCACTTCCCTTTCCTTCTCATATACCCAATCAGCCACATTTACCCCTTTCTCAAGCCATTCATTTACCACCACCTCCGCCAAACCTACCCTTTCGTACATTCTCCTTCTCTCCGCTCTCCATCTACCCTCCAATATACTCTTACTCATCCACCATACCTCCTTCACCAATCTCCCTTATTCCAGCGCACACATTCTCATCTCGAAACTCACCACTCTCTTTACTGCCTCACATCCTAAGGTCTCCCTATCCAGCTCTTGTAACACTATATATTCAGGCGTCGACCTCTCTATCCCTAACACTCATCTCATACCTCTTTGTTCCCCACACCTCCACACCATACATCAAGATTGGCTTCACGCACGAATCCCACAATCCACACATCACCCTCACATTATTTTCCATCCATCTCCCCCACCTCTCCCACACCACACCCCACGCTCTTCTCGCCTTTCCTTGTACCCATTTCTTGTGCTCTTCATACCCTCCCGTACACTTAAAAATAAATCCCAAGTATTTGAACACTTTCGCCCTTTCAATCACTTCCCCTTTCCATTTCAGCTCTCTCATTCTTCCTTCCCTTCCTTTGTTCCTAAACCTCATCCATTTCGTTTTCCCTACATTCACCCTTAACTCCCTCTTATTCATGTACTTTTCCACTCTTTCTAACATCTCTTTCACCCCCTCCCAGTCCCTCGCCATCAGTACCATATCATCCGCATACGCTAACATCCAAACTTTCTTCCTCCCAATCACTACGCCACCCGTTTGCCCTCTCCTTAATATTTCATCCAATTCACTTGTATACAAATTAAACAATAGAGGGCTTAGCGGGCATCCCTGTCTCACTCCCATCCATGTTCTAAATTCCTCTGATTCTCTATCTCCCACCTTAGCCACATACCATGTCTCCTGATATACTCTCCTCACAAACTCAACCATCCTCTCACTCACCCCTCTTCTTTCCAAACATTCCACCAATCTTTCCCTAGGTACCGAATCATACGCCTCTTTCAAATCTAGGAACACCGCATACACACTTCCTCTCTCTTCCATTACTTTTTCTACCATTCTGGCCAGGGTAAATATCTGGTCTGCTGTACCTCTTCCACTCCTGAACCCACCCTGCGTCTCTGGCACAAGACCTTTTAGTTCCGCTTCCTTAACTAGTCTATTTTTCAGTTATCCACCTCTCCTGTGCTTCCTCCTTTATGTACCGAAACTTAGGGACGTGAAAATTACGATGTTTGGGCATTTGCGGCGAGGAAGTACTTTATCCTGGAGGGACTGCAAAAGTACATTGATACAGAGCCGAGTGTAGCCGACGTAAATCAAATCCTGGAGGATGAAAAGGCGCAAGCAAAACTCGAAGAATGCAACAACTACGAAATCGTTGTGGACTAAATTAAAATCCATGTACGACAATTCAGGCTTTTCGCGGAGGATTAGTTTGTTGCGGACGAGGTTGGAAACATGCGATTCGATGGAGGAATACGTGAACCGTATTATCGAAACAAGCCAGAAGCTTAGTGGCATGGGCTTTAAGATAGACGATGTATGGATAGGATCATTGTTACTAGCTAGATTAACAGAGAAATTCATGCCAATGATAATGGCGATTGAACATAGCGGCATAGATATAACAATGGACGCCATTAAATCGAAGTTGCTCGATTTCGATAAAGATGCCGGTAAGACAGGAAGCGCATTTTACGTTAAAAATCGGTCGGTAAGTGGAAAACGTTTGGGCAAACAACCGGGAAACTGAGAAGTGAGGTTAAGTGTTACAAGTGTAAAAAGGCGGGACATTTTAAAAACAATTGCCCATCACTTAAGGACAAGAATAAAGCGAATGCATTTAGTGTTGTGTTTTCTACAGGCAATTACGGACCAAATGACTTTTATCTGGATTCTGGTGCAAGTGTGCATATACTTGTTAACGAAAACCATTTTACAAGTATGTCAAGATATGACAGACAAGTGTTTGTTGCTAATAGTGCAAGCCTACCAGTTGATAAAGTCGGGAATGCATTATTCAAAACTGCAGTAGGTAAAAACATTTTGAAATAACAATAAAAAATGCTCTTTATGCCCCAGGCATGTCAACCAATTTACTTTCATTGAGTCAATTAATAGCAAATGGTAACAATGTAATCTTCGATAACACTGGCTGTAAAATTTATAATAAATGTAATGAAATGATTGCTATTGCTGATTTAGTTAGTGGAGTCTACAAAATTAGACTGTATCCGGACTCAACAGATGGATGTTTAATGGCAGTGATATCAGGTAAAATGTGGCACCGAAGGCTAGGACATTTGAACCATGTGGACTTAAAAAAAATGGTGAACGGTTCGGTGAATGGACTAAAGTGTTCAACTCAGAAGAAAATTGGATTGTTTAATTGTAAGGTGTGCTGTGAAGGAAAACAGCCTCGACTACCCTTCAACCACCGAGGCATCAGAGCAAATGCACCACTGGACATCAACATTCGTTGATGACTTCTCAAGAACGTCTTTTGTATATTTCATTAAGAGTAAGAATGACGGTTTTGAGAGCTTCAAAACATTAAAAAAATTAGTTGAAAATCAAGCAAATACTAAAATTAAATGCTTTAGATTTGATAATGGGGGAGAATTTGTGAATAAGGACTTTAAAGCCTTAATGAAACGTTGTGGTATTATCCACCAAAAAAAAAAACCCTATACACCGGAACAGAATGGTTTGACTGAGAGGCTAAACCGAAGCATTGTAGAAAAAGCAAGGTGTATGCTTTTTGATGCAAAATTGGACAAAAAACTCTGGGCAGAAGCAGTGAATACTGCTGTATACGTCAAAAATCGTTGTACATCATCAAGTTTAGGCGACAAAACACCTTTCGAGATGTGGGCGGGCAGAAAACCAGACGTAAGTCACCTAAGAATATTTGGTAGTATAACCATGGTACATGTTGCCAAGGAAAAGCGTCTTAAATGGGACAAGAAATCACAAAGAAGATTAATTGTGGGTTATGGCGACAACATCAAGGGTTACAGAGTTTATAATCCTGAAGAAAATTCTATAAGTACAAGCCGAGATATTATAGTGTTTGAAAAAGATAATTTTGAATCAGAAATGATCGAAGAAACAATAGTTTCAGTGGGAGATGAGTCGATCTCAGAAGAAAACACAAATGTTAACATTACAGACCACGAGAGCGAGAATGATGATAGCAGTACTTCAGAAGAATATGTTCCAGAAAAATCAGTGGAAGTTGAAGTAGTTGAAAGATCACGTAGAGAAAGTAAACTAAAAGATTTTTCAGATTATGTTACATATCTATGCGGTGAGACAAATGTCAGATCCCCTGATAGTCGATGAAGCTTTGTCGTGTCCTGACAATGAGCAGTGGAGAAAGGCCATGGAAGCAGAAATTTCAGCCTTCGAAGAGAATAAAGCTTGGAGCATTGTAACTGCACCAAAACATGAATCGGTAGTGCCATGTAAATGGGTGTTTAAACGAAAAATTGATAGTGAAGGAAATGTGCGCTTTAGATCTAGGTTAGTGGCAAAAGGTTGTTTTGCAAAAAATCGGCATTAATTATTTTGACACATTTTCACCTGTAGTTCGTTTTTCAACGTTAAGATTATTAATGGCCTTATCTGTGAAATTAAAGTTAAATATTTGTCATCTAGATGTTACAACTGCATTTCTAAACGGCACCTTAGAAGAGGAAGTGTATATGTCAATTCCTGAAGGTGTAAACATGTCAAACAATGGTGTACTGCGGTTAAATAAGGCAATATACGGTTTGAAGCAATCGTCGAGAGTGTGGTACCAAGAAGTTGAGCTAGTATTGCATAGTTTTGGTTATGTTAAGCTACTAAATGAATCATGTGTATTTATCAAACGTACTGATGATCTAATGACAGTTATTGCACTCTATGTTGATGATTATTTTATTTTCTCAAACGATTCTCATGAAACGAAGTTTATTAAAAACCAATTGACATCTAAATTTAAAATGAAAGATTTGGGTGGACTGAAAAATTGTTTAGGCATACGTGTTAGTGTTAGCAAAGAGAAAGTTTGTCTAGACCAGGAAGAATATATAAATCAATTACTAAAAAAGTTTAATATGTTGGACTGTAAATCAGTTTCAACACCATTGGATAAAAACTTGGATTTTGGTAACGCGTCAAATGTATGTGACAAAAATATCCCAGCAGTTAATCGGTAGTTTGATGTATTTATCAACACTAACCATACCCGACATTACTTATGCAGTAAACCTTTTAAGTCAGTATAATAATTGTTATACAATAGCTCACTGGCAACAAGCAAAGCGTGTTCTTAGATACTTAAAGGGAACAAAAACGCCAAGTTTACAATTTGTAGACGATGGTAAAGAATTGCAAGGTTTTGTTGATGCAGATTATGCAAGCAACGTTAAAGATAGAAAATCTTATTCCGGATTCGTTTTTAAATTATCTAGTGGGGCAATATCGTGGGAATGTAAAAAGCAAAGCACTGTAGCCTTAAGCAGTACTGAGGCTGAGTATATGGCCGTTTGTGAGGCATCTAAAGAGGCTGTATATCTAAAAAGTCTTATATATGATTTGCTTGGGGAACATAATTACATTACATTATTCAACGACAATCAGAGCGCTCAAGAATTAGCAACGAACTCTATCTTTTATAAGCGCTCAAAACATATAGATGTAAGGTATCATTACGTTCGTGAAGTTGTAGCAAATAAAGAAATAAACCTTCAATATATGCCTACTAACGAAATGGTAGCCGATATATTGACTAAACCGTTGGCGCTTTCCAAGGCATGGAACTTTTGTAGCGGATTTAGGTTTAAGTTAATTTAATTACGTTTGATACACTGAGCTAGTGGGAGTGTTAAAGTTAAGCTCAGCTGTAGTTAGTACATATTTAGTTTTAAGCAGTTGGCAGTATTAAGAGTTTGTATTTATAAGGTTGCACATAATAAAGTTAGTTCTATTCTGATGCTCAAGGAGACAGCACGTTAATTTATTAAACTCATAATTCAAGCCATTTTAACAGATTGAAGCCCAAAATCACGTATTGTATCTATAGAACGGCGGTGATACCCATTGTCACCTATGCTTCCCGTATGAGGCGGCCAAAGACAAAAAATTAAGTACGCAAAAGAAGCTGGGAAGGCCTCAACGTCTAGCATGAATAAGCATCACAGGGACATTCAAATGACCCCCTACCGCGGGAATGGAGGTAATCATAGGTCTCCCACCGCTCCATCTAGTGGTACAAAAAGAGGGACTTGTGGCGGCCCTCCGACTACACCACAGGAAGAAAATACTGCCGGGAGACTTAAGAGGGCAATTAAAGATACTGCAGCAAATTGACTTTCCTGTCAGTTCAAACCAACGGACATCATATTCAGGAAGCTCAAAACTGAAGTACCGTATAACGTGTTGATTAAAGACCCCAAAATGGTCGAGGAATATCAGTCTGGTACATGGATGGTCAATAACGAAGGTACTGGAATAGGTATTTACGGCCCTAATCAAAACCACACTAGCTCTGGGTACGTCACCCACGATTCTGGAAGCGGAAGCAATTGCAATTGATATGTGTGTCACTTGCTCAGATAGTCAGCGCAAAGAACAATTCGTTCCTCATGTGACTCATAGGGCACGGGGGTATGCCACTCCAATAAGATCAGACCCGTTTTGTGGACTCCCCATGGCATACAGAAGAAAGGTGGTGTCAAAATGGAACAATGTCTAGCGCTTACGTTAGTCAAAACGACTCGTTAAACTCGATAATAGCCATAAGGTGCTTGAATTCACAAGGAACGAGTTGAAAACATTTACAGGACTCATGACAGAAGCGTTTTTCACACTTCGGCGGGGACCAATTATCCCACGATGAAGTGAGCAGCAGGACCCCTAATAAAGTTACCAGGTTCATAGAGGACAAGGGACTGCTTGGGAAGTGACAGTTAAAGGACAGAACAATAGATCTCTTAGGTCGCAGTTCTAGTGAAGTTAATTGACCCCACATGAAACTGTAACCTGTAATGGTAGTACAAGGTAGTTTTAATACAATTATTGCAATTCAGTGTCAAGCTGTTTGGTTAATGTTTTGTGTCTGTGATATTTGGGAGCCTAATTAGGACAATATTAAAAGAAATATCCTCGAATATCTAGTTGGTGTGTCTAGAAATTATTTTGAGAATTACATAGGGCGGGGTATTCGAAAGTTAAAAAAGGGTGTCCGGAAAGTAAGGTCAAATTTAAATTTAGCGCCATTTTGTCACGTGACGTTTGACAGTCGTGCTTGTTTCATGTTTGTTATTTGCGATCCTTCCCATTAGCAGCCTGATAGCTTTTGTGTGGTAAGCATTGTAGTTTGATCTTTATTTTCCACATGGATCAGATGACAACTAAGCAACATTGCATACATATCCAAGTAATAAAAAGTTAAAACAGTGAAAGGCAACCTTTCGTATATTCGAACGAATCGGTTCGCCGACGAGCCCATTAACTAAATTTATCAACAAGTCAATAATTTCAAAAGATCTGAAAATGCATGCGTACAAGATTCAACTGACCCAAGAGTTGAAGCTTGCAGATTATGGAAAGAGACATCTATTTGCTCAGTGGATCTTGGTTCGACAATAATTTCACACAAAAAAATGCATATGAGGCGCACGTCAATAAACAGAACTGCAGAATTTGGGGTACTGAAAATCCGCGAGTGACTGTGGAAGATGAGATGCATCCACAATGCAAGACTCTGTGGCGTGGGTTCTGGGTCATGAGGGATCTGCTGTCACTGTGAACGGTGACAGAAACATACTTTCTGATTGTATTTTCGCAGTTGTGGATGAAAATGATCATTTTTGGTTTTAAGATACTGCTGTATGTCACACATCCCTTGAAACGATTGTCTGCAAATAAAATTTCCAAAAAAATTATCGCTTTGCGTGGCAACCAGAAATGGTCAGCTAGATCATGCGATATTACGCCTTGTAACTATTTTTGGGGGGATTTGTGAAATCAAAAGTGTATGTGAAGAAACCACAAACAATACACCAGTGAAGGATGAAATTTAAAGGGTTATCCACTAGTTGTTTGTGACTGTGTCATCAAGAACTTCAATGAAAGCATATTTCGTTGCCGCACGATCTTGGATGGTCATATGGAGGGTATGAATTATTTTAGAAAAAATATTATATTTTCAATAAATTTTGTATGTTAATATTAGTCCCTACTTTCCGAACATCCTTTAGATTCTGAATTGAAACATAGTAATATATTGTGCCTAGGATACATTGTATTGAATGGAGGTGTAGATGTAAATGTACAGAGTTTGGCCTTAATACCAAACATTAAGCTTGTGTGACTTACAGAAATCTCTTTAAATTATCCTAAAGGTCATACTCAGGATGTTGCAATTACAAACATGGAATCATTGGAACATAAAAGAGTTTAAAAAGAATATGAACATATGAAAAAAGAAGAAGGTTTTCAACCTAAATTGTATTGGATTCAAATGAATTATCTTTGTCAATGCAAACTTTGAAATTGAAAAGGCTAGCAATAAAGAAAACAAATTCGTATTTCTAGGAGTTGAATATTTGTATTGATAGAAGAGATTCGCAGCAGATCTTCTAGTAGATAGTTACATATTTGAAAGGCTTTGAAAGACGATGAGAAAAATTATAAGCAGTAAAATAGATATGAAGAAATAGTACAGGTAATGTATAATTTGGGTAGCAAGCGATGGTCTGCTGTGATGAAAGGAAGCATCTATGCATGAATAAAATGTTAGCAAGCTATTCAAATGCATCGTATTGAATGTTTCTGGATTATTTCTTAATTATTATTAATATTTGTAAAGTAATAAATGCATCTTTATAATAATCACAAAAGTAATGAAGATGGGTCGACGTATATCCGTTTCTAAACCAAGTAATAATGGACTAAAGAAGACAGTTTCAATCTAATCACTTTCAAGAAGTATATAATTTTTAAAATTAACAACTCGTGAGCAAGAACTTTATAATCACAATTAAATAGTATGTTGCAATGAATCAAAACAAACCATAAATCGCTATTTTCGGAAAAATACGTTCACTTGCAACAACTTAATCTACTTTCTTGTATGCATTTAAATTCCGGTTGGCCACTTTGAAGATTTGACTCGAGAATATTATTAAAGTTACCTGAGATGAAAATTACGAGAAATTAATGAGCAAGTGCGTTCTTCAATTAATTAATTCTGCGCACAAAAAATGCAGCAGTTAGTGCCATCCAAAAACAAAATAATGAGGAAGTATAGAATATTTGGAAACAGAAAAATTCAAGGCTCTTGTAAATTAATTAGCAAAAGTTTTAAAAATGTCAGGATACACTGTGGTTACCTTCAGAACAATATTTATATAAAGTCATATTATTCTATTAGCTGTTAGCAGTACAACTAACCTACTACTTAATAAAAAAGAAGTAGATTCACAAAAATGTATATCATTAAATATACTGAATAATTTATACATTACACTTATATACACGAAAGTATTAATTATTAATAAAAATAATATACATACAATATTTAAAAAGTTATCTAAATAAATATGTACAATATGTTTTATTAATTAAATGTTTGATCAAAATATTTAGTAAATTATGAAAAACAAAATACAAGCATTGGTCATTTCAATGCAGCCATACATTTAATTATCACATTAAGATAACGACATGAATATAAACCAATTAAAAGTGTCAATTTATTGGAGTAAATGCACTCATAACAGCGTCCAAGAAAAAAGTTATGATAACGAAATAAACCAACAACAATTGAATTTTCAGGGAATTGAAAGATTGTTAAACTTATCGCCTATCTAGTTTATAGTCAAATAAAATGTTAATCAATTCGCAAGAAACCATTAGGTTTATAAAGGAAAAGTAGTTTTTTTCCTTTTTTTTTTTACTTGGAAGCGGTCGCAGATAAGGCAATCAATTGTGTAATTATGTAGACATAAATGTTTACATATGCTCGGGTCGTAAAATTAATAAGAGAAATGTTTACTTAATGTTTCATCCAATTGCCAGAATGCATTGCGTATTGATTGGTTTGCACCCATAAACATCAACTTAATTTTTATGCACTAATTGAGTTTGTCATAAAATAAAGATTATGATTCAATTGGTGTGAGGGTTTTATGGTTTTTATTAATAGTAACGCAAATCGATATGGTGGGTCCGAGTTTATTTGTTGGCAAGAGTAAAATTATAGAAATTAAATAATTAATTAATTAAATTACGAAAAAAATATTTACTATATAAAAATATATAATATATAATTGTATGTAAAAAAATGCAATTTAAAAATGACGAATTCAGTAAATATATTTCTTCACTTTAACTCATATTGTTCATATAAGTTACTTTTTAACGTCAAAGACAAAATCCAATCAATTAAAAAATCGGGAGCATGCCAAATTTCATGCTCCGATGCAATAGCAAATATGTGGGCCATAGAGGTAGAAGTTCTAAGAAGAGATTTAAGGAATTGATGACTATTAAGTCTTAGACATAGAACAAGTTCATTTTCTAATCATATTCTAGAGTTTAATCATTCATTTCCTCATGCAGATAAATTAAAAAAATTACATTTTTGCAATAAAGGCCAAAATCTTAATACCGCCAAAATAATAATATTAAAACTAATCTACTTAACAAGAGAGACCAATTTAATCTCTTTTTAGAATGTTATGAACCGCTTCTAAAAATATTGCATTCCTTTGTAGAAATTTTCTCTAGTCAGATTCATAAAAATCTATAAATTCATTTACATAGAAATTGTTAAAACCTTATAGTTTTTTTTCATTTAACATCTGATGATGATCTGCAAAGGTCGATACTATAGTTGTGTCAAAATTAATATCTTCATTTGTGTATATTATACAATTATACAACATATTATATATAATAATAGTGGTCGAAAGTATTTTATTTACTCTGTACTTGATATTGTAGTTACTGACAAAGATACATAGGTTGCAGTTGCCCGCTAAAAATGTCACATGTTTGAGATAATTCTTCTTTTGTAGTTAATATTATGAATTAAATGAACAAAAGAATATTTTTTTGCCTTCTGTTTAAGACGATTTCTTTGACCGCATTCAAAATCCTGTTAAAATGTCAACCCTTTAAATGTCACAACATATTTGCTGTGCGCTGACTTGATTAAACGATTAGTAGTACAAATTATATTTTTAACATATACTTTCAGTTGTTTCAGATATTTCATTTGAGTATTTTTAGAGAGTCTAGATATAGAAAATAATATCCATTTTGTATCGCTTTTGGTTGCGAGGAGTTTTAGTTGTTTTAATCGAAAGAAAACTGCAGTTAAAATTCATCAAATGCTTGTAGAAGTTTATGGTGGTTCCACCTTATAAATAATGTAAGGAAAAGTTTTAACACATTATAAATGAGCTTTAAAGCAAGCCTCTCCCCAAACAACCAAAAAATTTGAAGACAATGAATAGTAATGCCTGTCACTGGAAAAGGATCCGGGCGAATGCAAGAGAAACTTGTAGAATTATTAGTTACTCAAGAATCAGATTTCGTACTATCAACTTAACCCGAGGGATAAGAAAAGAAGATTTTTAGCTGATTCAACGGTATGTAACTGGGGTTAATATATGGATATTATACGATAATGCCCTCCCAAAAAAATAATAGTTAACATTGACCTCAACATCAACATTAAATAATATTCACGGTTCTAAGATTAGGCTGTGTATATAGTGGAATTAAAATACTCTTGTGCACTATGAGTTTCTACAACGTGGTTACTCTTTTAATACAATTAATAGAATATGTGTTTACTTCTTAATGATAGAGGTGTTTACTTTGTAGTCAAGATGAACTTATGATTGAAAACATGGTGACTTTGTTTTACCATTATATATTTAGTTCTTAAGTCATTTCGGTTCCGATAATTAGATGTCTACACTTGTATTTTTAACTAACGATCTTTAGTCTAATAATCAAAACTAAATAATATTTGACAGGAGACACAATTTTTCAGTAGTCATTGCAAATCAGTGGTCGAAAGATGGAAAAGCAAACCGTTTTGTTTAACAGAACCTTAGTACATAATTGGTTTGGAAAGTTCCACTCTGGTAATTTCATTATTAAGATGCATCACGTTCAGAAAAGCCAGTAGAAGCCGAAGACAAAAGTAACGACATTAATCGTGCAAACCGTCAATACATGACTCAACAGGTCGCAGAAATATTATTTTTTTTCAAACGATTCGAAAGACAGCTTATGCAGGGATATGTTAGTAAACTCAATATTTGGATTCCACATGAACTCAAAGGCATCCATTGATTGATTGATGAGGCACTTAGGTGTTGAAAATCCATACTTAATTTTGAGATAACGCAATTGTTTGATTTTCAAATGTTAGTTTATTAAACACTACATATGTTTCGCCACACTGTGGCTTCTTCAGGTGAAGTAAATATTTAAAAATCAAACAATTGCGTTATCTCAATATCAAAGGCATCCATTTAATATATAAACTCCTTCGAAGAGCACTTGAAAAACGATGAAAATAAACCATTTCTCAAACGTATTTTCACTAGCGATGAGAAATTGGAACAAATATCCACCAAAGAAAGGTTATGCTCTCAATTTGGTGAAGTTACGAAGGCGTTTTGTATTCTGAGCTGCTACCATAGAACAAAACCATCAAAATGGTTATACTATACTATATTAGATAAATTAAATGAAGCTATTAACGAAAAGCGGCCAGAATTAGCAAATCGTAAGGGTGTTCTGTTCCACCAAAAAAAACGCGAGATCTCACATAAGTTTGACCCGCCAGAAGTTGCTGGAGCTTGAATGGGATTCGATGGACCACCTTACTCACAATACCTTGAGACATCCGACTACTATTTGTTAATATCTTTGCAAATCTGTTCTAATGGTAAACAAATAAATTCCGACAATGGTGACAAACAGCTAGAAGTTCTTTAAGCGTGGGTTCCTGATGTTACCCAAAATGTCATCGAACTAAAAGGTCAATAATCATAGTAAAAAACAGAAATGACTTAAGACAACCCAATATTACTTCCTCAACCAATTAATAAACTAGACAATTTTTCGTTCGATAGTCAATACCCCAGTGCCGAAACGATAGTCCTATAGAAGTTATCAAATATGGTGATAAAACAAAGTCTTATATCTTTATATTGGACCCTAACTTGGATCGCCTTAAAAGGGAAAAATAGTAGTCAGTAATGAAGAATACTTTGATTAATCTCTTCATATTTTTTTCTGAAGTCAGTATAAAGAGTATTCCAATATGAATTTCCGAACTTTGACAGTTGATAGCGGCCTTATTGTTAAAGCTATATCTGTCGAATTGGCTCTCAGTAATTCAATTTGTTTTGCCAAATCAACAAGCACGAATATAGCTTTCAATAACAAGTAAAATGATAAAATTGTTTTATCTCCGTGAGATTGTGCATGAGAATCCAAGGAAGTCGATTTATATAATTGACATGTTCTAAAAACAATACTTAACGTGTTTTGCGATTTTTTGCAAAAATCGCCTATATCGAAGTTATGAATTTTATTTCAGTTAAAGTTTCCACCCTGTATAATAATAACGAAAATTATTACTACGTGGTAATTCATGATAAACACTTAACTAACGCACTTACTATGTTTAAACCACTAAAAAATTATGTAATATATACCGGGTGTTTCACTTAAGACGCCTCGGACCATAGCTCCCTTACGATAAAAGCTATCGAAAAAATTCTAAGAGCAAAGTGGTGCATAATTACCGTCGCTATGTTTCAAAAATATTTCTAATCATCAGTGGCGTGCCGTGCTCCAGTGGCGTACCAAACTTATGTTTTTTAAATGAAATGCCCTATTTTTTATTGCAGATTTGGAAAGTGCTCGGAGAGTACTTATTTTTTTATCTAACATGTTATACCCTTCACTTTAGCGGTTTCGCTGTTATAACCCCTTCTTTCAAAATTGCGCCTCATATTTGAGATTTTTTTGTAGAGAAACTAATTGACGCCGGCGCCTAAATTTTGAATTGAGGTACAGGTTAAGACCTCGTATACCTTCACATAATTTTTTTCGGGTAATTTATGGAAAAAAAAATATTTTTGATTGATCTTCACATGTTGTCATTTTTTTCGAAAATTTCAAATGGCACCCCCCCTAAAAAAATTACGGCGTTATACAGCCAAAACTCTAAATTTTTCATTGGTACAAAAAAATCACACATTGCATAAAAAAATTTCGGAGAAAAAAAGAATTTCATCGCAAATGTCGGGAAACGTTTTCCGTTCCCAAGTGTGCCATGAGAAAACAAAAGATTGGTAATTGTCAAAGTAAATTATTAGACGCCAGTAGCAACCATAAGTCATTTTTGATAAACGTTCTAAAAATATTCCGAACTCAAGAGGAAATGGTTGACATGATATTTATTCTTGGAGAATGTAACAAGAATTCTTGGCGTCACGAGTGTACGCTGCGAGATATCCGCACAGGGCACATCCAAATGTACGTGCGTTTCAAAAAGTGTTGGAGAGATTTACTACTACGGGAAGTGTGAAACGGCCAAGGAGAGTTAGAAAGAAGGCAGTTTTTACCGAAAATAATGAACTGTAGGTTCTGGAGGCAGTTATTGAAGATCGTCATACCAGTATCCGTGATATTAGTAGGAATCACGATATTTCAACGCGATCATACATCGTGTTCTTCAAAAGTACAAATTCCGTCTATTTAAGATTCAACTGCACCAAGAATTGCAACCTCAAGATTTTCATGCGAGGCAAGATTTCTGCATGTGGGCTATCAACAAAATTGAGCAGGAGGAATCATTTCTTATGCGCGTATTTTCTGATGAAGCAACGTTCCATAGAAATGGGCATGTCAATCGCCACAACTACCATTATTACGCCGATGAAAACCCACACACCATGCGAATGATAAACCACCAGCAAAGATGGTCGCTGAATGTTTGGGGAGGCATACTTGGAGAACACCTTTTGGGTCCTTATTTCATCGAGGGGCACCTGAACGGCAACAGTTCCGTCGCGACGACTTGGATGATCTCTTGGAAAATGTTCCTCTAGCCGCTCTACGACAGATAGTTTTCCAGCACGATGGAGCTCCTGCACATAATAGCCGTGTCGTTCGGGAATTTCTCGATGAAACGTTTCCGGACTCCTGGATTGGTCGTGGGGGTCCTGTGACGAGGTTTACAGGACGGTACCAACTACTGTCGAGGTTATGAGGGAGAGAATCCTCGCGGCTTTCCGCGGTATATCACCAGAAGTCCTTAGGGCAGTGTCTAGAGCCTGTGAGTCGAAGTTGCGGTTATGCCTCCAGCAAGAAGGTCGTCATTTCGAACATTTAGTTTAAGTTTTTAAATTAATTGTTGAATAAATAGATACTATTATGTTGACCGTATTTGTGTTTTTGTTTTCTCATGGCACACTTGGGAACGGAAAACGTTTCCCGACATTTGAGATGAAATTCCTTTTTTCTCCGAAATTTTGTTATGCAATGTGTATTTTTTTTGTACCAATGAAAAATTTAGAGTTTTGGCTGTACAATGTCGTATTTTTTTAGGGGGTGCCATTTGAAATTTTCGAAAAAAATGACAACATGCGAAGATCAATCAAAAATTATTATTTTTTCCATAAATTACCCGAAAAAAAAAATTATGTGAAGGTATACGAGGTCTTAACCTGTACCTCAATTCAAAATTTAGGCGCCGGCGTCAATTAGTTTCTCTACAAAAAAATCTCAAATATGGGGCGCAATTTTGAAAGAAGGGGTTATAACAGCGAAACCGCTAAAGTGAAGGGTATAACATGTTAGATAAAAAAAAATGGTGATGTGGCCATCATAGTACTTTCCCTATATTTTTCTCGAAAACTATGAGATTTACGCAAAAAGGCTATTCTTAATAATTTATTCATTTTTTAATTCTCTACAATTATTTGTTATATAAATTTCATGTAACTCCAACAGTTAATTAGTATTTGTCAAAAAATATCTAAATTTTCAGTTTTTATTTTTTTTCTCAAAAGTTAAAAATTTTATGAAAAATATGTTTAAATAAAACTTGTTCAATTTTTTATTATCTTTAACTTTTGTTTGAACCGTTTTTTAAAATTTTTCATATTTAGAAAAATATTACCAAAAAACAAAAAAACGTCTCGAGTAAACATCCACTTCCGGTCTACGAATGTTTACCAAAAGCTTTTCAGTTCCAGTTTTTAAAGATAAAACCTTAAGTTTAAAGTTTCATCTCAATTGGATTATTCGTTTTTGAGATACAGCACCCACCGACAGACAGACAGACAGACAGACAGACAGACGGACAGACAGACACACACACAGACACAAAAAATTTTTTTCCAGAAATTAGTGCAATGGACTCAGGGGACCTCAAAACGGATATTTCCGCAAAAAAAATTTTTCAAAAAAAAATCACGATCACAATACTTCCCCTATATTTCATATAGGGAAAGTAAAAATAAGTACTCTCCGAGCACTTTCTAAATCTGCAATTAGAAATATTTTTGAAATATACTTAAGTGCCACACCCGGTATACATATATTACAAAAACACACGACTTAAACAATGTAAAACATAGTAAGTGGGTTAGTTAAGTGTATAACAAATAAAGATTCTCAATATCTAGGAGTCATTTTTGATGAAGAACAGGAAAAATATTTAAATCATAGAATTACAAAAAACGAACAGACTATACTATATAATAAACAATTCATTTATAGGGAAACTGGAATACAAATTAAATAAAAATCAAACTATACAAAACTATATTCAGAAACATGTGTATCAAACAATACTCAAAGAAGATAGAGATTGAATATTTTAGTAAGATAATCAGAGTAACAAAAATAGATAAGAGTAAAATGAAATTATATAGGTTTATTAATAGACAACAGAAATATTTAATTTGTTCTTTACTAAACACGATCATACATCAAATATGTGAAAATTCGACAATCGTCGAGCACATGCTTCACTCAGCAAGTACATTATTATTAAAGTGCCAGCATTACGAAAATTCACGATGTGGCGAAAAGCCATTCAGCGCGATTTAAATATAGATATATGGATTAATGCACATGCAGATGAATCAAAACGGAATGCTATTCATTTAGATTTATTTTTGATTCGGAATTCTGGACGCGGTTCACCTTTCATGCGCCATTCACATTAATTATCGTTAATTAACAGGGTGAGACAAATTGATCTCATAATTCGTGAGCCGCAACAAAACTAATCTATTCATCTTAATTTATTTGCATAATTTCGATTGAGCAAAACTATTCATCTCAATTTATTTCCATTCGGTCCACTACGATCTGCATAATTTTTAATGCTAGCTTCTACTGGTTCCTTTCTAACTTTAAATGTAGATCTGCTAATTTAATATTAAAATATCTTTTATTCGAAAAATATATTTTTTTAATATTTTAGTGACGAATTATCAATATTCAAATTTTAAAAATTAAAAACAAATTATAATATTAGAAAAACCATTACTTTTTGATACATCTTGGAATTAGGAATTTTTAAAGAAATTATACATAATTGGACACAATATAGAAGTTACCAACATTTTTATTTAGTTCGTGGATCAAATGTCTTCAATAATACGATACTGATTAGATATTAAAATTATTAATCTTGGCAATATATTCCATTAATATTCACAATTGAAATAAATATGTTTTCTTACACGCTCATAAATTTAATCGTGTATCAAAAATAAAACGACTTATATAAAATTTACAATTAAATCCCATTAGTCCCCTTGTTATGTTAATATTTTTCCCGAGTGCACACTCGCGAAACATATCATAACGATTATTTTACGATTATGACAAATGGGGCGTTGTGCATGCTGTGTAGTTTTTTTCACGAGAGGATGTTCTGAATCCATAACAATGACCGTGTTCGCGCCATAAAAAAGAGCAAACACACAACACCGGACTATATATCTTCGGTCATTGCTTTCGTTCGGAACTGCTTTGGTGTTTATCTTGCACACACTCAATTTTTGGACAGCGCGTTTTGCTCACTTGATGTCTTAATTGGCGGTCATAGGAGATTAATTGGTTATTTGATCTCTCTCAGCGATTACTGCATACGGAATAATATTATTGGCATGTTACTGCATTATTTTTTGGTTTTCAACTAGATGAACTATTTATATATATTTTTTAATTTTGGTTAAAATAAAATTTCCATATTATCATTTCGTAATCTTTATATACTAATTATACAATTAAAAAAATATCAATGGTACTGTGTCTGTATCAAAAAAATAAAAAATAAAAAACTGTAGAGATTGTGAACAAAAATTTGAGAATTTATTCGTTCTTGGAAGATTTCCCTCTCTCCTCGCATCGGGATTTGCGGACGCGGAGTTTCATCTCGTATTGAAGGATATTTGATTCTTCTTATTGTAATTCTTCTTATATTTTGTTTCGTCATTTAAGATATTGTTTTTGATTTTTAGTTTAAACGGAGTATATTTTAGTTCTTTTATGTAGCCTTCTAATTAATTATAGTTTTTATGCTATCTATTGTTAATAATTGTGAGTACTTCATTGTAGTGAATGTTTCTGTCCTAAAGTCTGAATATTTCCTTATTTGGTACCTGTGGATGTCTTTATTATTTTGTAGCTTTATTCTGGTTTTAATTCTATTGTTTTTCATTTTGTAGATCATAAGTATGTTGTTTAATGTTATCATGTTTTTTATGTGTAATTCTCTTACGTGTTTATAGAGTGTAGTTGTATTAGTCCTTTTGTCTAATTTATACAAGGTGGCGCAAAAGTAATATCATAGTTTGAATTGGCTATCATTTTGTTATAAATGAAAAAAAAAGAGCTCCGTTTTTATCAAAAGCTTATTTGAAAGTGTATTATTGGTTACATTACGTGGAAAAGATTATATCGCTCAAATGGCCATCTCATGCAAAATTTCGCTCGTTTTACGGAATTTTGAATTGTTACTCGCAAAATATCTGGCTCCAAATTGGCGATTTCTTCTTCAATATTAGCTTTCAAGTCTTGCAAGGTTCGTGGTTTATTGTGGTAAACGCGATATTTTAAAAAGCCCCAAAGGAAGAAGTCTGGTGCCGTTAGATCTAGCGATCTGAACGGTCAGTTCAAATCTCCAAAACGGGAGATCACTCGACCTGGTGTCTCAAAATCTCCATAGTTACCTGAGCTATGTGAGCGGTTGCTCCGTCCTGTTGAAACCAATAATAATCGAGACCAAATGCAGCAACTCGCGGCAAAAAATTAAGGACGCACCAAACAGTCACTTTGAGGGGGTGCAATGGATCTTCTTGCATTACATGTGGATTCTCTGTGTCCCAGAAACGCAAATTTTCTTTGTTAACATAACCACGCAGTAATCCTTTCACCAAAATCCGTTGCAACGAACGTCTGCTGATCGTCTCGTTGATGCTTGTGGATTCTCTCTGACGTCGTTGGCAACAGCAGCGATGTTCTCGTTCGAACGTGCACTACGAGGCCAGCCACTTCTTGCGACATCTGTAGTGGACCCAGTGTGCACGAGGACCTCAGCCAAACGCTTAATTGTTCGAGCACATGGAACACGACGACAAGGAAAACGACGACAAAATTCACGTTGCGTTAAATAAGTAGTAACAATAAATCCACGATCTTGAGGTGTGTATCGATCCTTGTCTTGTTGACAACTAATTCACTATATATCTACATCATAAATGTCAAAGCACACTGATATTTGGTGCCATCTGCATAAATGGCGGCCAATTCAAACAATGACATTACTTTTGCGCCACCTTGTATATTAATTTCAATATATTGTTTTGTTGAGTTTGCAAGATGTATAGATTCTTGTTAGTTGTGTGGCCCCAGATATTGATTAAGTAGTTATTTTGTGATGTAAAAAGTAAGTTGTTTTCGTATTATTGAAAGTATGTAGTGTTGAATTTCCTGCTATTGTTCTGGAGTTTCTCTTAGTTAATAGGTCTACTGTTTATCCCATTCTAGCCTCTTTTGTATTCTTAGTCCTAGGTAATCTACTTCTGTAATTTGTTTTATTTTTGTTCCCCTTATTTCAACGTGTATGTCTGTTTGTTCTTGCTTACTGTTAAAGATCATACATTCTGTTTTCATTAATTGTCAACAGGTATTGTAGTACCATCCCTCTAATATTTTTATATATGCATATTTGATTATTTTCCCATTATTCCTATTGCCTTTAGTTTTTCAAATAGCTTAGGTTTAGAGATGGTATTGAAAGCCTTTTTTATGTCAATATACAATGTTGTTTTTTTTTTAAATCTAATTTGGATTTTGTTATTTATTAGTCCATATGTTGCCATCGTTGTCCCTGAATGTTTCTAGAAGGCTTATTGTTTGTTGTATATAACTTTATATCTATTTAAATGATCTGATATTTGTATTTGTATAATTTTCTTAAGTATTTTGTTTAATGTTGATAATAGGAAAATAGTTCTATAGTTTTCTGGTAGTTTTTTGTCTCCTTTCTTGAATATCATCAAAATGATGCATTGTTCATATAGTTAGGATATATCCCTTCTTCTAGAACTTTGTTCATAATTTTAGTAAGTATTGGTATCAAGGTGGTTTTGTTTTGTTATTTTCCCTATATATGTAGTATATATAGGGAAAGTATTGTTTTCATGATATTTTTTGATAATTTATTTTTGCGGAAATATCTGTTTTGAGGTCTCCTGAGTCCATTTCACTGATTTCTGAAAAAAAATGTGTCTGTGTGTGTGTCTGTTTGTCCGTGGGCACTGTATATCAAAAACGAATGATCCGATGGAGATGAAACTTTAAACTTTAGGTTTCATAATTTTGGAACTGAAAAGCTTTTGGTGAACATTCATCAACTGGAAGTGGATGTTTACTCGAGGCCGTTTTTTGTTTTTTTATTATGAAAAATAATACAAAACTTTTCAAACAAAACTTAAAGGGAAAGAGAAACTTAACAAGTTTTATATATAACAAAAATAAAAAATGAAAATTTTGACATTTTTTGCCAATTGCTAATAAACTATTGGAGTGGAGTGGAGAAAAATATAGGGAAAGTACTATGATGGCCATATCGCCATTTTTTATTAATGAGTTAGTTATTTTGTCAAATCCGGGTGCTTTGTTATCTTTTTTGTCACTATTTTGTTTACTTCTTCTTACTTTGTTTTTCTGAATGATATATTTCCAATATGTTTTTTGTGACTGTTGTTACAGTTGCGGTTTTCTTGTCATTTATTTGTTTGTCTGCAATTTTTTCCTATTTTTTGTAAAGTAGTAGTTTATTTAATAATAATAATGTTTATTAGTGTTTATACATAAAGTTTAAACACGTCAGATACACAATTTAAATGGTTTTATAAATAGATTAATACATGAAACAATTACTTGATTAATTATTAACAAATCGTATAAAAATAAAATAAAACTAATAGAAAATGAACGTATGAATAAAATAGTATTAAAATAAACGTTACAACATTTTAAAATATGTGTATAGATAAAATAATATAATAGTTAATAAATAGAATAAAAATTGTGTAAATAAAATTAGAGTTAAGTAACACAATAACATATCAAAATAAGTGTATAGATAAAATATTAAATAGTTAATACATAAAATTAAATTGTATAGATAAAATAGTAATTGAAAAAAAACGATACAACAAATAAAATAGGTAAAATATGTATCATTTGTTCTAATTGGGATGAGATAATCAGTAGGTTAAAAATTCATCCCAGAAGTAAAAGGCTTTATCGATAATAAATTCTTTAATGTATGATTTGAATTCTTTTTGAGGCAGCGCCCTAATTACTGGGAGTAGAGCATTAAAAATTTTTGGAGCTCAATAATTTGCCCCATTGTGCGCTTTCCAAATTCTGACCTGTCCAATATTTATATTCTCTTTATATCTCGTATTGTGATTGTGATATGAACCGATAGTTTGATACTGCGAGCTATTGTTTTTGAGATGCAATAGACATTGGTAGGTAGATATATAGCTCGGGTAACGTCGTAATTCGTAGTCTACGAAATGCGTATCTGCATTCATCGCGATACCCTAGTCCACCAACTATATGCACTGTTCTTCTTTGTAGTCTGAAAATACGATGGCGGTGAGTTGAGTGACCCCAAGCTAGTAGGCTGTAACTTAGGATGGAGTGGCACGTTGCAAAGTAAGTTGTCTTAAGAGTAGTTGTCGAAATTGATTGAGACAAATTACGTAAGAGAAAAATACTATTACACAACTTATTCGCAAGTAAATCACTATTCGGGCCCCATGTCATGGATCGTTCCATCCCTAAGAATTATACAAATGCTGGATTGTTTCTTCAAAGTAAAAAGCAAATTAGTGGTTTTATGACTGTTTAGTAGCAACTTATTGAACTAAACCATTAATTGCATTTATGATTTGATAGAAGGCTAAGATTAATTGCCTCGTCAATAGTGGTCGCTCTATCAACCAGGGTAGTGTCATCAGCATATATTACTTTGAAACTATGGTCACAGTTTGTTGGAAAATCATTCATGAATATAATAAATAGTAGTGGTTCCAGGATAGACCCCTGAGGGACACCGTACTCAACTGGTAGTGAGCTAGAATGACAACCACCATAGTTAACAGTCTGAGTTCTGAGAGAGATAAGATTGAATTAGCTTATAACTAGCCTCATCGAATCCATAACACTCCAGTTTAGCGATCAGAATGTCATGAGTCACGCAATCAAATGCCCTACTTAAGTCTAAAAAGGAGGTTATGCTGAACTCACCGCACTTGTACCCGGAAAGCAGCTCATTTGTGAGTAATATAATAGCATCAGATGTAGATTTACCACTACGAAACCTAAACTGAGCAGAGTTGAAAAATTCGTGTTGTTCAAAGAAATTTATGATCTGGATCAATAAATACCTTTGCACATATAGGTAGAATCGATACCGCACGATAATTTTTGGGATCGTTTTCATCGCCTTTTTTGTGAATCGGTATGACTTATGCAATCTTCATTGCTTCCGGCACCGTTGAGGATTCGATGCATTTGTTAATGACGGAAGTAAGATGATGATGGGTATGAGACTTAGATTATCTCTCATTACACGGAGATCTTCAGTGAACCAATGTACGTGATTAATTTTCGTAAATTTGTTTTTAACTTTAACCCTTGGGAAAGTTGATTGATAAGCAGACATGAGTGTCTCGTGAAACCGATCATATTTCCTATTAATCAGCCTCCATTATAACAGTCCTCTAATCAGTACAATCTAGAGAATTGAAAAATGCAAATTTGCCTGATTGGGTGATCTGTCTTATTGACTTGCTAATTATGGGTTCAAGAAGAATATCCTCTTGGAACTGAAGGTGTATACCTGTGATCTGACGAGAAATTGAGTGCAAAAATCTTAAATCCCTGTGGCTTGAAATTCATAAATACATTGTCAAGAGTATTTGCGCCTCTAGTCGAAAATTCAACTGCTTGTACTAGACTATACGATCTAAAAATATCACATAGCCTGAAATGAAAATATGAAAACCAAAGAGTAAAAGGTTTTCATTATTGAAATATAAATTAAAATCCCCCCCCCCCCCCAAATCAGAACATGTTGACATCTAACACAGCGGACATAGTATCTAAAAAAATATTAAAATGACCTTGCGGTGAACGATAAATAACAATAACAGTTTTATTTTCGGAAATTAATTGAATTTCCAATAATTTACACTGCGCTTCAATTGATAAATTATTTATATTGGGTAGCACTTTAAATTTCGCGTTTCGTTTGATTAATATTAGAGCGCCCCATGACTTGAGTTAATCCTACTAAAATGAGAGCCAGTTACCATATTATTAATACAATAGTTCTCACTTTCGTTAGATTTCAGCCAGTGTTCAGTTACACACACTATATTAAACTGATGAGATTCAATGACACTATCTAGTTCATTAAATTTATTGCGCACCGATTGAGCGTTCCCGAAAAGTGCTTTAAAAAGTAATTTGTGTGGTTTACCACTACTGTTAGTCATTGCTGACTGTTCAGTGTGCTCTGTTAATATATTATGTGGTACCTGTTTTGCTAAAGACCTTTCTAAAAATATATCTGCTTATTTCGATTCCTGCCGGCCAGTTTGATGGGTTTGTAAGTAGTTCGTGTTTCGTTAAATTTGCACTTAGTTTAAAACTATTGTAAGTTTCCGATCTAGTTTCAACTCTTTCACACACAAATTGCTTGGTTCCAAGAATAGTTTTAATGTGGGCTTTCATATCTGACTGAGTTACTTTATGTTGAACTCTATTAATAAATAACCATGTTTTCCTAGGTTCGGCTGTGATTATACGATCTGCTTTACCGCCGGTGCTGATCACGTGACTCCTTTTATTCGGCCGTTTTCCTTTATAAAGAGTGAAACGCTTTATCTTAAGGCGGCAGAAAAGACTGCGGAGTGGTAGAGGCCGCGCGCTCTGAGCGAGCTGGATGAGATTGTTTACTCGCTGCTAAATTCAGCGAGTTGTTTTGTGCTGATGGTGATTTCGGCTTGATAGCTTTTTGTTGAAATGCAAATTTAGACTCTTTTAATAGTGAATCCAACATCTGTTGGTTGTCGAAGACACTCACAGGTTTATTTGATGGTTTGACACCTTGCTTATTCTTCAGAAAATTGATTTTCTCTTATAAGAGGCTGTTTTTTTTCCAAAAGAATCGTATTCTTGCTCTCTAGTTCTTTGATGATTTTACGTAGTAGTTCATTTTTCTCGGTAAGAAAATTAAACTGCATATTACCGAGATCAGCTGTGCCGGGCGACAACCTTCCTGTCACTCTCACCTGCGGATAGGCTTGTCAGCTTACGACATGCTTTGGTGTGGATCTTGAAGCACGATATATTAAAGTAATTTCCACAGTTTACATATAACACTACTTTCACAGACTTATTTTTGCATGTATTGCATTTCTTTTTATTAATATTATCAGACTCACTGGCGACATAACTAGTCTCGTCCGCCATTTTTAATCAAGTATTTCATAAGCTATATCTGAGTTATCGATTGTGTAGGTTCCAATTACTTTGGGTATTTCTTTTATGTTCTTGTCGTTTTTTTTTCTGTATTTAATGTTTCGTCAATATTTATTTATTATTGGTTTATCTTTTAATTATCCATTTTAGCTACATTTTGTTCGTTTTTTTGTATTTTGTTTGTATTTACTTTATTTACATCAATAGAACGAACTTTTACTGGAATAAAATTAATAATTTAGTTATAGGTGATTTTTGCAAGAAATTCCGAAACACAGCTTTTTAGAAACTACTTTGACAACTTGACAAGCGTATGTGACTGCTTTGATGACTATTGTTATCACTAGTGACTAAGCAACGTGGTTCCAAAGCATCAAAACACATGTCAAATATATACAACTTTGTACGTTTTGTTTTATATTTGTGTATATTCATATGTGTTTATTTTTTTGGAAAGAAAGCTAAAAACTAATAAACAATAAAATATATAATATATCAATATTCACATTCACAAAGGCAAGGAATTCGATAATGTTGAGAATTACCGACCTATATCAATAGTTTCTAATTTTGCTAAGGTGTTTGAAATAATGTTATGCGAGGAAATACATAATCACTGCTACCTTTATTTAACTCCACACCAACACGGATTCGTTAAGTATAAATCAAAATTTATGTAATTTTACAGACTTTATATCATGTGCCTTAGACAAACGGTATCAAGTGGACGTGATTTTTACCGATTTTTCAAAAGCCTTCGATAAGGTGGATCACATCCGGCTTATTCACAAATTACATACATTTGGCTTAGATGATAACTTAATTGTATTAATTAGTAATTACTTATCTAATAGAGTAGCTTATATCGACTACCAATCCATGAAGTCCAGTGAATTTACTTGTTCAAGCGGGGTTCCCCAGGGATCCAATCTCGGTCCGTTGTTATGTTTGCTATTTATCAACGATGTAGTTAGTCAGTTTGATTCGAACTGTTTACTCTATGCAGATGATTTAAAATTATTTAGGAAAATCGAAACTACTGAAGATTGTTCACTTCTTCAGCAAGATTTATTCAAACTCAATCAGTGGAGTGTTAATAACGGCTTAGATCTAAACATTATGAAATGTAAATCAATGTCATTTCATCGTAAACTTAATCCTATAAATTTCACATATAGCATTGCATCAACACTTTTAGAAGCAGTTACTATATTTAAGGACTTGGGAATAGTTTTTGACAATAAGCTTAGTTTCAACAATCACATTTCTTATTTATGTAAATCTAGTTTATCTATGTTAGGTTTTCTTTTGAGAAACACTAAACCTTTCAAAAGTATTCAGCCACTAATAAACTTCTATTTTGCTTTTATACGCAATACATATTTCTCAAATTGAGGGCATACAAAGAAAGTTTTTAAAGGCGCTTTATTACCAGCGTCATAAGCACTATCCAGTTCAAGGTTATTCTTCCGTAGAATTACAAAATGAATTTAAAATATCCTCCCTTGCTCACAGGCGCAGAATAGCGAAAATTACATTTATCCATAATAATATATATAATATACGTGACCCATACATTTTATCGCGACTAAATTTTAACCGTTCCTAGAGAGACCAGTAGGTACAAACAAACATTTAATCTTACACGAACTAACACTACACATCATCAACATTCCCCAATTTCGTCAATGTGTAATACAATTAACGAATTGCCAGATGAAATTGATATTTTTTATGTAAAACTCTCATGTCTTGTAAAGTACTTGAAATTGTATTCATATTAAATTTTAATTTTCATATAATTTGAATGTCTGTACGAATATATTATTTGCTTTTATCTGTTAATTTTACTTTAAGTTTAGCATTCGTAATATAATTAGTAATTAGTAATATAATTTAATTTATTTGAAATCAGTTATGTTTTTGTTTTATGTTGTTGCTTTGTTATTCTCATTTATTAAGGTAGCACGAATGTATTATATTTAGTTCTATTTAATATTATCCTGTAATTAGTTTAATGTAAACTGTTGGATAATAATTATTATTATTATTATTATTATTATCAAGAAATAAATAGTGTGTTGTATTCCTTGCGAAGAAATCTTTCAAACGAGGTGTCACTTGACATATCTTTCCATTTGAAAACAAAAGGTCTCAGGTGGCTGGGCACTTCCGGGAACAGGAAAACAAACAGCATATACATAGAAATGAAAAAAACAATACGTAACATTATGAATTTTATTCCATCTAAAGTTTCCACATTGTATATTATTTTAACGTACTCTTTACTTACTTCATAAAATCGTTGCATAAGTTAGCTTATTTCTGACCTACCATTATATATTATATATTACCTTAGAATGCTCCTAACCTATCTTAATGCATTAACCTCACTTAAGGTTATACTACCGCTAGCAATAGTGTTATGCATAAAGTCAAGGTTACGCTGACTCAATATACAGTACATTATGATAAGTTACACTAATTATTATTTTTGGCGTTTCAAGAAGTCATGTTGCAATATAGAGAAAAGGAATTATTTTTGCTTGTTTCTAGCAATATGGCAGAGAGATTTTATAAAGGCATACCTATAATATTTAAGAAGTTTATTTGTTTGGCGTTGTAGACATTATACTCAATATAATGTCGCGAACCGGTTATATTTGAGACAGGAAATATCGCGAGTATGTACACCCGTGCTCGGCGGAATTCAAGGACTTAATCAATCGATAATTACTAATAAGTAGTTTTTATGCAGATCGGGGAAATCGGGGAAGATCCATGGGACCGCCAGGGAGAACAGTCGAGATTTAGATTGTAATCTGAAAGGTTGTTCCAACGCCTAGGTTAAGTGCGACAATAAATACTTTAGTCAAAAACGTTTGGTTTCTTCTCGTTCTTCACTGGTCATTTAAAGAAAGTAATCTTCTATTTCCTAGTAACATAAGTCAGTAACGTTACTTTTGCCTTTGATCTCGAAGTCGCGACGATCTCCACGCAACAATATCATCATCTGTGACATAGTTTATATCGAAGGGAGTACTATATATAGTTTCAGATGGGAGAGAATTTGTGAAATCTGGACTAAAAGCACTCGCAAACAATTTTGCAAAAATATTTATAATATCTGTCGGTGTATCGTACTTTTCTTCTTCATCATCCAGGAATGAGTGTAAAATCATGCTTTGCTTGAAAATGTTTCCAAAGCGAATTGGGATTGTGAATTATAGATTCTTCAATGCCAGATAAGTATTGTTGATAAGAATTTTTATGAGATGTTTCAAATAATCTTGTAGTCATTTAAATTCCTTAAGGTAAGACTAATTACTTGTTCTACGCCATTTTTGTTGATAGTATTTTTTGTCCTCACAAGAGATTTCTGGAGGAACTTTATTAGATAGTCGGATTAGCAAGCATTCGTTCTGACTTTCGTTAAAGTTAAGGTTAGTGAAGGGTAATACTTATCCTCAATGATGAGTGGATATGTTCCAAATTATTATCGATATTAGATAATTCTAGATCCAGAAGTTTACTATCAGAATTACGCCAGGAGTTGAATTGCTTGATATTCAGAATACTACAAAAACACTTGAATCAATAGCAGGTGGGCAGGTGTCTGATGGACAAAATTAGACAAATTATAATTATTCTTTTAAGAGCAAGAAATGAGATACTTAATATAATATCGTTAGAATAAAATAGAGATTTTTTTTTATCAAGAAGCATCCAAAGAAGGTAAGAAAAGTACCGTTTCTGTTTCGAGGAAACACAAGCTATTTACTTTAATAAAATTGTCAAATCTTTCGTTTGTTAAAAAAAAAAAGATTTAATATAGAGGAATTAATATTTATCTAACCGAAACATGTGGTTAAATTTAAAAGGATGAAAAGGTTATAAGGTATCTTTAGCTAATCAAGTGGTGACCTTATTGAATTGATTTTTTTAAATCACTTCACAATAGCAGTTCGAGATGATCGATTGAAAAAAATGAGCAGTGGAAAAAAGATCGATTTATCAATCATTTGCAATTTAGTAGAAGGATATTCAAAAGTCATAAATAAGACTCATCTCATGCTTAATAAACCATGAGGACTATGTTCAACATTTGATTTTATTTATTTATTTCTTCAAGTTTTAAGATTTTGATGATTTAAATAAATGTTATAATTTACAACCTTTTATATATTTTTTAATTCATTAGAAGGATATTTAAAATATAGCAGAAGAAGAATAAAATAAATGAGAATAATTTTTATGGGTCTTACTTATTACTATGAAGGCTTTACTTCATATTTTCATTCCCAGACTGGTATTCTATATATTAACATAGATAAATTCTGCAAAAAGATATTCAGAATTTTATATAGAAAAAATTCAATAGAAGGATATTTGAAATAGCTAAGACTCATATTTTTATTTTATATTTAATAAAACATAAAATGCGTCTAGCATTTGTTTTGTATTTTTTTTAAATTTTGAAATTTGCATGATTCAGTTGTATCTTATAATTTTCAACAGCGCTTATTCAGTAGAAGAATATTCAAGATTTTCATACACTTATACTAAATATACATTAAAGGCTTAACGCGTTCAGCATTTGTTTTTATATATATTATTTTCGATTTTCTAATTGTTAAAGCTGAGATTCTAATTTTAAAATCAGTAGAAGAAGAAGAATATTCAAAAATGTTTGTAATATGATTAAAATAAGACTCATGCCCAATATCCAATTAAAGTTGATTGCATTTAGAATTTTTATATTATTTTAATTTTAAAATGTTTCATAATAACATGAAAATTCTAATTTTTAACAGACATTTTTATTAAATTCAGTAAAACTATGTTGTAAATTTACTTTAGACACATAAATAAGACTAAAATAAATAAATAATAGCTTGTGCCATTCAAAGCAGATTGTAATTGTTTATAAAGAGATTGAAGTCCGGAGAACGTAAATGGTAATTGGCAGTGTGTACTCAAAGGTTTGTAATTACTATAATTCAATCGGCTAGGTACCTCTCAGAAAATTTTCTTTAATCTCGTCGAGAGTCCTCCCACTTGATAATAGAAGATGATTATCTATTGATTAAATAAAACTGATGGACACTCACTGAATTCTAAAATTGGCTGAATCAGTGTGAAACAGATAAATTTTAAGGTACTAACAAAGAAGTCAGAGAAAATTTACATTATAAAACCCTAAAGAAAAATAAGTTTTATTGCAGAAGGATGGAACATATTCTTGACCCAGAGAAAGATTATATTGTATACAGAGTGGTATGAAATATTGTATACATGTTTTAAAAAATTATTCTGAATATTGTCTGGGTGTCATGAAAGAGTTGATTTTAAATTGATATAAATGTATATATTTTTAAAAATAATTAAAAATCAGTGCCCAGAGAAAAGCATCCATTTATTTTCAACAATTATAGAACTTTGTATACATGTATAGTATATTAAATACTACATTTATAGTAAAATATATTAATTTTTAATATTTTGTTTAAATGACCCTATTATTTTAAATTGAAGGATGCCAAGTTGATTAAAATTAAACAATAAATATTAAACATATGAGTATAATTAGATAAAATAAGAGTTTTAGGTATTTTAAATTATTTAGTCTAGATAAATTGATTAGAATAAAGTACTTTTTAACAATATATTCTCTTAGTTTCTAACGTTAAATTACATTATATTTTAATACCTTTGCTAATATAATAAATAATGTTAACAAATCAATTAATGTAGATATTTTATGTTGTTTTAAAGGATTACTCATGCAATTAACGTTGGAAGACAGCATCATTTAAATGCCCTTCACGTAAACGTTCCCACAAATGGATCCATTGAACCCAATTTTCGATGACTTTACAAACAAATAATCACTGACCATACATTTGTCTAATTTCTTAATGTAAGTAGCTGGGCATTAAACTAGTATGTACAAATGCAAAAAAAAATAGGGCTAGTATTAATAAAGGCATATTGCATATGCATGTCAAATAATTTATAAATCAAATTAATTGGGCAGTACTTTTATATAAATCATGGGTTTGTGAGAAAAGAAAATAATTAATAGCTAATGTAACAGTTGCTTAAAAAATTCCGGTGCACCAAAAATGATGGTGTAATTTACATATGGACAGTGAAGATAACTATTTATTCATGCCGCATAATGTTGCAATTTCATGAATGGCTTCAGTACAAATATACAATTTTCCGTTCCGAATATAAATCTGCATTTAGTCCGTATTTGTTTTGAAATATTTCATATGGCACTGGAGACTGCACATTTCATTATATCTGATGAGTTATTAGATATGAAATTAAGCAATAATATCTTGAAAACATTACAAATGTATATAAAAGAATATAAGTAATTAAATTAAATATTTTATTTATTATTTAAGCCTTTACATGGTTGTAAAAATCAACAAATAATTGAAAAGTATTATTAGAGTTACTAAAAGAATCACTTATGGTGCACATTTTATTATACAAATGTAAATTTTATTATAAATCATACAAATAGCAAAGTATCAAGAGTTTAAATATACAGATTTCTGCAAAGAAAAGTTTACCATAAAAAATTTAATGAAAAGAAAGTGTTTTTTTCATTATGTCAACATTTCACTTCTGAATTCATCAATTTTTGGCTCATTGCGACCCTTTCTTATTGCTTAAAAAACTATTAAAAAAAACTAAAAAACACCTAAACAAAAAATATATAAGAAGAAAATAAAATGATTCAGGAAATTAAGGCAAACTGATTCCTAAAGATGCATTTGAGAACTGTTTAAATTATTTAATATTGAAATAAATGCTAGGAGGTTTAAGGTATACGATTTTTTTAGAATCAATTTGTGAATCTATTTTGAACATATGCAGTATGTTTTAATATATGAGAGTTATTTAGAATGCCATGCGAGGTTCAACTAAATATTACCAAAACTTCAATTAAATTTAATTAACTGAATAGTTGAGGCTGTTAGTTGTTGAAAGTTCATATTGTAATCACTAACCATGATTTCAATTCAATTAATTTATTTCCAGGAAGAATGGCTTACATTCATGGGTGAGTCAGTCAATTAGATATAATATAATATATAATATAAAACTAAAATAAGAGTTAATTGCTAAATTTAAATTTAAACAGTTAATTGGCAAAATATTAAAACTCGGCACAATAACTTAACCTAGTGACATATGTAAACAGTTTAAAATTGCATGAACATAATAAGGACAAGTGTTCAACTGGTTTCAGTCATTAGCGAACTAAAAATAAGATAATATTAAATTTTTAGAATTTGCTTTGTTCATAATAATAAACCCCTTTTTAAAATCTTATTTCAATATTATATAATTGATAATTTGATCAAATATTAATATGTAATCATTGATATTCACTTCTTGCGATTTTTCTGTAAGATAATTATATAATTAACTCATATTTTAATAACTCATTATTGGGGAGGTCTAAAAACTCTCAATCTTTGTACCTTAAGTACGATTGACTAAGATTTGTTCAACCTATCCAGATGCAAAAAACTCATAGAGAGATTACATCTGTGAACTGATCTACAATTTTTTTCTTAACTTTTTTTGCCTACTTTCGATAATCCTTTATTTTTACCGACCGCCATTATTATTTCATTATTTTTAATTAAATGCATGAAGTAAGTTTAGAGAAAAATCCCATGGACACATTTAAGTTATTCAAAGTTTTGTACTTCAAAGTAACTAAAATACATTTCTATTCGTTTTGGGTTATTTATAAAAATTATTACAAAACAATGATTAAAAATATGTAATTTTGTTATATAATTGTATCTAATTCTGCAACAGTGCATGGATAAACATAATTCATTTGGCAATGAAGCACCATGAAAATCACTATTATATATTATTGGTATACGGAATTCAACATAGCCGTAGTTTGCTTAGTGATCAATTTTATGAAGATTGCACAAAATATGTTGTTGTTCCAGCAAATAATATACAGTATTGTATGAAGATTTGGTTGTCAAAAAATATTTTCGTTAGATTCCACATAATTTAACAATCGCTCAAAATAGGTAGGTGCAAAAATCACTAAATACATATTGTATGAAAGCGTACAATTTATGTATACAGGGTGTCCCGTTAATGCGGGGAAATGGCTAGACCATAGATTCCTGAGGTCAAAATATGACGATTTAACGCAACTTATCTATATCCAAAAATTTACGGTTAAGCCGGAATTTGGCTTTAAAGTTTCAATTTTTTTTATTTCTTTTGTTTATAACAATTGAACGCTTTATTTGATTTCAATGAAATTTATTTTTAATAACTACCATAATATAATACACCATTTCAGTTATTATGACTATTATTGGTTAACAAGAAGTATTAGAAAAAGTAGTACCACCACTTAAAAACTAAAATATTTTTTATTGGTGGATCTAATAAAAACTAAAAAAATACTACTTGAAAGACAATTTAATTTAAAAACTTTTTTATCTCTTAATAATATTTGATATCTTTTACGGTTTTCCCACAAAAAAATAAAATATATATTTTTAATCTAGTAAAAACAAAACAAGTTTTTCATCGAATCGAAAAAAAAAAATGTTTTTCGTGGCCGTCTTTGTTTAAAAAATGTAAATTATGTATAATAATAATTATTTAGTGTCTTTTAACAATTAATTTTTAACTTTATTATAGTTCATAAATATTCATATTTGGAACAAACAGATATCTTGTTTGTATTAGGATTTTGGAAAGAAAATTGATTGAAAAGTATTAGATGTTGTTTTGATTTATTTTATTAGTTGATATTATTTAATTTTTATTCAATAGAGTAAGTTTATTTACTTATTAATGAGTGCACAATGAGTATACTATATTCATATTTTATTTTTTTATGCAAAAACCGTACAAGATATCAAAAACTGATAAGAGTCAAAAAAGTTTTTGAATCTAATGCCCTTTCAAGTAGATTTTTTTGGATTTTATTGGATGCAGCAATAAAAAAATATTTTAGTTTTTATGTGGTGGTACTACTGTTTTTTATACTTCCTGTCAATCACTAATGCCAACAATAACTGAAATGATGTATGATATTATGGTACTTATTAATAATAAGTTTCATTCAAATCAAATAAAGCGTTCAATTGTTATAAACAAAAGAAATAAAAAAATTTGAAACTTTGAAGCCAAATTCCGGCTTAACCGTAAATTTTTGTATATAGATAAACGCAACTTATCTATATACAAAAATTGTCATATTTTGACCCCAGGAATCTATGGTCTAGCCATTTCCCCGCATTAATGGGAAACGGGAAATTGTTAAATTTGAAAAATAATAATAAATAACCCAAAGAATTTCTGGGCGTATATTAACAAGAAACGGAAAACACCTAAGTTACTTATGAAGATAAACCATCGGCCATCGTTGGAGCTTTTGCAGAGAATTTCTCCTCATCGTATAAATCTGGTCACTCAATTCCTCTACGAAACTCAACTTAATTTGGACCGCTTGGGCAATTATAAAATTTCGGAAGGAATAGTGATCAAACACATGAAGAAGTTGAAACAGAATTTGATCATGTGGCCTGACTTAATACCGGCATTTATTCTTCATGATCTTGCTGAAGTCATTGCTGCACCTATTGCTCGGATTTACAATCTTATTCTTGACAGTGGTACATTTCCGGAATGTTGGAAGATAGTGCGAGTGATACCAGTTTTTAAGTCAGGTAATCGGCATGATGTAAAAAATTATCGCCCAATTTCGTTGATTAGTAATCTTTCAAAGATTTTAAATTGGCAATTAATGACAGCATTGTGAACGTCCTCGCCTCATACCTAGCAAACCGGAAACAAATTATTGAAGTTAAGGGCTGTAAATCATCCCCGTATTTAGCCACGAGTGTGGTGCCCCAGGTATCTAATTTGAGACCGGTGTTGTTTCTTTTATTTATAAACCGGGTTTCTTTAATTCTTGATTACGATTTTTTAGTATACGCAGATGACATTAAATTACTCAAGATAATGAATTGCGAAAATGATTTCGATGATTTGAAAAATAATAAACATAATCTTACGAGGTGGTGTTCAGATCATGGTCTTGTTATTAACATTAGTAAATGTAATATAATCACATATCATCGCAAGGTGTCTCCGATCATATTTCATTATAAAATTATTAATATTAGTGTCCCTAGAATTAACGAAGATTTAGGAATATTGTTTGATCATAAATTAACATTTTACCTCATATTTCATCATTGGTTAAATCATGTATTAAATTGCTTGGTTTTATAATTAGAAACTGTAAAAAATTCTCATCATTTACCAGCATCATAAAATTGTATAATTCCTTAATTTTGAGTAAACTGAATTATTGTGCATCTGTGTGAAATCCCCATTACTTAAAACATGTCAATTTGTTGGAAGAGGTACAGAAAAAATTTGTTAGTTACTTATATTTTTTTACACATGGTGTATATCCCTCAACAACAATTTCATTTATACAGTTATTGTCAGAATTTAAAATGCCATCTATTCTTCAAAGGCATACGTATATATTAACTTTATATAAAGATATTCACCATTACTTAGATAACAAATTTATTCTTGACCTCATTGAATTTCATGTACCCTAGTACAATATCCAAAATTCTCGGACTTTTTGCCATAGTTGCCTTCTCATTTTCCACATTCACCACTTTTAAATATGCTATCAGTCTATCATAAGGTACAATATGCCGTAGACATATTTATTTCTAATAACAGTAAAATCTTTGAAGTCATATATAAATTAAGTTCGAATTTGTCTGTAATTGTGTGTATGTGTATAAATGCATGTATTATGTATATATCTTCAATA
Source organism: Ontholestes murinus (assembly GCA_963969525.1). Classification (NCBI taxonomy): domain Eukaryota; kingdom Metazoa; phylum Arthropoda; class Insecta; order Coleoptera; family Staphylinidae; genus Ontholestes; species Ontholestes murinus. The sequence continues at coordinate 15,258,121 of OZ018398.1, forward strand.
TTTAATTTAGTAAACTAAGTTAAACTTTATATTATATTTATTTGGGATATTATCCTTTGTATTGGCAAAGTCCTGTTGGGAAATAAATAAATGAGCCAAATCTAATAAAGTTGTTCACGCATGAATAACTTCGAAGCAAATGATCGCCTGTTTTCTCAGCAAAAACTAGGCATTTGGCAACTGTACCATTAGTGTAATATCTGACGATCACTTCTAATTAGTACATGATCATTTGTTTGTCATAAATCTTTGGAAAAATAGGAAAAGCAACCGCCGAAGACACATCATTCTCTACTAGGACAATGTGAATTATCACTTGGCACTCAATGACTTCTTTTTATTCTTGAAAATCAAAAATTAATTTACAAGGTCAACGATTTTTGATTTTCAAGAATAAAAATTTTTCTTGAAGAAGCGATCGATGCTTTTTGTGCATGTTGTGGTGGTACCTCAATCGAAGTAAAAACAGTGCTTTGATTCAAGCACATGCAAAAATGTATTGGTCTTACCAATTATTTAATTTTCATTTGATTTAGTAACTTATTAAGTTGATTCACACATTAATGAGTGCATAATAGGCATACCCAGAACGTTTTGATGTCAGTGCGTCAAAATTAATGTGGGGCATGAAATTGAATTAAGTCGTAAACATTTCAGTGCATTGATAAACTTAAATTAATTTTTGGTGATAAAGCACTATCAAAAATCATTATATATCGATGGTATGTGGTACTTAATAGGGGCTGCAGTTCGCTTAGTAATGAGTTTCGTAAAGGCCTTTCAAAATTTGATGTTTTTCCAGAAAAAATTGATGCTGTGTGTAATATTGATATTGCAAGATTTTAATGTGACTTATGACAAGATTGAGGTCTCACATAATTTAACAATCGCTCAAACATTGATTGAAAGAAATGCTCAAGAAATAGCATTGTAGTGCTTCAAAACGTCTAAGATATCGTAACAGCTGATAAATCATGGATAAATGCGTATGAGCTCGAAAATAAACTGTAGTCGCTTGTCTTTCAAAATGAGCCAAATTTAACAAAAGTTATTCACGCGCGAAGCACTTCGAACAAATGGTCAACGGTTTTTTCGCAAAAACCGAATATGTAGCAAGTTTACATTAGAGCGATGTGAGAAGGTGGGAAGTTTAATTCTAAATAGTACAAAACCATAAGGGAAATCAATCGCTGAGGGCGCATCAATATCCGCCAGAGCAAAATGCTAATTGTCACGAATCAGATAGTTTTGCGATTGATTTCTTCTTTTTTGTTCTCTATTCCCGAAATAGAAAATGCGTTTAAAATGCACAGTTTAAAGATACCTCAATCGGAGTGGAAAACGTGCTTTTAAAAATGGTTCCAGTGTATTCAAGTGTATGCAAAAGTAAATTGGTCTACATGGAAGATATTTTGAAACACAAAGCCATGTGCGATTGATTTCTCCCTTTTTCTTCTCTATTCCTGAAATACAAAACAAAAATAAATTTTATATGTAATAAAAGAATGGGTGGCCATTGTTATCATATATTAGTTTATTATCAAGGTAAAATAAGTTTTAATTTGATGTTCAATATTTACAACAAAGAACGGAATTAAAACATTAAAACAAATATGATTTTTTTCTTGATTTAAATATTTTTAGGGCTCAGTAACTATCACCTGATTCTTAAATCACAACTATTTGTGTTGAAACTTTAATAATTTGAAGCTTTTATTATCATGTGTAGAGAATGAAATGCCTAAATAACTGAAAATATTGTTTGATTTATTTGGTCGTAATATAGACCATGGATCTGTTGTTTGCCCGTCATATACCTAAAATAATATAAACCCTAATAAATGTGTACAAAACAAATTTTAAAGATATGCCGAATATAAACTGGGCAGAGCACATATTCATAAAAAGTATTCCAATATATTAATCGATCTAGAAATACATAGTTTAAGAAATCTCCGACTTATGGCGGACCTTTTTTCTATCATAAATGAATTAGTGGTTTTATCGAGACTAGCTGCTTATTAGAGAAACTGAGTTTCCGAATAGTTAGAATGAATTTGAAATATATTTTAAACAAAACAAATTTTGCTACAAATAATCCTGTGAATCGTTTTATGTAAACACCTTAAATTAATTAAATAATTCAAACATTGCGTACTGTATTTTCGAGTTACTTAATTTTTCTGTGACAAATTTTAAATTTAATGTAAAACGTAATATTACATGGAATAATTAAAATATTATTAAATATTTTAATATATTAATTTGTTGATGCGTATCTAGAATGTATTTTTTAAATTTTTTATTTGTAATATAATGGAGATTTTCATAAACAAAGTTATTATTTATACACAAGTAATCCTTGTAAAACCCTTTGAGAATGATCGTGTGATCGAAGCTAGTTAGGGAAGTGAAATAAATAAAATTGTGAAACAAATAAAACCAAGTGAAATTAATTAATTACACATTTACCCAATCGCATATATATACAGGGTGTCCCGTTAATGCGGGGAAATGGCTGGTCCATAGATTCCTGAGGTCAAAATATGACGATTTAATGCAACTTATTTATATCCAAAAATTTACGGTTATGCCGGAATTTGGCTTCAAAGTTTCAAAATTTCTTTTGTTTATAACAATTGAACGCTTTATTTGATTTGAATGAAATTTATTTTTAATAAGTACCATAATATCATACATCATTTTAGTTATTTTGGCCATTAGTGATTAACAGGAACTATAAAAAACAGTAGTATATATAAATATATATTTGTTGTATCTGTTGTTTGTTGTGTTTATAATAACAATCGTTTATTAATGTTAACAGATAATAAATCTTCAAACACGTCAAATTAATAGGAAAAATAACATATGTTATAAATTACAAATATTAAAAATTAGGAAACAATACATTTACAATTAGAAAATGAAAATAATTCACTAATCTCTGAATCTCTGACAGAATCATATACGTTGGAATTCTTGCACAGTATATGGTTCCAGTACAATCTGGTACCTTTTCAATTTGGATTTAAATTTCTTTGTTATCATTTTTTCAATATGTTCTGGTAATTGCTTATAAACCTACTTGAATTTTATTATTTATGACAGCTACCCGGGCATATTTATCCCTAAATGTTAATATATTAGATCCATATCTTGTTGAATATAATTAGCTCTGTTTTGGCACCGCCGGCAAATTGAACTGTTTGAAATATTCCCTACATTAATCCATTTTGCTTAATGCTGCTAATATACGTACTGCTTTGTTTGTAAAATAAAAATACGGGATGTTCCACTAGAAATTCCCCACATTCGTAAACCATATAATATGGCAATAAAATTATCCGTGATATGCATTTACTAATGTCCGCTTGCAGACTAGTTTGTCAAGTTTTCTTAATACAAACCAAGATCTACAAGTTTTTCTGATTGATCAATATGATCTAACCAATTTAATTGATTGTCAATACGAATGTCCAGAGCTGTCACTGAGTTTATAACGGTAGGTGTGGGGCGACCTGTAATTTCTGCCTTTTTAGATCGTTTAATTTTAATTTATGAGCATAAAACCATTCAATTATCTTGTTTCTCGCATCCTCTATTATATTTTTCAGGACAGTATCATTTTGATGATTGCAATTAAATGACATGTCATCTGCAAACAAGCTAACCTTGGTCGGGGCCATATACCTTGGTAAATCGTTTATATATAAAAAATGAAAATAATGGGTCCTAATACAGACCCTTGAAGAAATACATTATTTAACTTTTGTATATCAGACTTATCATCATTTATCATCATTTAAAAGTCTAATGCACATCCATGGATATTATATAATTGCAGTTTTTGTAACAATATATCATGATTAATGCAATCAAACGCTTTAGTTAAATCACAGAGCGTAATGGATGTGTATTTATTTTCGTTAATGTTACTTACGATTACTTTTATTATCTCATCTATAGCTAATTCGGTCCTTCGGTTGGATCTGAATACGTGTTAACAATCAGTAAAAAAGTTATTATTATCAAAATATTAAATCAATCTATGCTTGACCAAAATCTCCATATTTTTTTCAATTATGAGAATAATGGAAATTGGTCATTGGTTATCCCCTTTTGTTATGAATATGGACAATTCTCAAAATCTTCAAATCTGATGGAAAGATTTTACTTGTGAAACTGAGATTAAACAAATTACTTAAGTAAGGAGCTATCTTAGTAGATATTTGTTTTAATAAACATGTATTTAAGCCGTTATTTTTTAATTCAGAAATGACCGTACTTACTTCTTCAGGGTGGATAGGCTTAAAACAAAAAGACTCACTAGGAGAGCGAATATTCGGAAGCGGTAAAGATACATTTAGCATATTTTTAATAATCGTTTCAATATGATAAATAAAATAATTGTTAAAATTCTGAGGTGATATAGGAGCTACTTTGAAATCTTTACATGCATTTCTTTCACTATTAATAAGTTGCCATGAAGCTTTAGATTATTTGAATTCTCGATATATTTGCCATAACAAAATGTGCGAGTAATGTCAACTTTTTAATTTAATTCTTCTTGTAACCAACATACATTTCCTTATCATTAATGTTTCTATTGGGTCTGTAATTCTCATATAGTAATTTCATTACATTTCTCATGTCACTTACCTCTGGCGTGTACCATTTGATTAAATTTTTATTATTTTTACGTCTGTGCGATATTTTTGGCGATTCAGTTAAAATGAATATCAAATGCGTGGTAATTGAATTTACATCTTCTTCTTCAGAAAATAATAAGAAGCTGTCAATGCAACTTTTGAAGCAATTCGTGTACTATCAGTTATTACAATATTTAATCCAAAAGACCGTATCCATGTTAATAAGTTATGTTGTAATAATGTTTTTTTTTGTTAAAGTCAATATCAAATTCGCCAGCCATAATTAAGTTACAATTCTTATAAATAGGCCTTATAGTAATATGATGAAGAACAGAATCGCTCCAATGAAATATCTGCTCACTGGAGATATTCTTTCTTATGTAAATGTTTATATTGTGATTTAAAATAATTTGCAGCCATTCCATAATTGGGTAGAATTTTAAGGGCAATTAATTCATTGGTACTCCAGTGAATATCATAATTCTCTGACGGACCCTAACAACTGGCCGGAGGGCATTTCTGTGTCAAGATATATTTTTCGAAGTGCCCAACGTGGAACTAAAAATACTTGATAATTCTTCTACGTCTCGTTTTCAAACCGTGCACTTATTCTTTCTCAATGCACAATGTATTAGAAATAAGTGCATTGAAATGGAAAACAATATTTTTAACATGTTATGTATTAGTGAGCACTGGCTCAAACAATCCAAAATAGAATCTCTTTCAATACGAGAATTCAATGCTGTTTCTTACTACTCTCGTGATCATGGAGGCGTACTGAATTTGGTAAAAAATGATATTTTAACAACGAATTTAAATGAACTTTCTCAACTTTCGTTCGAGAAGAACTGCGAAATAGCTGCAACTTACTTACATACTTTCAATATCATAGTGATGAGTTTATATCGTTCACCGTCCGGAAACTTTAATGATTTTTTATTAATTTTAAATAATTTACTTGATAAACTTGATTTCAATAAATTGATAATAATTGGTGGTGATTTTTATGTGTATTTTAACACAAAAGATACTAGAGCAATACAAATTTGTGATCTTATGGCATCATATGGTCTGGGCAAACTGGTTAATTTTCAAACTAGATCTAATAATTGTATTGATAATGTTTTCTCGAATGCAGATAAACTCCTAATTAATACATATCCAATTGATACAGGATTTTCTGATCATATTGGTATACACGTAAAACTAAATATTGAACATGGTAATGAAAAATTAGTAAAAAAATCATAAGGCCAATTACTAAAGCAGGTAAAATATTACTTCACAACCGCCTTGCCGACACTAATCGGAGCCTGGTTGGAGATGTAAATTTAGATCCCGAACGTGCATTTGAAACTTTTCTACACAAGTTGCAGCACTACATTTATGAATTATTTCCCCAAAAACAAATTTCACATAAACCGCGCGGGGTAAATATTACTTGGTTCAACAGTAATCTTAGGCAAATGAGGGAGACGTTACTTTTAATGAAAGATGCCTGTAAAAGACATCCAGAATTAAAAAGTAACGTTTAAAGTTATTAAAAGCAATATCATTTTGCTCTGAAGGAAGCTAAAATAAAAGCACATCATGAATTTCTAAAAAAAAACGAAGTATACACCGAAATCCATGTCGAACATTATTAACTCTAACTGTAATAATAGTAGGTCTGAATTTACTTGTAAAATTGACCCAAATGAGTTTAATATTTTTTTTACCAATATTGCTGAGACACTTATAAATAATCTTCCAAAATCTACTACTGATCCCATCAATATTTTACTAAATTCTAAAACATTTGATAACATGCCTTATTTCACATTTAAAGAAGTAAGCCCTGTCATTGTAAGGGATACAATAAAAACATTGAAGAACAAGAATGGTAGAGATATTTATGATATTAGTGTCGATTTGATTAAACTCATAAACGCATGTATTAATTCTGGCATTTTCCCATGTGGATTGGAGCGGGCCTGTGTTATTCCAATATATAAGATGGATAGTGCTAATAATATGAGTAATTATCGTCCCATATCGCTTTTACCTATAATCTCTAAAATATTTGAAAAAATTCTATCCAGTCCAATTTGTGAGTTTTTAGAAGAACATAATTTACTTTCAAATATGCAGTATGGTTTTCGCAGAGGAAGATCAACTTGTGATGCAGTTATTAGCTTTACTGAGGAAATCCTTTTGGGATTTGAAACCGGATTATATTCCATTAGTACATTTTTAGACCTCAGTAAAACATTTGACTGTGTTTCACATGAAATTCTTCTGCGCAAACTATACTGTTTCTAACAAAATAACTTTTCTCCATCTAGTTGTAAATTACTAAAATCCTATCTTTCTGAAAGGTTGCAAATGGTACGGATGGGCGATAAACACTCATCATATATCGCTATAAAACATGGTGTCCCGCAGGGATCTATTTTGGGCCCTTTGTTCTTCTTAATTTATATAAATGACCTACCTAACATTTATACTAATTCTTTGTCTATTTTGTATGCAGACGATACAACGATTAAATCTGCATCAGCTAATCTTCAGTTAGCAAAGAGCCAAGATACCTAGGCACTATCTTTTACTCAAGAATGGTTAAATTCAAATTTACTAACGTTGAATTTAAACAAAACTAAAACTGTTATATTTTGACTAAAAAATTCTCAACCATTCATAATATCAGAATCTAAGTTCTTAGGGGTGTATATTGATTCCAAGCTAACTTGGAACAAGCATGGTGATACCCTTGCTGCAAAACTCTGCAAAAATATTCATTTACTAAGGCGACTTAGCAATTCTCTTCCACAGGCGGCACTCCGGTCAGCGTATTTTGCCTTATGCCAGTCGCATATTTCCTACTGTTTATCAACGTGGGGTCATTCCAGCATCAGTAAAAGAATATTTGAGCTTCAAAGGAGAGTTGTTAGAGAAATTTGTAATTTGCCGTACAGAGAAAATTGTAAACCTAGCTTCACTTCTTTAAAACTCTTGACATTTCCGTGTTTACTCTAGAATGTTTACTGTTCGTTAAAAGAAACATGAGTAGTTACCAAACTCATGCACAAATTCATGTTCACTATACAAGACAAAGTTCAAACATTTATCCAAGTTGCCCTAGACTATGTAAAACTCAAAATGCCATCAACTACTATGGTCCAAAATTATTTAATATTCTTCCTGAGCACATTAAAATTCTAGATCTAAAACAATTTAAATTTACCATAAAAAATTAGTTTATAAATAAGGCATTTTATAGTATAAATGAATGTTTATCAAGTAACTTTCAAGATATTAATTTATTTTAGCAATATTTTTTTAAAAATGTTTTAGTGTGTGTATTATTTATTTTAATTTATTAACTTATAATTTTTATGATTTTTACATTACTAGCATAATTTTTTATATTATATTCGTATTAGTTTTAATTCATTAATTACTTAGTTTTATTATTTAAACATATGTTCGTTTTTTGATATTTGTCTCTATTTCTCTATTCTATTCTCTATTTGTCTCTATTTCTATGTCTACATATATCCTGATATTTATTAATGCAATTATATTAATAACTGAATAGTTGAGGCTGTTAGTTGTTGAAAGTTCATATTCTATCACTTTGGTAAATTTTCGTAAATGAAATACGATAACACTTTCAAATATTTATTTTGCCGTTCGCGACAATTGTTTCGGCACACTGTGTCTTCTTTTGCGAACGGCAAAATAAATATTTGAAAGTGTTATCGTATTTCATTTACGAAACTTTACCAAAGTGATTGCAATTATATTACTTATTTTATATACTTTCTGACTTGTGTTAACTATTATTGTACTTGCCCCAATAAATTAAAATAAAATAAATAATGTTCCGAAATGCATACAATGTGGTAAAATTCTTGTTGCAGGAAACTGAATAACGTATTAATTTTATTATTTAACGACTGTACGTTAATATGGAATAGATTAAAATATGTATTCATGATCGAACTCTTTGTTGTTGGCTGGGGCGATAATTTTCAACTTTCTTTGTGAAGTAAAACTTGTTGATAAACGCATCTTGATGACAGAATTGAGGATTGTTTACAATGTCCATTAACTCCACTGGTATTCCTAACTCAAATGAAGTATACTATACTCACAGATTCTACTACAAATCCTTAGTTCCGTTTTTTAAATAATCAATTTTTTTCGTTTTGTTTATCGAGTCTAGATATAAACAACCAGTTTAAATGTTTTTTTGGCATTACCTTTAACGATACATCCTTAGATGGCCCTATGAGCCCTAAATATTAATTACATATTTAAACGACTGCACAGGGTAATACTATTACGGTTTTTGAATTAAACAAATAGTAAAACAATTATAATTATGTGATTGTTGTACGATATGCAATTGAAAAGAATAATAGAACATGAAAAAAGACAGAACTGAAATAACAAGTTCGTTGGAAAAAATAATAAAGATTGTTCAATACTACAAAGGTTTTAGACATCCCTATTATATATTTTCAGTTTGTTTTATTGATCAAAAATAGTAATAAAAGTTATTTATAGTAATAATAAAAAGTAATAAATATTTAAAATATCTTTTTTTAATTTAGTGTATAAATTCAAAAATTAATAATAAATATTATGTGATAATTCTAATGAAAACACTATAATTAAATTATAATAAAACATAACGTTCCTATTAGTTTCAATGTGGCTTACCATCTAATAACGGTGGCAACTGGCAACCATCAATTGACGAAAAAGATATATTTAACAATTTTATCTAATTTAATATGTGTATATAACGTTTATATTTAATTAGAACCAACAGCAAAGAATATCAATTTGTATCCCGATATTATTTACAATATAATAGATATATATTATAAATAAATTTCATCTACAGCCCTTTTGCACGTGTATTCTGTAAATTATTATTGTCGGTATATTTTTGCTTTTTAAATATCAGTCCATTTCAAAGCAAATTCAAAAAAGAAAATTGACTTAAAGGTTTTGGAATATTTTAAATTAAAAGAAATTTAAATTTATGTTTAATATTATTAAAACATGTTTTTCAATCAAAATAAGCAGATATTACATACATGATTTATGTTAATACATTAATTAAATTCTAAATGATAAATAATGTACACATTAATTAACAAGTGCAATAACGTGTAAGAAAGTTTGAAGTTCATAATTTTTAATATATGTTAAATATCAAATATTATATTCTTATATTAGTTTAATTCAAAATATATAAAAATAATCAAATCCTTTCATATAATTCAGCATTTTCCATTTAAGGAATGAACTGTCTGTCATACATGTATGTAAACTTCCAAGCCAGCTATTAATTTAATAAATTTAGACGGCATAATTAAAGTATGGTATAATTTACATAATAATTACTTACATGACATTCTTAAACGTAAATATAATTATAACACCAGAAATACTTTAATATAATACTTTGTAGCTTAACTTTGAATCAATATTTGTATGGTAGTAAATTATCTGATGGTGAATAAATCCTCTGGATACATGGAACCAATCGGATTGTTTGTTTATTACAAGATCAAATCATTGAATATAAATACAACAAGGTCGAAGAAATAGTACGTGACAATAACAATTTATTCACAACAAACGAAACAAATAAAATTAAAATATGGTGATATACAATTATTCATAAAAAAAAAAACAACAATACTGAATGATTTTATTTCCAATAAAATGTCAAATTAGTGTTGAAATAATACGTGGGTGAAAGTTGCCAAGGGATATTAAATATTATTTATTCATCTTAATATTATTATGGTTTATGAAATAAGATAATTACGTATGAAATAATAGCATGTAGACAGAAATAACGACACAGGTCGTTGAATTCACGCGGGCATCCTCGTAAATCCAACAATTATTTTTACAACTACTGCTCTGCCACAAAATTACATCAACACATAAATCGCCGTCGAAGCCTTGATTTCAGTTTCACGATCATTAAGTCAGTTTATAATTTTATTTTCGGCCGTAAAGTAAGTTACATTCTTAATAAAACGAATCTCTCGGAATTATTCACTTAATTAAAATCCCTTATAATAAGGAAGCTGGTGTATAAATTCCTGCTTCGTACAGAAATAGGTACTGCGCGAAATATAGACACATCCGCGGTTTATCAACTGTACGAAAGTGGCAGTTAGTTTATGATTTATGTGCAGATAAATCGCAGAAGGTTTATTAAAAGTATTATACACACACGCGTTTATGTTTATAATTTCTTTGTAACGGTTATTATTTTTTAAATATTATTAATTTCATATAATTTTGTATTTGTTTGTTATAAAATGATAAAATAAACTTACCCAGGATGGTGTTTACTGTACGGATTATAGGCGATTCCGGTGACGCTGTCCACCACGGTCACTCTCTCGGCGACGTCGGACTTCGGCGTAGGCACATCCTGCAGAAGCCTTTGACGCTGGTGTTGGTGCAGATGGATTCTTGCGATTCCCTCGTGCACCAAGAATAAAAGAGCGAGAGGCGCAGCCAACAGCGGACAGTGCATCGTGCGTACTGATTATACACACGTGAGCATTACTCGTCTCTGGTCCCTGGTCTTTGGTCTCGGATGGTGGATGCACTTGCTTATTTGTTATCCTGCCTGGCGGGAGATCATATTTTAGGCATCTTCTGCTTATTAAGAAGTTTATATTTATCTCCATCTTCGTGGTATTTAGAAAGACTTTTAATTGAATTTTAATTAATGCGCGCCGATTAAAGAAGCACTTTAACGGTCTTTTAGCTTGTAAATCAAAATATGCGATTCCATTACGAATCCAATTAATTCAATAACATTTTTTCTACGTACGCGGCCGACAAATTAGAAAATGGCTTGTATTTAATTAAGAATAGACGCGATCGTGTTTACTGTTTATAAATAGACGCGAATGTTATGGTCATGGTCTTAATCTATCATACGCTTTAATAAAATTATTTCGAATAATCAATTTAGAACTTCATTTAGCAAAATATACTTGCATAAATCGAGTTATTGTTTGGCATAAAGACTAATATATATGCGATTAACTCAATAATAATCTATCAAATAATAATATGAAGGGTTTGACGTTACAAGCTGTTTATTGAGAAATATTTGCATTTTATTTAAAGCCTTAATTGATATTGATTATACTTATAATAAATCAAAAATTGTATTGACATTTACACTGCATTTCCGACAAAACGCGCTTCATTGATCGGCTATATATATTTTTAAAGAAATAAAATGAGCAGAACATTTATTCATATAAATTAAACAAAATTGTTTAGAAATTGTCATATATCTGGATCTGGATTGAGTTTGCCAAGGGTGATCAAATCATTGACCAGAGCACTTAGGCCTCACTAGGCCCATTGTGCCCCCCTGACTGGGACAGCCCTGCGTTGTTCTATCACTCATTTAGCCACCCAAGGTGGCGAGCAAAGGACAGCACAACGCTTGGAGGGTTATCCCTTATGTTGGCCATGCTCGGCCAGAGCTCCCCTAGCATGGATTCTCTAAGGTGGGCGAGAGCCGGGCAGGTGGTTAACACATGTTCCACTGTCTCGTCCTCTTCTTCACATGCTCTACATATGGGGGTTTCCACCAGTCCCATAGTAAACAAGTGTTTCCTTAGCTGACAGTGACCCGTAAGGATACCTGTGATAAGACGCAGATTCCCCCGGGATAGTCGCAAATAATATTCAGCTGTTTTCAGATTGGGTGAGCGTATTGCTTCCTTGGCCTGTCTGCAGCCTGAGGTGTTGTCCCAACGTTGTTTTAGCATCTTGAGAGTATTTTGTTTGAGGATATCAGTGAGGCTTTTCGGGGTTGGCGCGATCGGAGGCCCGTCCGTGGTATCACTGAGAACCGATCCAGCTCGCGCCAACTCGTCTGCCTTGCTGTTGCCTTCTTCATTATTGTGTCCCTTGACCCAGCGCAGCTCAATACTGTTTGATTGTGCTGCTTGTTTAAGGGTGTTGTGACATTCTTTTACTAGTGTTGAGGTGATCTTGTGACTACTCACTGCTAGTATTGCTGCCCTACTGTCTGTAAGGATTTGGATGTTTCTATCACGGATGTCTCGGTGTAGGATTTCTTTCGCCCCTTGGATGATGCCAACGATCTCTGCTTGCAGAGTAGTTGTGTGCTTCTCTAGGGGTATAGCCAATGAGAGGTCCATTTGTTGCGAGTAAATTCCCGCCCCGGATCCTCTTTTGGTTTTAGAACCATCGGTATAAATTCGGAGGGTTTCCCCACCCTCTACACTCCCGGTTCCTCTTTTTATCGATACATTATAGGGTCTATTGAAGACGTAGCAGGGTGGCAAATTGTCTGTCTTCCTTCCAAGGAGGGGTGTCTTTTTGACAGCCTCCTCTAAAAGGTGACAGTGTCTGCCAGCCCTGCCTCCTTTGTACCAAAGTCCAACTGAGTTTAGGCGCAGTGCTGCCGCCGTGGCCATCTCCTCTACGTATAAGTCGAGAGGTGGAAGGCAGAGCATTGCTTCCATTGCTGCAGTGGGTGTTGTTCGCATTGCTCCGGTCGTGCTGAGGCATGCTATCCTTTGCAACTGAGTAAGCTGCTTTGCTGAGGTTTTCTGTCTGGCTCTGGGCCACCAAACCAGTGCTCCATAGATTAGCATTGGTCTTACTACCGCTGTGTACAGCCAAAGTGCTATCTTGGGAGATAGCACCCATGTCTGCACCACAGCCCTCCGGCATTGCCAGAGGGAGACGCATGCTTTTTTACATTTCATTTTGAGATGTGGTTCCCACGTCAGCTTGCCGTCGAGGATCACTCCCAGGTATTTGACCTCTGACGACAATGTCAACTGGGTGTTGAGGAGCATAGGAAGCTTTAGCTTACCTAGTTTCCTTTTTTTTGTGAAGAGGACCATTTCAGTCTTTGACGGGTTTATAGTCAGAGACTGGTCGTTACACCAGTATTCGATTATTTTGAGGGCTTCCTGCATCAAGCTGCATAGCACCGTCTCAAATCTGCCTGTTAACAGGATGGTTATGTCATCTGCATATCCTATGGTGTGGAAGCCATTATCGTTAAGTCGCCGCAGTAGGCTGTCAACAACTATGTTCCACAGGAGTGGTGAGAGTACTCCACCCTGTGGGCAGCCTTTTGCAACGATCTTTCTGACAGTGGTATTTCCTACATTTACTGTGACTGCCCTATTCTCCAGCATGCTTTTGATCCATCCACTAACTGTGGGGTTCACACCATGCGTGGAGAGAGCAGTTTCCATTTTTCTGAAGGTCGTTTTATCGAAAGCACCTTCTATGTCAATGAACACGCCCAAGGTGGACATTTTGTTGTCCAGCGATCTTTCGATTCGGTCTACAACAGTGTGCAGAGCCGACTCCGTTGATTTCCCCTGAGTGTATGCATGTTGGTTAGCGTGGATCGGATTCATAATCAAAGCCGTCTCGCGAATTAATCTTTCGCACAATTTCTCTAACGTTTTCAGGAGAAATGACGTTAGACTAATTGGGCGGTGTGATTTGGCTAGTGTATAATCTATACGACCAGGTTTCGGTATGAAGATAACTTTTACTTCTCTCCAAGCTAGAGGGATGTATCTGAACGCAATACATGCCCTGAAGATTTTGGCTAGGTGGGCTGATAATATGTCCAGCCCCCATTGGAGGAGGGCCGGGAATATACCGTCCAAGCCTGGCGCTTTAAATGGTGAGAAGCTTTTGATTACCCAGGTTATACGTGTCTCTTCCGTGAGGTGATCTGCCACCTCCCAATCCTCCTTGGAGGGGTTTGAGGGTGTGGGTTCTGACCAACCTTCATCGGAGGTGTTTGTACATCCTGGGAAATGGGTGTTGATGAGAATCTCAGCTGCTTCCGAGAGGTTAGAAGAGTAACTTCCATCCTCTCGTTTTAGGCAACCTGGTTGTCGTGAGGGATCCTTAATTGTCATATATATTATAAATGTCAAATATTAACAAACTGAAAATTTGAATAACAATTATACAGTTGTTATAATTGTTATATAAATAACATAAACCATTTGAGACAGAAATAGTCAAATAACAAGTTAACTGCGAATCTGACGAATAAGTAATATTATTAAGTTATTGCCTTGTGACAAATGTAATACATGGATTTAAATACAGAATTTAAATGAACCGTTTCCAAATTATTTGACCGTATATTTTAACGACTCTGTAGATCTACACAATAAATTACTTTAAATTGTCAGTATAAGGAGTTCCTTACTGAATTCATTGCATTTTCTAAATACTCGATTGAAACTAAAATACGGCAACTCTATTTAAAGATTATGCATTAGTGTGAGCCGAAAAAAAAACAACAAACGAAAAATATTGAATTATTATTACCCTGTCAACAACAAATATACAAATTCGATAAGGACTTGATTTTTACATTTAAATGTGGAAAATAAGAATAACAATCGAAACACTATAGAATCAAGAAACACAAATAGAAAAACCAAACCAAAAACCAAACTACGTATGGATTTCACATCAAGCGCACAGTTAACAAACTTGCATCAATAAATCACCTTTTCGCCAAGGTCATTTAATTGGGTAATTAGTACATGAAAATTGATAATCCACGTTAGATTAATTTGTTCAGAAAATTTAAAAAAAACTGACGATTCTTCAACAAATAAAGATCAATCTATGCCAATAGTAAATTTAAATCAACCATCTACATCTTCATTGACATTTAGCGAATACAGTAAAACCTTCAGGATCTTCACTAGGATGTTCCCAGCAAGAGAAAAAGGAGCATACAACATGTACATATAGTAACGTTTAAATTTACATTCATTTAGTAATGTTAATGTTGATGAAATTGAGAAATTTCGAATTTTAAATTGTAAATGGAAACCAAATGATAATTTTATGTTATTATATTATGTACATAAAAAAGGGGAAAAGGATGTTAAATATTACTTTTCTGAAAAACATTTTAGACAACTAAATTGGTAATATTTTCTAATCATTTAAACGGAATCTTTTGCTTCTTTTTTTTTTACAAAATTTGGTTGGTTGCACCAACAAGTGCCATTGCAAAAATGAGTATATCAGCCAGTATCTCAATATTCTAAATTATTAGCTAAAAATGTTGTGTCATAAAAATACTACCATAAAAATTCAATTATTTATACGAAATTGTTTTATAAAACCACGAGATATAAGAAATAAATTAAATATGGAAAGACTTCGATAAATTGAAGAAAATAGACATATATTAAAACCAATAATCAAAAGTATTATCTTTTAGGGGTAATAAAATATTCCCTTGCGAAGTCTTAAATACAAAATCTATTACAAACAAGGTCAATTTTTGTAAAATTGTACGGTTCGGATTAGTGACAACTTTGAAACTTACTTGGAAAACCGTTAAACATATTTGACAAATGTCTCTTGAAATTATAAAAAGCTTCGTGGGGGTGGAGTACTTATCGCCGTATTGAATACATTTAAATCAACGATCATTAATACTGATACATTTACGGAAGAAGTATGGGTTAAAGTAACAATTGAAAATCAACATTATGTTTTTGGTTGCGTTTATATTCCACCGAAATCTGGGATAGAAGTATATGAATCACACTTAAGATGCTTATCCGAAGTACGGGCTCATCTCCGGCATCAAAATTCATCGTAACGGGCGATTACAACCTGCCTGATCTTAAATGGATCGAGATGGAAGACTCCGTGGGATTATTTCCAATTAATATTAAAAATAGTTCCAACACAAAAAGTGAAATTGAAAGTTTAGTTTGTGATACATATGACTTCAACGGTTTAAATCAATTTAGTAACATCGAAAATGTTACTGGAGGAATACTGGACTTATGTTTTGTTTCATATCCTGTAAATTCTATTTCCAGATGTACTCCTTTAATAAATTGTGATGCGTACCATCCCCCTTTAGAAGTAGTAAGTCTATGCTGTGAGTCCGATTATTTAAATTCAGATTGTACTGTTGTATATGATTTTAAACGGGCTCCTTATTCTGCTATTAACAATTATTTATTATCGATTAACTGGTGTAGGGCATTTCAAGATGTAACTGACAAAATGCGGCAGCTGACATATTTTACACAATATTTGTTTGACTGTTTTGATAAATTTATTCCGAAAAAACTTTTGAAAGAATCCAATTTTCCGCACTGGTTTAGTTTTGACCTTCGCCAACTAATAAAACAAAAACGTATTGCTCATAAACAATTCAAATTATCAAACCAAGAAACAGACTACATTAAATATTCTGACCTTAAGAAACAATGTCAAATAAAAACGAAACTTTGTTATGACAGTTATGTTGCTCACGCAATCGGTAATTGAGAATCCAGCATATTTTTGGAAATTTGGACCAACGTTCGCTGCAATGCGATATGGAATTGGAGTCTAATATTAATTTGTCTGAAATAAACCTAACGCCATCCGATGTTCAGACAGCATTGCAAAATCTTGATGTCAAAGGCTGTATTGGTCCGGACCAAATTCCACCACTGTTGCTTAATATGTGTCACTCAACGCTTTATATTCCTTTGTATACATTATTTTCTATATCGTTGACTCAAGGTGATTTTCCCGTTATTTGGAAATCATCTTATGTACAACTCATTTTCAAATCAGGTCATAAAAATGATGTTAAAAAATACCGACCGATATGCATTCGGTCAGCGATTCCAAAGTTGTTTGAGGCACTTATTATTAAATGTTTATCCAATACCTTCAAAAATATTATAATTCTTCAACAACATGGATTTATGAGTGGACGTTCTGCAGAAACCAATCTCTTCTTATATAGTAACTATATTTTACAATCTTTTGAGGCTGGCTCTGAAGTCCACTCCATTTACATGGACTTCAGTAAGGCCTTTGATAAAGTCAATATTAATCTTCTGTTGGATAAACTAAAGAAGTATGGTATTTGTAAACCTATTCTTAAATGGCTGTCTTCATATTTAACTAATCGTACGCAGCAAGTTTGGGTAAATAATTTTGTATCCGATGTTATTCACGCTACATCTGGGGTCTCCCAGGGATCCCATTTGGGCCCTCTTCTATTCAATATATACATAAACGATATACACGTTGGGATAGAATCTGATATATGGTGGTCTGAAACTGTACAGACGAGTTTCCTCGGATAATGATGCAGTGATATTACAATCAGATCTTTCAAGAATTAATAATTGGTGTGTTAAAAACGATATGACCCTTAATTTGAACAAGTGTAATGTAATATTATTCAGTCGTATAAGTAATAACAATAAACCTGTTTACCGCTTAAATATTAATATTTTGGAATATGTAGAGGTAGTTAGAGACCTGGGAGTTTACTTAGACAGAAAACTTACATTTTCTCATCATATTGAAATTGTGTTGCCAAAGCAAACAAAATGCTCGGATTTATTAAACGTACTACTAAAATGTTTAAAAAAGTCTAAATAGGCTATTTACATCTTTAGTTCGGTCTGTACTTGAATATTGTAATGTGATTTGGTCACCGCATTTTAACTGCTATATAGACAGATTGGAACATGTACAAATAAAATTTCTGAAATATTTAAGATACAAATTATATTCTCAAAATATAATTTTAGATTTAGACAATATTAGATTGTATGTCAATTTACCAGCTTTATTGAAAAGGCGAGAATATTTTGATGTTTGTTTTTCGTATAAATTACTCAATAATGTAATTAATTATTCCGAGTGTTTACAATGTTTTGCACTGAATGTTCCAGCATATACAACTAGGCAGTCTCAATTATTACATGTTCCATTTTGTCACACATCATATCTTAAATAAATATTGTGATAAACTTAGCATGCTGTATTCTTCTTTCGCTAAGTTTAAAAATGATGCTATGTATTTTATTTGCTCGTCTTAGTTTAATATCTAAATATGTGTAATATATGTTTGTAATTTATCTTTGTAGAATGTTTATTAATGACGTCAATAGATAAATAAATAAATAATGATTTTACTCATGAAATTTGTCCATATCAAAATGTATGCAAGTACAGGCTGCCCGCAATGCCATTGGTACCATTAAAGAAGTCATTAAATTTTTTAATTCCTCGTCCAAAAGATACCATGTGATAAACATGCTTTTTAAACATTATGGAGTTATTTTAAATAATCTTGCAATGGGAAGATAATCTTCTAATAAAGCTAAATTGCTAAAGAATTCGATTTGTACCCCAATTTTCACAGTTACGCTATGCTCTTTGTCCGACTATATCCCGCCAAAGGCACCGTGCCGAAACACGGACGAATTAGAACCAATCAGCTTCTAGAGAACTTTGTTGCCGCGATAACAAATTCATGTAGAGTTCATTTTCGGCACTGTAATTGGTTTTCTACTCGCATTATGTTTCGGCACGTGATTGGTTCCCAATTAATTATTCAATTTTCTGATTGGACTATACATCAAACAACTGTCAAATAAAATTAACAAACGTCAGTTTTTGTGAACTTTTTAAAAATGATTGCAAACATACGATTCGGAAATACAACACAAGAGGTATTTCAGGAAAAGGTAAAAGACGCCCAGCCAAAAAGTACGTTACCATCCAAAAATATGATTAATTTTTATACACAATAAATGCCTTTGTTATTGTAATATTTTTGTTGGGATATAGTCTGATAAATTGCTCTCGTGCATTGTAAATTATCGCAAGTTTGCACTCTTTCGACAAACTCAGTCGTATTGCTTTAGGCAACAGCCCCTCGCCCTTCGGGCTCGGGCCTGTTGCCAAGCAATACGAATTTGTTTGTCGAATTCGTGCAAACTTGTTACCGATAATTTTCAATGCACTTGTGCAATTACTGTTGATAATTTTAGAATTACGGTGAAAGGATAAATCTTACTCTAATAACTTGATAAATAACACTATTGAAGTTTTATCCAACAAGGGGCAAAATACTGCCACATATTTTAAACAATTTATAATGATGCAGTCAATATTTTAAACGAATTACAAATTAAAATGACGAAACCGCGAATTATCAAATGCCAGAGAAATAGACCAAACGTGGATCAACCTATTATAACAGATTATTTTTATTTATCTTTTCCCCTTTTATCCATTATGGGTGTCAGACTTATTCTCTGCAATATTTCTCAGTTATTTTCTTTTACACTTATTTACCACTGTTGCCTAGCTTGTGCTATTTTTCTTATTTCTTTCCATTCTATCCCTCTTCTTTCCGTTGCTTGATGTACTTGCTCGTTCCAACCCTTCCCTGGTCTTCCTAATTCCCTCTATCTTTCTTAGGTATCTCATTTCTATTGCATTGGTTTTGCTGTTATTACTCTCTGTGGTTACCCATGATTCACTACTATATAGCAGTTAATGTCTTTTATATACTTCTGTTTTTATTGTTTTTGTAATCTCGTTTTTCTCTAAGAATGTTTTTTTTATAGTAATGTAGATCATTCCTGCTTTGCTTAGTTTTTTATCTTTTTCTGATTATATCTTCCTTGTTTCTTCTATTATTGATCCTAGGTATTTAACTCTATTTTGTGATTGCTCCCTTTTGATAATATTATATTTATCTTTTCCCTCTTTGAATATTTCCAGGTTTTCTTCTGAATCTGCTATTAGTGTTATGTTGTCAGCAAACATTAATATTTGCATTTTTAATAGTTCCATATTTCTATACCCTATTTTTGTGTTCTCGGCTCTTTGTTTGCTAGTTCTTATTGCTTCGTCATTAAGTGATGCAAATAGTTAAGGGCTTAATATACAACCTTGTCTCAGTCCTGTTTTGGTCTTGAACTCCTCTAATTCTTTATTTCCTATTCTTACTTTATTTTTGTTATTTCTTTACTACATTTAGTCTTGTTTGCTTCTATTTTTCTGAAGCCGTGTTGTTCTCCCAACTGTTGATCTAATTTTCCTTTTATTCTTGCTTCTATTAACCTAGTAAAACATTTTCCCTGGTTTGCTTCTGAGTACCAATGTAGTTGTCACATATTTTTGTGTCTCCGTTTTTGTATATGAATATTATAATTCCCTTGTTCCATTCCTCGGGTATCTTGTGATTCTTGATAATGTCATTTACTAATTCCCAGAATTCTTCCTTCCCCTTTCCCCCATATATTTCATCATTTCGGCTGTGATGTCATCTAAACCTGGAGGTTTTCCTTGTTTTATTTTTTTGATAGCTGCCTCCAGTTTTTGGATTCTTATTTCATTGATTCCTTCATTTGTTTCACCTTCTACATCTCCATGATGTTCTGTTTCGGTTATTTCGTTAAAGAATTCTTTCCATCTTTCTAATAACTTCTTTTCTTCTATTCTTATATTTACGTTTTTGTTTTTTATACTTGGCTGGATTAGTGTCCTTTAATTCTTCATTTGTTTAATAGTGCTATAAAACATCTTTTGGTTTTCTGTGAACGTTTCTTTCAGTTTCTTACCGAACTGCTCCCAGGATTGCTCTTTTGCTATCTTGAATTTTTGTTCCACTATTTTATATTTTCTATAATCTTGTTCTTTTCTTGTTTTTATGTAAGTTTTTAATTCTCTTCTTTTGTTTTTACAAATTGTTTTACCTCTTCTGACCATCACCTGTTTTTCTTCCTCTGTTTGTTTGATATAGTGATTGTTCCACAGCTTTCTTGGGCTGCTTCACTTATGATTTCTTTGAACTTTTTCTATTTCCTTTCTGCTCCTTCTATTTTGATTGTCTTTTTCTAGATTTTTGATTGGTATTCATTTCTACTATCTGTCTTTTTAATTTTTGGCTTTATGTGTTTTTGTTTATTATTGTTTTCGACTACGTATTTTTCAAGTTTTCATTTTTTTCACTTTAACATCTTTCACCTTTTTCCATTCTTCTGCGTCTATTAAGGAGTATCATTTATTTCTCTCTTCTTGGTCTAACTTCTCTAGTGGGATATTATTTTGTTTACATTTAAAAATAATACAATTATATTTTATTATTATATAATAGTCCTTTATATATAAATTATATATTTTGATTTGATTGCTTTGTATTTATGGAATAAAAAAATATTTAAATTTGTTAATTTTTAAAATTACCCCCACTAAGTCAGTTTACATCAAATTAGAAGACCAATTACAAAAATTTATTACCACAGAAACCATAAGTAACGACATCCATATGGCTTTTGGTCAGAAAAATTTTAAAATGTCCAAAAATATTAATTTACTCAGTTGGGATAATCTACTAGACAACAACAGAATTAGATGCATTGAACAGGTCAGTTAGAACTAAGCTAATAAAAAAAAACATCACCAAATAGATGCGTTTTGGTGATGATCTATTTCCTGCACAATAGAAAAATGCTACCCGCCAATTAATCTGACCACATAACACATAGATGTAAGCAAGCAGACCGAGGAAGAAAAACACAAAAATGGTCAAGGAAGGAACTACATTAAAGACACTGCGAATTAAGAACATATCAGCAGGGAATTTACATAAAAATTAATAAATAATAACAGATACATGTAGAAATTGCCACCAATACACAGAAAACATAGACTATATAACATCGGGAGTAAATTATCAGCCGTCACAGAATAGCTTATTGATACCTCGGCATATACTATATACTACTACAAAAAATACTCACTGACGAGACAATAACAGCGAACAACCAAGACATTTTATGGGTTAACAATAAAAAGAAACTACATATTTAATAGACATCGCTATAACCAGTATACACAAAATATAGACCTCTTACTGAAAAATAAAAATAATATGGGAACAATAAAAATCATAATAATTCCAATAATAGTAAAAGGTGTTCCAAAATTAACGCAAGATTTGAATTTGCCGCCATTTGCGCAGTATATATTGTTGGCAGCCCTGAAAAAAAAATTGACAGCCAAAAGTTTTGGGTTAATAAAAATGGAGCGTTACACAATACAACGTGTTTTCATTATTGAAAAATATTTAGTTCGAAAATTTCATACAAAATATGGTAGGAAGAGTGTTTTAAATTCATCAGCTGTAAAGAGAATAATTGAAAAATTTAGGGTGACTGGCTAAGTTGGAGACGCTAAACATATTGGTCTTCCAAAAACAAGCCGTTTAAAAATGTCAATATCGAATGGTGAATGGTGCTCGATATCGGGACATGCTCACTCAGTTCTTTCTGCCAAATTTGGATCATATTGATGTTGCCAATATGCGGTTTCAACAAGACGGCGCCACGTGCCATACAGCCCGCGAAACAATACAATTACTGCATGAGACATTTCCTTTCCGTATACTGCCGCGTTTCGGTGATCGGAATTGGCCTCCTACATTGTTTGATTTAACACCACTAGATTTCTTTTTATGGGGTTATTTGAAATCAAAGGTCTATGTCAACAAGCCCACAATTACCCGTGCATTACAGAAGGAAATTAAACGCTGCATCAATGAAATTTAGCCAGATTTATGCAGAATGGTTATAGAAAATTTCGAAAAAAGAGTGCGTATGTGACGGCAAAGCCGTAGAGACCATTTGCCCGATATGTTATATCATAAATAAACCTATTCTATATACTTCACGAATAAATAGAAAAATCACAATTTAAAGATTAAAATCTGTGTTTCTTATTTAATCCAAATCTTGTCTTAATTTTGGGACACCCTTTATCTCCAGACAGAAATTATGCCTAAAATAACAATAGAGAATATAAAAACCTTGGACTTTCCTGTACAAGTTATATCTAAATTACAGAAACCAGTAATAATTAACACTTATAGCATAGTCTATATATAAGTACACATATAGAGATACAGAAGTAGTATAATAGTGAAGACATTCGGACTGGAACAATTCTGCCAGAATGGATTTACTTTTGATAAGAAAGGAAACAATGATAATGTTTAATTCTCTTTAAAAAAAAAAAGAGAATTAAACGGTTCGCAAAATAGAAAATAGAGTAATCCCAAAAGAACAAAAGTATAATGATTATGATGGTCATATAAAACATATTCTGCAATGTGCAACTTACTATACATCAAACATTCAAATATGCATATTGCTGGCAATGTTAGAATATTTTCAAATATATAAGTATTTTTATACTCTATATGGTATGATACGAAAATGCGATAACTTGTGAAATAAGGCACAATATGACATTAGGAATTGTTCTTTCCTACCTTTTGTCATTCGTCTGATACAAAAATACTATTTTTTTAAAATTAATAATAAGAAAAACACGAAAACATTTCGTAAATCTAGAAAAAATGAGTCTTATTAAGACTACAAATCAAATTACTTATTGAAACAACTACTTCTCTGGCATGACCTTGACAGACATTGAATGAAACAAAAGTAATTTGCGTGTTATAAAATAGCAATGCTATCAAAGCAACACTAGTTTGAAAATAGTTTTTATAGAGTTGTATTATCTGCAAATAATATAATTTTCGTTAATTGAACTTTCTGCGATAAATTGATGATGTAAATTATAAATAATACTAGCTCTGAAATAGGATCGCTACATTTTATAATTTGTTGATTAGAGCTTATTTTCAAAAGACTTTATAATAGTTTGTGTTGTTTTATATATCAACGCATCATTTGTAGAGCAATCTAAATGGAATTATACCAGAGCAAGAAAACTACAGAGAACAGAGATCTATAACAGACCTCTGTCGGGTCTTGTCTATAGAGAAGTAATCGAGGGAGCTAAAATTGGATCCGTAGAGGGTCAGTTATTAGCTTATGTGCTTAAAGGGCGGTGCGGCATTAGCTAAGCAGTCAAGTGCAACGTCAACCTCCACTTGGTGCGTGCTGAAATCCGAATCGTTCGGATAATAATTGAGGTGCGTGAAGCCTACTAGAATTAAAATGGTACCCAGGGGTGGACGAATTTCGAGCCCGAGCAGCAGCCTCACTTTGCAGCTGCTGCTCACATTAGGTGTTGGACTCTCGGGGTAGTTGGTTCCAACGCTAGAGGGCGGGGATTGTGTATTCACATGCATGCCTGAGCTACCTGCTCTTGGCCACATGCCTTGGATATGTAACAGAGGTAACTCTGAGGTTCAGTCTCAGACGGAGATTTGCTTGGTAATAGTTGATTCCAACAAAGGTCAACAAACTCGCCGAAAAAAAAAAAACAAAAACATTGATTGGACTCTAGCAAAACAGAAGAAATCTTACAGGCAAAATGGGAATAACAATAATGACCATTTTCCAGTAGCCGATACATCATTCCGCAAATGGAATACAAATTTATAACTGAAAATGAACTAGATACAGATCTCACTATTCAAAATAGGAGTGCCACTAGCAGCGGAATAATAAATTAGTAACGAAATTTTTTGGCCGAAAAACACCTTCATTAATAGATTCTTCTTTAAATGGAAAAATCTAATTGTTCTAAGATTTAAGGTTGGATTCTATTTATAATAACCATCTACAAGGTGGCGCAAAAGTAATGTCATAGTTTGAATTGGCTACCATTTTGTTATAAATGAAAAAAAAGAGCTCTGTGTTCATCAAAAGTTTATTTGAAAGTGTATTATTGGTTACATTACTTGGAAAAAATTATATCGCTCAAATGGCCACCTCCCGAGTTGATGCATAAATGCGTTCGTTTTACGGCATTTTGAATTGTTGCTCGCAAAACATCTGGCTTCAATTTGGCGATTTCTTCTTCAATGTTAGCTTTCAAGTCTTACAATTTTCATGGTTTGTTGTAATAACGCGAGATTTTAAAAAGCCCCAAAGGAAGAAGTCTGGTGCTGTTAGATCTGGCGATCTGGACGGCCAGTTCAATTCTCCAAAACGGGAGATCACTCGACATGGAAATCAGTTTCTCAAAATCTCCATAGTTATCCGAGCTGTATGAACGTTTGCTCCGTCCTGTTGAAATCAATAATGATGATGATAATGAGACCCAATGCAGTACCTTGCGGCAAAAAAACTTGTTTAGCATCTGCCTGTAACGCTCGGCATTTTTGGATACGGCAGTGCCATCTGCGTCCTCAAAAAAATAAAAACTATTCAATTTTTCACTTCAAATGCCACACCAAACAGTCACTTTGAGGAAATGAAATAGATCTTCTTGCATTACATTTGGATTTTCTGTTCGAGCACATAGAACACGACGACAGGGAAAACGACGAAATTCACGTTGCGTTAAAACAATAGATTAAAAGTTTGTCAAATTAGCAGTAACAATAAATCCACGAACTTGATGGGGACACCTGCTTGTTGACAACTAGTTCTCTATATATCTACATCATAAATGTCAAAGCACACTGACATTTGGCGCTATCTGCAAAAATAGCGGCCAATTAAAACTATAACATTACTTTTGCGCCACCTTATATAAGTCTCCTTCTTTCTCTCATTGCTCGTAATTCAGAGCTAAGCCGAAAAACCTTTTTCTTATTTAGCTTATTACTTTTTGTGTATTTTTAGTTATAAATGAGTTGAATTAATACATTTACCCAAAAAGTTCTGAAAACTATTTAATATTTTTATATTCAGTAATGGGTCTTATTTTATAGATTCTGTTTTCTGGTTTGTATTTGTTTATCACAATCTCAAAACGAATACCTAAATGTTCAGATACTGCTGTATTTCAAATTTCTACCGTAATGTACTTAGCATCTAGATTTACGAAGGTATTATCAATGCAGACATCATTTCTGGTATCTAAGAAAGTATTTCTCACGGATACCATTCGATTTGAAATGGATATTAGAACCTTCACCCAATTTAAGATTAGAATAATTATAGATTATTTTACTATTTAATTAAATATAAATATATAAATATAAATATTAAATAAATATATATTCATTCAATGTGAAAAAATATTAATCCGGTTTTCTGAAATTCCAATTTATACATGTTTTAACATTACTTTAAATACAAGGGTAATGTACACAATATACACCTAAATATTAGTTTCTGATGTGTTCCTGCATCGGCATCAGCAGAAGAATACTTCGAGGTACGAGTGGAAGATCATCTAGGATGAACTCAGTGTCCAATTCTCGTGCACTCTAAGTTATGTAATGAATATTATTTATGTATTTTTTTATATGTTAGGCTTTTTTGTTGGTACAGAAACATAAACATAAACTGTAATATTAATATAAAGTTTAAAAAGAATGTTTATATGTTTGTTTTTGACCATCTTTTATTTTAATATTAAATCTAAGACATCGATGATTTTTCTTAGTTATAAAGGGTGTTCCAAAATAGACGAACATTTGAATTTTCTAAAATTCAAGCCGCTGAGTGGTGGAAACTCTAATAAAAATTGGTTTTGATATTTCAAAAATAATATATGTCTGGCAGCCACAATTCGAAAAATTTGTTTAAAATTTAATTCAAATCTTGCGGTAATTTTGAGACATTTATAACTATTTAAAAGATTGCTTCCCACTGGACTATGATTTTAATACTTCATAAGACTATTTATTTGAAAGTAAATAATATCATTTTAAATAAATAAATAATCCCATAGTAACTATCTACAATCATTTAACGTTGCTTAAGTAAAAAGAAACCTATATTAATATCTTTGCCATTAAACCTGTCCAAATATTGTTGAAATACGACGGTATAGATTGTGTTCGTGATTGGCATTATTACCTTTAATAGAAATAACGGAAAATCTTACGGTAATTATAAAGATATTCATAATTCCATTAAGTAATTATTTATGTTCATTTTTTTCAATGCTAAACAAATTGATACAATTTTTTAATGAATTGATACTGAAATTAGAAATTGGTGCGATACTTTTCTGTGGTAATATTATTGCGAACTTATTATAAATTCGTCAAATTTATTATTACAATATATTTTTTTAAATTTAAGTGATTACACTTTTATATCTAGAAAAGACCTTTCCGCCTCTCTTCAATGAAGTCCTCTTCAAAGATGCCATCATCACCGTGGAATGACATCTGACATTTCAAGGCCTTTCCAGGCAATAGAGGCACCACAATCTTACTGTCCCTCTCCAGCTTATTTTGTAACCATTTGAAGTCACTGTACCTACGTCGCACACTAGACTCTTTTACCGCCTCAACTAAAGTCGTATCTTCGATATTTGAAATTTTAATGTTGAGCAATTTTAGACTTCTACATTGTACAAACAAGATTAAACAACCTGTATAGCAACAAAATAAAATAGAACATCGAGATATCTAATATTTTATACGTTTAATAGTAAAATATATTGAAGTCTTTAACGACTTTAGTCTTAATAATTGTTGTAGATTTACGAGACGTTTCGTATTTTTGTTTTGCTTCCACATTGTTTTTATGACCAATAAATCATATATTATTTATTGTTTATACTAGTGACATATACATTTCCATAGAATAATATGAAAAATCAAATACAACATTGAAGTAAAAATAAAATAATGACAGAATTATAATAATTACTTAATTTTTATATAGATTGCATTCAGTATTAGTTGAATGAATTAAAATTTTTGTAAATAAAATACGTACAAAATCATAACATTTTGGGTTTCAAAGATACTTTTTAGTATTATATTATCATCTATATAGGAAGTATGGAAACCGATTGGGATTGTGAACATTAAAAAACTGTTCCAATTGAATGCTATTCCAGTATGATGCGGTAATCCATAATATAGGCACTGAATTCATTGCTTATCTTCTAGTATACACGTTTTCCCCTGAAATTTTGAATATGAGTAATGTAATGTGTTTGTATTGTATCTCGATTATTATTATTGGTTGCCATGGTTGTTGCTGCATTATGCATGTCAATTTGACTTACATAGCTTCAAAATGTAAACAGGAATTTTATTATCGTCTGGAATATTGTTTGGCTCAATAAAGAGATGTTTTTGAACATTGAATAATATGAACATTGTAGTTATTTGTTATTCATTACATCAGAATTGTGTAAATATGTTTCATTTTAATTCCCTAATTTTATTACAAATTAGAAATTACTGATTATTTCCTGTTGGTCAGTCCATTAAAATACGTCACGAGCGTGGTAACTAAGTAACAAGTAACGCATTTAAATGCCCGTATTCAAAATTTCAGGGGACAACGTGTATATTTGTGTGTGTCTTAAATGTAATATTTCATCCTTTCTCAGAAGAGTTGAAAAGTGGCTTCTTTTGTAAAAAATAAAAATTTAGTTTATTTTAAACAATATTTCTTAAATGTTTTAACTTCAAAGCAAATTTATTATTTTTACAATTCTTATATAATATTCACGAATTGTTACAGCTTTTGAATAAAATGCAAGAATTTTGTATGTATAATACTTGTATTTTATTCAAAAGCTGTAACAATTCGTGGATATTATATAAGAATTGTGGAAATAATAAAATTAGTAATTTATGAGTAAGCTTAGTGGTTTGTGTAGAATGCAGGGTTTTTGAAAAATATATGGAAAACGTTAAATGATGTCCGTCACGTGATTATCAACTAAATCAACGGGGATTACTTCCTGATTTCTCCCTCATTTATGGTTTTCTACAATATAGTACAGCCATAATTCTGAATTAAAATAATAGTATCCTAAGCATGGCGAGTAGCGAAGTACTCTACAATTTAGGCCGTCCTAAACTTTCGTTATCATGGGTATTCTCTCTTTCTACGTTGAAATTACGACATCAGCAACGAAAAGACGACTCATCCATAAGACTTTTTTCCATTAATTGCGTTGAGAAATTTACCTTCACAACTGGCGGAGTTTTTTTTATTTTCTTACATTTTAAACCCTCACATAAACAACCCAGCGAAAAGTAACTGCACGCAAACAGCTGACATACAACTGAATACGTTAGCAACCATCCGGCAGCTAATCGACTCGCTAGCGTTCCACATAATGCAAACGGTTACTACTTTCCTACTCTCCCTCGTATTTAAGCATAACTTAACTTTTATAAGATATGGAAAGCTTTATTAAAACGTCGTTCTTTTCACATTGTTTTTCAATATATAGAAGATTTTACATTTTTTAAAACATACGATAAAGATAATATTAGACTGAGTAACTTTAGTTTAGTCAAAAATTATAGCTCTCGTAAATAAAATGTTCTAATTTTAACTACTAGAATTACGAGAAATTTATATAACAAACAGTTTTAAACAGTAATCAAATGAGCGGTATAGAAGAAATACTATGTTTAGGATCCATACACTTTTGCATATGATTGAATCATCCTTCAAAGCACTTTGTCCAGGAGGAAGATGGTAGCTCTAGAACATGCGTTTTGAAGCCCCCAGCCGCTGCTTTGAGCATTGATGTCCAAGAAGTTTATCTGTAATTACTGGGAAAAAGTCATTGGGATGTAAGGCCAATGACCCATCAATTCTATATTTTAAGTGTCCAAATACTCATTTGTTGCATGTGATGTGTGTGAGCTCCCATTGTCATGATGCAAAATGATTCATCGTTTTGGATAGGATTCTTTCAATTTACTGAAAACATCAGGAAAATGGTCGAATTCCACGCTGAATTAACGGTCTCTTGATTGAGAACCACAGTTGCGACCCGTTTTCGGAAGAAACCCATCGCCATTTGTCTCTTATCGCTTAGACAACAAACATTTTTTGTTGGCTTTATTGAAACACTCAAACTACTAATTGACTTTCCTTTCTGGTTCATACGCATAAATCCACAAGTTGTCACCAGTGACGATAGTGTATACGGCTTTGTATCACAGTTGTATTTTGAAATCAATTTTATGGCACCAATACACACGCGCATTTCTTGTTACATGACGATCTTCTTAAATTAGTTTTCGCACAACATCGATATTTTTGGACACTACGATTTCGGATGACCTTTAACTTTGTCCGTGAGTGAACCACGTCCAAATTGAATTCAGCGATATACAGTGGGCGTGGATGGCGTTTCATCACCAAAAGTTGAATTCATTTGATTGATAGATACACTGTTCTTGAGCTATTAGGCACCTTCAAAAGTAATAATAATAATAGCTAGAAAATTTTCGAAAGGTAATTCCATCTTTTAGCCGAGATGAAATTTTTAATTTACTGTAAATAATACAAATAGTGTTCGCATGTCAAAACGTTCCGAGTACGTATAACGCCAAAAATGTTAAACTTAATGATGGCAACGTCAGATTTCACTTGGCAATACCAATGTTGCAAGTCTCAATACATAAATAGCAACACTCGTAGAATAAAAATGAAGATATCGATTGGGTATAAAAAACTATCCACATGCCTATTGACTATGATACAATTCTCATTACAACTTTAGATTTCTTGAACCCACTTTAAACTAGCAGATTTCTAGAAGTCACTTTAAACATAATTTCCTACCTGTTTATGTTGAAAATTCATATTCACTTGTTTGGTTGTTGAAGTAAAAACACTTTATTGTTGTTTTTTTAAAACGCAACAATTATTTCGCCACACTGGGGCTTCTTCAGGCGAAGAAACAACAAAACATTTCTATTGTTACAAATTATATTCTTTCTCAAAATGTAAATATACTACGATGGCTAAAGAATTATTGGCCTAACATATAAATAACGCCACAAATAAAAAAACTCTTCCTATAGAGTAGTATCATTAACTAAATATTGTCAAAATTTCATGACATTTCGTTGACATATGTACAAGTTATAGCTTTCGAAGTGACGTTACCTCTGAATATATTGCTACTATGGAAAAAAGAATCGTGTTTTTATTAAACATTTTACCATCATTTAACCATCAAATTTTGATTTGCAGAGTTTCGTCGTAACCGTACTAGCTAAGTGATGTACCACGTCCAGGAAAGCCAAATATGTTTTATCTAGACAATCAGTTATATCGTAATATTTTAAAAGAATTGGTCATTCATAAATATTTACTCATGAAAATGATTTGCATCCGTTGGTGATGCGTTTTAATATTCATAGATATTCAAAGAAAAATCTGCTTAACCGCTCAAAGAAGGATAGTAGTAAAACCATTATTTTATGTTACTTTATTCCTAAACTTTATTGTTAATATAACTGGTATTAACAATATTCACTTCATCTTCACTCTCCCTATTATCACTTCTTTCGTCTGAACTATTGTTGTCACTATTTTCAAAAATTGCGTCGTCTTCAGTATCATCTATAGTATTACTTATTTATTATGCCACTATGAATTTCATCTTTATGTTTTCCTCTTTATGACTACTTAAAACTAAATTTATAGTAGTAGTATTTTTTTCGTGATTTATTGTTTTAATCACTATTGACTAACTAAAGGGATATTAAAATTAAGAGGCACATTATACATATTCGCAATTTAATTAATCTCGAAATTATATTTCCTTCTCGTTGATATTACGTATATATTTTACACGAAATTATAAAAGAAGAATATTACAGGCATGAAAAGGAATCTATAATAATAAAAAAAGGTAAAACCTCAATACTACTCTTACCAAAAATATAAAAGAAATAGCAATGGAAATAAATTACTTCATTACAAACGTCGGCAAACAATTAGTGGAAGAACAAACTAAAAACACAAATAAAATTCCAACAACAATAACGAAAAAACACTTACACCTACATTTACTTTTCAGCGAATTAATTCGAAGAAGTTAACAGCATAATAATGGTATTAAAGGATTTTAAAACTCCTGGATTTGACAAGATCTCAAATAAAATTATAAAACAAAATAATGAAATTCTTACAATAGGTGAAAACCGAGGGAGAAACGCCAATAAGCAAAATAACTATAAATTAATGCTCTCTTTTTCTATATGTACGTATGTATAATATATGTATATGCGGATATATATATGATATTTAAAACATGTAATTTGACATAAAACTTT
Source organism: Ontholestes murinus (assembly GCA_963969525.1). Lineage (NCBI taxonomy): Eukaryota > Metazoa > Arthropoda > Insecta > Coleoptera > Staphylinidae > Ontholestes > Ontholestes murinus. The sequence continues at coordinate 15,290,617 of OZ018398.1, forward strand.
CGATATTTAAATCTGGAGAAAGTAAAACTTAACTTTTATTTTTATGTTCTTCTCATAACAACAAATAAATCAACAAAATAAAAAAAATCTAATTGATTTCCCAACGTATATATAGCCTTAGTTGTAAATTCGTCAACAATCCTTTCAATGTAACCCTTCTTAATAAATTTTGCATTCCCCGAAATCCCCTTATCCCACCTAAAGTTAAACACCCTTCAGTCACCCTACATCAATTCATTAGTTCGAATCACCCAGACAGTTAAGCTAGCTAGCAAAGATATTTATTTTTCACACATAACTTAGAGTCAAGACAGGGCAGAAAGACCGATGGTCGATAGCCCAAACGGACAGACTATGTATCATTTGTAAATGTTTTAATTTTGTAAATATCTATGTTCGAATAAAGATGTTATTCTCGCTCTCTCTCTCTCTAATTGATTGAAATAAACTTAAGACCATTCTTGTTTCAATATTATTATTATTATTCATATTAAAGTTTGATTTCATTCTAGGCTGAAGCTTGAGATTATACGTCTATGAGGATATTAGAAAAATAATGCATAAATATATGGTGCTGCCATTGCTCCCACTGAATGTCTTGGAAAAAGCTGCAGTCCTCTTGCGTTTCCTTAATTATTGGAGACGTCAATGAGGCAATATGGAACTTTCTCTTGTAGATGTTCCCTACCGCACCAACAATGCAGTAGGGAGTTTCCACAAAAGATTAAATGATCTCTTACGGCATCCGAATTTCTGGGCCTTGGTGGGCCATTTAAAACTGGTAGACAACAGTATATGTTTAAAATTCAATCGAATTTTAAATGGCAACCTCATAGACCAAGATCGAAATATGTACGACTAGATTAGAGAATTGGTAAGATGCGTTGTATATGCAAATATTATTTATTCATGTTTAAAATAATTACGCATTTGGCAGCGGCAGAACAAGCCCAATTTGGAATTACTGGCGATGTGGCATTATTGCTATTTATTATTAATTTTTTTCTGATTTCGGAGGTTCATTTAGAACAAAATTTTATTAGCTGTTCAGCAGACAGAAATTCAAGCGATTCGAATAAAAATTGACAAAGTTATAATGTACGCCAATTTCAAAAACATGGTTTCGAGAAAAACACGTTTAAAGTTTTAAGTTTAGAAAAAGCGTAATTTGCGTAAACTTATAATTAAACGGCGATCCCGAGACATAGAGAGTGCCTTCCTCATGTTCATAGAAGTAGTTAAGCTAGGCTTGAGACTTTTTTCTGGCTGTTCTGGCTTCCTTGCTCCTATTTAGCGATTTCCGCTGCTAATTGATTTATCTGGCGTCGTCGTAGTTGTCCATTATTTTGCAGAAACCTTTGTATCCTTCGTTGAATGTAATAGCAGTGATATATGCGGCAATTTGAACGTTTTTAGCCGCAGTTCTAATGCTTCGGTTTCTTCGATGCTGATTACCTTTGAACTGTCTTTTTTCGGTCTACTTGCACGATGACACTCGTCTTTATTACGTTTCGGATACACGGCAACAATCACCGCGACATTAAAACAAACAAACAACGATTGTTTGTATTTCCATAGACTATAAGATCAAATCGGCTCATGGCACGGAGGTAGAAACTCTGTTAATTTGATAGATGAATTAATATTTCCGTGCGGAATATATCAAATTAAGTGCGGGGATTGCGACTCTGTGTACATCGGACAGACTGGCAGAAGTTTTGAGACACGATTATCGGAGCATAAGAAGTCAATACTATAGAGCTATTCAGGAGAGATGGCGGTCGGGGTGTCTTGTCCGTCCGAATCAAGTAGTGCGCGTTGCAATTTTCCACCATAGGCGTGCGCGGCCAAATAAAATGAATGTCACAAATTTGTTATGTTTTCATATTAGTTATTTCATATTTCATTTATATTTTTTGTATTAGAATAAGTATTTTTTAATGTTGTATTAATATCCATTTCCACATTTGCTAAAACATATGAAATAAGTTCATTAAAAACATATTTTCTTTCAATTACCCTGCGTAATTGCAATGCTTGACTAAATCGCGCGCGCCTATGAAATAACCGGTAAGTAAGGGACGCTGTAAACTATTTCTTTCTCCTTCTACCGCTCGGTCTAAGACCGAGCTACGCAGGCCGCGTGTGTCTTTTCTAGATACGGCCAACGAAATCGTACGTCTTGGGAATATCCGCTCGGTTATCAGGTAGTAGAAAAGGATACCAATATTATTTTTATTATACTTATCTGAAAACACTTTGATTCCATATGCCTCTAGAATAATGGAATCGTCACTTTTTCAGGCGACCGCACAGAAAATGTTTGTTTGTGCGGTCTTTCTGTGCGCTAACCAATGTTTCCATAGTAGCAGATAAGGTTTGAAGTTTATTTTTGTGTCAGTGAAAGCCAATTTAAAAAATGTACTCAGACTTAGATGAAAATCCTGATGTTCCAGACGACATATTAGCTCAAGCGGCTCAAGTAAGTGCAGATTTACTACCGACAAAATCAAAAACAAGATACGAAAAGGAATATGAAATATTTAATGAATGGCGGGCTCAGAAGAATATAAAAAATGTAAGTGACGATGTACTTTTAGTCTATTTTTCGGAAAAGGCTAAATCTATGAAATCATCAACTTTATGGAGTAGATTCTCCATGGTAAAAAGCTGTTTGGCTATTAAAGAAAATATTGACACGAACATTTTTCGAAAAACTGTAGCATTTTTGAAGCGTCAAGCGGTGGGTTACGTACCAAAAAAATCAAGAGTTCTTACAGCAGAACAAGTAACTAAATTTTTATGTGAAGCTTCAGATGAGCAATATCTATTAGCAAAAGTAATATTAGTGTTTGGAATATTCGGTGCGTGCCGTCGAGATGATTTAATACGTTTAAGTTTAGACGATATTAAAGATAATGGTAGTTTTCTTGTCGTGTTTTTGCGAGATGGAAAAAATCATAAATCGAGAAGTTTCACGATTTCAAATGAAGGATGTACATTCGAGCCCTGCACACTTTACCGCAAATATGCAGATTTGCGGCCTAAACATATGGAGAGCAGAAGATTATTTGTAGCATACCGAAACCGTAAATGTTACGCTCAACATGTTGGATGCCATACTATCAGTGGTATCCCCAAACTTGTTGCGAAATACCTAAAACTAAATGATCACGAAAAATATACCGGACATGGCCTAAGGCGTTCTTCAGCAACCATGTTGGTCGAAAGCGGTGGTGACTTGCTTACTCTGAAAAGGCACGGAGGATGGCGTTCTTCCAGTGTAGCAGAAGGATATATAGAAGAATCTATACAAAGAAAAATAGAAGTTTCAAGGAAATTGTTTAACCCATCTCATGCGGAAAATACAACATCTGCAATTATAACTCAAGAAAATGAAATACTAAGGGGAATAAACTTTAACAATAATACTAATTGTACGATAAACCTTACTATTAATAATAACAGTTCCAATTAAATATGATTTTCGTTAATATTAACTCTACTTATATTTTCACTATTATAGATATTACAGTTTTGAAAAAAAAAAAAATTATCAAAATATCTCTCTTAATATTGTTGTTTTCAAATAAGTATAATAAAAAATAGCGTTCATTACACGTCCAGAAATGGATTTTTCCGTGCTTGCATGACGGTCACGCGCGCACGGAAAAATCCTTTTTTCTGGACTCCTAATGAAATATACTATTGAATGTTCCGAACTTAGTTCGTAAACCGCCCTTTCTCGTGAATTGGTCTATACACAAAAAAACTTCAACAGGGCTAGCGCAACATTGCATCGAGAGTAACCATTTTTTTGCGGATAATAATCTAACAATTTTGTATTCAGGTAATAAGGGACGTAACCTTAATCTGCGAGAGGGCCTAGAAATCCATAAAGCTATTAAGCGCGGAAAAACCACGCTTAACAATTTCGAGGAAATTTGGAACTCGCCTATTTCGGCCGCTCTTATTACCTGACCTTTAATTAGTATATATACCGGCATAATGTTATTTTTTGTACATATCTCCTTGAGAATGACTAATAGTCGAAACTAGTCGGAGAATAATAAACAACAAGTGAAATCATACCAAGTGTTTTAATTCATCTATCAAATTAATTCAAAAATGATTCACCACGGGTTAAGTGAGAAATTAATTAATCATGAAACTCTGTTAAATGTCCGTGAATACTTTTGCGATCACTTTAATATTTCGTTGGATAAATCTTAAATGTATAAGGAAGGTTTTTATGCAAAAAACAAAAAGTCGAAAAAAAATGTTTTTTTACATGTGTTTCCCCCCTTAAGCAGACAATTAACTATAGCTTTGTTTGATTTGTTAAAAAAAGGAGAAAAATATTCTCTAATTATTTACAATAATTTTTAATTTTTTATGCCTGGAAAATTTTATGCTAAAACAATAAATGACCTATGATAATACAATTGTTAGGTCTTATTTCATTATATTGTTTATTGAATTAACAGCAGCACTATCAATTCCCTTTTTATTAGATCATGTATCATTAATCTTGCTTAAACATCACATTAAGAGTTTTAAAAGATGGTTTGTAACAAATTATTAAATCCAGACCGTACATAAGTTTCAAAAATAAAAACAAATTTGACTAAGGCTGAGAATAAATTTAATATGATTCATAGAGATTAATAATCGTGTAAATAAAGTTGTACCACTAGGTCAGTTTTATATAAACAATTTCTTAATACAATATTTTTTTGCAATCAGCATAATATAAAATAATACGTGATGTATTTAAAGAGTGTTTATTAGGAATATTGAACTACAATACTGAAAAGGCAAATAAATACTAAGGATTTTAATAAACAGATACTAGAATCATATAAGAAATTTTCTAGATAACTCATAGAAAATGATTTAAACAATTTTATAATGATGAGCACTCAGTGATGTAATAGGAAAAATGAGATTAGTTATAATGTTTTATTATTATTATATAGTTATAATTTATTAGTTAATATAAATATAAACATGCATACAGTATATTATAAACAATATTTCCAAAGCTTCGATCTTTTCAGGTCATTACCAATTGATTAAAATAAGTAACATGTTTTCTAAAATAAAATCTTCTAGAACGACGCCATTACGTCGTGTAATTAAAATTCACAAATTTAATCTACCAATCGTAGCGGTAGTTTTATATCTTATCAGCTCTGTTAGACATGCTATCAAAAACTGCCTGGTACTATCCCAAAACTAAATTCCATTACACCCCTCAAAATTCAAATTTAGTTTATTTCGATGATAGTAGTATGTATTCAAATATACTTAGAAAATAATGCCTTCTGCTTGCAAGATATATTTTAGACAAACAAACATTTCGTAATAAAATCTTCATTTACCTAAAGCAAAATTATATCCAATTTGACAATATTTTTTTTGTCAATCAGATTAATGGGGTAGCCTGTAAGTCCCTTGCTAACTTATACTTCTATGTCAAAAATGGAGGGAAAAAATCTCTAATTGCATTTCTGTAATATCTCGCATAACTTTCTAGTCAAATAATATAGATTATTATAATTGTGACCTTAATTAATTAACAATAAAAACCAACATTTCGATTCACAATGGCGGAAGGGAATAACAACAAAAATAATTACTTAGGTTTTAGCCTCTTTAGAAAAAATATGAAATTTAGTTCGAGATATTCAGAAAACCTTCTATAATTCATATAACTCTAATTATACTTTATCTCGTAAATTAGCGTTCTCTTTTTGATGATATACCAAACTTTTATAATTCTATTAAAAGAATCAGCTAAATCTACTAAACAACTCTATATTATTTCAATTGCCGAGGAGAATGGATTTTCAATTAATTTAATTAACAAAAAACATAAATCTACTAGAGCTTTTATTTACCCTAATATTACTGAATAAGCGAATAAAAAATTCTCAATCTTTACCCATTTTGAATATATTATCGATAAAATATCAAACATTTTCGGAAAACAAAGTCATCAGATTCTTTTTAGACCACTGTGTAAACTTTCAATGTCAGTATTTAATGCTAAAGATAAAATTGATCTATTTAAAAAATTAAGAGTATACCAACTCACTGCTAAAATTCTATCAGGACGAAAGGAACAACGAAAATGATGAAAAATGTTACTGCAGTATCCAATGTAAATCTTCATCCGTTTCTGGTTCAAATAATACATCAATCCTTTCTGAAAATACCGAACCTTAATTCCCTTAGCCCCTAAATACCGCAGGTAATTTAGTCACAAAAACAATTTTTACCATCTCGTAGAATTACTAAAAACCATGACACGTTTATAAATTGTTAAAATCTTGATTTTTAAAATATACTATAAACGTGTTTATATTTATATTTATAGTACCCAGTAAATTGTGGTATAAAACACTGCAGTGTTTATTTTTTTTCTATTAAAATAATTTTTATATATAGTTGTTATATACTATTCTTAAAAAAAATAGTGTAGTTTAAAACTGTACCTAAAGAAATTAAAGCAGTCTAACATGTGTAGCGTAGAAAGGAGACCAAACCACAGCACAATATTCTAATTTTGGTCTCATTTATGATGTGCATAATTTTATGATAGTGGATATATGGCTCCGTAATCCTTGGTATGGAACCCAACATTTCATAGAGGCATTGAGAACTTCGGTATAATATGGAATAAATGACAGGATTTTGTCGAATAGAATTCCCAGATCTTTGAGTTGAGTGACTCGTTCTAACACACTATCACCTATTACAGACATTATCTGATTTTCTGTTCTGGACAAGGTCATACATTTATATTTCTGTACATTAAGCTGTAACTCATTCACCTCACTCCATTCTTGAATGCGCTCTAAATCAGATTATAACTGTAAACAGTCGCTCTCGGAATTAATTTTTTAAAATTTTTTACATCGTCTGCATAAATAAGAATTTGAGATTTGAGGTACATCGCTGGATAGATAGAAACGTATGGACTTGTGACTCAGATATTCAACATAGTTTTCTCTATTTGAGAGATATGACTTTAATAAGTTTATCATGCCGACATCTATACCCTATCGTTCTAATTTGTGCAGAAGTAGGTTGTGGCTTCTTAAAGTCCGTGCGAATAAAATCAACTTGTATACGTTGGGTTGTAGGATACAAATTCAGTAAAATTTAATAAGTTGGTTGATGTTGATCTTCCTTTCATAAAACCATGCTGTCTGGTGGAGATCCGGATTTCGACGTGTCTATATATCTTACTAGCTACGATTGTCTCGAATATTTTGGCAAAGTTATTTGTGATGGAGAATATGAACAGAATATTTATTTTCCGTTTTTAGAACCGGTGTTACTTTTATAATTTTCCATTGCTTGGGAAACTAGACGTCTTTAGAATTATATTAAATATATGCTTAAGAGGTATAGCTAGAACATGCATGCAATCACGAATTACAAAGGACTGAATGTTATCGCTTCCTGCGGTGGTTACTCGGCTTTCTTGCAGCTTTTAAAATATCACTAATACTAATTTCGATAATATTTAGTAAGCTGTTAAGCTCCAATGTTTATAGAAATAGGTTTGATTTTTGTCATAAACGGAGGAAAAATATTCTTCAAAACTCTTGACCTTGTCCTGGGGATTTTCAGAAGTTTTATAATAATAAAGCCCTCCGTTGTTCTGTCACTCATTTAGCCATCCAAAGTGATGAGCAAAAGACAGCACAACGCTTGGAGGGGGTTCCCTAATGTTGGCCATGTTCGGCCAGAGCTCAACTAGCATGGACTCTCTAAGGTGGGCGAGAGCCGAGCAGGTGGTTAACATATGTTCTACTATCTCGTCCTCTTCGTTACATGATCTACATACGAGGGTTTCCACCAGACCCATAGTAAACAAGTGTTTCCTTAGCTGACAGTGACTCGTAAGGATACCTGAGAGAAGACGCAGATTCCCCCGGCACAGTCGCAGATAGTATTCAGCTGTTTTCAGATTGGGTGAGCGCATTGCTTCCTTGGCTTGTCTGCAGCCTGAGGTGTTATCCTAACTTTGTTTTAGCGTCTCGAGAGTGTTCTGTTTGAGCATGTCAGTGAGGCATTTTGGTGTTGGCGCTATCTAGGGCCCGTCCATGGTATAACTGAGAATTGATCCAGCCCGTCTGACTTGCTGATGCCTTCTTTATTATTGTGTCCCTTGACCCAGCGCAGTTCAATACTGTGATGCTTGTTTCAGAGTGTTGTAACATTCTTTTACTAGTCTTGAGGTGATCTTGTGACCACTCACTGCCAGTATTGCTGCCCTACTATCTGTAAGGATTTGGATGTTCCTATCATAGATGTCACGGTGTAGGATTTCTTTTGCCCCATGGATGATGCCAACGATCTCTGCTTGCAGAGTAGTTGTGTGCTTCTCTAGGGGTATAGCTAGTGATAGGTCCATTTGTTGCGAGTAAATATCCGCCCCGGATCCTCTTTTCGTTTTAGAACCATCGCAATGCATCGGTGTAAATTCTGACCAACCTTTGTCGGAGGTGTCCGTACATCCTGGGAAATGGGTGTTAATGAGAATTTCAGCTGCCTTTGAGAGGTTAGAAGAGTAACTTCCAATCTTTCGTTTTAGGCAACCTATTTGTCGTGAGGGATTCTTAGAGAGGTTCTTTTTGAGCCTTGCAGCTGCTGAGGTAAAAAGGAATGAATGAGTGCAATTGAATTCAGCTACTGTATGTATTTTTATACAAGTGTGCCTTCTTAGAAAACACAAAAACTCACCATATGACGGAGTGCGAATCACAGTTTAACTAAATATTTTCCACCGAAAATCACACTTTTTGTAGAGCTGAGAGAATTCACTGTCAATGCGGATATCGCACGCGAAAGTGCAATAGTTATAAAGTATTAGAACAGATATCTTTACAAAAAAATCTTCAACTTTTCAATAACTGAGATAGGCCAAGAAGCTTGTGCATTGCATAAGAAAAATGACATTCAACTAAAGGAAGCTATAATTGGCTTGATTTTAAGTGATCTATCTGACTTCAACTACTCGCTTGTTTTTTATTAAGCACACTTATAACGTTAACAAAGTTTTGTTTCGCAAACTCTGCATAGAGAAAATTTATATTATTATCATTATATGATTATATGATTCATTAAGTTTCTACTCCTGGACATTCTGAGTAATATATAATTCAAGGGAATATACAAATAAATTTTATTTATTATTTGCGGTTTAAATAAATCTGACGAGAGTTAAAAACGTACGTACGTGAAACCTGAATCATTATTCATCATAAAATCCTCATACACGAAGGAGTATGGAGATCCAATATGATTTTTAGTTAATGCATAAGAAGGAGTATGCAATATTTATATAATAGCCCTAATGCAAAAGGATATCGAGAATTTCTTAAACATTGGCTATACAATATACTTGAAGACATAATAAACATTAAACAACACATACCTTAGTGTGTCTCCTTATAATAGTAAATCATAACGGTTATTAAATTATTATTTTATGGTAGATAAATCGACTTGTTTGGTCCTGTGATTATATCCGCTAGATTTAGTTTTATGGGGATCTTTAAAATAGCTAGTTTACCGTAAGGAAATTGATACGACGAAGCAGTTACAGCAAAAAATTTAAAAGGCTGCTAGTAAAATTCATTAAAACTACAACCTTAATTTGTATGGATCTTTAGTACGACCACAATATTGAGGGAACGTTTTGAGCACATGTTTTAATTTTCAATCATTGCTTCCTTAATTTTTTATTCATTTCGATGGCTTTAAATTAAATTAATCAATAACACTGTGAACCATTTTAGTGCAGATTTTGGTACTAGTTATTTTGTTTTTTCCGCAGAGAAGCTTAATTAAATGATTGAAAAGACTCTATTTCAAATTCAAGTTTGTTCAAATAGTTTAAAAGTATTATAGTACTAGGAAATTTGTTTTTAAATCTGGCTTAGATCAAAAAATCAGTTTTAAAAGATGCTTCTGTATTAACTCCTAATTTCACATTGTTAATTGACTTTTCATTACATGTAAAATAAACTTACTTCTATGTATAAATAAAATAAAATTGATTTGTTGTATATGTAATTCAAGTCCAAAGATAAATAAATAAATAAACTAGTTTATATTTGTAGTTATTCTGGGGCTTCACCGAATACGAAAATAACTTCAAAACAAGACTCAGACACCTTAGTCGTATTTAAGGTTGGTTTTGTATTCTGTAAATTTATTTTGTATTAAAATATTCTTACAGGTACTAATTTAAACCTTAATAATACCAATGATTCAGGCTATTAGTTTTAATAAGCGTAATATAGGATTAAAGATATATTGAATGAACGGAAAATAAAAGAAAACGCATATACTGTTGATTTTAAATGTTGAAAAGCGATTTTTAAAAGTAAACAATTTTTGGTATTGAATTAGGTGGAAACCCTAATGAAATTCAAGAATAAGACACTGATTTGAATATAAAACTATAATGTATGTAGAGCTGACAACGATGGATATATTTTGTACCTGTAGCTTACATATACGAAGTTAATTGGGTACCACCCATTGAGAGGGATGATAAGATTTTAATCCGAGGCCCGATATCCATCCGACAGCCATCGACCGTGTCTAAAATTTCAAGAGAAATAGGCAGACACCTAAAATATTTCGCACTCGTTTGAATTACCATTTGAATCGAATGCACGTCATGCTAATTAGATTATGTAAACGATCGGTAATCAATTATTATTCAAGCCATTGCTGCATAACCAACACAGTCGTAAATCAAAATAATATTCCACACTGCGTCAAGTTGTCAGTGGTCCGTACCACCGTGGATGATTTATTTTGGTATTTGAATAGTCATTGTTGATGTCATTAATTTTTGCGGATGGTACCGGTGAAAATAACTTTGATTGAGACATAATGTGTATCGAATTTCGATCAATGACATGTGTAAATTTTTGCAAATGCCTATAGGGGATTTTATATTTTTCTGATGATACAATAATCTTTTTGTAGGTTAATTAAATTTATAATTTGGGATGCAAACATGTTAATTAGTATAATATGAATAATTACCAAATACAAATATTTTATTACTATAATTTTATATTTTAATTTTATTAGCAATATAATTAATTAGGCGTTACAATATTTTAATGTGTTGATTTAGAGAAAAATGTGTTCGGTCGTCTTGAATATTAATTTAAAACCTAATAGCGATTATTATAAGCAAAAAAAATAAGTAGTAATAATAATGCTTGGCAATCGAGTACTTCGTCTTTCCGCAGTGTTATTTGTGTATGTAAATGAGCCTGTTATTTAAATGATCTTCTCCGTCAATCAAAAGTGTCATTAATTATATCCCAATAGCAAAGAGTACTAGCTACTCATCCAATTGTAGACCTAGACAGACGATGAAATACTTGATGAAAAAAAAATATTACGTATACCAGATTTGTAGGTTGCTAATTTAACCAGTTTTTTTTCTACAGAGAAAGAAAATACTATGCGCTTCTACAAATCTATGTCTTATTTTTTATCAATAATTAATTAATGTAACTTCTTCTGAATATCCATAAAAATACAAACATTATTTTTATATCATCTAATAAATAATAATTTATTTTTAGAAATAATTTTATTTTTAAGAAGAAACAAATTAATATTGAAAAAGTTTTAATTAGTTTATAGAAATAAAACTATTCGCAATAAATAATTAGAAATTATAGGTTTTTAACGGTAATATAATAACCTATTATCCATTATTACATGTCTATTTATAGAAGCAATTCATCGTAATTTATAACTTTCTTTTTTATCATGAATGGATTTAAGTCTATGTATTGAAATTTATTTGACATATGTTCTCTTACAAAGCAATTGACAATGATGTGAAATAAATTACATACAATACCGCGACCACTATAACGAATATTTTGCGTAATGTACAAAATGATTGGTAAGCTCAAATAATTACAAAATACAAGAATATTTGAAGAAAAGGAAAACTACTAAAAGTAATATAATAATAAGAAGATAATTAAAAAGAAATACTTATTTAATTTGATACTAAAAAATAATCTCAGCTTGTAAAAAATTCAATACCATCTAGTTTTTAAGCACATCTTGCGTTTTACATTTACCTGTATTCTTTTCATGAAAATATTTATTGTTGTCTTAGCTTAGCTTTTAAGATGACTTTATAAAATTAAAACATAAGTTGACAAATCAGTAGATTTGAGGTAACTAGGTGTAAATTCTTATAATCCTAGATTTACACGATTCTCAAATAATTGGCTACCAGCTCACCAAGTAAATCAGCCTGTATCAATCTCTGCAGTGTTGAAGAACAAAGCATATCGACGTAATATTTTCATGTGGCCGTAATATTTACAACAAATGAGGTTCTATCACTCCATATGAGCAACCATATATACTATATGATTATGTGATTTTGAAAAAAAGCTTTATTAACAAAGACACGTTATGGATGACTTATGACTTATGGTGATATTAAGTTCGGTAATATCGACACTTTATAGGAGTGTTAAGCCATGAATTCCTCTAATGCTTTTTCATCTGTCTGCTCTACAATGGAACAAATTTTAAAATCATCTTCCTTTTAAAATAAGGGCTTAGACGATTGAAATTTATCTGAAATACTAAAACATTGATCAATTCTACAGTTATTTTAAACATGTATGTCATAATTTTACTTCACTTCTCCTCCTAGTAGAAAGCCAAACAAATCATAAAAAAGGGGTAGTTGTTTTATCAATCGTTGATCGATTGGTAAACAGAAACAGATGATTGGTCCCAGTCTTTTTGATACTATTTCGGATTTAAGGATAATCAGAGTCTTGTTAATTTAGGGGATCCTATTTACTTTTTAGAAGAGATTAAATTTAGAATTTCTTTAAATACAGTTCTAAGGGAAGAAATGTTATATCTATTCCTTAACCACTTCTTTCAATTATTGATACTTATTGATTTGGCAATGAATTTATATTTATTTAAATGATCCATCACTGCAATTATGATGATATAGCAGTATCAATTGCGTATATGTACTTGCTTCCGTCGTTCTGGACCGTTGCATGCTGAACAAACTATTTTTTCACCTCGATTTTACAGTTTACGAAGTAGAATTTTTCTTGAAGTTTGTTCTAAGCCTTCAACTTACCCAAATGTTTATCTGAAGATCTATTGTATATCTCTTCTATCACTCTTCATATTTTTTCTTCAGGATAACAGACAGATTCTCGTTCCTTTTCACAAAATACACATTTTAACAGTCCATCTAACATAAAATAATCGCATTAAGCACAATTCGAATTTCAATTCCGTAGAATATTTTGCAATTACGTTTCATCATGCCTCAAAATTTCTTCTCTTCCGTGGGAATTTTAAGATTAAATCTCTACACTGTTACTTCTGGATTTCATCTATAAATCAGTCTCCTTTTCCCTTGTTTGCTGTGTCTCTTTCAATTGTGCGTTGTTACAAAGTTTACAATAGTTAGTTTGTATTATCTTCGAGATAAAGCATTTCCAATCCTATAAATCACTCCATGTAGGTGATCAGTATCAAAGTTAATCTCGTTGAAATGTTTCTGGCACATCTTGGGACTTGTCTCCTCAATTCTTGAATTGTAAAAGCCATTTAAAAGCAGCATATTTCTTCTTTCTTCTCCTTGTAAAAATCTGGTTTTGACAAAGTCTTACTAAAGTTTCATCGGGTAACGAATACCCTTAAACTTATGCGGTTGTAAATGCCATTTTCAATTTTTTGAATGACTATTGACATTTTGTGTTCGATTGAAACCTTTTTTTTCTTTCGGTGACGAAACCATTAAATTTAGCTAAGTTGACTAATTCCATCATGTACCGCTCTTAATAGGCGCATAATCCTAGAAAACTAAAGAACTGTGGTATATCTTTTTGAACTAGCAATGCTCTTGACAATTGTTTCGCCTTAACTTTAATATCTTCCCATATAAATTCTTCTAAGAGAGTTTTCTAGAATTCTAAATCTTTTGGAACTGACATCTCTTACTGATTTTTTTGCATATTAATTAAAAATACCTTCTCTAAAAAATGATTTCATTTACTTTCCTTTTGCCTCTTCTAACACAAATCTTACAGGATAGTTCTTTTAGTATAATCTCCATGAGTGTCTAGAATGTTGTACGTCATTAAACCATTATTTTTTTAAGATTCAATACTGAGGTAAAATTTTAAAATTTTGAAATTCTTGACATCAATTGCTAGTATAAATAGTTTTAGTAATAGTAATGTCAGCTACTATAATTTAGTTTTGGAATGAGGCGTTATATTTGATAATAGTACACTTGATACATGAATAGTAGCATTTCCTCCTACGTTTAATTTAATTCCTTCTACTTTTATTTTAATTTCATTTTCACTACTTTTTTTTGTTGAATTGATCCTTATATTTGTTGCTTCATTTTTTTAAACACATATTGCTTATTTTATAGATATTTCTCTACCAGATGTTTAGAATTATCTACTTTTTAGTCTTATCAGAATTTTCTTATAGTTTTCCAGCAATTTTTCTTCTCATTATCAGTATCTAATAAAAATTTAAACTTTTGCAATTGTAAGTACCTTTTCAATTTTTGAAATGCCTTCTAACATTCTGTGTTCTATTGAAACCTTTATTTTCTTTCAGTGAACCAAGGTAGTGCTTTATCAAAAATGGATAATCTCGCCACGTACTGTTCATAATAGGTGCGCAATACAGGCAAACATAAGAACTCATTTAAATCTGGTGGAACTTCCAAATCTCTTACCGATTTTTGCGTAATGATTGCAACACCTTCATTAACGAAAATAGGTTTGATTTCTTTTCCTTGTTTCTTTTAAAGACCAATTTTCCAGAATAGTACTTTTACTAGAAAGAATGATGAAAATACATTACATCTTTTACATTAATTTTTAATATTTAATCCTGAAGCATAATTCGAAACACTTTGATATTTGATTTCGTCGTGATTTCTACAGTTTCTAGATTGAATACTTATACTGAACCTTCTGGATTTCATCTATAATTCACTCTATCCTAATTTGCCATAACAGACTTCATCAATTTTGCGTTCTTACAGCGTTAATGTTTTAGGTATTGATCTCGAGATAAAACATCCGCATTTCTATTAATCACTCCAGCTAGGTTTCTCAATTCTTTAATTGTAGATACCATTCAAGAGCATCGTGGTCTGCTCTTAATAAAAACCTGATTTTATACAAATAATAATTAAAATTTTCTAAAAGCATTACTACTCAGAGTGGTTATTTCCTTAAAAGCAGTAATTCCTTCTCATATACGTTCAGGATTTGTTATAAAAGAGCTCTAATTCCTAAATAATTTGCATCATTATCAAACACATATTGACTTTTAACCTAATATCCTAACTTTTACAATTGTAAGTACATTTTTTTCATTCTTCGCTCCATGAACATTTTTCAGTGAAGTAAGTAACGATATTTGAGAATGCCACTACATACTAAAATCTAATAAATGTTGTCTAGGTACACCAGACAATTCTTGCTGGATAGTATTTTAGTCAAATCAAATCATATTTATTTTGTTATATATGTTGGAGGCTTCTACTTCGTTATACATTTTTGCAAATTGAAATAAACACGATAACTTTGTTTGTATAACTTGAAAACTTTTTATTGTGACTAGTTTCGACAAATTTAGCTTGTCATTATCAAACACATAGTAATTTAAAATACGGTTATAACAGGTATATATACAAATACGAAAAAGAGGGATTATAAAACAGCTTTGAAGATGGATGTGTACGTGAGGTCGATCTAGTCGTTAATTAAGGGTATTCCCGGATTAAGCC
Source organism: Ontholestes murinus (assembly GCA_963969525.1). NCBI lineage: Eukaryota > Metazoa > Arthropoda > Insecta > Coleoptera > Staphylinidae > Ontholestes > Ontholestes murinus. The sequence goes on from OZ018398.1 coordinate 15,306,497, forward strand.
TGGCTTTATGTATTTCCAGGAATTCTAATAAATCCATTTTACGTCCTTTTTCTGCGAAATGTAGAACCGAAAGTACATCTTCGGAAATAGAATGTCTTTCGTCAATAATGTGTTTCGCGAATGTTGATTTTTCAGGTTGATTGATGCGAACAGAGCGTAGATGTTCGCGGAGCCTAGTTTTTAATTTTCGACCAGACTGGCCTATGTACAGTCCCTTACAAGTATCATATTTGAGGGTATATATTCCTGATTTTTCAAACATTGGTGTTTTTGTTTTAGGGTTTAGGATAGTATTATTTAATTTACAAAATGGTTTAAGAGCTACGTTAATATTATGTTTCTTTAATATATTAATTATTTCTAAGCTAACATTGCCAAAATATGTAATTGATTTAAAATTTAATTGTTTTTTCTCCAAATGATTACCAGCATATAAGTATTTATTGTATTTACGTAATTGATGTTTTTTTAGGATATTGTCAATTAATTTAGGATTATATCCGTTGGATGTTGCAATACTTTTAATTAAATGTATTTCTTTTTCAAAACAAGTATCAGATAAAGGCAAATTTATTGCTCTGTGTATAAATGAGTTAAATGCGGCCATTTTGTGGTTAAAGGGATGTCTAGACTTGTTGGGAATGACGGAATCAGTGAAAGTTGGTTTTCTATAAATATCAAAGGTTAGTTTGTTGTTACTTTTAGTAATGGATAGGTCTAAATATTTGATGTTGTTGTTAATTTCAGTTTCTACAGTGAAGTTAATTTGGGGATGGAGGTTATTAATAAAATCTAAGAATTGCGTTAACTGTCTGTCTGATCCTACGAAACATGCAAGAATATCATCGACGTGTCGATACCATGACTTTATATGTTTTTTACCAAGAGGTGAATTTAAAATTGTTTGAGTTATGTTCTTCATAAAGATTTCGGCCAGCAGTGGACTCAATGGGGAACTTATTGCTAGGCCTTCTGTTTGTTTATAACTTTTGTTATTAAATGAGAAATAATTAATATTTAAGATGATTTCTAAAATATCTAAAAATTCGGATTGAATACTTACATTTACATTACATATTTCAAATGAATTCTGAATTAATTTTATACAGTTACTAGGCGGAATTTTGGCAAACGTGTTCGATACATCGAATGATACTAATCTATAGTTGGGTTCGAGTTGGGATATTGAAAATCGGTTAGTTCTTTATATAATGTGTTGAGGTAAGAAGAAATATTGTTGGCTGGGTAGTTTTTTAAGGATACAGCTGGGGGGATAGGTAAATCATTTTTATGCATTTTATGTAAACCATAGAGTTTAGGTGGTTGTGCATTCATAGGAAAAAGGTTATGTTTGTTAGTATTGGAAGATATACCGGGTGTGGCACTTAAGACGCCTCGGATCATAGCTCCCTTACGATAGTAGCTATCGAAAAAAATCTAAGAGCAAAGTGGTGCATAATTACCGTCGCTATGTTTCAAAAATATTTCTAATCATCAGTGGCGTGCCGTACTCCAGTGGCGTACCAAACTTATGTATTTTTAAATGGAATGCCCTATTTTTTATTGCAGATTTGGAAAGTGCTCGGAGAGTACTTATTTTTTTATCTAACATGTTATACCTCACTTTAGCGGTTTCGCTGTTATAACCCCTTCTTTCAAAATTGCGCCCCATTTTTGAGATTTTTTTGTAGAGAAACTAATTGACGCCGGCGCCTAAATTTTGAATTAAGGTACAGGTTAAGACCTCGTATACCTTCACATAATTTTTTTTCTGGTAATTTATAGAAAAAGAAATAATTTTTGATTGATCTTCGCATGTTGTCATTTTTTTCAAAAATTTCAAATGGCACCCCCCTAAAAAAATACGGCGTTGTACAGCCAAAACTCTAAATTTTTCATTGGTACAAAAAAATACACATTGCATAACAAAATTTCGGAGAAAAAAGTAATTTCATCGCAAATGTTGGGAAACTTTTTCCTTTCCCAAGTGTGCCATGAGAAAACAAAACACAACGGTCAACATAATAGTATGTACCTATTTATTCAACATGATATGAAAAATGCAGATAAAGAAAATTTAACAACTTAAACTAAATGTTCGAAATGGCGACCTTCCTGCTGGAGGCATAACCGCAACTTCGACTCACAGGCTCTAGACACTGCCCTAAGGACTTCTGGTGATATACCGCGGAAAGCCGCGCGGATTCTCTCCTTCATATCCTCGACAGTAGTTGGTACCGTCCTGTAAACCTCGTCTTTGATATGGCCCCAAAGGAAGAAGTCCAGGGGAGTGAGGTCTGGTGATCTTGGCGGCCACCTCACAGGACCCCCACGACCAATCCAGGAGTCCAGAAACGTTTCATCGAGAAATTCCCGAACGACACGGCTATTATGTGCAGGAGCCCCATCGTGCTGGAAAACTATCTGTCGTAGAGCGGCTAGAGGGACATTTTCCAAGAGATCATCCAAGTCGTCGCGAAGGAACCTCAAATAACTGTTGCCGTTCAGGTGCCCCTCGATGAAATAAGGACCCAAAAGGTGTTCTCCAAGTATGCCTCCCCAAACATTCAGCGACCATCTTTGCTGGTGGTTTATCATTCGCATGGCGTGTGGGTTTTCATCGGCGTAATAATGGTAGTTGTGGCGATTGACATGCCCATTTCTATGGAACGTTACTTCATCAGAAAATAATACGCGCATAAGAAATGATTCCTCCTGCTCAAGTTTGTTGATAGCCCACATGCAGAAATTTTGCCTCGCATGAAAATCTTGAGGTTGCAATTCTTGGTGCAGTTGAATCTTAAATGGACGGAATTTGTACTTTTAAAGAACACGATGTACGGATCGCGTTGAATTATCGTGATTCCTACTAATATCACGGATACTGGTATGAGGATCTTCAATAACTACCTCCAGAACCTGCAGTTCATTATTTTCGTTACAAACTGCCTTCTTTCTAACTCTCCTTGGCCGTTTCACACTTCCCGTAGTAGTAAATCTCTCCAACACTTTTTGAAACGCACGTTCATTTGGATGTGCCCTGTGCGGATAATTCTTGTTACATTCTCCAAGAATAAATATCATGTCAACCATTTCCTCTTGAGTTCGGAACATTTTTAGAACGTTTATCAAAAATAATAATTTACTTTGACAATTACCAATCTTTTGTTTTCTCATGGCACACTTGGGAACGGAAAACGTTTCCCGACATTTGCGATGAAATTCCTTTTTTCTCCGAAATTTTGTTATGCATTGTGTAATTTTTTTGCACCAATGAAAAATTTAGAGTTTTGGCTGTACAACGCCATAATTTTTTTAGGGGGGTGCCATTTGAAATTTTCGAAAAAAATGACAACATGCGAAGATCAATCAAAAATTATTTTGTTTCCATAAATTACCCGAAAAAAAAATTATGTGAAGGTATACGAGGTCTTAACCTGTACCTCAATTCAAAATTTAGGCGCCGGCGTCAATTAGTTTCTCTACAAAAAATCTCAAAAATGGGGCGCAATTTTGAAAGAAGGGGTTATAACAGCGAAATCGCTAAAGTTAAGGGTATAACATGTTAGATAAAAAAATAAGTACTCTCCGAGCACTTTCCAAATCTGCAATAAAAATAGGGCATTTCATTTAAAAAAAAAACAAGTTTGGTACGCCACTGGAGCACGGCACGCCACTGATGATTAGAAATATTTTTGAAACATAGCGACGGTAATTATGCACCACTTTGCTCTTAGATTTTTTTCGATAGTTTTTATCGTAAGGGAGCTATGGTCCGAGGCGTCTTAAGTGCCACACCCGGTATAATTGGAGTTGTTAACTGATGATTTTAGTTGTTTGTTAAATTTATTAGAATCAGGCCCTAACTATTCACCACATGTCACTTGTCCGAAATTTAAAGAAACATTGATAGTAGAGTCAGAATTAGCACTTAAAGACATTTCAGATTGTAAACTTTCTAAGCTAAAAATTGCAAAAATTATAAAACATTCAAAATTTAGTAATCCTGTAGATCAACCAACCATTAAATCCACCAAGAATAAAGTCCAAGATAATGATTTAACCATCACCAAGGCAGATAAAGGTAACTCTATTGTAATATTAGAAAAAGCAGAATATGAAACAAAAATTCAATTCAATTCAAAATTTTTTAAGAAGTTCAAACATAATTGAATTAAATAACGACCGTACTAACAATTATAACAAACAACTAAAATCATCAGTTAATAACTCCAATTATATATTTTCCAATACTAACAAACATAACCTTTTTCCCATGAATACACAACCACCTAAACTCTATGGTTTACTTAAAATTCATAAAAATGATTTGCCTATCCGTCCAGCTGTATCCTTTAAAAACTCCCCAGCCTACAATATTTCTTCTTACCTCAACACATTATATACAGAACTAACCGTTTTACAAGATCCCTATTCCATAAAAAACTCCATTGAATTAACTAAAAAACTTGCTTCTTTCAAACTCGAACCCAACTATAGATTAGTATCATTCGATGTATCGAACACGTATGCCAAAATTCCGCCTAGTGATTGTATAAAATTAATTCAGAATACATTTGAAATATGTAATGTAAATGTAACTATTAAATCGGAATTTTTGATATTTTAGAAATCATCTTAAATAATAATTATTTCTCAATTAATAACAAAATTTATAAACAAATAGAAGGCCTAGCAATGGGTTCTCCATTGAGTCCACTGCTGGCCGAAACTCAAATAATTTTAAATTCACCTCTTGGTAAAAAACACATAAAGTCATGGTATCGATACGTCGATGATGTTCTTGCATGCTTCGTAGGATCAGACAGACAGTTAACGCAATTCTTAGATTTCATTAATAACCTCCATCCCTAAATTAAGTTCACTGTAGAAACTGAAATTAACAACATCAAATATTTAGACTTATCCATTACTAAAAGTAACAACAAACTAACCTTTGATATTTATAGAAAACCAACTTTCACTGATTCCGTCATTCCCAACAAGTCTAGACATGCCTTTAACCACAAAATGGCCGCATTTAACTCATTTATACACAGAGCAATAAATTTGCCTTTATCTGATACTTGTTTTGAAAAAGAAATACATTTAATTAAAAGTATTGCACCATCCAACGGATATAATCCTAAATTAATTGACAGTATCCTAAAAAACATCAATTACGTAAATACAATAAATACTTATATGCTGGTAATCATTTGGAGAAAAAACAATTAAATTTTAAATCAATTACATATTTTGACAATGTTAGCTTAGAAATAAATAATATATTAAAGAAACATAATATTAACGTAGCTCTTAAACCATTTTGTAAATTAAATAATACTATCCTCAACCCTAAAACAAAAACACCAATGTTTGGAAAATCAGGAATATATAGCCTCAAATGTGATACTTGTAAGGGACTGTACATAGGCCAGTCTGGTCGAAAATTAAAAATTAGGCTCCACGAACATCTACGCTCTGTTCGCCTCAATCAACCTGAAAAATCAACATTCGCGAAACACATTATTGACGAAAGACAGTCTTTTTCCGAAGATGTACTTTCGTTCTACATTTCGCAGAAAAAGGACGTAAAATGGATTTATTAGAATTCCTGGAAATACATGAAGCCAGGCTTAATCCGGGAATACCCTTAATTAATGACCAGATCGACCTCATGTACACACCCATCTTCAAAGCTGTTTTATAATCCCTCTTTTTCGTATTTGTATATATACTTGTTATAACCGTATTTTAAATTACTATGCGTTTGATAATGACAAGTTAAATTTGTCGAAACTAGTCACAATAAAAAGTTTTCAAGTTATACAAACAAAGTTATCGTGTTTTATTCAATCATATTTATTTATTTATTTACATCGCTACTATTACAAATATACATGGTGGTCACATTGTTAGTAGGTGTACACGTCGGTTTGGATTATTATATTTAACCTAGGACAATCACTATTCCAAAAATATAATATAATTGATACAAGTTAAAAATACTGTAAACTATTTCGGGGGTACGTTATATTATAATAAAAAATAAAGCTAATCGCTCATTGCGCGGTAATCAGCCTATCTTTTGGTGCTAATTAAAAAGTCATTGAAGGAATAATAAGAACCATTTACTATAAATTGCCTCAACTTTAAAAAAAAAATGTTTTTAGTGATGTACTAGTGTAGTGTCTTTATGTCGGCGGTACATTGCATCTTTTATGTTACTTTTTAAGAATTAATTCTTGAGGTATAATTGAGAAGCTTTGGTATTCATAACGTCCATTCGACCATTAAATAATCTTTTATGTCAGCTACTATTTTTATTTGATTTTGCAAAGAATAGTAACAAGTTCTCCTGCATTTAATTTAATTAATGTTGGACCCGTACATTTCATACTTCATTCTAGTTTCTTATTTTTTTTCTAAATGTTTTTCATCCGTCTTTCAAGAATTATCATTACTTTTTTTATCGATATTTTCGAGCAATCTTATAAATTATAAAAAGTTTCTTTTAGACTTTTACAACTTTCTAGCAATTTTTATGCCAGACTTCTTGAATTTTCCAGCATTTCTAGTCCCATTTAACCGAACCTTTTGTGTATACCTATCTTATATTGTGACATGGATACAAATGATATATAATAAAAATAATAACTATTTAATTACAAATTTAGAGTTCATTTTTCAACTGACTATCGACCATTGGTTTTTAAGATTTCTTTTGTATTATTTTTCTTTTTCTATTTTATCGGAATTTACACTTATGGGTAATTACGTGCAACCAAGTAAATATCTCTGGAATTATTAGTAAATTACAGTAAATTGTGTATTTGTTTTAATTTTTTCAACAATTTTGAACTTTTTAAAATTGGTAATGAAACATATTATTTTAGTTTAGAATAAAGCATTTTTTGCAACTTCAAAAAATATTTTTTCAATTTCAATACTAAACAAAATATTTTATTACTTTTAATCACTGTAGTATTTGTATGTTTTGGATTTTGACAAGGGTTACATTATTGGTATGAAAGAAGCAGCTTTCGTTGCGCAAAAATAATAGAATCGAGTCTATTTCGACAGGAGTGTAGCTTTATTGTTTAACTGATAAACCTTTTTAATGTAAGGAAATTTATATAACTAATTATATTGTTGAAAATTGTCATTTTTGTAACCATTTATCGTCATTTCGCCTTACCGTCCAGTGATGTATTTAACTAATTGCACCCCAGAAAGTTGATTGACCAGTTTTTTTCTTTTGTCATGATTAATTTTAAAAATCAAGCAACTTTGTGAATACAGGTTTTATTTATAGAATCAAAGAACAATTGGGTACAAAGTATCGAAAAAAACCGAGGAAGGTAAATTTGTGGGCCTATTCCAAAAGAATACATTGTGTTATTTCCTGGAAACTTGTACAAAAATCTTATTCTGGATGAATAAACTCTATATGAAAAACATAAAACAGATATTGCGTGTGACGTGTTCACTAGTTAAGACATAATTTGGATAGAATTCGAGGACGTCATCCTAAATCATTTCACCGAAAAATGTCCACTCATTATTTTGTTTTGCATCTTTTGTTGCACCTAGCTAGCGTTAACAAGCGAGAGCACGACAGAGAAAATAATTTATTGTGGTCGGTGTTTGGTAACATAAGATCCAACACGAAACGAAAGGGGGGTAAAAAATAATGAAAAACCAGCGAGAGGCTGGTTCATATTTTTTTGCTACCTCTTGAATACGTACGTTTTGCTCTTATTTTTCGCATAAGTGCCGCGCTCTCGAGTTCCAGTAAATATTTACCCAACCGTGTATTATATAATTACGTACGGACGAAAATATTCTGCCGTAATTATGACTAAAATATTGTTTACGCGGGAGATAATAAAAGCGGGATTAACGTTAATTAACGTGAAAGAAAATAATCGTGATTTTGTTTTAATTTACAGAATGACGCAAATTGCCGGGAATTAATATTATTTACCTTACGTTATGTGGGCGGTCCATGTTGAAACAGTTATATTTCAGTGGCATTTTTTTCGGGATTATATACGAGACGGATTTTATCTCTTTTGATTCATTGAATTTACTACGTGCCCGTTTTGATTTATTGCTCGTATACGTTTTCCATGAATTCCATTTGGTCCAGCTTTGTTATTATTAGCGTTGTGCAAGAAGAAATTCTGTTACTTAAACCTTTATAATTACTGTTCTGATATTTTATTTTTGTTATATGAAAACTTTTTGCAATCATAATCAGACGAAACCTTTTTATTCAGAAAAGAGTTAAATGCAATTAATACAATAAAAATGTATTAAAGCCCTTTACGATGTAGAAAATTAAATAATAATTAAAAAAAACACGAAAAAATTTCGTTAATGAGTCTTATCAATCATTGTTGTAAATTTGCGAAATGTTTTTATGTTTTTCTAATTATTAGCAATTAATATTAGTGGTATTGAAAAGAAAAGCAATTGCTATTATTTTTAAATTACAAAGCATTACATGAAATTTATTATTATTTCATGTAATGCTTTATTATAAAAGTAATTCATATCTGCAATAGAAATTCCTTTTTTTTTTAGTTCAAGTTTTTTATGCATAACTTTTGTTGCATAATAAAACATGTATCTTGTAATATAATAATGTTTTATAAATAGAGATATGTTCACTAAGTATATTTTCTTAAATTCATTCGGCTTATAATGTTAAACATTATCTTTTGGTTTTAAAATATTTGCCGAAGCTAATAAAATATAGGTAACATAAACATTTGGAACCAGAAACAATGAGTTTCAAATATTTATCATCAAGATACTACAATTAAATAATGTCAAAAGTAAGATTCTTGACGTCTATACATTATTTTATAAACTATGTCTAACTCAATTATCTTAACGTGAATATGATATTTTCGAATGACAAACGATTCAAACCGATGATTTCGAGTTGATATGATGAAACTGGCGTGAAGCTAAATATATTAATACCTTTGGCGCCTAGAACATCAGGTTAAATCATTAGATGGCGTGTATAATATTGCATATGATGTTCTTGTCTTTGGATCAACAAGTCTTCTTGAAGAATTTGAACTAATTTTAAAGAATGATCTCTACAATCTACAATCTTCAATATATTTGATGATGTTTCTAAATTGTTTATAGTTTGTTATGTAACTTAAATTGCAATCCATTTTTAAAATATTTTCCAATGAAAAACCCGATTTCATTTTATAAATACTTATTGATTCTTAAATAATTTAAATAATTCAATCTTAATGTGAACGTCCTAATATTTTAATTCCGTTAAAAATTAATGATTTATTCACTAATGAAACCGTTTTTAATTTTGATTGTATAACTGAGACTTTATTTAGAGTCTAACGGACTCGACTTATTTACTCCTGTGGATTCTGGATTTTTCCAAAGCCAGCCTACGCACAACGCACATCCCTCGCCCTTTGTCCGTCGAACAGTTCTGCCTTTTTATCGGCACGATGCTTCCACTACATTTATTATTAAGAGGTATGTCGATATCAGCAAAGGGCCTCTTCGTATATTATGACTATTGAAAGAAGAGGCATTTACCTTAATTTTATGCTGAATCTCACTTTGATTATAACTGGATACTAGAATCTCTATGTTGTCATAAGCAAAAATTACTTCCAGTACGCTCTTGATATTTAATAGCTAGTAGTAGCTAATTTCTAAAGTGTGTTCTGTAAAAATCATTTAATCAACGTTTTAATGCTCTTTAAGTTGGCTTTTTATGTAATTACTTCTTTGTTATTACGGTAGGACCTTAGGTGAATAACTCTTCTATCCTCCCAGACGGTAGCAATTCCTTCAGATACTTTCTGCTATAAAACGGCAGGAACTGCAGCAGTCACATTTTTTATATAATGGGAATAGATAATTAAAATGAACAACTATTGGTTTACCTTGGGATGTTTATGCTTACTTTTTCAAGAAACTCTATATACCATGTCAGTGATTTAGTCCAAGACATATGCAATTTTTGGGAGATGTTAAGACGTCGTTATGGATTAAATAATTATGCCATATCAACATTTTGATTATCGTTGTTTACATCGTATTTTGTTTCATTTGATTGCTAATGTTATCTTTCTTGGTTATAGATTTCGTTTATTCAGCATCTCATCTTACGACCGATGCTTCCTAGAATCTACTACTGTTTCATATTATTCTGATTAGTAGGCCAGCAAAACAGATAATTATATCAATCCCAGTTCCTGCTGTTTCTCTTCGACTTGTTATTTTGACTACTGGTTTATGGCAACGAAAATATACAGCGTTTATCTTTATCCGTGTTTTATTCACTATAATTATAAGGAAAATTAAAATTTTAGAAGCACACACAAGCGTGGAGAAAAATACCAGTAAATGGCAGAGCGGAGGTGATATTGATAACTGAATTGGCGGCGGCAGCAATACGTCGATCCGTGTACAGCCATCTGCTGCAGCCCAATACTTCTCTTCAAATTTTGGTCATAGCAGTGCCTTTTTTAGTATGTCAGCAATCATCTCTTCGGTTCTTTTATGAACAACATTTATCTTTCTACTCTGTATCACTTCCTTTATATAATGTTGCCTGATATCTATATGTTTGGATTTGGCGCTGAGTATAGGATTTATGGCCAATTTCTGTGCAGCTTGACTATCATTGTTGATTGTTATGTTTTGCTTATTTCCTAAATCTGCTTCTAACTTTGCTAGGTGTATTGCTTCTTTTTCACATTCTGTCAGAGCCATGTATTAGGATTCAGCAGCCGATAGGGCCACTGTCTTCTGTTTTCTTGATTCCCAACTGACTATTCTTTAGGAAGCAATGACCGGTATAGTATCTTTTGTCAAGAGGCCAGGATGTCCAGTCTGCATTAGCATATCCTTTCAATTAAGCATCTTCATTCCTTAAGAATGTTAACTTCAAGTTTCTTATCCCTTTTAGGCCCTTGAGTACTCTTCAGTGTTCCATACCATATTAAGCATTAAATTGGCTGAGATAACTCACCGCATGCGTAATGTCTGGGCATGTCTCCTATATAAATACATTATGGCCCCAATTAAGTTTCTGTAAGGTAAGTTGATATTTGGTTTTTCTTCTCTTATTAGTTTTAACCCTGTCTCTAAGGGTGTTGAGATAGGCTTTGAATCTTGTATTTTGACTTTCTTTAGCATCTCATCAATATATATGTTCTGGTCCATTGTTATGTATTCTTTTTTACATTTAAAATCTATTCCCATACAGTATTTCAGTTCACCCAAGTCTCTCACATCAAATTTTGTTTTCTTTTCTTTGCTTCATTTAATTTCTTTTCATTGGAGTAGGATATTATTAGGTCATCAACATATATTGTGGTTGCAATTTCATCTACTCCTTTCCTCAATATGTAAACACAAGGGTCTGCCTGTAATGGTTCAAAACCAATGCTTTTTAATTCAAAATCTAGTCTTTTATACCATTGTTGTCATGATTGTTTTAAGCCATATAGGGCTTTTTTATGCAGACAGAATTCATTTCCTTTATATTTTCTTAAATCCTCCAACATTGCTTTTGCTTTATTGAAGATGGTTAGGTCATCTTCTGCACTTTCTTCAACCATAATCTCGATTACATATTTTTCTAAAAAAAGTTAGCACTTCTATAAGGATTGTTTCGTCTAGCTTTCCGTTTAAATATGCTGTTGTCACATCCATTTGTACCAGCTTCAATCCTTTCTCGACTGACTTTGTTATTTGAGATCTTATGGAACTTAATTTTGCTACTGGTGCAAAAAATTAATTAATTATAATCAACTTCAGCTTTTTGGTTAAAACCTCGTGCCACTAGTTTTGCCTCTTTTGTTTCAATGTTGTCTGATCCTATTTTTCTTTTTAGTACCATTTTATAGTCTATGATATCCATATCTTTGTTCTTTTTTTATTATTTTCCAAGTTTTATTTTTGATATTTCAGCTATTATTTCAGTGTGCAAAATTTCATTATTTTCATTTTCTTCATCAGGATTATTTGTATCTATGGATATCATACTTTCTGCTAAGTCATTTTCTCAATAGTAATCTTCTGTTCATGTTGGCTTTTCCTTTTCTCTTTCAGATCTCTTTTCTTTTTAAGGTATGTCCAGATTTTTGTTTTCTACTTCTCTTTCAAGTGGTATTAGGGGCTTTGTCATCAGATTGGTCGTATTCTTCATAATGGTAACTTTCTCGTTCTTCATATTCGCTTCCAGATGATTCTATATTTTCAGGAAGTTCTTCATTTTTATTACAGTTTTGTTCATGAGAAGGTTTTAGAGTCATTGGAATGAATGGGTGAGTATCTTTATTTTCTTCTTTTTCTTTTTGGCCAAAGAAAATTATTTTCAACAATTTCACATCTTTACTAATGAAAATTTTATTTTGACTTTCTACCCAAATCCTCTAGCCTTTTGTATTTTCTGAATACCTAACAAAAATTCCTTCTGTTGCACGTGGTGAAAACTTGTTTTTGTTTCTTTTATTTAGGACAAAAACTTTTGTACCAAAGCATTGAAAATGTCTTACTGACGTGTGTATCCAACCCACATCTCAAAAGGGGTTTCCCGTTCGTTGCTTTTGATGGCACTCTATTGGTAATATAATTTGCAGTATGAATAGCCTTTGCCCAAAAGAATTCTGATATATTTGCTTCTAGCATCATACAACGGGCTTATTCTAATGAGGTTCTATTTTTTCTTTCGGCTACCCCGTTATGCTGTGGTGTATACGTGGCGGATAATCGTCTTGATATGTCATTTTACCTCCTTTTTGTATTCTTTGAATTTCTGTAAACTTAATTTTTATTTTCAATGAAATACACTCTGCCATAAAGGCTGTATTCATCTATGAAAGTGATAAAGTATTACTTTCTTCTGTACATACGACTGAGTGTAACATGTGAAGTTCCTTTTAAAGATGTTTCGCAGTCAGAGAGTTTTTCTTCAGGTTTAAAATGTAATCCTTTCATAGTTTCATTTTGGAGAGCTTGCTTTAAATCTTTCTCAATCAGATGCCCTATTTTTTCTATGTCAAATGTCTATTTCAGTATCTATAGGTAAAACGTTGCGTACCCGTTTTTTTTCTTTTGTGTCCACATCCACATAGTATAGTCCATCTATTTTGTTAGCATTAATTTCCATTCCTTGTGAATTTTTTATTGTTGCAGTTTCCTTCTTGAAGATTACGCTATAACCTTTTTCAGTTGCTCAAGCCACAGATAACAAGTTTACTAATAATTTTGGTATGTATAGTGTATTTTATAGGTCAATGACTTCTCCTCTAATTTTTAATTGAGCTACTCCTTTCCCTTCAATTTTCTTAGTTTTGTCCGAGGCTAGTTTTAGGATTTCGTCATTTGGTTAGATAGGAATAAAGTTCTGTCATTGCACAAGTGTGCAGTACAACCGTTGTCTATACACCACTTGTCAGTTTTATTAGTTTCTGCAGATAGGCATGTTTGTTTTTCTTTGCAATATAAAGTCATTTTCGACCAGCAATCTGATGTTTTTTTTTGCAATTTTCACATTTCAGATTATTTTTATGTTTGTTGTTTGTTTACTTTTGTTTATAGTTTGATAATACTTTTGTATTCTTCCTCCTGTAGCTCATTTTTCTTTTTTTGTGTGCCTCACTCTCTTCTATTCTATAATTTTTATTTTTAAGTCGTCAAGGGCCGGTAGCTTATCTCGTAATTGAATGAACTACACGAAAATTTTCGTAGCTTTCTGGTAGGCTGTATAATAACATAATGCTTAGTAGGTCCTCGTTAATATCTATCTCCATATCTTGTAGTTACTCGACAAGGTCAATGAAATGGCGAAGAGACCCTCATTGATGTGGTCTCTAGCCATTTCGCAATTTCTTGTGAAGTTATTTTTTTAAAAGGGCTGTTTTTTTTTTGCTTTCATAATTCTGACAGCGATATGATCAGGATCAGCTTGGCTTTGGCTAATAAATCGTAATGTATTAGATCCAGACTAGGCTAGTCTATAGATTTCATTACTTCTTAATTTTAAAGTTTTAGGGGTATTACTGAAATTCCAAGGAAATACTTATACAACAGTTATATCATACTGAACCAGTACTTCAGTTATTCTTGATTTCTTGATAATTTTGGTTTAAAAATGGATATGCGTTTAATAAAACACTGTAATTAAAACGAAGACATATTAATTTTTTTGATGATATTCCGGAAATGGCCCGTCAATATAAATTACAATACGTTTGAATGAGCTTAACGTAATAATGGCACACATATACTTTTTTCCATCGTTGTGGACTGTTGATTGCCGCACTAACTATATTTTTTTGTAAAACACCATATCATCTATCCTAGTCTGTTTTGTTTTCTATGTACTCAAATATTCTTCAGAGTATCTATTATGAATCTTTCCTATCTTTCCAATATTTATCTCGTAAGGATGACAATCTGCTTTCGTGCTTCTAGTTCTCTAAATTATTGAACATATATTTCAGTAGTCCATTGTCCAATACAACCGAATCCCATTGTAATCAGTATCTTTCAATTGTGTAGAATATTTTGCGTTATCTTTTGTTGCTTTCGAATTCTCTTCCTTTTTTATTCGATTAAGAGTTTTGAGATGAAATTATTCTCTTAATCTTTCTGAATATCATCCCCTATAATACAGATTATATATAATACTTTTCATAATTGTACTTGATTCTACGTTGTTATAGTGCTATATACAATTCTGTGGACATAGCCTCCGAGTATCTGCTTGTATGTAAATCGCATTAATTCTTTGTTCAAAATTATTTGGCGCCTTATTCTTCCTGATTCTTGAACTACAAGTGCCATTTAAGAGAAGCTTGGTCGTTTCTTAAAAAAAAAAATTCCGAGTAGTTTTTTCCTTGTTACGAGATATTTCCATTATTTTTTGAGAAGGTCAAAAGTAGCTGATCACCCTATTATTTTGTCTATTCTGGTTGTTTTACGCACTTGAATTTAAACATTATTGGATTGGCATCAATATCTAGTAACATATCCCTTAAAACTGATGTGGTTTTAAATTAAATGCCTTGTGACATTCGTCGTGTCATTGAAACCTTTGTTTTTCTTAAGTAAGGCGACTGCGATTTTGAGACATTGAAGAAGTATGGTCGATAGTAGGTACATCATCTCAAAAAGGTTTAGTAAAGGGTAGTTTCTAATTGTTTAAATTGTTTGCACTTGAACTGCAATACTTTTACTCAAGATGATATGTTCTAGGTACTGTACTACTTCCTTGAAAATATGACACCGGATAGATTTTCAGGAAGAGTCCTTGACTGATATTAAATTACCATAATCATGTTCCTAAGGTAAAAGCCGTCTCTCTTGGTTTTCTAGAACTACTTCGACTTGAGAATATCTGCTTTTGAGATCAAAAATCGAGAAGAAAGATTCAGCGAATGTGTCTAAGGTGTTGTCGATTACAACTCTTGGCTTCTCTTATGCCAACTCCCTTTCTAAAGCAAAACTGGGTATCTGCTATATCGTCTTCCAGTTTCTTGTAGATCCTACGGTGGATGACTTTAAGAAAGATCTTTAGAGTGTGGCTTTTTATGCTGAACCTAAGGTGTTCTTCGCAATTTTTGGCATTATATTTCTTAGGAATTGTGACAAACGTTTAGTGAAGCCATTCTTTTGGTATTATTCCTGTTTCATAGATCTTATTAAATAGGGAAGTTATAACATCTAAATGTTGCTCTTTAATCAACTTGAGCACATCTGTAGGTAGGTCGTCGGGGCTAGGAGCTTTTCCATCTTTGGCTGATTTTATTGCTGTTTATACTTCTTCTTTTAAAATAGATGGTCCAGATTAATTTTTACCGTTATCAGTTATTTCTTCTCTTTGATCATTGAAAAGGGATCTTATATATTTTTCTCATACGGCCAGTAGATCTTAAATATCTAACACAATATTTCGTCCTCATTTGTAAGGATGTATGCTCTTTGTTTCCAGCCAATTCCAGCACTTATGAGAGTCGTGCAGTTTCTGCAGATTTTCAATCTCAGTACATTTCTCTTTCGGCCACTTTTATTTAGCTTATCGACATTTATTTTTGATCTTCTTCTGTACTTCTTTACTCTTCTGATTGTCTTAATTTTTTATGTTTCCCCTTTCTTCCATAAGTCTTAATATTTTCTCGGTAATCCAATCTTTTCGTTTTGTTCTTTTCTCAGGTTTCAGATGTTTCTTACAAGGTTCTATGATGGCTGATTATATTATTAGTTTCCCTATATAGTATATATAGGGGGACTATTGTTTTCGTGATTTTTTTTTCAAATTTTTTTTTTTGCGGTAATATCCGTTTTGGGGTCCCCTGAACCCAAAACACTAATTTCTAGAAAAATTTTTTTTGTGTCTGTGTGTGTGTGTGTGTCTGTCGGTGGGCGCTGTATCTCAAAAATGAATAATCTGTTTGAGATGAAACTTTAAACTTAAGGTTTTATCGTTAAAAACTGGAACTGAAAAGCTTTTGGTAAACATTCATAAACCGGAAGTGGGTGTTTACTCGAGGCGTTTTTTAGTTTTTTGGTCATATTTTTCTAAATATGAAATATTTTTAAAAACGGTTCAAACAAAAGTTAAAGGGAATAATAAACTGAACAAGTTTTATTTGAACATATTTTTCATATAATTCTTAACTTTCGAGAAAAAAAATAAAAATTGAATATTTTGACATTTTTTTAAAATTACTAATAAACTATTGGAGTTACGTAAAAGTTACATAATAAGTAATTGTAGAGAATTTAAAATTGAATAAATTATTAAGAATAACTTTTTTGCGTAAACCTCATAGTTTTCGAGAAAAAATATAGGGAAACTACTATAATGGCCACATCACCATTTTATATCTGTCATGTTGACATTAACAGCTAAAAAGTCTCCCCTAAAAAGGGAACAAAATAGAAAATAAAAGCATTTATAGAAGAATCCAGATGTTCAAGAGGATGTTTGCTCCCTCAGCATCGTGGTCAAACAAGGGTTAGAGTGGAAGATCGTCGCTGCTGCACGAACTCCGCCCAGCTTTTTGTCCATCCAAAATTTTTGTACGTTTCGTATAATTTTTGTGTATATATTGATATGTATTTTTTTTAAATTTTTGGATAGAATAATAAAAGTAAATAAATAAACATAAACATAATTTGAAAAAGGTAATTTGTAAATAAAATTTTCTTGACAGAATTGTAGGAGGTAGTCTCCTACGTTCATTACGATCGCCCAGTCCGTACTGCACGATCCACTGGTCATATGAACCTTGTCCAATCTTTGCATTTATATCCCCCAGGCGTATAGTGACATCTTTGTTCTTTTGTAGAAGGATTCCACTTCTTCATCGTTTTTATCCGCCATTTGGGCGTACACTTGAATTGTGTTGAGTATTCCACAGTATGCCACGAGTTGTAAGAACAAAACACGGGGCGATACAGTCCTTCACAGGTCTTCGAAGAGTTTCGTCAAGTATAACCGCAACTCCATGACGATGTTGACTGTTATTACTTCCTGAGTAGTTGATAATTTTGTCTCGAAGTCTATTCTGTCCAGCGAGCTTCACTGATTCCCATTATTTTGGTATTTAGTCTTTTTATTTCCAAGAATATGTTATGGCTTTTCTCTAGGCTGTACATGCTTTGCACATTCTATCTTCCAATTCTCATCGATTTTTCTAACAAGGTGTTTTTTGTGTCGGTTGCATTCCTCACATTAGTAACATCTGTCCTCCCCGGAGATCCGATCAGAGGACTTACACCTATTTAGTCCTGACTTCAGTTATGATGATTAAGCAGGAAATATCACTATGTGGTCTTTATTGCAGTTGCATCCTTATGCTGTTCACTGCCTGATGCAGTTCATCCGCTTTCTGGGTTGATTTCTCAGCCCAAGGAGAAAAGAGTGCCCTTGCCATTTCTGGCTCATCCACCCTGAGCTGTTGGCCAGTAAGGGGGGGGTCTGCTTATTTCGCCAATACGTGTGTTATAGCTGCCCAATCTGTGTCAGACGATGTGGTGTTAGTTTTGATCTGCCCCGGGTATTTCATTTCATCGGTACTATATCTAGGCGGCGTTCTCCTATCCGCCACCTGGGGAGGCGCTCGATGGGGAATAGCAACCCCGCACGGGGTTTTATAGACAACCTCAACTCGTTCAGTAAGTGGAACTGGTGTTGAAGTACACTTAGACTGTTTTTTATCCGGTCACTTAACAATAGCCAGCAACAGAAACAGTGTCAGCTTGGTGTAAGAATTATGCAATATTCGTAGTTTTTCTCGAGGATTAATGTAGTCTGTTGGTGATTTCAATGGA
Organism: Ontholestes murinus; assembly: GCA_963969525.1. Lineage (NCBI taxonomy): Eukaryota > Metazoa > Arthropoda > Insecta > Coleoptera > Staphylinidae > Ontholestes > Ontholestes murinus. The sequence continues at coordinate 15,324,851 of OZ018398.1, forward strand.
TCTATTTCTGCAACGATTTTAACTACGTTCTACATTTGCTGAACTTCTTATTTGTCAAAATATCATTTTATTTAAGTTATTTTTCTTCTTTTCTATCCTCAATGTTTTTGAACATAGTGTTAATATCTAACTACAGCTTTGACAGCTTCATTCTTAAGCTTACGAGCTAGTGCGTCTACCACTTTTGTTTTTCATCTGGCTTTGTTAAACGTGCTCGGTTTGCTTCTAATTCCAGCAGAGTTTTGTCAAACTTTGATCATTCTCATAAAAATAAATTATAAAGAATATCATCGTCTTCAAAGGTAAAATAAATACTCTTCTATGATAGATGAATTCCATGAAGTTCTTGAACAGAAGTTAAAGAAGCCAATGGAAATATTGTACCAATTTTCTAATTAGTGCAAACACAACAATTAACTGTGGAAGCACACTAAATGAAGTTCTAGATGCATTGTCTATTACTTGTAGCATATTTACAATTAACATTTATACGTTTTGTTGCCAAACCAGTGCTTCTTTCTTACCAGTATTTTTAGTATCAATAGAGACTTGGGGCTAAGGAACGCTGAAGAATATATCAACGGCAAGATTGTAAAATTTTGAAATGTCTCCTTTTAATTGGTGACAGAATACTGCCTTTTTGTTTTTTATCCCTTAAAATTCATAAAGATGTAATGAACTTTAAAAAATAACATGTTTATAGTGATAATTAGGTGTACTTGAAATCGTACATGTCAACATGATAACCAGTACTTTATTCGTGTGCATGTGAATATATCTCAGACACAGATTTTTATTTTAAGTTGTTTAATTTAGAAGTTTTAACGATTATGAAATGTTGATTAGGTGCATACAAGTAAATATTAAAACTGGTATTGGCATATTCATACTTATTCTTACTCTCTTAATCTTAAATATTGATTATTTACCTTTTTGGCGTTTATAAGATAAAACTCATGAGGGGCAAAGGGCAAATAAAATGTATTAAAATAATACCTAGAAAATGTTTGTATTTGCATTATGTTGATTTGTTTCGCAAATACAAAGAGAGGGAGAGAAACATCTTTATTGAAGATAGTAATTACAGTACACAATTATAACAATAATTTTTATGATTATTCGTCTTCTACTTTTTCATAGCTATCGACCGTAGGTCCCTCAGCCTCCGCAATTGCATTTATCTGTAAAAATAAATTACTCTTAAAAGAGATAAAAACGTAATGCAAAGATTAAACAACAAGCTAAAATTCGTTTTATATATTTATAAATAATTATAAGTTCAAGTTATTGGATTAAATAACGGCCCTTTTGAAAATTAATTTAGCATTTAATACATTATAGAAATAATAAAAAATACAAAACATATAATATAAAATAGTAACAAACTAGTATACTATGTAACCATATTTGTATATGCGGTAATTAATTTATTATAATCCGTTTATAAAATAGGATTGCGTTTTATAACAAATAATTGATTATTATGAGCATTTTTTGTGAATTTATTTGAAAATATTATAATATTTAAACAATATATTGGCTTTTAATATATAATTGCAAGAATCGAATTATATAAACGATTTATAATATTTAAGGTGGATAGTGTTAGGCAATCAGATGTACATTCGGTTCATTGTACATTGATCTCTTCATTCAAAGATGTCGCCACCGGCGCCAATTTCAAATATATTTAGATTTGTTTACCTTTTCGATTTTAAATTTAAATCAATAAAGTCAATATATTAATCTCACTAGATTAATATATTAATCCAGATACATGATTTAATCTCTAATAATTATATTGTTTTAATCGTTGAGATTATCCGTTAATAATTTATAATTAATAATATTTTAAAAGTCGTATTTTAAATTTAATTTATTTTACGAAATATTTTCCAGATTTTCGAAGTAAATAAGTATCAATTCAATATTTTAATTATATTATCTGTTATCTGTCAAATCATTAAAATGTTAACATCATACTAAATTAATAGAATAGTAAGTAATATCGTTAATAAAAATAATTATATTCGACCTATATGTGAGCCTTCTAGGACCTTAAATATACTCTGATAACATTTGATAAATGATTATTTATCTTAACAGCTTGAAAATGATTTGATAAAAACAATTAATCCAATTAACAATTTTATCAGCAAACCCTAAAGCTTTATGTTTTTGAAGACCATATGCGTCCCTCTGAGCCGCTTTTCCAAGGATTGCCCCATGCCTAGCCAGGTCCGCCTTTGGACACCACAAGCCTTTTCCTGTATGTGTTAAGCCAGTGGAGGAAGTAACACCCATACAGATGTTGAATGTGCTGTAGCTTATTTGTTGCAGTTTTGAGTTTAACTCCAGCACCATACAGCTGCTGCATATGTTATGGCCGATCTTACAACGGCAGTATAGAGCCACTTGGTCATCCTGGGTGATAGTCCCTATGATCTCCCAACGACTCTCTAATACTGCCAGAACGGCATACTCGCCTTCTGTAACTTTGTTTTAAGATGATTCAGTGAACTCAAAGTTAGTGTGGTGTTGAATATGCCGGACGGCTTCATTTTGTCCGATTTCTTTTTGATGGTGAACAGCTTACACTGAGTACACCTTCGTAGCAGAATTTAAGCAGAATTGTTATGTCATCTGCTATCTTATGACGTACTGATCGAAAATCTCCAAGGTTTTCATAATAAATGTGATGTGAGACTTACAGGTCTGAATGACTTTGTGTATAAATATGACCTTGACTTTTTTACATTTTTTGTGGACATGTCTAAAACCTATGCATGCTTTAATAGAGTCACCGGGTGTTGAAGAATAGGTTCCAGGCCCCACATAAGCAGGGCTACGCGAATTCCATCTATATATTTAAATGGTGAGCATGTTTGAATTGCCTAGGTTATTGCCCGCTGTGCTTTTTTGGAGTGGCTGGTTCGCGACCGCCTTAACGGCTGGCTGGTCAGCGTGGAAGGCCTATTTCCGAGGTAATTTGGATTCACTAAGGGAAAGTCGACGGTGGACGCGCTTCTTGAGGTCAGGAGGCTAGCAGATGAGGCGAACGGACCGATGAGAAGACATTCTGATAGTGGTGCGCCGACGAGATATGCAGGATGTCATAGCCACTGCCAACGATGCTGCGGGAAGGGTAGTTGGTTGGATGAGGACTGTGTGCCTGAAGGTCACAGAGCAGAAGACGGGCACACTATAACTGGGGAGACGTCGCGCAGGCAGAACCAGGGGCCAAAGAATCCCGCTCCTAGGTCAGGACGTCGTTGTGACGCCCCGGATGAAGTACCTGGGCGTCCAGATTGAAGCAAACCCATTGCACAGCGGGCATGTGGAAGAAGCGGCGATGTGCGCGGCACGCGCCAGCAAAGCTGTATCGCGACTAATGAACAATATCGGCGGCTCCGCGGACGCGAAGCGACGCCTCCTTATGGGGGTGACCAAGTGTAAAATACTTTACGCTGCCCCCGCGTGGGCCACGTGCGTCAACGCGCAGCACAACTGCGACCGGGTACGCGGCTCAGTAAGACCGGGCGACCTATGCGTCGCAAGGGCATACGCTCACTGATCCCGGACGTTAAAATTTGGATGGGAAGACAAATGGACCACCACTTGACACAATTCCTATCCGGACACGGTTGCTTCATGGACTACCTGTGCCGGATAGGAAAATCCGAGGGGGAGCACTGCAGTTGGTGCCCTAGTCCCAAGGACACGCCGCTCTACACCTTAATAGAGTGTCCCGAATGGATTGACAAGCGGCAGCTGATGTGGGAGGCGATCGGCATGCCGTCGAGGCCGGAGTCATCGTCGACCGCATGCTGGAACAGGAGCAGCACTGGGCGGCGGTGACGACGTATGCGAAAACCGTCCTCCTACGGAAGGAGCTGCTGCTTCGGGTGGAAAGGGGCGTGGAAAATGACGACGGGACAGGACGAACAAATGATTGACTGACTGACGGACACGACTGCAAATTAGAAAATGGGGGGTATCGGCGAAGCAATATCCCGAAGTCCCACCGATATCCCCTGTCAGATTCCCACTGGCAGAATCAATTCGAAAAAAAAGGTTATCTTGGGTCATGTTATTATGTTGGAGGCTATGCTCCAATCTATGAATGAATCTCTTGCTGGTCTTCATCCCTGCCCTCCATGATTTTGCAGTTGGGAAAATGAGTTTTTAAGAGTATATCCATTGACTACAGGAGGTTGTCAGTACTACTGCCATCCTCCTTTTTTTGGTTATTCCAGGCTGTAGTTTTTGGTCTTTGGAGAGAACGTTTTTTAGCCTTGCGGCTGTGGTTGTGGACTCAATTTGTACACAAAAGTTTCTCCAGAAACCTGTCAGTAGGCTACAACTTCTTTTCGTATAGTTCTTCTGCTTCGTGTGTTGCGCTTTGTTCGTGTTATTTGGATTCGTGAATTTCCTTCTACCTGAGTTGAGAGGGAATGACCTTTTACAGAGATGAGAGCCTTTTCCAGAAGCAGCGCTAGGTCATTGACTTCACCCAGCGTTGTCGGGATACGGTTTTAAATTTTTTGTAGTCCTTGCAAAGTCCTTGTAAGTTTCTTTCAATTATATTTAGTTCTTTCACTTTTATTATATAAATTAAAAGCATATGTTATTAGTGAGCTTATTCTATGGTTGTTAATTTATTAGAATATAAGAGAATAAAGCACTCACCATTTAAGCTTAGTAACTGTCCATTGGGGTGATCTCTCTGCTGTCCTCAGCTTCCCTTAACGTGGTATGGATGGTCTAATTAGAGGTTTTCTTATTGGGATTAAACGTGATAAGTTGGAATTTGTATCTGAGATGACACTTTTCATCATTGCCATGCTGTTGTAGGAGGGAGATTTCTTCGTGTGGAACTCCCATCACGACCAATCTGACCTCGGGGTTTTCTTCGATGTAAAAGACACACACCGATCTATCGTTAGCTCTTGGTTCTGATCAGCCAGAAGTTTAATTGTTTGTTTTGGATCACAGTTAGTTTTGCCAATACCCATAGAGGGGCTTGTTTTTCGACTGATTTTAGGAGCCAGTCTAGGGCACAGATTATTCGAAGGATCTCTCCGGAGTATAGTCATCGATTGAAGAGGGGGCTGACGCCGTCCAACTTGGCTTTGACAACTTCGGAGATCTAAACCTGGACCTCAATGAGTTTGTTCAGGAGATTTTTGCGGTCAGGTTATTGCTACTTGGATGTAATAGAGCAGCTCCCTTCAGAGATGAAAGTTGCCCTCCAACCTCGTCAGTTTTTTGACACGTCCTCTAGAGGTTTTACAGTGGTTTTAGATTCGATGTAGAATACATTAAATATTTGTCTCACACAGCCCCCATGCACCACGGAACCACAAATGGGACAGTACACCATAAACTGGTGTATTGCGCCATGGTTGCTGGTGAGATATAGACCACATTGTGGAGTAGAGCAAAGAGACAGTGGCACATCCAGTCTACAAAAAAAACAGGTGCAGCGGTTTATGCGACCATATTATGTTATTAATTTTTAATTTATTAATTTTTCTGCGAATCCCACTTCCATTGTGAAAGTATATCCTTAGGTTTTTGCTAATATCTTCTCGTCCATAGCCCACCCAGTTTTATTAGATAGAGAAATAATTATTGGCTAATACATATTCAATCTTTAAATTCTTTTCTACATTCCATTTTTTTAGAAATGGTTTCTTTCAACTCGTACATTATATTAAATAGTGCTTCGACAAATTTCTTCAATTAAACAGTATCCTTTAAGTTCTTTAAGGCTGAAAGATCTACGGCCGATAGCTAAAAAGAGGACGAAGAGACATAATAATTATTCATTATTCATCATAATAATTATTATAATTATATATTGTAATACTATCTACAATAAAGACGTTTTCTCTCTTTCTCTGAGTCCTTTAATGCTATTGTAATTAATATTTTTGGTATTTTCTAATAACTCTATCAAAAGTACAAACATAGATTATCTGGAACACGTTTAGTATCATGCCACGCAACTAAGTTGTAAGTATCTATAGATTTAAAAGTAAATATTTCATTAGATATATTCTGTATTGCTAGGCTATGAAATATAATTTTGATTGTTCTACTAAGTATACATGATGTTTAGCATTTTATATATTATAGAATTATTTATTTTATAATATTTGTAGAATAAAATTTTCATCTCGTAACGAATTTTATAGATGTTGTGTTGGTGAATTATCCAAAAGTTATCTTATATATTGATAAGTCGAATGTAAGTGAAAACCAACCACCTGATTGAATTAGTATGCAAATATAAATATACGATTATCATTTTATCATAACCGATAAAATCACAATAATATTAAAAAGTAAATAAACGATATTTTTAAGTATCATCGTTTATCACATTTATATCTAATCATACTTTATTGCATTTGAGTGCATTTGAAATGTACAGACCAAATTATTGTTGATTTATTGTTACCAAATATTTTTAATTAAAATATAAGTAAACCTCCCAGTTAATTGAACTCTCTTGTACAATTGGATCTTACATTTCGATTATTATTTTAGTAATCGTAATGTAAGACAGTGACCACCCACCCACTCTACATACATTTGAAATCTTAAACTAAGCAATATTTTTAATTTTTAATTTATTAAGTGCAATTCTTCCTATTCATTATATTTCCAAACTTTGTTCACGATTTTTATTTAGCTTGTCTTGTGGCTGTTACTCTCTACTTCAGCCTATCTTTTTATTTTTACGTTATTAACTTTGTTCCAATTATTTTCGTTGATTAGGTAGTAATATTACTGATTTCTCGTTTTGGCTTTGTGTTCGAATTTTGAGTTTGATATTATTAAGTTATATTCCACATTTTTCTTTCTTCGTTATTATTTCTAGAATCTTCTCCTCATTTTTCTAACATGTCTTTTTAACTGCTGTTTTCGTTTCCAAGCCTATTCTAAGATTATTATATTTTTTTGTTCCTTCATCAATTTCTGTTTAAGTTCCCGTAATGTTTAGCCTTATCATCTTACTTTGCACCTTTATTTACTCCATATGCTACAATTAATGTCTTCCGCTATTATTTTATTTTATATTGTAACATTCGTTTCATTTATCAATCTTTCCTTTGTTAAGTCTTTTATCTTTTCTGGAGCTAATATAATACCCAACTCTCCTCTTGCTCTTTCCGTTACTTTCAGTAACTTCCATATATTCTTTGTATTCCTTATGTTTTTGTTTAGGATATTCCAAATATTTCTATTTTCTGTATTCTCATTTTTTACCAATTCTAAATCTTTTTCCACATAACTTCTTATGTTCCATGTATCTCTTCTTATTTCTATTTTATTACCTATCTTGCCTATGTCGATATTTGTAATATTTTGTTTATCATCTTGTTTCCCGTATGTTGTCTTACTACTACTAAACATCATTATTTACAGAAAAAAAGGATAAAATATAATACTTGTATTAGTCTTTCAGCCTGTAATTATCTGTCATACAAATGTCTTGATTGCTAATGTCTTGTTGTGTTAACTGACTGTTGTTCTTCAAACGTCATGATCGCGAACGTCATTGAGAAGTGAGGTAATAAATTGATAGATGGTGATTTCGGGGTATTTATATGGAGGCGTTGAAAGGGAATTACGGGGGATACACATAAGGTTGCGGATCTCTAGGTTATGTGGGTTGGTAGCAAATTTTTGGGCGAGGAATGTAAGGCGTTCATCAATGGGAATTATATTAGTTAATACTATATAGGAGGGTATGAGATGGATTGTGTATGGGATTGAGTGGGTGTCTAATTTTTGTTAGTGTACGAAGGGCATCGTTCCGATACCTGGATATTTTTAAGGGCTGAAGGACGAGGCTTGTGGAAAAGGATAGCGGCATATTCAAGAAGAGGTCGCCAGATCATTTTGTATATGTTAACAGCTGTTTTTGTTGTTATGCCCTGATTTTTGTACGTGAGACTTCTGAAATGCCGTGCTCTCTTCTTGACATTCGCTTTGAGGTTTTGGGAGTGTATTTTAAATGTTAGTTTGGGGTCAAATACAATTCCAAGGTATTTTCAAGAAGGAGATGGTGAAATGGAATGGCTATTAATGGTTATTTTGAATGGTGAATTATGTGAACGATGAAAAGGAATTAGAAGGTGGGATTTATCGGGGTTGATTGTTATTCTCCATTTTGGAAACCATAATTGTATGGTATCGATCAGCCCTTGTAGGGTGGTGAGTGCCTTGTGTAGGGTGGGGGTATGTACTACTAAGGTTGTGTCATCTGCGTACAGGAGCGGGTAAGCTAAAGGATTTACGTAATGTGGATCAGGGTTATAAATATCATGAACAAAGATATTGTAAATGATTGGTGATAGAGGAGAGCCTTGAGGGACACCTTGTTGGGGGATAAATGCACGTGATAGGGTGTTGCGGATTCTAATTTGTAGGAGCCTATTGGATAGGTAGTTGTCAATTAGGTTAAGAAGGTGTCTTGGGATCTTTAAGGAGTTGCATTTAAACAGCAGACCTCGATGACAGATTGAGTCAAAAGCTTTTTGTATGTTTAATAGGACTACCGCTGATTTCTGGCGTTCGTGATGTGCCGTTTGGCAATTTGAGGTAAGGATTGAAAATGGTAAAGAAGTTGAACGATATTCTAGGAAACCAAATTGGTAAGGAGGGATGTGGTGGGATATATGGGGCATTAATTTGATTTTTAATATGGTTTCAAAGGTTTTATTCAAGACTGGAAGCAGAGTAATTGGACGATAGCTTGATACTTTTAATGCGTCATGGCCAGATTTAGGGATACATGTTATAATACACTGCTTCCACTCGTTGGGTATGGACTGGGAAGAATATATATGGTTAAATATTTGTAGGATGTATTTGTGGATGTTATCTGGAAAGGATTTAAGGATAGCTCTAGGAACATTGTGATAACTGGGGGCGGTGTTTTTACCTTTATATAGGCAAGTAAAATATTCCTCCTCTTTTATATCGTCTTCGGGTATATATGGAATGGGGGAAGTTTTAAATTTGTCATACCAAGTGTTTACTGAATTGAAAAAGTCTTTGCCAAATGCATTATTAACTGTCATAGAGTAACTGTCGTCAAAATGATCTGCAAAGCCATCAGCTATTGATTGTTCGTCCGTATGTTGTCTTATTTTTTAAGTATTATATTTATGCTATGCAAGAGACATTCCTTTTAAGTTTTTAATCACTTTGTATTCCTATTCGTTGATTCTGAAAAGTTATTTTGACTCTGTTACTTTTTTGTATTCATTCTTTTGCTATACTTCTTATTTGTCCTTGTATTTGTAGTTTCTTTTTCGCAAAATCGCCATCAGTATATATTTTTCTTCCCTTGAGAATGCTGGCTCTCAGTAATTTTTTCTTTCTGTTATAATTATTTCTTTTCCTGTGTTCCTGCTAATTTTGTGTGTAGCCTGAGTTTTGAGATCTGATTTTACTATCTTGTATTTAAGTCTTTTTAATTTTTTTCCACATTATTCTCCAGTTATTTTATTCTCTTGCTTAGTTCTGGTTTTTCTTCCTGCCGGGTTTCCTCTTTCCTCTTCATTTAATTCCAGATTCCTTGTATTTCTTCTTTTAGTTTATAAATGATGAATTGGTAGCGCAATTCTCTCGTAAATTATCCCCAGGTGGTGGAGTCCTAATCATGGCCAGGAACAACATCGAGTGCGCCGCAATAAATATTACCAATTTGTCCTGTGAGAAGAATTGTGAAATTACTGGCGTCGAGGTTCACAATAATATCATTCTCACAGCCTTATGGAGACTTCAACGTATTTCTGCGCATACTATGTAAGGTGCTGGATAAAATTGATTTAATTAATAAGAATATATTTTTAGTCGCTGACTTCAACGTTAGGTTCAATGGTGATAGTCACGATAAGTCTGCTCTCACCGATATTATACTGAGCTACGGTTTGAAATTTTTAGTTGGCTTTCCAACACGTCTAAACAATTGTAGAGACAACTTTGGTTCCAATGTTTTTGGATTAGTTTTACGACCATTTGAAACGGGAATATCAGATCATAGAGGAATATTGTTTGATATAACAATTAAGGAATCAAAAACTTCTAAACCAAAAAGTAAAGTAATTCGATCCATTACTGCTGCGGGCAAATTTACTCTATTCCAACGTTTAAAAATAGAGTCCTGGTATTTCATTAATGATTCATTAAGTACGAATGAGTGTGCTAATTTATTTCTTTCTATATTTATAACTCACTTTTATGAATCTTTTCCTGAAAAAAGAATAAAATCTTATAATCAATCAAATCAAATTAAATGGTTTAATGATAAACTGGGGGTTATGAGAGACACCTTATCTTTAATTTCCGATTTATACCATCGAAACCTGGATGAAGAACTTAGACTCTTAAGACAGCATTATAGAAAAATGTACAGACGCGCAATAGAAACAGCTAAACTAGAAGCTAACAATAATTACATCAGAGAGAAAAATTTCATCCTAAAGCTTTGTGGAAACTTATAAACTCTGAAAGACCATCGAAGAGTTATAAAAAAACTGTCCGCATAACAGCAAACGAATTTAACATACATTTCGCAAACAGTGCCACTAACATAGTGAATTCATTACCAGAACCTGACGTTGATCCCATAATTTTAATTTGTATAAACCCTCATAGTTGCAAGCAATATTTTAAATTTGTTGAAATCTCTACGAGCGCTGTAAGCGGCGTCATAAATAACTTGAATCCCAGTCTAAGCAGGGATATTTATGGACTTTGAACTGATGTGATAAAATCAGTATTAAGTGTAATTGTGGAACCCTTAACCAAAATTTTTAATATTTGCATCCGAAATAATATATTTCCAGATGCTTGGAAAAGAGCTCTGGTTGTTCCCATGTTCAAGAATGGAGATAAGGAAGATCCGGGTAGACACCGACCTATAGCATTGCTGCCGATATTTGGAAAAATTCTTGAAAAAATACTGCAAATTCAACTTGTGCAATTTTTTGAAGACAATAAACTTCTGCAAAATGCTCAGTATGGTTTTAGAAAAGGACGTTCCACCACAGACGCTATTATAGACTTAACGGAAACTATCATTGATGGTTACGATCAATATCCAGAGCTAGTTTTCTCGACCTATCCAGAGCATTCGACTGTGTCTCACACGAAATCTTGTTAAGGAAGATGTATTTTTACAACTTGCATCCCAATAGTTGCCGTTTGCTGATGTCGTATCTTTCTGGTAGAACTCAATGTGTCTTGAGTGATGAAACTGTGTCCGACGAGCTGCCACTAATACATGGTGTGCCACAGGGCTCAATTCTTGGGCCTCTTTTTTTCTTAATTTATATAAATGATTTACCGGACACAGTGACAAAGAATTCGAGCATAGTTCTGTATGCTGACGATACGACCTTAACTAACCAGGCTAAACAACTAGGACAGCTAAACAGACAGCACGCAGAAACAATTAAAATGGATTCGAACTGGTTCATTAGTAACATAGTTAAGCTAAACGATACCAAAACCAAATCCCTCAATTTCACCTTGGCAAAGGGAATTAATCATAAAGAATGTGCGAAATTCTTAGGTGTGCAGTTAGATTGTCAAATGACTTGGGCAGCACATGGTGATGCTCTTGCCGGTAAGCTATGTTCTAATACCTTTTTGATTCGTAACCTTACTAAAGTAGTTTCCAAGGAAGTGTTACGTGTGGCATATTTCTCCTTATGCCAGAGTCATATGTTGTATGCGTTGCTAGCATGGGGCCATTCAGCGATATTTGGACTGCAGCGAAAAGTTATACGTATCATGGCTGGCCTTGGATATTTAGATGATTGTCGAGAAGCGTTCGTAGAGATGGAAATACTTACATTCCCCTTCTTATATATATTTGAAAGCGTTGCATACATAAAAAACACATCGAACAATTTCAGTGTCATTCTGCCAAACACAAGTATAACACAAGGCAAGGCATAAATATATACCCGAATAAGATTAGATCGGCCAAAGCTCAGACGGGAGTCAGATATCATGTCATTAAGTGTTTTAATGTATTACAATTCTTGTATAAGCATGCATTTTACAGATGGGAGGAGTTTTTAGAATTCGATTTTAATACGTACATATTTTAGCTTTATAACTAGTTTATCGTTTATTTTAAAATTCTATTTTATTACTCAGTGTTTTTTTTAAATTTAATGTGCATTCTATCTTTTATCATTTTAATAATCAGTGTTTTGAACTGTAGAATTTTATATATTTTTAATCTGTTATTTTTAAATTGTAAGTCCCCGTGTTCTTTTGCTATACATAGTATTTATTTTAATCTGTTTTAACTTTTTTAAATTTTATCTATTAACCTAGCAAATAGTTCTTAACATTGTGTGTTTCTTTTAGTGTAATGTCTACAAATCCAGCACTTTGCATGGTCAAGGTTCTTAAATTTATTTTTCTCCTTGACCTATGTATAAAATTCCTAGCGTCAAAGCAATTTGTATTTATAATTATATTTGTTTTTCTCTTTTTTGCATATTACTATGTATATTTATATTTTAGGTTTAGGTACTGATTAACTTTATTTAGGTATATCGACCTGTAAAACATTATTGTTAAGACACCAATAAATATTATTATTATTATTTATTATTCTTCATTTCTGCTCTGTCTTTTTTAGCATGTATTTCATTCCTCTTCTACTTCTCTTGATGCACCGACTTTCTGTTTTATTTGCCTCTTATTCTTCTCGGAACTTTCTTTGTTCTGATGACAGTAGCATTTATCTAATTCTTAAAAAAAGTCCTTATCCTCTCTTTGTATTTCCTTTTCAACTTCTGTTTGTTCGCTATCTCTACCTCTTCTGCTTTCATTGTTGATTTTTCGTTTTAATTTTTGGCTTAGTTTTTATACGTTTACTTGCGTTTTGTTTAGTTTTTCCGATTAGCCGTTATTTGTTTTCACTTTTGTAAGTTTATTATTTTTATTACTTCTAATTGCTTTTTATTTATTTATTAAAAACTTGAAACTTGAAAAAATGTTTCATTATATTCTTAGTAGAAACAAACTTCTTCTGAGGAAATTTTAAACTAGTGGCCTGAATACAAAAAACTATTATGAATAGTATACTACTGCAGAAATATAAAAAATATAAAAGTAGGATTTTATTTACAAGGATGCATCATTAAAACAACTAAAATATTTAAATACATATTGAAGGCAGCTCATATGTAGCAAACATTGTTATTTGTTATAGTTAGATATAACATGATTCATAAAAAAACTTCCTTACACAAGCCTCTATTTCTATATAAATAATTACAGATATGAGGATTAATGATAATACTAACTTTTTCTAATACAATGGGATTTATTTGTCTTTTATGGATAATTACTTTATGAAGACATTTATAAAGGTAACCCTAACTATAATCATTAAAAGAATGCTACTCAGAATAGCAAAATTTCAAGGGCTTCTGGTATTTTAATAAGTAAATTTTTACATTGATTAATGTTAATAATATTTAATTTAATTATGTCAAATAAAGATGTATCCATATATCGAATAATCCACAAGACAATAGATACACTATCAAATAAAACATTCGTAAAGTAATAATTGATTTCAATGATTATTTTTACACAGTCTATGTAACCTTAGATAATAATATTTGTTCCGTTCACAAGATCAAATTTTAGTTACTGTTATATAACGATGCGGGTCAACGACATTTATCTGTCTATCAACAATGTTGAATTTTTATGTTCCTCTGTATGAGATAACTTTTTTATGGCATTAAATAAACATTTATTTATATATTCGAATACGTATTATTAAAAACTAGATACTTATTAGTTGCAATAATTTTGTTAAGTTTAATGTTAAGAATGAATAAATTAATAGTAAAACAAAGTGTTAATTATATTGCTTCAAGTAAATTAGTTAGAAAATGTAAATGCAACATAATTTAATGTATTTATGTGTAAAAATCAATTGCGATAAAAAATTTATACCATAAATCGTGACAATTTTGTAATTCATGCAATTTGGCAATAATAAGGTGAAGGGATAATATTTCTTTATCAATAATAAACAAATGCTTTACCTAATTTGGTATACCCCTTTCAATACTACAAATATGTTGAAGGTAATAATTAAAGTGCTGAGATATTTAAATTTGATCATAAATATTATTGGAAGATAATTGGAACAATTTGAAATTCATAATTTTAAAAGCTGATTTTAGGTTCCATAAAAAAATAATAAAAATATACAAAAATTAAAATGAATCTAAATTATTTTAAATACAAAACTTATCAACGTTTTTGTCAATTTTTGTCAATTATTATCAACCGTTGATTGTCGCATGTATTCTTCTTTTGCACATAAAAAAATGTAACCATTATTCCTTATTTTAGTGCATTTTAATATTTGTAGTTATTTAAATATGTAATTTACCTAGATAGCTTGCGAAAATACAATATCCACTTAAAAACTTATTATTATTACTATTTTACATACAACTATTCTTATAATTAACGTTAACCCAATCTTCCGAAATAAGTTGTTCAAAATGTTTACAAAAAATTTGCAACATAAATTCGAACCTCTGTCGTTAGACCATCGAATTTATGTGCTTTTTATAATAGGTCTTACAAAACGCCCATGCCATTTCAATGGGATTCCATTGACAATAGTATGGGGGTAATCTAAGAACCTCATGTCCATGTTCTCTCAATGTCTTATCTGTTACATAACGTCGATCACTAATAATTTTGAAAGGTTTTATCAAATTCCATAGTTGCTTTTTCGAAAAGTTATCCTTGATTCTACGTTGTGCTTAATCAGCCAATCTTGCATTCGACTTTTTTTAGATGAAAATGCGGGCTTGTTCAGCTGCATCGAATTATAGAGCGCATTATCATATTTGTTATCTAACTTTGTCAAAGCAGGAATAATAAGCTGATTAATTATGCAATTTTGAAATAAGTTTCCATCTATTGTTTTATGATAATCCCTATCATTATTGTTTGAATTTAACAATAAATCACATCCCTTCAGAAAAGCTAAATGACATCCTGCGTTTAAAAATGTAAACCTTGACCCTTCACTTTATTTTTGCGTGGATTACTTTTCAAACTGAATTGTAATTGAAAAAATTGAACTTTGATTTTTAAACAGCTGCCACTTCTATAAAAATATGTGTACTTGTTTAGTTCTAGTTCGGACGATAACTACACTCATATAGATTGAAAAAATAAATGGTTTTTTTATTTTAGACGATTAGCATCGCCACAATCCGTGCGCCCGATTGGACGAGCGTCTCGCGCCGCGACATACGTAACAGCGCATAACTTCAAGTAATTCAATAAAATTTATATTGTTAGTTTAAACTTGTCTTAATATGAGGGAAAAATCCTGATACTGTGGGTTTTATAGTTTTCACAGAAATAATTCCTAAAAATAACTCTCAAAACGCGCTTCAGAAGAGTAATACCCCCTTTAGGGAGGCTGCTGGAAATTGTTTATTGGTGGCTAGAAATTACACCACACGATATCCCGGCAGAAGACATCCGGAGGAGAAATGTTTTAGGATTTATTGACATGGGAAGTGTGAATTACAAAAAAAAACAAGAAAGAAAAAAGCCTATCATCAACGAGAAAAAACAAATTTCAGTGCTATTAACAGCAACTGAGTATCCAAACGTGAACCAAAAAGACATTGGTAAAGGAACTGGCATAAGCGAGAAGCCAGTACAAAGCATTCTGAAGAAAAATCGATATCATGCATATCATATTCAGCTACATCAAGAACTGAGTAATACTGATCTGGGGAAGACAAAAAATACAGGAGGATCTTGCGTTTTTCCAATATATTTTATTCACGGATGAGGCGACATCCCATAACAACGGATTTGTCAATAGGCTCAATTTTCACTATTATTCAACTGATAATCCGCATTTTATGAGACAAGTTGATCATCAGTATCGACGGTCTTTGATTGCCTGGGGCGGAATTTTTGGAAACCATGTAGTAGGTCCACATTTTTTCGAGGGCCATCTCAATAGACCTATGTATTTGCACTTCTTGCAAATTGAATTACCAGGAACGTTAGCTAATATACTCTAACTAACAAGAAACAGGGTGTGGTTTTAACAAGACAGAGCACCTGCCCAGTGGATTTGTAGAAATGGACCCACCAAATGGCCTACTAGATCTCCGGATCTAACAAAACCTGACGTTTTCTTGTGGGGATACTCAAAAGAGATTTTTTTATAAGGAACCACCAACAGCACCAATGAATATGCACCAACGAATTGTGGAAAGGTCTTTGCAGCGGCGAATTAATTTGTGCCTAAATGAAAATGAAAGACATTTTGAATATTTACTGTAGTATCGTCTCTCTTTTGTATTAATAATTTTGTTATCTTTCACGGCTTTAGAATAAAATAATGAATCATATTATCTGTTTCTATTTATCTCATATTGACACTTACTTGCAGTTTGTTATTTATTTTGCCTCAGAATGATCAACTCCGTACATAGAAGTATGTATAATTAAATGGTTATTCTTGTGAAAACTATTAAATATCTCAACAACTATGGGGTTTACACAAATTATTATTTGCAAAGTTTGGCATTTCTTTCTAATCTAATCGAATAATAAGAAAAATAATTGTTTTCGCCTATTTGGGTAGAGCTGAGCATAAATTTTTTAGGCCTGCAAACAATTAATTCCACTTTCTCCAGTAGCATATATCACATCAATTAATTATTTTTAAAAATTGCATTGTTATAATCGTAACATACAATGCAAACATACATACCAAACTTATTGTTTAATTGACAGATGCATGTTTTTTAGTCATGACTATCTATTCAAAAACAAATTCGTATTCAAGGACCGTTTGAAATATACATTTTTTATATCTTGAAAAATATCACTTTTAGGTATAGGGTATGCTTAATATTTTTTGTAGGAAATTAGATGCAGAATAATATGAAATTTAAAAAAATATATGATTCCATTTAAAAAAAAAGAGTTACGACAATTTGAAATTTTAGAAAATGTCGTGTCTGATACAAAGGCATGGTTTCTCAAAAGTGAAAATTTTTAACACTGGTACATAAACAGTACTTATGATCAACCATAGGAAAAAGAAAATTTCTTAAATTTCAAATAGAACATCAAAATAATTTTTTTTGTGAACCTCCGCATTTTACATTTTTTTCAGAAAAACTTCAATAATTTGGAAATGCCATATCGAAATTAAAAACCAAAAAAAGGTTCAAGTTATAAAACATTATCCAAATTATAAAATGAAAAGATATACAGGGTGTTCCATTAAAAAAAATGTTTGCTTTTGTTATACCGCAAAATTGGGACACCCTGTATATTTGAAAATAATTTTACGGCATAGAGATTTTTAATTCAATAAATTTTTATACGAAACATTTTTTTCTATCTCTTACGAGAAAGGCGCTAGGAGAGCCCGACGCACTTTGCAGGACCCTGTATATCAAAATCAACTTCAGTACAAGAAAAGAAAACTGTTTGGACAATGTGTTTTCTAACGTAAGAAAATTGTCAATTGATCCACTTGATTCAGAACTGTCAGATCATATTGGACTCCATATAATGTACAACACCGAAAAGGGAATAAGTGAAGTAAGAACTAAAATTGTAACACCAATAACAGAATTGGGGAAAATTAATTTTTTTAATTTACTAAATGATACTGATTTTAGTTTTATTAGTTTAAAAAGTAGTAATATCGAACAAAAATTTGATAAATTTTTTAATATCATCCAGAAATATTTTTTTGAAAGCTTTCCTGAACAATCTGTCTATTATTCTAATAACAATAAAATAAATTGGTTTAATAATTCTCTAAAACAGATGAGGGAAACTTTGTCATTAATGAGAGAAGCAAGTATTATATTCCCGGATTTAAAAGCAAATTATCTGCATTATAAAAAAACAATACAGACTTGCTCTAAAAAATGCGAAGATAACTCCAAATGAGTATTTCATTAATAAATCAAATAACAGCCCGAAAGCATTATGGTCTTTGATTCGAAACAAGAAAACAAACTGTGATGAAAACTGTGATATAACTTCTAAGGATTTTAATATGTTTTTTAGTTCTATTGCCGAAGAACTTTCAAGGAATATACCTCACTCCAACGATGACCCCATACAACTATTAAATAGTTATCTTAGAAACATTAAAACCTACTTTAAATTCTGTACAGTCAGTCCCATAAAGGTTAAAAATATAGTAGGAACATTAAAGTGTTCACAAACCCAAGACATTTATGGTATGTCGACAAATAAAAGTTAATCAATGAATGTATAGAGTTCGCTACTTTTTAAGTTGTCTAAAAGTTGGTTGCATTATCCCACATTTAAAAAAAGGTAATGTATCAGACATAAACAAGTATAGACCCATTACTCTACTACCAATTATTTCCAAGGTTTTAGAAAAAATATTGTTTAAATAAGTTGTAGATTTTTGTGAAGACCAACATATACTAAATTGTAGTCAGTTTGGCTTCCGTAGAGGTCTATCAACTACCGATGCAATCAATGCCTTAGTTGAGAGATTCTAGAAGGCTTAAATTCTAGATCATACACTTTAGCATCCTTCTTTGACCTCAGTAAGGTTTTTGATTGCGTACCTCATGATATGCTTCTGCGGAAGCTTTACTGTTACAATGTTCATCTTACTACTTGTCGAATAACCAACTCCTATTTACTAAACAGACAACAGCATATGCTCTTTAAAGGATGTTTGTCCCCGGGGGTAAGTACGACTTATGGGGTACCTCAGGGATCAATTCTAAGACCACTGCTGTTTCGGCTCTACATAAATGACCTTTCCTTACAAATTGACAGTTCTAAAATTCGAAAACTTTCAGTCCGTTAAGAGAAAGAGAGCCGAGGCCAATGATTTAGTACTTAAATGGTTTAATTCAAATAAATTGACAATCAACACCGATAAAACTATAAAAGTTTTATTCACATTAAAAACCAAAAATTCTCAACATGCCTCAACTAAATTCTTAGGCATACATTTAGATTTTATATTAGATTGGCATTCACACGGAGATTATATATCTGTGAAACTGTGTCGTATATTTTTTTTTTATTGCGTCTTACTCATTATCTCAAAAAGTAGTGAAAACGAAATATTTTTCAATCTTTCATAGTCAAATTTCATACGGTATCTTAACTTGGGGTCATTCCTTATAATAAATCGCCTGTTTAGTCTACAACGACGAGCAATTCGAGTTGTATCAAACATAAGATACCGTGAAGATTGCAAGGAGTCGTTTATAGACCTACATATCTTAACATTGCCATATATGGAATGTCTCAAATATATCCGAAAGCACATTGATCTGTACAGAACCGATAATGACATACACACTTATCATACACGTAACAACATTAATATTTGTCCAGAACAGCAACGGATTTATACATTTTTATTGTTATTTTAATTTCAGCGCTAATAATTCTTGGTATTTTATTGCGGGAAATTTAGCAACACGGTATGTATTTTGACAGGTTCACATATCAGGCGCTTGAGTGGCGGAAAATTGAAGAATAGTGTGTCCAACTTTAAAAAATAATTCATGGCCACCCATTATGCAATGTGAGTAATGTTTAAGTAAAATTGCTTTATGTATCGTAACCATGGAGACTTGTTTACAATTTTTCAATTAACAGTATAAAAAGTGTTCGCAGTAATGTTTTTGAAAAAATATCATGTAGTTCATAAAGCGAAATAAGCCAAGGTTTTTGAACGTGAGGAACCTATAACTTTTTTAAAGGAAGCACCAGATGATCAGTACTTGTTCCAAAAGGTATATATAATTGCAGTATTTCATGTCGAGGCTGCTGTTGGATCCGCTTCAAATTCTTCACGTCCATTTTCCTCCATAGCGGAATATTTCTATGGCAATAACAATAGGATCGGTTTGGCGAGTGTGCATTTACACAAAATGGAAAATTGTAATATAACAATCACGTTATCAGAAAAACTAGCAATTAATAAAATCTTTACAAGCTTATAATATAACTTTACATTTCCGTCGTTGACAACGGAGATAAAGTGATTCTTCATCTATTATATTTAGTTATATAAACATGAGTTTAAAATACGAAATGAAATAAAATAAATTACAATATGTCATAAGGAAGCGAATTACTTAAAACACTTGTTAATTTACATTTAAATAAAATAAATAAAAAAAATAAAAAAATCGGCAAATAATCAGAGTTATAATTGCTTAATAAAACACCTTACAATTTCCAAAAATCTCTACAAAAGGCCAAAATGATTTACTATTATGATTCATATTTTGTTCTACGTGATTAATGAACTCCTTATACAATCTATTATGTGAGTATCTGCATTGATTTTTTCAATTCTGAAATTCTAGGTTATCACTATAATTAAATTTCGACGTTTAAATGTAATGAATAAAACTGTTTCAATTAATTCTTTAGTAAACCAATTTTGATACTTTCGATTGTACTTAACTTTAAGAGGAACAATCCAG
This sequence comes from Ontholestes murinus, assembly GCA_963969525.1. NCBI lineage: Eukaryota > Metazoa > Arthropoda > Insecta > Coleoptera > Staphylinidae > Ontholestes > Ontholestes murinus. Next base: position 15,345,430 of record OZ018398.1, read on the forward strand.
ATGTGTAAAATGTCATAAAAATTATTATCGAACCGTTATTAAACATGCCACGCTAGTTAACAGTGGCAAGAAATCAATTTATAAGAGTATAATTAGCGCGACTAAAATTAAAACGTTGAGTATCATTAATGTCCTTCTTACTGAAAATGTCATAGCTGCACGAAATTACGTAGGCACTATGATGACTAGATCACAAGTTAGCTGCAATGTCAATAACACGCATATCAGCACTGCTAAAAACAAGATACAGGAGCACTGCTTTTGGATTCCGAACGTATTAACTTGTGAAAGGACCAGAAATCCAAAAGAATCGGTCAAAATCTGGACTTTGCTACTTAAAGAAAAGCACCACATATTATGTTATATTCGGATTTATGAAAGTCTTTGAGATATTCCAAGGTTTAATAGAATGATTCCTATTTATCTATTCCACATTAAGAAGGAATATAAATTGCTCCAATAACAAAATACTTTTCTAATTATTGACCACCAATAAGTACTCCTCCAAAATTTTTCTTACCATCTTTGATATTGATCTATCTTTCCTAAAAATGTTGCAGTTTGATAAACCAAATTCGGAGCTGTTTATTCTATCCGAGGGTCAAGTTTTAACAAAAATGATAATGTCATAATCAGACAGCCTTACATTAGTAGGAAATTGTTTAAGTTTGGTTTTCAAACCACCAACATTTTGGAAATAAATATTTGATCTATTAACATTTTTGGAAAGTTGTTAGGATTAGATCTATTTATAGGTTGTTTACTTTTGGTAATAAGTTTGGGAACTTTATTAATATATTTCAATGTAATATGCGTATCATTTCATTTGTGCTTGATGAAAAGTTAAATCCGACTGAAGGGAAATTCCTTGTGGAATACTAATTTTGTTAGCCTTCAAAATATTACGAACATCTTCTGTATTAAAAAGAATCGCTTTAGTAGATCTAGGCCTAGAATATATTTTTCTAATACTAGTCACTCTTTGTAGCTTAATATTAAAGCCAATGCTAGCAATAAGGTTAATGACTGCGGTGTTGTCATTATCAATTCTTTTCTGTGTAGATCCATCAGTAGATTCCCTACTATTGCGATCATCAATTTCCTTCAAAATAGTATTACTCAGCACTCAGTTTGTAAAAGAATTGTTTAACGGCTTAACATGCGTTCGGCATGAAAATTCATGCTCAATTATTATTTTTGTTTTTAAAAGATTAATTTCCTTGTAATATGTATTCAAATTTTCTGTTTTAATAAAGTAAGATGTTTGTTTAAAATGGTGCAAATCTTCCACAATTGCCTTGATAGATTTTGAATTTAAACTGTGTATATCTTGATTCACAGTTGCATTAAAAGACTGATCCAATTTGATGAAAGAAGTCACTATTGAAGTTACGCCTCTACAATGGTTCTATAACCATTGTTCATAATTCTATTTATTTGACTCATCAATAAAAAACTGCAACAAATCATACACCCCTACCCATGTGGAGTGGAACCATTTATTACAACCACCAAGTTATGTAATATTTTTAAGTACCAGATTGTTGTACCAAATTATTTATTAAAATTAATGAATTAAATTGTAAAGAGATATTTGTAAATAATAAGAAAACACACAAAAGTAGACCGCGGTAATATAACAATAGAAAACAGAGGAATAAGGAAAATATTTTGTTAAGAACGTTCAAATAAAAATATTATCAAAATTAGTTCCATGATATTTATAGATTCATTACGGTTAATACACATTTAATAGAAAAAACTACTCTCATATGTTTATATAGGGTTATTAGAATTTAAATGTTTTAATAGGTCAAAAAATAGTTACGAAATATATTCACAGGCAATAAAGTTATCAAGTAGACTTAATTAACATAAAAATGTTTCACCACGAGTTAATTGAGAATTTTATTCATCGATTCAAGTAGACTTAAATAATTAAAGATAAACATCTGTACTACTCAATTTAAGTATTAAGGATTTTCAGTTTTAATGAATATTTTTATAATAAATCATTAATACTATTAATTAATTTAATAGGGTCACGAAAGTCGTCATTTACACGTGTAATTTATTTTGATTGATTTTTGTAATATTACTCTTATCGAAATACAAATATAATATTGTATCTGATATCTTATATTTACAAACTGATAATTTAATCCAATTTTTCTAGCACATACTAGCATTAGCTGGCCATCAACCTAAAGGATGCTTTAGCGACAAAAAGCGATAACGCTCTGCATGCACTGACATTAGATAATAAACATATCTAATCAGAAACGACAAACAAAAATTGATGGAGACATAATAACAGTTAATGAATTATTATAATACTTATTTAGAAAAAAGTAAGAAAAATTATTTATGCTTTTTAAGTTTAATTTCAGTTGTAACTCTTAACAAATTCAATAAAATTGCATGTAATTTTTTAATTTTTCTAATAGAGATGAAGAATAAATAAATACAAATTTAAAATAAATTTGTAATATAGTATTAATATTTAAAAATAAAATGCAAGTATTAGCTGGGAGAATCATCAATTATTATCAAAAAGGGATCTTATCTTATTATTTTTTTAATTAATTAATTATTAATTAGACACTATTTTAAGTCGATTATACAACTATAATTTCTCTATTATAAAATAAAGCACTAAAAACCTTTTTTTCACATAGTTTATTTGAAACACCATATACAGGGTTATTCACGCTATACGGCACGGAATATTGTGGCCAAAATACGTGACTTTCAAAAAGTTTCACTTTGGGGATATAAGGGGGTCTATTAGGGCTACTTTTTAAAATTATTTTCATAATATACAGGGTGTCCCAAAAACCCTAAAAGTATCAAAATTGTGTTTTTTTTTAATGAAACACCCTGTATTTTATTGCATTTTTGGATCCGTCTATAAAAATAAGTATGTGTTTTAATAAGGTTTTTATTACATAAACCTTAAGGTTTTTGAATTAATTTGAATTTTGTAAAAATGTAACCTAATTTTCATGTTTCAAATACTTAAAAAATAATTAAGTTATGCATACCAAATTTACACTGAAGTGTAACAATAGATCATATTTTATTTTCCAAGTATAATAAACTTGACATCTTATGCCGGGTGTAAAAAAATTGGAATTAAACAAATGAGAACTTTAAATGACTATAACTTCATTTATTTAAATGGAACGGTATATTTATTAATTCAGTGAAAATAAATATATTTCAACAATAGATTTTATGAAAAGGATGGTTGCAACATGGCAATGGAACTGAAGTTAGTTATTAAAAATACAAGTATAGACATCTATTGGTCGGAACTGGAATGACAATCCAACAGATTAAAAATGATGAAAAGGTTAATTCGGTTTGCTCGTTAAGGAGATTTACTGACGAACTATGGTTCTGTGTGAAAATTTTCAATAACTTCAGGAGATTAAATATAGTGCCCTTGTTGCAATTATGCAAGATTTTTAGATTATTTAGATCTAGAAATAGTTTTTCATTCTAAACAATGATATGAAAATTGAGTGTTGAATGAGACAAAACGCACAAAAATGATCTGATAATCTAATTGATACTCTTTGTGCTGTTTGACATACATCTTGCATTCTGAAAACCGAATCCTTTGCATTAAGTAAATATGTTTGATAATTTTCCAGGGGGCTTAAGGGTTACTTGATGATAAAATATTTGTGACCTGTTCCGAAATAGGTAAGTGAAATAAAATATTTATTTAAATTTTGGATAACATAAAATTCTTGTGATTTGTTGACGATTTTTTATTTAATAAATTTTAAATGAGGTTTATTGGAAACCATTGTCAATGGCAATTGAAATTAATTATTTTGTCTAATTCAGTGTAGTTAAAGAAATGGAGAAACCTTGATATATCTTAGATATATTGCTAGTTTATGTGACATAGGATAATTTCAAGAAAAAGGAAATCCTTAGTTGACGTTAAGAGGCTTTCTATAAATATCAAATTCAATTGTTGTTTTTGGAACTGAAAGTTAAATTGAAAATTAAATAAACTCAAGTCGTTAAAAAATCACAGAGCTAAGGCTAGTCTGGACAACCACATTATTAACTATCAGGTTGACCTTGTATTTTCGTCATTATTTAATTGTATATAAATATGTGTTTTCAATGTACTTAACTTACTTTAAGTTTGAAAATGAATAACTCTTATAGTGTGATATCATCAAAGAAAATTAAAGATAAATTCAAAAATTTATTTTGCCGTTATTTTCTGCTTCGAGAGTGAATATGTAGTTTAAATTTAAAAATTAATCTAATTGATTTTCTGTGCCACTGAAATAAGATATTACGTTATCAACATATCAGTACCAAAGGGAAATATGTTTTTTAGCAAAATTTAGTAAAAAAATCTGTTCTTAAATATTTACCATGAATAAATCGGCTATAAGTGGATTAAATGGAGATTCCATTGGTAGACCTGTTTGCTGATAGAATTTATTATCAATTTATAAATAATTATGGTACACGCAGATTTCTAACAATGATATACTTTTTATTTTTATCAATTTTGAATAATTTCTAGACAATATCTAATTAATAATAAGTGGTTGATTTTCAAATTTTATGTTCACCCAAGCCCCACTCCCTCTCCACACAAACCAAACAAACCAACAAAAATCATCATAGTATTTAGAAAATAAATTGTAATTTTAACATAAATTCTTCACTTGAAGAAGCCATATTAGATATAATATGGATTTTCAACGAAGTGCCTCGTAAATCAGTTGATTCTAGACAATAGGCATATTAGAGAACATGCGTTGAAGGATACACGTTTTGAATTGAAATGGTATCTACTAAACCTAAGGTTCCTAGGAACCAAGGGCAAGAATCTTCCCTGTACCCTTTTATATTCAGCTGCGAGTGTACTTGAATAATAATAATAATAATAATATCTTTATTACCCAACAGGCAAAGCCCAATTACAGAGTAACGTACAGTGAAGAATACAAAACAATATGATTACAAATTTAAAACTAAAACTAAGTACTTAAGCTAAAAAACTATGATTATCTGGTATTTACAAGCATAATGACGTACACATACGAAACAATGATCATATACCAAATTAGAAATTAAAGAATATATAAAAAAGTTTTAAATTGACTCAAGTTACAGTTAAATATATCAAAATTAGATGGAGTACCGTTATGAAATTTGCATATTCTGTTTATAGGAGACTTTTCTAAAATGTTAGAATTTGCTCGTGGAGTATAGAAAAAGTAGAATTTCTAATAGACAACCTAGGAGCATGAAAGTTTAAATTAACTAACAGCTCAGGACAATCAATTAAGTTGTGAATGACTTTAAACAGAAATATTTGCCCCTGAAAGTATCTGTGTGTGGCAAGTGGCACACCATTAAATTCACCCAGAAGTGCCTCATGGTTAAAACCCTGGGACGGATATATTCCAAATTTTCTAAACCAGAGTGATTTGTAAAATTTCATGGATCCCAAACAATTGCACCATATTCAAGAATAGGTCGCACAAATGAGATATAAAGAGAAATCAAAGCCCTTTGATTTGTAAATAATTTCGTATTACGGATAATAAAGCCAAGTGCTCGGCTTGCTTTGGAAGTGATGGAAAGAATATGTTCCTTAAAAGTAAATTGTGAATCAAAAATTATTCCTAAATCTTTAGAGATAGAACATCTCTCTAACATTTGATTATTAATGTGGTAGGGAAACAGAAGCGGATTAATTTTCCGTGAGAAGGTAACTATCTTGCACTTACTCACATTAAGAAATAATTTATTGACACGACACCAGTCCGATACAATATTAAATGCACTCTGTAGAGAGATACAAGACGATGAATCAAAAATCGGTGAATATATTTTGAGATCGTCAGCGAATAAAAGGTGGTGATGATGTAAGGAGGTACTTAGGTCATTAACGAAGAGAAGGAAAAGTAATGGGCCCAGGTTTGACCCTAGGGGAACACCCGAATAAGCAACAAATGTAGTTGAAGAGTGTCCATTTACTGATACTTGTAGACGTCGGTCAGATAGGTATCATTTTAATAAGTTAATAAGATTTACGTGAAAACCGAATTCAGCAAGTTTATCGAGTAAAATAGCATGGTCTACACGATAAGGTGACTAGACACTAGATGCGTATTCTAAATGAGGCCTAACAAAGGAGAAACACAACAAGCGCAGAGTAAACACACTAAATTCTCTAAAGAATCGACCCACAAAACCAAGAATCTGCAATGCTTTGTTGCATATCACCTTTATATATCCATTAAATTTTAATTTAAAATTAAAGGTTACACCCATCTTTAATATCATTCACGCAATTAAGTGATTAATTCCATATACTACATTAATATTCAATCTTCTGGCCGCGATGAAATGATACGAAAAAACATTTCTTTACATTAAAAAATATTTGCACACCATTCATATTGTTTTGCAGCTTTTCAGCAAACAGAAGAAATTTACTATGTTCCAAACTTTTTACAATATAATTAATCAATAATATAAATAAAATTGGTCCACAGTGTGAGCCCCAAGGGACATCCGATGCAACTTCGATGTCTAAAGAATAAACATTACCAATTCTAACGCTTTGTTATGTACCAGTTAAGTAGCTATCTAACCAATCAATTATTCTGCCATTCAATCCAATGGATTTTAATGGATTGCCAATAAAATTCGGTGATTAACTCGGCCAAAGGACTTACAAAAATCAGTATGTATAGCATCAACTAGGTATCCAATTTCCAAGGGCTTAGACAGATATGAATGGTATGAGACAAGATTGGTGGTAGTAGACCTACCTTTTAGAAATCCATGTTATTTTTTGGAGATAAAGTTTTACAATTCCACATAAGTTGCTCTGAAACCAATAAATCTGAAAATTTTCATAATCTAGATTGTAATGACACGCCTCTATAATTTTCAATATATATACTCCCATAAAATACTGTCATGTCAGTGACAACTTAAGTTTGCATGTTTTCAAAAAATAAGCTGAAATACCATCAGGAATTTGAGTAACAATTTGAAAAATTCTCAGAAAATAATTCTGCAATTCCGGGCAATGAATCAGCTGACTTATCGCTCAAGCGTAAATGTTAACATATTTCCAGAAATAATTTGCATTGCCCTATATATTGGATTCAATTTTATGAATGAAAGATATATAGAGTCGTTCACATCTAGATCGTAGTTTGCTAAATTTTTCATAATCCAAAAGTGATTTCGATCTTTTATACGAAGCATGAGCATTTTCCTTTGGTTTTGTTAGTTTAATTAACTTAAAATTTAACAATTAACTTAACGTACACTCTTTTAACAATTTTAATGGCACAAACATATTAAAAGCATTTTAAATGACATGATTAAAATTACTGTTTACTCTATCGACATTGTTTTGACTGAATTCTTGCCCCCAGTCAACAGATTCAAAATAATGATTAACAGCACAATAATATGCAGATTGAAAATCATGGCCCTTAGGTAAAGCAATATAATCCAAATTCTGTACGTTGGTTTTGGTTATATATGGACAATGGTGACTATCAGATCGACATAATTTATCAAGAGCTGTACTAATACGTAAGTTTGGAATATTTGGAATATTTTCAAAAACATAAGTCGAAATACCGACCTTTGTCATTAGCAATTTTATTTATTTGTTTTATACCATAATATTGTATATGATAATTTTGACAATTTAACTTATCCAACAAAGTCATTACTTACATTTTTTAGTGGTTATAGAACCATGGTAGTTAAAGCAATGCGTATTTGTTTACGACCGTTTCGATGTTACTGGGAGTTCTCTGATTGCTACAACGCATATTTCGAAAAAAATCAATCTTGGAATGCACGGTCGCGTTCCTCCGCGAAACAGCATCCTGAAGTGAGCGCAAAACTTCCATACTAGAAGATCGTTAAAGCCTGGAGTACCTTGAGGTGGAGAAAGAGGTGTTAGAACCCCTGCAAGTGTGGCTTGAGTAAGGGCAGCTATGGATGCAAGTTACCATGCTGCGTGATTTTTTCCTCCCATAGTTGACAAGGTGTAATGTTGATATTAGAAGTGTCTTTTTTTAGCAAAATTGGGCAACTTGCCACACCTCAAGGTAGTCTATGGCATTTTTGGGAGAATATTTTTTACTACGACTCATTTCGCTATGAGGGGACACCGAGCGGCCCACATGATCGCCTGATCTTACCTGAGATTCTTTTTCTGTGGGTTAGATACCCCCATTTATTTGTTAAGAAAACGGACCCTTGATCGGCTGTTCAATGCAATCTCCCGAGAAATTCTGGCCAACTCGACTTGAGTAGTATTTGGAAAAGAACGGACATTACTTAGATTACATGTTTTTTAACCTTTTTTTGCATATGAATACAAAATGGCAAATCCACATATACCTATTAAACAAATAAATTTTGTTTTGATTTAATTTAAAATTCTCGGAGTTATGAGAAGTTAGGTTAAAAAACCACGCAAATTATTATCCGAAAGACAGATGATGCTGCAGTAATCGGGTCAGCAAGTCGGACTTGTTAACGTTTTTTTTAAATTCCTTGTCAATTTATCTTAATTAAATTATGTAGCGTCCTTCAGGTTAAGAACCATGTATCAAAGAATCAGAAATCAGACCACATATTTACTGCAGCAACTCCTACAACATAGAAACTAAAAAATGGAAAAACATCTGGAAAATTTGGAAGTAATTATCAAGTTGCCAGCTGTAATCATTTTGGTATATGACGGGTTTTACATAGCCACTGGAGACAATACAACAACAATGGAAATGCTGGAACCTGAAGTGGGGGGAGGGAGTGAAGAGAGATATGTTTGTTAAGGAATGAGCCTCGAGATACAGAAAATGATATACCACATACAAGGTCATTTAGAAAGTAAGGAGTCGGAAGATATATGTGTTGATTCAAGGAATCAACGGAATCGTTCGCGAACCAACTCCCCCAAGCTACGGCGTACAGACATCGTGCCTAGGGCTGCATGGTACAGGGTTAAGTGTCGCGAACGATTCCGTTGGGACACCGGGCGACCTCCCAACGTACTTGAGCCTTCTGTGCGTATCGGGGCACTGCGCACAGCGACTACTTATTTCCTCCGTACTCGTGGGAACAATAATGGACCACCAAAAAAATATAAAAACAAAAGAACCTCCCCTGGTGCCGCCACGGCTGAACCTGAACGACCTAAGCAGCGTTCAGGGGCGGCCAGACGACGCCAGAGGAGAGAGAATCTCGACCAGAGGGCAGTGACGCCTAAGCGTAACCTACCCCAGGGAGAGCAAGCGTTAGGGGAGGGGTCGCACCCGCGACGCCCTGCACCAGCGCCAATACCCGGCTCGTCAGGGACGCAGAAGCGAAACCTGTCGAGCGACAGCACACCTCCGGGACTCCAAAAGAGACCGACAAAAACCCCGAGAGGGGGCGAAGGGCCTCCGGCAAAGAGAACCTTCAGTGACATACTGACGGGAATAGCGCTCGCTATAATACCGAAAGGATACCCAGAGACGAGCATAAATGCAGAGGAAGCCGAGGCTATCAAAGTCTCGATAATCCAAAGCATTGATGCTACGGTGATAGGACAAGCCTCACCGAAATTTCAGGAATGTACCCATAAAGGGGGATTCCTGAGAATAGTATGCTCCGACCTTCCAACCAGGACATGGCTCGAGAGCATAGCCAAGGAGAAGAATTTCCTGGGGAACGAAAAGGAACTTCAGATCATTGATTTGAAGGACCTACCGGAATCCAGGAGAGTACTAACGTGGGCTCCAGGACCACCAATAGAGGCCACCACCTTCCTCAAAAGAATATCGGTGCAGAACAACGTAAGCACCGATACCTGGAGAGTAGTCAACCAAAAACCGGACCCCAAGGGAACTCAGTACATCATACTGATGGACAAAGTCTCTTGGGGGAAGGTGAGCGAAGGGAAGAAGTTGCACTTCGGCCTTTCAACCATCACCCTCAGGGCGCTGGCGGCAAAAACCGTCGGCAGACCTGAGGAGACCGAAGAGGTAGCAATGGAAGGAATTCCAGTGCCCGGAGAGGGAGCAATGGACGACAGTCCGTTGCCCGAATCGCCGAAGGGTAAGTAATGTTCAAATTACTACAGATTAATATACACCACTGTAAGGCGGCATCTGCTGCCCTCAGTGCATATATCCTAAGAGAAAATATTGACATTGCACTTGTACAAGAGCCGTGGCTTCACAAGGGAATAGTAAAGGGGTTAAACATACAGGGCAGGCGACTGATTGTCGCTGAACCAATGTGTAACCCACGCACATGTATAATAGCAAAACATGGACTGAATTTAATGCCATTATGGGACGTATGTTGCAGAGACCTAGTGGCAGCACGGCTGGAAGTAGTGGAAAGGGGAACGCTGTAATGTATTTGTTTTAAGTTAAATGTATATCTTTTGAGAGTGGTGGCTAGCAAAAAATAACGAGCGGGGCGATGTGCGCCGTTGCAGCTAGGCACCGCAGTCTTGTTTTAACAGTGGTGGAATAAATGTTAATTTTGCAAAGTGCTTTAACGTTTCTTTATTCATCCACCCTGAATCACAAACTAAATAGTTTTGTTATGTACCATCGGCCAGTACATAACAAACGCGGAGGGAGTTTATACTCGGATCCGGTTACCTTCCCTACGACCAACCAGGACCACCGCCGCCAGACGAGATTCAGCGGCTGATACACAGCGGGAGCCACAAGGGAATACCGCTGATCCTTGGATGCGATGCCAACGCGCACCACATTATATGGGGGAGAACGGACATCAATCCAAGAGGTGAGAAACTATTAGATTTTATCTTAGAGAATGACATTGAAATAGTAAATATTGGAAATGTACCCACGTTCGTAAACGCGGTGCGAAGCGAAGTAATTGACATAACACTTGCCTCTCGCAAGGCAAGTGAAATGGTAAAACACTGGCATGTATCTGAGGAACCATCATTCTCAGATCATCGATATATACGATTCGATATCGAATCAGAAGAAACATCTGAAATCCAAAACAGAAACCCGAGGAGAACTGACTGGGACCTATACAAAGAGGTACTAGCCAGCCGAATCGGGGACTGTCCAACAGTAGCGATAACAACGCATGAGTTAGAGCTCATGGTGCAAAGCATCACAGACTCTATCAATACTGCGTTTGAAGCAAGCTGCCCAAGAACTACCAAACCTACCTCAACCAGGGCCACCTGGTGGAACAAGGATCTTGATAGGGCTAAGGCACGCACCAGAAGACTGTTTAATACAGCCAAGAGAAACGGTGAATGGGCGCAGTACAAAACGGCCCTCACGGCATATAACAATGCCATTAAAAAAGCCAAGAGGGAATCTTGGCAAAAATTCTGTGGGGACATAGAAAGTGAACCCACAAGCTCCCGTCTACTCAAGACGCTCAGCAAAGATCATGCTGGGAACATCGGCTCACTGCAGACCAAAAATGGAAAGTACACAGACTCGGTAGAAGAGACCCTGCAGGTATTACTGCAGACGCACTTCCCGGGTTCTGCAATACTTGACAATCCTGTTTCCGAGGACCTAAGCGAGCCCAACGAAGGGGCTCCAAAACGGGACTGGGAAACAGCGAAAATGATAATTAGACCAGGTGACGTTGAGTGGGGAATTAACACGTTCAAACCATTCAAATCACCAGGTCCTGACAGGATATATCCTATCATGCTACAAAAGGGGATAGCAACGCTGAGGAAACCACTATGTGAAATCCTCAGAGCAAGCCTTGCCCTTTCATACATCCCAAGCAGCTGGTGGACTGTAAAGGTGGTATTCATACCTAAGCCAGGGCGTGATTCATATGCCCAGGCTAAATCTTACAGACCGATCAGCTTGTCATCATTTATGTTAAAACTACTAGAAAAACTAGTAGACAGGCACATACGGGAAGGAGTTTTAAGGACTCGCCACTACACCGTCAACAATATGCCTACCAAGCGGGAAAGTCATGCGAGCTAGCAATCCACCAGCTAGTGAGCAGATGCGAAAGGACCCTACAATGCAAAGACGTTGCGTTGGGGGCCTTTCTGGATATTGAAGGGGCGTTTGACAACACAACCTTCAACTCCATAGCAACAGCAATGGAGAAAAGAGGAATTAACCCGCAAGTCCAACAATGGGTAAACAAGATGCTCTGAAGTCGAACTGTGACGACAACCCTATATGGAAAAACAGCAGAAGCGTTAGTCGCTGGCGGGTGCCCGCAGGGAGGTGTTCTCTCGCCGCTCCTATGGTGCCTCGTCATGGACGACCTTCTGCTGCTACTCGAAAGCCAGGGCATATATGCACTGGGGTATGCAGTTGATCTGACCATTCTAGTAAGCGGGAAGTTTGGGACCACTGTATCAAACTTGATGCAGAAGACACTAAATACCGTAGAAAGATGGTGCAGGAATGAAGGGTTAACTGTAAACCCGGTCAAAACGGCGATCGTCCCTTTTACTAGGCGACGAAAAACCAATGACATAAAATCACTACGTATGTATGAAATGGAAGTTCCAATCAAAAATGAAGTAAAATATTTAGGGGTCATACTTGATACCAGATTGAACTTCAACTTCCACCTAGAGAGCATCAGAGCAAAAAGGCCATGAGAGGACTTTTTGCGACCCGAAAAATGGTAGGACGCACATGGGGACTGAGACCCAGTATGACCAAATGGCTATACACTGTGGTCATAAGACCTATAGTGACATACGCGGCCTCGTTTGGGGAGAAAAGACCCAAACCAAAAGTGCAGCAGTAAAACTCGAAAGAGTGCAAAGACAGGCGTGTCTGCTAATCACTGGGGCAATGAGGACAACGCCCACGGCAGCCATGGAACACATATTATCGCTACCACCACTACATTTATTTGTAATGATGGAAGCTAGACAGGCAGCCTATAGGCTGCACATAAATGAACATATTTTAAATATGGGGCCTTCAATACCGGCAACATTTAAAGTACTACAAGAAGAAGAGACACTAACAATGAGGTCCGATTTCACCAAAATCGTACACCCATCCCGCAGATTTAAAACGATCATACCACAGCGGAGTGAATGGACAAATGGAACATACCCGGGAACGAGTAAAGGAACCATCTGGTACACAGACGGGGCAAAAAATACTAAAGGAACCGGGGCTGGTATCTATGGAGGCTGCAACCGGAGCAAACAATTCGCGATTGCTCTGGGGAAGCATGCCTCTATCTTCCAGGCCGAAATAGCCGCCATTGACTGGTGTGCTCATCACTTAATGGAATCGGGACTTAAAAAAGGACCAATTACCATTATGACAGATAGCCAGGCAGCCATAAAAGCGCTAGCCTCATCGATAGTGCAGTCCAGGCTGGTCATGACTTGCATAAACAGACTGGACGCACTGGCGACAACAAGAGAAACACAGCTAGTATGGGTACCCAAGGACCAAAAAATTATTGGACACTTGGGGGCCGACTTGCTGGCTAAACAAGGAGCAACAGGTGAATTCATAGGACCTGAACCCGCTTTCGGTATACCCCATGAAACCGGAAAGGAAATAGTCCGACGCAAGTTAGCAGAGGAGCACAAAAAGGCATGGCAAAACCAAAATGGAATGAGGACTAGTCACTGGACACCGTGACCTGAACAAGCACAAACATAGGATGGGCATTGAGAAAAGCCCCCTATGCCGTGGGTGTCTGGAAGAAGAGGAAACTCCCGAACACCTACTGTGCACTTGCGAAGCATACAAACAAAAACGCAAGGCGAAACTCGGGAAGCCCATGCTTCCTGTAGAACAGCTAAAGAATATCCCCTGACAGAAACTCCTGGACTTCTTAGAAGATACATGAGTTCAAAAGGAGTAAAACAGCCAGAGGCGCAAAAAAGGACCACGGAGACCGCAGTGCAGGGACGCTAAGCGACACCACCTCGTGAGGATAAAAAAAATTTAAAAAAAGGAATAATAATGTTGTGGAAAACAATATTTCTAAACAGTACTTAGGTAATGCAAACCATCGACAACAAGTTAATAGAAAAATTCAATCCACCATAGAAAAACAAGTCGACGGTATACTCAACTTTTTAGACCTGAGTATTTCAATAGAAAGAAATAAACTAAAATAAATATGCCATATATAGAAAACCAACTGCCACAGACACACTCATTCCACAAACATCACTACAATCTGAACAAATCAAATTCTCCGCATTAAATTCAAATATTCATCGTCTGATCAACATCCCACTAAGCGAAGAAGATTTTGACCTAGAACTGCATACAATTTACCAAATTGCCACCAAAAACGGATACAAGAAAAACAAGGTAGACAGCATACTGAAACGGAAAAGAAGAAAAGTAGTTCAAAAACTCTTGTTCAATGGAGTAGCAGCCAAAGACGATAGCAAGTTCGCCGACATTCCATACATCCCATACGAGAGCCAGAAGATTGCAAAAGAACTTACCAAACACAATATCCGACAGGGAAAATTTGAAAAACACTTAGTTAACAACAAAATAGAGACAATAGACCCACTCGAAAAATCCGGCATTTATCAAGTACAATGTGAAAATTGTGACGGAGAATATATAAAACAGACACGAAGAAATTTTAAGATCAGGTACAATGAACACAAGAATGCAATAGAAAAGCAAACCACGGGAACAGGATTATCCGAGCATTGCGTCACAACAGGACATCAATTAGCCGACATCAAACCAATTCGCTTTGCAGAAAAAGGCGAAAAATTAAATCTACTTGAAGGTCTGGAGATTAAGAGAGCAATTAGGAATAGCGGTAATCTCCTAAACAACCAGAATGAACTATTAACAAGTTCGAATCTCTTAATCTCTGGACTTTCCCACAATTAACCCCATAATATATATACATTGTAACATCTTCTTTTTAATTAGTTATTTTGTAATTCCTTTGAGAATGGTCGTCATTGACCGAAACACGTGTCAGGAAACTGAATATTACAATATGAAACTAAACAAGTGTTTTAATTTGAAATTACCTAATATTATAATTTCGTTTCATCAAGAGTACAGTGAAGAAAGTATATACCGTATATTCAACTGAAGTTCCGTGATCTGAGTAGAAGTTCTGGTGATCCAAGATATGAGAATGTTGTTTGAAAAGTTTCAAGACATATCAACACTTTGGAAAAGAAAGATGGATTAGTTCCTATATTTATGAATTTAGATCATATGTAATATTCATATTAGGGGCCAGAGGTAACAGCTACTATGAGTATTTGCAGAAACAGTGGATACAAACCGGAAAATGTATAAATTACGTAAGAGATATAGATGCTATAGCTGTATGTAGAACATGGTATTTTCCTAGCACATTAGCTCTAGGAACCCATAAAGGCCTATGCAACAGCAACTTAAAACTTGCAGAGGAATTATTGGGCCATGCTATCGGACATTTAGCACGATAAATAGCATACTTTAACATACAAAGAGAAAATTCCATTGATATGTATGTTAAAACCATTGATGCGCATAATTTATTACGGCCAGAATTCCATAGGAAATGTTAAGAACATATCCAACGTACGTCTCAAAGATACAATGGAATCGTTTTTCCTCGGTTCATACCACTAGAGACGAATGACAAAGATGGAAGCGTACTCGACTAGAAATTGAGAGGTCGGTGGTTCAAATTCTGCTTTAGGTACATTTTTCAAATTTTTCAATTTACATATATATAAAATAACATTTTCCACAAGGGTTTGTTTTAAGTTACAGAAATCTATTTCTTAAAGATTGGGCATTTAATAATAATACATTTAGGGTGTGTACCGATTGCTTGGTAGTTGGTAGTAATTTTCACAATTTCAGGCCGGAGATTTGAATTTTTAAGCTCTTAAAACTTATGGAGTGCCTATAATTTAAGAAGAAGAATACTAATTTGGATATTTTTACTCTAGTTTAATTGATGAAAACCATGTTTATTAAAAATTACTCCAGTTAGTCATCAACAAGGATCCAAGTAATATGCATTCTCAAAACTATACGTGATTGCCTGATGGTTTTGTTAACCACATTATGCCTTTGAGAGTGCATATTATTCCTATTCTGAGTAGTAATCCAACTCGCAATTTATCTTATTATTCAAAGTAGTATTGTTTTTTCTTTCGTTTCTAGTATTATTGACATGTAATGCTACTGTAGTTTTGATAAGTTTTTCGTACACAGATACTTAATGGTGTTAAGGGTTTCTCACTCGAAATTCCCCAGTTTAGCTTACCTATGATTTTTCACACCACTTTTTGACGTCAATCTATTAAGAACACATACTTATAAAAATCATACATTGTTTAGTTGAGCTTTTATCTTTATTCAATTAAAATGGTGCAAACTTAATAAGAGAGAGTTGTAATAATATAGAATGATAAAACGGTTGTATATATTTGTTCCTGTTCTGTAAAAGTAAGTCTTAAAGAAAAATATTTATTCAGTTTTAAAGAGATATACTATTTATGCATTTGGCTTTATTAAAAATTTCTTGTTATACCACTATACCAATATATATGTATATTATTATTAATGTTTATTCTAATTAACTTTTTGTTTTATTTTGTTATTATTAGAAGTTTTAATTAAAAAACTGATTCATTAGATGATATCAGTAAACATATTCTTTAATATATAAAACAGCTACATAATAACATTATTTTTGAATATTATATAAGAAACCATTATTCTACTGAATGCCATATTTTAATATTCCACCATGCAATGGCGCCCCGCACGAATGTATTTTATTATAATCTTCCATTACCCGTGACAGTTTTCCAATTGCTCTTGTACCTCTCGAGAAACGGGCAAAAAAGTAAAATACGATCGCGGACCTGAATTGGTGAATGGATGTGGAAGTTGTGACCTGGCCTTGGCCCATATTGAAATTTCTGGAAACTGGAACAGTTTGTAGTCCAGGCAGCAGGTGGCGTCTACACCTCCATCGATCGTCCTGTTGCCCGGAATCCCACGTATCCAGACACATAAACACAAACCAGGATTTATAAATATTCAACAAAGGAAGTTCATTGAAATAAGAAACATCTGTAATCATTTCGTTTTAATGCAAACTCACTACTTTTTATTAGCTGTTTGGTATTATAACGTAAATGCAATTTAAATTTTGCATAATTATTTTATAATAATTATGTGGACTCAACGTATATAGTTCGATGCCTTTGGTGTTATATTTTCTTTTATCGTGTGCTTAAATTATTTATTATTATTCAAGTTTATTAGCAAACTTAATTTGTTCTCTTATTCATGAAAGTAAGAGCTAAGCACTTAAGTATATGACCGTTATTAAATCTAATTTAGTAAAACGTTTAGTAGCACTTTATTCATAAGTTTGCATCTTGACTGAAGTATAACATTCATTAATAATAATAATAATTTGGTGTAAGTAAAGTAATTTTTAATGTAAACCATTTTAAATATCTCTATATTTTTTAGTATTATGGTATATTTATTCGAATGATTTAAATCAGGAACGGGAACCTATTTTCTGCCAAGGGCCATTTGAAAATTTATATCATCATTCGCGTGCCAGACAAATGATAATAATAGTTTTTTTTAGTTTTTATTGTTCAACAAAAAAAATGTAAAATATATCCAGTTTTAAACATGATTAACTCATCCTAATCCTAATGTGATGGCTGAAACTGCCTTTCTTTGCTGAGTCGTGTGATATTAGCTGATATTGATCATGTGGCTACTCGCAACTGATTTTCCAAGTTTACGTCGGTCAATCTGGAACGCAGTCGATTCTTTGCGATCGTAAGTTTAGAAAACGACTTTTCACAGAGACTTTCTTGTTGTATGATGCAGTGGCATATAAGTAAATCAGTTGGGTCAAAACTGAGACGATTCATTTCTTCCTTTACAAATGCACCCTTTCTGCATGAATGAATAGTACTTTGTTCAGCCGTTTACATTCAGCTCTTAAATTTGAGAACACTAAATAATCACAATGATTTAAATTTAATGTCATTGATCAAATCACCATTTGGGATACTTATTCTTAGAGGCTTTAAACATATTGGTTGATGGCGATGTTTAGGATTACTTAAAAATTATTAACAGTGCCATTCAAATTATCGCTACTATTGAAGAACGAACACAACTCCACAGACGGAAAATAGTCTTTGATTGTCGAGAATTTTCCCTTATGAAAATCATGATCAAGATCTTCATTGCACGATAGCTCGATTAGTTAACCATAATGCTGAAAGGATTTAGCGCACAACAAATCCTCGTCACTAGTGACCCACACAAACACTTTCACTATTGCAAAAAATCAGGTCTAGTAGGGTTCCTTTGTCGTTTGGTAATTTGTTGACTTGATTAAGGTTTCGAAATGATGTGAAATCCAAGAGCGCCTCCGCCAGATTATTGCAAGCCGAATTGATGGTGCCGTCGCTGTTCATTTTTACATCTGGTAAGTTATAGTCGCCGCATAAAATAAGCTTATTAATTGATCTAGTTAAAAACTGTTCTTCCAGCGTGTCACAGTATGAAAACATAAACTGGACCGACGAAAGAAAAGGAAGGTAGAGAGCACCAATCACTACCACTTTTTTATCGATGGTAACACTTGCATAAATCTGCTCTAATGATGTACAGATAATCTGAATCATGGACTCTAACAAATAATTTTTAACCCCAATTAAGACTCCACCTCCGCGAGTTTTACCGCTCGAATCGGCAGATCGATTACAACGAAACACACTATAACCATTCCACCAAAGTTCCTCATCGCATTTGTCAAGTGAGAACCAGGTTTCAAAAAGCACGACTACATCGTAATTACTAGCAGCCACGTTTAAAGAGATCAGTTAACTTAATACCACCGCCGCGCCGTTGTGGAAGCAAATATCAATTTTGTTTGTAATTTGGCACACATTTGGAAGTGCCGCTAACGTTTTGTATTGTCAGATCATTTTCACCCCTGTTGATTCTTGCGTTTAGCTCTGACTTTAGATTATTGATATACGATAGTTGGGTGGGAGCCCGTTTTAAGCCTAACTATCCCATCTTCCAATTTTAAATCATAAGCTGCGGTTACTTAGTAAATAAACTATTAGAGAAGAAGAGTTTGAATTCTAAAATTAGTATAAAACTACATCTAATCAAATATGTACTTAGCAAGATACTCGTTAATGATTTGTAGATTGGAGGGTGGGATAGTGGCCACCCACCCACCCTACATAATTATTGGTACTTCCATCATAACAACTGTTTTAGGTTATTAAAACAAAAGCAAAGATTTTGTAAGTGTAACTCAATATCTTACTAGCACCATTGTTGCTTAAATATCAATGTATATGTAGGGTGGGTGGGTGATCACTATCCCACCTTCCAATTTAAAATCATAAGCGGCGGTTACTTAACACTTAAACTATTAGAGAAGAAGAGTTTGCTTTATAAAGTTAGTATAAAACTACATATAATCGAATGGGTATTTAGCAAAATGCGCGTGTATGATCTATAGATTGGAGGGTGGGATAGAGGGCACCCACCCACCCTACATAATAATTGTACTTCAGTGTCGATTGATTCCGGGACGTTGAAAATTATAACATTATGGCTGCCCCGCTTGCGCTCCTCCATTTCTTCGAAAAGATGTTCATTCTCCGAATTGTGTTAAATAGAAGTTCCGAAAATAGTTGACGAAGTAGAGCTATCAAGTTTAGCAGTTTAAACAGCAACTCGGCGATTGAAGCTTTCAGACATGCTTTTTCGTTTTGTAATGCGATGACTTCCGAAATTAAGTTTCTGAGGTCGGAATTGTCAGCAGGATGTTTTTCAATTGATCAGTTAAGTTGTTTACGAATAGTTTTAATAATTTCATAGTATTTGTGGGTTCTTTAAATGAATCAGCCTGACTATTACATGTTGGGCTGTCAGACCTTTGTAGGTCACATCCATGTCTAATCAGACAGGAGGGATGAAATGATTTATTGCACTTGCAGCGCGTATTAAGATTAGATACCGATTTTTTAAATCCACCACAAAATAATAATTGTGGTCTATTATCAAAATTATTTAGTATAATGAGCTTTCCGAAAAATGTTGTATTTTATTAGATGCAAATCAAGTTGTTGAATTATTTACTGCAGCATTCATTTTGACATTTGTTACCTCTTCTTGTAAAGAAGGACTTATGTCATTTCTGTTTTGTCATTTGCAATTAATATAATCAATAACCCATACCTCCCTAAATCAATGATGTACATCGAAAATAATTAGGGTGGATTGGATGCACCAATAAAAAAATATTTTAGTTTTTAAGTAGTGGTACTACTGTTTTTTATACTTCCCGTCAAACACGAATGGCCATAATAATTGAAATGATGTATTATATTGTGGTGGTTATTAATAATACATTACATTCAAATCGAATAAAGCCTTTCAATTTTTTGGAACTTTGAAGACAAATTCCAGCTTAACCGTACATTTTTGAATATAAATAAGTTGTGTTTAATCTCCATA
Source organism: Ontholestes murinus (assembly GCA_963969525.1). Taxonomy (NCBI): domain Eukaryota; kingdom Metazoa; phylum Arthropoda; class Insecta; order Coleoptera; family Staphylinidae; genus Ontholestes; species Ontholestes murinus. The sequence goes on from OZ018398.1 coordinate 15,365,988, forward strand.
TTTTGACCCCAGGAATCTATAGTCCAGCCATTTTTCTATATTGACGGGACACCCTGTATATAGCGTGTATAAAAAATCAAGTGCAAGCTTTACCTGGCATTGTCCCTCAAACAAAAATACGACAAAAATCTTATTACAATAAAACCTATAGACCATTCTTGAACAGGTATCTAAAGTCTTAAAAATTGAAAACAGGTAACAGTAATAATGGCTGCTTTGTCTAAATTACACATTAAATTCATATCATTCATTAAAGTTTAAAGAAACTAATAATAATAATAATGTTAAGTCACTTAAATTTTCCAAACGGTTTAACTTGTCTAAAAAATGCATCGGACAACATTGCAAATTAATAGTAATAAATTGTAGAGTGCTTTAATGGAATAACAGATAAAAATTTGTTACCTATCATCATAATACTTTAACGGTATTCTTAATTATTAATAAGTATATTGTTTGCGTTTGCTGAATATATGCCAAGTGATTTTGAGTTTTGTGGGAAAATTCTAACGTTTGTCCGGCTGAGTATCCAGAAGATTTCCTAATCATCGTCAACCCTCAAGACACGTATTTACGAGGTTAGATAAGGAAAGATTAAGGGAAAGTGGACGTATAATACCAATAAGAAAGGATGAATTCCACCATGAATTCGACGCACACCTAATCTAGAGCAAGCAATACTAAATGTTGTCACTGAAAATCGTTGCAAAAGTACTAGAGGAATTGCAAGATTACTTATTAATAACAACAATAAGACAATTCATCAAGTTTTGAAAGCTAATTACCGATATCCTTGCATCATCTGTAAATACAGCCTTTGTTACATAGTAATTATGGACAAAGAATAAATATTTGCTATTGGTTATTGGCTAGAATCCAAGAATAACCCGCAATTGTATTCTGTATACGGATAAAGCAACATTTACTAGAGATGGAGTATTTAATATAATTTACACGTATGGGCACATGAAAACTCCTATAATACATGACCATTTAGCCATCAACATCGGTTTTCATTGAATATTTGGCTAGGAATAATTGGAACGAGTATAGTTGGACCACATATCTTATCCAAAAGATTAAATGCACACAGTTATCTTTATTTTTCAATAAAATACTTCCCGGCTTTCTTAAGGTATAAAACTGGATATAAGGCATAATTTCTTATACCAGAATTATGACGCACCAGTCCACTACAGTCGGAAGTTGTTTAAATGATAAATACCATCAGTAGTGGATTGGTCATGGTAGTCCAGTTGTAGAATGGGCCTAAGGATCTTAACATCGAAATAATTTTGAATTTTTGCATGGCAATTTATCATTTATATATTTTATTAAACGCCATGAGAAACTATTACAAAGAACAAAATACAAAAAATGCGAATTAGCAAATTTTGCCTTAAATATTGCAAAATTCCATTCTATTAAGGACAACTGCATATATTAAAGAAAATGGCGGTCACTTTGAATATTTACTCCAGTATTAGTTATTGTTGTAATTTATTTCATTGCTTGTTACAAATAGAGTAGTCCAATAAAAGATGTTGCTTGATGTTTGTGGTTATAAAATTCAAGGTTGTAAAATTTAAGTTTCTTAAATTGCTATGCTGAGACGTAACCGTGTGTCTACGAACTTTATTGAAAATGAATTGTTTTTTTATTTTTGTTTGAAGAACAACGCCACGTGGAACTTGAATAAGAATTTTTGCACAAGCTATAGATATAAACAAAACAAAGTAAGTGTTCACTAAATATAGACTTATTTTATTCTACACTATGTACATTTGAAAGGGATCTTATGTCTTTTAGAATAATAGTAAATTTAACTATCAACTTATATTACTTTGAATCAATCAACGGTTAAGAATTTTGAGAAACTGTGGTTAAAATATTATCTATTGAAAAAACTCATATTTTCGAAATGGCTAGAAATGACTTTAATTTATTTTTTTCATAAACTTTCATCATAAAAAATAAAAATTGTAGGATATCTAGATGATAAAAATCTAAACAATATCGGAGACATGTTTAACGATATGTTTAACAATGTGCTGACTTTAACAAATCGATGGTCTTTACAATAATATTGTATACATCGTATATATAATGTCTTTCCTCTATTGTTTATATAGGTATACGGACAATATTATCAAAGAATAGTACGACAGAGAAATTACTCTTGAAGAAGTTCAACCGGTAATAATTTGTAATGACGATACGATACTTCGAGCTTTGATAGTAGCGATTCAGAATGAATGTATTAAGAGAGAGTAAATGGAGAGCGGAAAGAAAAATGTATCAGAGGGTATAGTTGCTGGAGGGGATTGTGAAAGAGTGGCTGGAGTAAGGGGTGAATGTCGCGGGATAGATGCATGAAAAGGTAAATAGAGTAGAGAAACAAAGCTGTAGAGAAAAATGCAAATACAACGAGTGCTACGAACAGTGGTAAATACATGGTAGAAGGCTAAAGTATCTAGAGGAGAACCGTTTGAAAAGGAAAGAGAGGACTACCTTGGCAAAGACGTGGCGCAGAATGGAGGCAAGATGTAGAAAGATGTGTATGGGGGAGGGGTATGAGAATGTGTGAATATGATTATAACTTGATTTGACTAAGAAGTATCGATTTGTTTCGTGCGGATAAAAATAATGACGTAAGACGGAATATCGAACGGATAGACTATATTTAACATGACGTAAGCGATATAAGATAGGCGTTCCATAAAATAAGAAGAAGAATTCTCTCATTCATTCAAGCATGTTTCTCGTATCGACTATTAATGTTTAACTGTGTGAGAGTGGCACTACTTCTTATCGATCACACGAGGAAACATTCCACATAGAAATGAATAAAAGAAGAGGAAAAAGCCTTTGCCAGCCTATAAAAGCTTCTGACGCTAGCCAGCATGATATAGGAGCCGTTCTCGTCCAGGGGGAGAGGTAGAAGAACACCCCGTGGAGTACGTTAAACGACTTGTTACGGAATTCAGAAGGAAATATTCTACTACGGAACCTGAAGCATTTGCCATTATTTGAAGTATCAGCAAGTTCAGAGGATATATCACAGCCAGCACCGAACATCAGACCCTCAAATGGCCTGTGAGTCTGAAATCATCAAAAGATGACCTTCCGCGCCGTGCACTCCTACTTTAGTCGTAAAATCTCAACATCGGCTATATATCTGAGAGATTCAATCGCATGGCTGATGAATTATCTGACCTGGAATATGAGAGAGAGGTCCAGACAACTATTTCAAAGTTCAGCTGAATACCTCTCCAGAAGGATTCCATCGAAACACACAAGAAGCTATAACCCAGAACCTGGAAAATCTGAACGGAAATGTGAACATTTACCTACTGGAGCAACAACGGATATGTTATGTTTTTAGGAGTTATCTAATCCGAAGATGCTCAGCAGGTTGTACCCAAAAGTAGAATCCAGCGAGTATTATATGTATTTCATGACGTTCCTGAAGCTGGCCACTACGGTGTGAAGAGGATTCCCCACAAGATAAAGAGCCGATATTATTGGAAAAGGATGAATCAGGACGATGACTTACACAACATAAAGTGTATATGTATGTTATATACCTTTCAACAGCAAACAAGCATAATTAATTTAGACAACGCTTTCAAAGCAGCAATTTCTCTAGAAAGAGACTATCCTAATTGTTGAGGACCTGATATCACAACGAGTGAATCTTTTTGCACTTTTCTTCGATATTGATTCGAGAAGAAGAGTATGAACGACAACGGGCCGCAATTCGTTGGTGCCCTACTGCTACACGTCACTTTTGCTTTTCGAATCTGATTTCCAACTTACTCGGAATCGCAACTAAGAATCTTGGTAGGCTATGAATACCCCAGTTGTCCAGAAAAATTACCTTCAATCCGATTTGCAATCAATATCTGCTTATGTAACCCTTGGCCGAGAACTCGAGAGAGAACCAGATGATATTAACCGAGACTTACCTGAAGAAATTGCTAAGCACTCGAAGACGGGAAATCCGTAATTGAGACTGCAAAGAAAGGAGTACGTCAACCGAAACCGCCATTCTAGACCATTATACTAGAATAACGACTTAGTCTGGGGAGTGACCTATTCATTAAGTAATGCCCAGAAGTAGTATACCTTGAAACTTGTACCAATAAGAGATAAACGTATATTTAATTAATTGCTCACTTAACCCGTGGTGAAACATATTTGAAAAATCTTGATTAGAAATTAAAAACACTTGGTTTGTTTCACAGAATATTTATTATTTAAATATTCTGTGAAACAAACCAAGTGTTTTTAATTTCTAATCAAGAGATAAGCGTTATCAGCCCAACCCGTTCTGAGATAACCGTACCAAATCAGCCGGATCAATGATTAAGGATATCTTACGCCTCTGCCCTCACTGCCCAAGACTGATAGCTTGAATTATTACTCGCTGAACCAGTCAGACCTATGAGAAAATAAGGGAATCTAAAGAAATACCAGATATCATATGATAGACACACTAATTCTATGCAGCTGTATCATATTGGATATTGTTTCTATTTTGTTGTCCCAGTTTTCTCTTGGTCTTCCTCTTCCTCTTTTGTTTCCTGTTCTTCCTTCCCAAATTTGTTTTGTTTGATTTGTGCTTTCTATACTGATTAGGTGTCACTACCAGCTGAGTTGTTTCTTTCCAATAAACTTATCTAATGATTCCATTTCCAGTTCTTCTCTTATGTCGTTATTTCTTATTCTGTCTCCTCTCGTTACTTGTTTTACTCTTCTCAAATATTTCAAATCCATTGCCTGTAGTCTACTTTTATCTCTCTTTGTTAGGTTCCACGTCTCACTCCTATATATCAGAATAGGTCTGTAAATTGTTTTGTATATACTCATTTTTGTCTTTCTACTTACCTTTATCTTATTATTAAGTATGTTATTCATTTCATAGTACATTTTTTGTGTTGTTTATTCTGTTGCTTAATACGTCCTCTATTTTTCCATCTTCTTTGATTTATACTTTTGATTTGATTTATACTTACTTATACTCAATGTGAAGTGAAATCCATCAATCACGCATGTCTTCTATCTGCTCTCTGCTTTATTAGTGTTTCTACGGGGTTTTTCTAATTAGTGATTACCTAAAGGGATAACTTCGTCTTCACTATAGTGTACGCAGTGAAATACGTATTTCAGATAAGTACATAATTAAGGCGATATTTTCGCCATATTTTATCGCACTGTTTTTGCTCTATCATATATTCGTTTATTATTTTATTTATATTATTTTCACCTTGTACCTTTGTTTTATTTTGTGTACCTTCCGTGGCCCACCTGTATTTATTTCTGTTAATCACCCTGATCGGTCCCTGAGTGCAGTGTTCCTGTAAATATCCTTAAATAATTATCCCTTTCATTCAGATAATGAAAGGAACGGTTGAAACAATCCTCAATAAAAATAATGCAACCTTACAGGATGTGTTTGAAGTTTTAAAATTCATTACACATGAAATTGATGCAATAAAATCATCAATTAACGAAGTCGCTGTTTTGAAAACCGATTTAACGGAATTAAAACAGGAAAATAGTATTCTAAAATCTAAAGTGAGGGTAATTGAAAGACAAATAAAACGAAAAAATATAATTTTATTTAATGTCACTGAAAGCGATAACGAACATCCACGAAAGAGAGCAAAAACAATAATTAATGAAAAACTAGAACTCACATAGAACATACAAATGTTGAACTACTTTTAAACACATTTGAATCTTATAATCTCAAACAGATTATCGATGACCCTACTAGAATAACTAAAAATACATCCACACTTACTGACGTCATATTTACTGATCTTAATCCCATAGATTGTGGAACCCTTGATCTAGACATACATTTATCGGATCACGAATATATTTATAGTAATTTCTGTATTCCTGGGCATAAAAGATACCGAAATCACATACGTACACAGACTTCTCGAATTTTGATTACGATATATTTAATAACGCTATTAATAACCTACCATGGGAAAATATCTACATGACTAACGACATCGATATTAAATTAGGATTATTTAATAGCTATACTCTAGATATCTTCAATATTTTGGCACCTACTAAAACAACTACCATGAAAAAAAAAGAACCATGGCTTACAGAAAATGTAAAACTTCTAATTAAATTAAAAAATAATGCACGTAAAAGGTTTAAATCGACTAAAAACCCTGTTCATCAAAAAGAATATGCAGAATTACGGAACTGTACAACACAAGCTATTCGCAATGAGAAGAAAGCTTACTATAAATATTTCTTGAAACATGAAAAAAATCCTTGGATCGCATTAAAGAAGTGTGGCATAAAACTGAAACAAAATCTAGAACTGTCAGAAAATCTAACAAATTCAAATTGCATAAACCAGCAATTCCATAATAGCCTACCGAAAGTTGCTGACGACGATAACTTAATCAATTACTACAATTCTCATATTCTACTCACACATGATGTCACATTTAATCTAGAGCCAGTGCACGAAGATAATACTGAAGATAATATCTGAGATGGAATCTAACGTTGAGGGTGTGGATGGATTTAGAGGAAACTTTATAAAGTTAATTTGTCCAGCAGTACTACCAGTTATCACCTATATAATAAACTACGCCCGTACGTAGAAGAAAATTTCTAGTCTTTGGAAAACTGCGGTACCAAAAATATCAACACCAATCTCAAGTAATGACCTTCGGCCGATAAGCATTCTCTCGCCACTCTCGAAAATCTTGGGAAAACTAGTGTACAATCAGTTAATTGATTATGGTTATAAAAATAATATTATTCCTGCAAATCAATCAGAATTTCGTAAAAGTCATAGTTGTACAACAGCATTATTGGAATTAACAGATGATATTGTGTTTAATTCTGATAAAGGGCTGGTCACCTATTTAATATTACTAGACTTTTCCAAGGCATTCGATACTATATCACATGGTCTATTACTTGCTATTTTCAGATATATTGAAGTGTCAGAAAATAGTTTGGAGTTCTTTTCAAGTTACCTTTTAGGTAGGAAAAAACTAGTTAAAATCAAAGGTTATTTGTCAGATATCTTACCTGTAGACAGCGACATCCCTCAAGGTTCGATTTTGGTACCGCTGTTCTTTAATCTGTATACGGCTTTTTTGAAAAAGTATATTTCCACCTGCAAGCTAATTCAATATGCGGACGGCAGTTAGCTATATCAGTCGTTTCACCCCTCTGACCACATTGTTGCATGTAATAATATTTACATAGATATTCAGAATTTCTGTGATGCTGCAAAGCGCCACAGTTTGCTTTTAAATCCCAATAAGTGTAAAATTATGTTTTTTAATTACCACCTCATACAAACAATAAATAGTCCCATTAATATCAATATTGATGGCAAAATAATCGAAGCAGTAAAATCGGCCAGAAATCTTGGTGTCATTATTGATGATAAATTACACTTTAGTGCACATGTGGCGAGAAGAGGCAGAAGGCATACTGTAATCTAAATCTTATTTATAATCTAGGTAGTTTCATAGACATTTCAACTAGGAAAGTATTATATTCCTCAATGGTACTCTCACAATTCAATTTTGCCTGTAGGGTATTTTTCCATTCTTACGAGGTATTGATATCAATAGTATTCAAAAAATGCAGAAGGGTCAACCATAAATTAAAAGATTTAAATTGGTTAAGTATGTGTAATCGCTTCAAACTTCTTACATTTGTGCTTTATACTACTACTTATATCCTCTACTTTCTCCTTATATTGTATTGTTAATTTCTTTATCTCTTAGTTTATATGATCTTATCTTGTTGTAGTTTATTGTTGAAGTTGATCGCGGTTTTTCTGTTTCTTAGTCTTACTTAAGTGCAGTTACTACTAGATAGTGATCACTTCCTATTTCGGAGCTTCTTTTTACTCTTGTATTTTATATTATGCTTTTTCTTCTTTGTTCTGTCACTACATAAACTATTATAGATTGTTCGTTCATACTTACTACTTCCCTGGTATATTTGTGTATCTCCTTGTGTTCGAATAATGTATTCGCTGTTATTAAATTGTTCATTCTACAATAATCTAGCATTCTTCTCCCATTATCGTTTATTAATATAAGTAAAACTTATATTACTTATATTAGAAATCAATTTTATAATAAAGCTGTACTGAGGAGATCGAAAGATTGAAACACGTGTCTGCAGATGGTTATAAACTTGAGTGTTGAATTATTTAATTACTTTTGCTAATTTATTTTCAATTACATCAACCGAAATTCATTTCTTGTTCCAAATTTATCATACTATAGTCACTCACAGACTATTTAACGTATATTAAATTGAATTTTACAGAAATAAATATGTTCAAACCAGTGTTGCTTTGATAGCCTTGCTATTTTGTGACAAAATACTTTTTTTTTCAATGTCTGTCGAGGTATTTGCCAGAGAAGTAGTTGTTTCAACAAGTGATTTGTTTTTTGTAGTCTTAATAAGAGTCATTTGTTGTAGATTTTACGAAATATTTTCGTGTTTTTTTTTCTAATTGTTAGTTTCTGTTGTATTGTGCCCAGAAAATAATCAGAAGGTACTTAGAATAGGTCACGATGTTCTTCACGATCTACACGATGTCGGTTCTTGTATCTATTAGAGTGCTGAACTATTAATTCATTCAATTCTTCTGCTCCTGCTCCGAAACAATAAAACTAAAGCATCGCTTTCATTTTCAACAACCGGAATAAGGTTACTAAAATGAATAACTTTTAGTTTACCTCAAGTTGGCTTTTGAATCTTATATGCCACGCGTTTAATCCCTTCTACATCCTTTGATATTGCAACCATCTTCATATAAATTTTGTTTTAATAGATCGCTCGGTCTGTCAAATGTTACATCGTGCTTGATGCTGAATTTTGTCTATTCTGTATCTCAGATTACTTATATAGTTTTTCCTTATCACTTCTTACCCTAGTAGGTACTTACACTTCAAATCAAATGGAAGACCTAGTTAATAACCATTATGATGCTCGCTTAAGTCTCTCCAGTTGTTTCATGTATTATCATCTCTGATGGTCAGGGATTACTTGTGACAAATAATTTATCACACTATTTCATGCTGTTAAACTTTGTAGTTGTTGTTCCTCAATGAGAAATTCAGGGACGTATTTCTTCGAGAATTTGGGTATATAAAAATAAATGACTCACGTGTATTGAATAAAACAAAAACATAATGTGTATTTTTCTAAATAGAATAGAAAAAAAATCGACAATAATATGACATATTATAACCACAATAAAACGGATCTCTATTTAATAAAATATAATGTTACAAACTAATTGTTTCATTTTGCTATTCTCTGTGAAAATATTAATGCTGAATTGCTATGATTTATCACACAAACTTCGAAACAATTTCAACTTGTTACATCAGGTTTTTTTTAAACTACCAAAAGTAGCAAATTCGAAGAGTTTATCATTATAAGAGAAGCAATTCTTTGGTCAAAAATACCAATCTAATTGATTGAAAATTAATAAAAATAATAAAAATGTATGTTTCTAGCCTGTAAAGTATCTTAAGACATCAACTTTTTAGGAATTCGAAAGGATTTAGATAACTTCAATTAATGTTTGTATTCTATAATTATGTGCCAATAGCTCTCATAGTTTAACCAGTTCGTTTTTCTTAAATTTAAATAGTTAAATTGAATTTTCTCGAAAATTTTAAAAACAATACCAAAAAACCTCATGGTTATGAAAATTCGCTTATTTTATTTAAAGTATGATAGCTAAGTAATTGGCACTGATTAAAAATTAAACTCAGTGTCATTAAGAGAGGCTAAAAAAGTTAGTTTCACTAAATTTTCTTAATTAACTGGATAATAATATATATTAAAGGATACTTGAATTTACAAAAGTCTATAATATAAATCCATTTACCTGTATTTAACTGCGATTCGCTGATCTGGTCTGGTCTGTAACCGCTGTTGACAGGAATACAATAATTCACTATTTTTATTCAAAGAAATGAAATATCATTTAAAGCATTATGAATAGTGTATTCTGTCCTAACTTACCACCATTAAAAAGAATGATTTTGTTTAAATAAAAGTATATATACCTATATATCAGGTCGTCACATTTAAAAATTTGATAATTATCGTGATAAATTTTAAACATAATGGCATTCAGTGTAAATTATATCTAGAAATTAAAGTAATAAGTAAAAATTGGATTTAAATTTAATTTTAATGAAAATATATAACAAAAATATAGATATTTTGTTATAGTCATGATAGACTATAAACAATAACATTAAAATGTGTCAGTTTAAATGTATTCACATAACCTGGAAATTTATTTTAGCATTTGTATTCAATAAAAGAAACAGTTTTTTTTATTAATACAATTTCGAATCTCTAAAGAGTACGAATTAGTCTTAAAAAGAATCAGTATCACAATATTATAAAAATATATTTGTTATATTTACAAGTGATTAGAATTAAATTAGTACTCGACTGTGTCGTGAGGTTGAAATTCGTTGGATATTAAATTAGATCTCGATCTTGTAATTCCGTTGGTATTGAATAATGTCGATAGTTGATTGTTGCGGTAGAATAGATAGAAGAGGAGGATGTTGCAGGCGAAAAGAATAAGCAGTGCTGGGTAGATGATAAATGAATGTACCGATGATTCCTTCTGAGGTTCCTCTTCCATTTTTAATTCCTGCTGTATCGCTTCATTTTCCTCCTTAACTACATGCTTACATGTTTTGTTAAGTAAAAGTCCGTCAACTGATAGCTTTACGTTGTCATCCTTGAAGTGGTCATCAATTTCTGCGATAAGGTAGCAAGGCCAATTATTATCACTCAGTACCAAATATGTAATTTTAGGCATGATGTGATGTACTATCTTATAATCCAAATCGGTTAAATTGTTCTTAGACAAGTCAATAGTGTGAAGATTTTGTAGTGTCAGTATTCCTGTTCTTTCAAAAGTCACTATTTGATTGTTTGATAAGTTCAGATACCTTAATTCTGGCAATCCCGTGCAATATCCTGTTTTAAAATACTTTATAGAATTAGCCCCCAAATCCAATTCGCGCAATTCCGTTAATCCATGAAAAGTGTACTTCTCTATGTCTTTAACAGAATTATTGTTGATGTTTAGAGTTTCTAGATACCGTAAACTTAAGAACGCGCTATGATCAATACTTTGGATGTTGTTTGAAGATAAATCTAATTGTACCAACTTACGAAGTAACGCAAATGCATATGGAGGTAAACTCTTAATATGATTGTGAGTTAAATTCAAGGATAATACTGTAGTCATATTTTCGAAATAATGAGATTTTATTTCTGATATATCGTTGTATGATATATCTAAGCTTAAAAGTTTCGGGAGTGAACTAAATACATGTTCAATATCCTTCATCTTGTTAAAAGCTAGATTCAGTCCAGTTAACGAGTCCAAACCATCGAAAGCATGTATGTCGATGCTTGAAATTAAATTTCTCTCTAAATTTAGTTGCTTCAAATTAATCAATTCTTTGAAAAGGTTTGCGCTCAACGAACCCAAAGAGTTATTTGACAGCTGCAAATTTTCGACTTTCTTTACTCCACGGAAAGTACCTTGTGAAATAATTGTAATGTTATTATCTTGTAAATATAGATTCTTCATAAAAACCAATCCAACAAATGCCGACTCCTTTAACGTCGTAATCTTGCTGTTCTTCAAATCTAAATTAATAATTTGATTCGCAGAAATGTCGAACGTGTTCGCTTCCAATGTATCCAAATTACAATTAACGCATCTTAGTGTCTCGTCCAAACTATCGAATCGGTAACTTGTCGCCCTGAAGAAATTCGCAGTTGCATTCACACACGTCGCCGTCAAAGATCCTCGCTCTCCGTACGAACATCTCATCAGTTGCGCATTTGTAAGTACCGACGGCAAAATAATCGCGAATGCCGCGATCAGAAATGAGTTCTGTAACAAAAAAAAATGTAATTAGATATATAGGACATATGTGTGCAGAGGAAAAATAGTTATACGTCTTTAAACACTTGCGTTGTTATCAGGACTGGTGACCCGAAGAGATAACAGTTCAGACTTTCACCTTATCGTGTGAACAGTCTGCGTAAACAGTTGTATTGTTTGTAATATTAAAATTTGGTTTTTGCCATCGGATTAATAAGTTCATGAATACAATATTAAGATCCTCTACTTAGTTGTATAATATAAGAATTAATCATTTGAAGGTGCGAACCATTGCGTAAATTTACAAATAAAGTATAGTGTAAAATAATTAATCATCCGACTGATAAAGCCCATGTGCTGTGAAACATAACATATGTCGCAGTATCGATTAAATATGTGAATTTCAACAAGTAGTAGCTTTGTATTAATTGTCCTAGCGTAGTAACAATTTAATCCATTTTTTATAGCCCTATCATATTCTTGGTATATCTAAATGTATTATTGTAGTACTCTTGACTTACTTCAATTGCAAAGAAGAAATCATCAATTCGAAAAAAGTTAATACTAAGAAATAGAACATATAACAATTCTAGCAATACTCAAGGTGGAAAGCTTAGAGCAGAAATGCTTGAATATATGAGAGTTACTAGAAAAAGAAATTAGGAACTCAATCGAAGTGCAGTGTAGAAGAAAATACTTTGAATAAAAGTAAAGGACAAAACGGAATCAGATTGTTGGCAGATTCTGAAGACGATAGTGAAGAAAGCAATGAAAATTATTGAAAGTTGATTGAAACAGGTTCCTCTCGTGGTAGTACCCGTCTTTATATCATGTTCAAATATGTATCAACTAGACGCGGCAAATGAAATATTATGATTTGCAAAGTAAGCACCACATTTTATTTAGTATTTGACAATAATATTATGAAACACACCATAAAATGTACACATCGAAGTTCGATTGAGTTTATCTCAGGATAAATTAGAGACATTTGTAGGTGTTTTAAATGCACGCAGTACATATGAACAATTTATTTATAGCATAAATGATGTGGTCTTCAATTTTTTGAACCGAAATTGCTTTATTAAAAGGTTACAATTTTTACGTGTTAACTTTTGGGCAAGGATAAAAATTTGTTTTAGTGAAAGAAAGAATTTTCATAGAAAACAGTCAGCTAACCTTCTTCCTTGATAATAAAGCTTCTATAAAAATACAATAACTTGAAAAAGAATGCTTTATAATGCAGTTTTGTGTATCGAATGACTGTGCTCTAATAGGCTATAAATACTAACCAAACAAAAAAGTACTACTCCTAAGTTCAAGACATAAATCTATAACAGTGGAAAAACAAATCAAGTAGCAAGAAAGTACAGTCTGAAAATTAATTGTCGTAAATGGCTTTTGCGTTGTATTTTACATACATAATTTAGCCAGCATAACCGTATAGGTTCTATTCAAAATATTTTACGCAAAAAACTTTAATTTCAGTTGCTGTTGTTTTCGAAATAATAATTATCAATCAATACTAAGCCGTAGTACAATTTGTGAAAATGGTCAGGACAGTTCAGATAGCTAATACAGATATTTTTGCATTTTCATCAGAAGATTCAAAACAGGGCAGACACCCCAGACGAAGTAACATCGTTTTATTTTTTAATGTTTAATTAAACATTAAATACTATATGTGTTTTTATAATTGTCTGATTAAAGACATCGTTTCTCTAAGAACATTTCATAAATATAGATATTATTTTTTAATAGAGACATCCTAATTATTATGTACTTTGTAGTATATATACTGGAGTAATAGTGTAAGTTAAAATGTGTTTGTATAAAAGTTTTTAACATGTTCAATATATTTGTTTCAGAAGTTTGTAAGTATTTTAAGTTTTTAAGAAAATTATGTAGATATTGAAATTTATATATTAATAACAACTTAAATGACGTAAATCGCATAAATTAATGACAAATATTACTAATATATGGTCCTAGTATCCAAACTATAATATTCTTGGCCCACTTTTTGGGTTATTACTATTATATTAAGCTTCTAATCAATTTATTATGAATAGAGCTTTTCGGCATCTAAGCACATGTGTAAATATAGAAAAGAAAAATAGAATATGGGCTAAAAAAAAGTGTCTGAATTTTTTGGCTTGACAAACGATTTCTTTAACAAAAAAGTGTTTTATTCCTCGACATAATTTCCGTTTAGAGTAATACACTTAGAGTAATGGTCTGATAACATTTAGATGCCAGTCTTATAGAGGTCAATGCCAAGTCTCTTAAAATAGGTATCTTTCCATCTTATGTCCCTCATTCGAGTAAAAGCCACTACTTTGATTGGAAAAAGAAACGAAATGGTTCATGGGGGCAGGTCTGGAAAATACGGGGGTACGGGACAAATTCATGCAGTAATGCACAGTAATATTCTTTAATGATAGTTTTGCTATGTTTAAAATAATCGATTTATATTTTGTCATGAGCATTCCAAAAATAGTGGCCATAACATTGCCGGCTGATTGTGTGGTCTTGTCCATGTTTCATCCATTTTCACAAATTGATACAAAACTCTTACTTATTGCATTTAAACATGACCAGATTTTGTTTTAAAGGTCAAACAGGTTCTGCTTTACAGCCAATTCTCAAAAAACGCGACACTCGACGCGCGTAAAACATTTTCATGAATAACAAATAGACTGAAAAGTTCGTATTGTTTTGAAGAAGACAAAAACATTTTTTTTACAAAATTCAATTGTATTATGCTAGATAGTTGCCTTCGAAAGCGATACACTATTAAAGTCACCTTACATCTTTTCGATTCCATTCTTGTAGTATGCTTTGTCTACAGCCTCAAAATAGGTCTCTATTTCGGCAATTATACAGAAAATAATGGCAACACTTTATTTCACAAAATTTTAACTCTCAAAACCACGTTTCTCTTTCGGCGATTACTTTTTTCATTGATGCTATTTTTTTTTTCTAGCAAACATTCTCTTAAGGTCTGAAAAGAGAAAATAGTCACTAGGGGCCAAAATCTGGAGAATACAGTGGGTGGGGAAGCAATTCGTAGACCTATTAATTGAGTTTGACCATCGTCTTGATCGTCTTATGACACGGCGCGTATCTTTCTTCAGATGATGCCGATTTTTCGCGATTTTATCCTTCAAACGCTTCAGCAATGCTGTATAATAGTCGCTGTTAATTGTTTTTCCTTTTCAAGATAATAGAAGTACAGACGCCATAACCTAGCCAACTGACTATTATGTTTTGCCCCGCTTTGGATTGAATTTGTTGCGTGCAGTCCACTCAGCTGTCTGTCGATTAGACTCTGGAGTATGGTGATGGTTACATGTTTCATCCATTGTCACAAACCGACGTACAAACTCCTGTTTATTTTGCTTAAACAGTTTCAAACCGTGCTCTGAATCATTAACACGTTGTTGTTTTTGATCTACTGTCAGCTCATGCGGCACCCACTTTATACAGAGTATTCGCATGTTCAAATATTTATGTACAATCAATATCTTCAACTTTACTTTACGGTCATTCAAAATTATTATGTGATTTTTTTTAAATAGTTTCAACTCTAACAGCTTCTTTTGAACGCCCACTGCGCTCATTATCTGCGATGCCCATATGGGTATATAATTTAGTAAACTACTTACAAATAATTGCTTCCGCTGGAGCAGAATCCAGATATCAAGCCATATTCTTGTTCCAGCACTAATTTTCCAATTAAAAACAATTTTTCATTAAAGACCGAATTTTTTTTTAATAAAATTTTTTACTTTACTTTACTCAAAATACTATAACTCGCGAACTAATTGTTCGATCACTATCAAATTTCGACTTAAATGTTTTTTCCATTAAGCAATGTTTAATTAAACTACGAAATTTACGTTTACTACCTCTAGCATTGCTTCATCTTATACACAAGTCAACGAAATGTCATGAAATATCGAAAACATCTAAGTTAAGGTTGGTACTCTATAGGAAGTATATGGATTTTTAGTTTGTGGCTCTATGTATATGTCAGTCTAAGGAATTTTCAAAGTGTACCTTTATATCACATAATGAAAAATCTACGATATATTTTTGATATCAGTATATAATTTGTTGCGAATGTATAGTAGTTTAGTTTTAAGAAATACAAGATTATTTATAATTTAGAAAAAGTAATAAATAATTTAACAACACTGGAGAAAAAAAGAGTTGGCTAATCTTATGTACTAAACATGTTTCAGGAATTTAAAAAACGTCTACTTTGCCGGAACTCTTTATTGCAGGGAAATGTGATTCTGAAAAATGTTTCCATAAAAATTAAGTGATATACCCAAGTTGCTACACACAATGTTATCAGCGTCAAATATCTAAGCCAAGATTGGATGAGTAGTCTTCATATCCAAGAATATAATGTATAATGGAATAATTTAAGTTTAATAATGCCAAAACTAATTGTAAAATGATTTAAAGTGGAAACAAATGTGATAATTCATTTCTACACGTGTTTGATTTTAATGATATAAATTTAATTACAAAGAAATTAGTAGCTAATATTGAAAGCGTTTGTTTATATTTCACTAATACTATTATATTAACAATTTCATTGATTTAAATTGTTGATTAATACAAAACTGTTACATTATTAGTTAGGTAGGAAATTAATTTATTGACATAAGTTTAAAAATAGTAATGTGATTTTCATAGATTAATTTCCTATACTTTTATGCAAAATGATTCTTTGATTTCTTATTTTATTATATTTTATACAAGTATTTATAGTATGTTCCCATTAAAATTTAGAATTCGAACCAAAAGATACCAACCAATTCCAAATAAAGAAATAGAAACAAGTAAGTCAAAAGATTGAAACTCAATTTCCTTTTAGGCTTGTCAGAATCCAGAATTGCGACTGTAGTGAAGGAAATTTTCTATTAGTAATAACTACTTTAATTTCATCAATAATTGATCATGAAAATCATCAAAAATAATATAGATCTTGGCTTTTTTTTTCAAAATCCTGCATATTTCACAAAACGATTATTTTTATAAATTAATTTTATTTTATCATTTTCCACAATTATTTCTTATATAGTATCAATAAATCGGTCAAAGCTTTTGCATCCAAGAAAAAACAAACAAAAAGGGCTTCGTATAATCACCCATTTTTAGTGACCAAAATTACTCTAAAAACTTTCAAGGACCTTCCGACAAAGAATCAAATTTTAAGTTTGAAGCTTGAGCTTCAAAATCTCTAGCGCTTTTGGAAATACCACATATACACAAACACACTCACACATACAATCTTTTAAATGTTTAAACAAATATTTCCGTTGAAATAATTTTAAAAAAATCGAAAATTTTAATACTTTAATATATATATAACGGGTGTCCAACAATTATTGCAGTCCCGGGTGGCGTTGGAATCAAAAACGTAGGTCGATTCTTACATGTGCCAAATAAATGAACTGACATTTTAATTGTCAAACCTAACCTAAACATGCATTTAAACAACACTTTAAATGCACGTTTAGGTTATGTTTGACAATTAAAATGTCAGTTCATTTATTTGGCACATGTAAGAATCGACCTACGTTTTTGATTCCAACGCCACCCGGGACTGCAATAATTGTTGGACACCCGTTATATATATATATATATATACAGGGTGAGTTTTTTTCGATGTTCACTATGGGGATCTCGGAAACTGTAAGAGATAGAGAAACGGTTAAATGGGGAAAGAAGTGTAGATTTAATAGACGAATAAAATTCCACTTTTAAAGTTTTCAAAAAAGTCAAGGGTAACTAGATATTTTGAAAAAAGTAAAAAGTGTCAATTTTTTCAAATCAATATATCTCGGTTATTATAAGAGATAGAAAAAAACTGTAAAGGACAAAGTTTTAGATAATTTTATGTAGATTAATAAAAAATAGTCAGAAAATTTTCATCGCCATTATTTTCCGAGATATGATGCAAACTTACATTTTTTTAATGGAAACAATAGTTGGCTATGACCTCATTCAAAAGGTATTTTTTTTCTCTTTAATCCAATATGACATACGACATAGGTATTTCTAAAAATAAGTGAGTTATAGTAATTTTAAATTTTATTATAAATAAAAAATGGGTGGCCATGAAAAAAATGGAAGTAAAACAATTGCAGTTGTTTATAATAATAGCAATATTGTAATAATTAGTTCTACAAAGTTAAATAAAAATGAAAAACCAGCATAAGAATAATATTTTTGTAATTATCAAATGGCCTTCTGTATGTGGTATAAACCCATTTGTCAAGAGGGTAATACGTTACTTACAAAAATATTATGAACGGATGAATCGCGATTTACTAATTGTGGTATTTTTAATCGCCACAATGAACATAGATGAACTCAAGAGAATCCACGAGAAGTTTCACAGAGAAAACTACAAATTAAATTTGGGTTTAATCCATGGTGTGTTTGGATTAAGAATTCTCGGTCCATACATTTTTGAAAGCTCACGAAGTGAAAATGATTACTTTCATTTTCAGAAAACATTTGAAGATACGATCGATTGTTTAAATTTATCATTACAAGCAAGATTGAAATGGTTCCAATATGACGGTGCTCCACCTCATAACATGTTGGCTTTACAAATTATTTAAATGATGCTTTTCCTAACTCATAAGTGGGAAGCAATAAACCAATTCCAGGGCCACCTAGATTTGCGCGTTTTAGAATTTTTCTGTGGGGTTATATAAAAAAACAAAATATATGAAAAATCATATCAATCTGTGGAGGATCATAAACTAGTTGTTATTGAAACATTTACTTCAATTTACATGAGAATAATCAAAAAGTCATAAATTCAATTTTAAAAAGATATAATTTATGTCATAATAGTATTAATAGTGGACTCTTTGGCCATATTTTTTTAATATTAAAATTTCTCTCCCATTGATATATTGATAATTACAGAATTACTTTATGCAGTTGGTTCATTTTGGTTTATCTCTGTAAAACTAATAATTACAATATTGCTAATATTATAAACAACTGCAATTGTTTTACTTTCATCTTTTTCATGGCTACCCATTTTTTATTTATAATAAAATTTAAAATGACTATAACTCACTCATTTTTAGAAATAACTATGTAGTATTCCATATTGGATTAAAGAGAAAAAAATTACCTTTTGAATGAGGTCACAGCCAACTATGGTTTCCATTTAAAAAAATGTAAGTTTGTGTCATATCTCGGAAAATAATGGCGATAAAAATTTTCTGATAATTTTTTATTATTCTGCATAAAATGATCCATATCTTTGTCATTTACAGTTTTTTTCTATCTGTTATAATAACCGAGATATATTGATTTGAAAAAATTGACACTTTTTACTTTTTTCAAAATATCTGGTTACCCTTGACTTTTTTGAAAACTTTTAAAGTGGAATTTTATTCGTCTCGTAAATCTACACTTCTTTCCCCATTTAACCGTTTCTCTATCTCTTACAGTTTCCGAGATCCCCATAGAGAACATCGAAAAAAACTCACCCTGTATATGCACTTGATTTATTTATTTATAAGCTATATAAGCTAAAAATTAAAAATTTTTAAGCTATACTTATAATGAAGCCAATGTTTAGTAGATTTGCTTAGATGAATATTTACAACAAACTTTAAATCGCAGTTTCCTGGCATATGTTTCGAAATTGGCAATTAATGTTTAAAGATTTTTCCAGTTGATTAAGGCTGCACATTTTACAAGATTGTGTTGAACAATTAAATGTTGAGTTTAGGCTATCCAGGAAACGAAGGATTCCACAACATTTCATCTATCAACAGACAGTCAAATACACCACGAATGAAGTGAAACTCATTAAAAAGTATATACCTCAAAATGCACGAATCCACCAGATTAGCCATTCATCATAGAACTTTCAATTAACTTTTGTCAAGAAGTTGTACTTTCCAGCTGTAAAATATATATCTGACTCACCAAATAGGAAAACCTAGCTTAAAAAATCATGTTTACTTTTTTTAAACAAGAAAATGCTTATTTTGTTGATATTACACTTTATTTTTAAGTGACTCTACTTTTGATCATTAACTGATAATTTTCAAACTTAAAGTATCAGTTAATAATAGAAACTCAAGTCACTTGAAAATAAAGTATGATATCAACAAAGTAAGCGTTTTTTGTTTAAATTTCCAAGGTGTATCACGAAGTTAACGACTTAACCATGAATCAATTATGTTCACTTTATTCCTTACTTGCTTTTTTACCTTATTTAAACTCAAGACATTAAAACTGACGTAATTAAAGTAAATTTTAACAGAATCAAGTTCAATTTTGGGGCAAGTGATGGATTGGGGACAGTAAGTTATTGCAAAAAGTTATAAGATGGCATACCAAATGTTTGCGTTTTGCCTGAAGAGGTTGCTACGATTATTTTGGATTGGTTCAGGTATAGTATTTAGACATGGTGTAGTCTATAATTTTTACTTTTATTTGTTCTTGCTTTTAAATTTGGTGGGCTTATATTTTTAATAAGGAGGCGATATTTTTTACGAAAAAGTTATTTAAACTACTAATTTGCTTGTCATATTTAATTATTAGATAAGTGAACTACAAATGATAGTGTTATTAATTTGCTGAATGTATTAGATTTTAAAACTATTTAGAACACAGATTGTAGAAAACTTTAAAGTAGGTAATTATTTCTATTAGAAATTATCGTAATATAATTTATACATTTCATAAGTAACTGTTACTAAAATAGACATTTTAAATTCTATTTTCAATATCAAGATCATAATTATCATAAACATTGTGTATTCTATAATTCTTTGTCTTAAATGTTTAATTGTAAAGGCGTTTACTTTGTAATACAAATTGAATATAACGAAGAAGGAAATACAATTACTTTGTTTTACCACATAAAGTTTATGTTTAATAATCGCTAGTTATTAGTCGAAACTATAGTCACGTGTAATTTTAAATAAAGTTGCAAAATAAAGTAATCGTGTCTCCTTCTCCATTATATTCATTGTATTATTTTTATATACATAACACTTGATATACAGGGGGAGTTTTTTTATATCATCTATGGGAATCTCGGAAACTATAAGAGATAGAAAAGAAAAAAAGAATAGAAAAAGAAAAAAAAAATTTAAGAGACTTAAAGTTTTCAATAATATCAGTGGTAACTAGATATTTTGCAAAATATTATGACAGAAAAAAAAAAAGAAAAAAGAAATTGGCATTATTTTGCAAAATATGACGCAAATTTACAACCATAATCCAACTATGGTAATGGCCTCATTCGATATATGATTTGTTTCTTTTTAATCCGATATCAAATAGTTATTTCTAAAAATAAGTGAGTTACAGTAATTTTAAGTTTTAATATCGAACTAAAGAAGAAAAATAACCTATCGAATGAGGTCAACTATAGAAAACTATGGAGTACTTTCGAATAATAGGAATACCATCAACAATAATTTAATATTTTGAACACTATACAAATTGTTGGTAGTTATTGTATTAAAATAAAACCTAAGTGTTTTATTTATCACCAATACAAAAATGTTTCATCGCTAGTTAGGTGAGAAATTAATTTATTGAAACAAGTTTAAAAATAGTAATGTGATTTTCATAGATAGTACTTTCCTATACTTTTAAATAACAGATTCTTTGATTTCTCATTTTATTATATTTTATAATTATATACAAGTATTCATAGTATGTTTCCGTTAAAATTTAGAATTCGAAAAAAGTTACTAACAAATTCCAAATAAAGAAATAGAAACAAGTAAGTCAAAAGATTGAAACTCAATTTCCTTTTAGGCTTATCAGAAGAATCCAGAATTGCGACTGTATTGAAGGAAATTTTCTATTAGTAATAACTACTTTAATTTCATCGATAATTGATCATGAATATCATCAAAAATAATATCGATCTCAAATTGCCTTTTTTTTCAAAATCCTGCATTTTTACTTTTATTTTATCATTTTCTATAATTATTTCTTACATAGTATTAATAAAACGGTCATAGTTTTTGAATTCAAGAAAAAAAAAAACAAAAATGGCTTCGAAGAGTGAACTAAAATTACCCTAAATGCTTTTAAGTCAAAATAATAAAATTTTAAGCGTGAACTTCAAAATCTTTAGCGCTTTTGGAAATACAGCATATACATAAACACACTCACACATACAAACTTTTAAATATTTAAACTGGTAACAAATATTTCCGTTGAAATAATTTTGAATTTTGAAAAAAACGAAAATTTTAATACTTTATATATGCACTTGAAATAAATAAAGTAAGTTAAACATTAACACTTTTTAAGCTTCACTTATAATAAAGTTGATGTTTAGTAAGCTTTTTTAGATGAATGTATTTGTTGTAAACATGTTTTAATTCGCAGCTTCCTAACATAAGCTTCGAAGTTGACAATTAATCTTTAAATGAGTTGATTAAGAATGCATGTTGTAATTGAATGGATTTATCGATTTAATGTTCAGTTTACTCTAGCCAGGAAACGAAGGATTGCACCACATTTAATCTATCAATAGACATACAGAATTATTTAAACTCGAGAATCAAATACAACAAAAGGTGAAACTCATTAAAAAGTATGTACCTCAAAATGCACAAATTCACCTGATTTGCTATTTATAGAATACATTTTATCCAGAAGCTGCCTTTTCAGCTTTAGAATATATAGCTGAATCACCAAATAGGAAATTCTATTTATTGTTAAGTGACTCTAGTTTCGATCATTAACTGATTATTTTCAAAATTAAGAGTCAATGATCAAAACTCGAGTCACTTGAAATTAAGTGTGATATCAACAAAGTAAGCATTTATTATTTAAATTTCCAAGATGTATCACGAAGTTAACGGCTCAACCATTAATAAATTATGTTAACTTTATTCCTGACATGTTTTTTTAACCATTTTCCTTTACCTTATTCAAGTGTTTTTAATTAACATTTATGCGATTGTGACGGATACTCAAAAGCAACAATTAGATAACATAATTAGATTATTTGATCTCAAGATATTAAAACGGGTTATTTTCAAAGGCAAAGTGATGGGTGGGGAGTAGTAAGTTATTGCAAAAAGTTATAAGATATATTTAATATTTACGTTTAAATTTATAAGAGAAAATTCAATTATGTTTTTTGCCTGAAATCTTCAAAGAGGTTGCTATTATGACTTTGCATTGGTTCAGGCATAGTATTTAGACACGGTATAGTTTATAATTTTTACTTTTTATTTGTACGTGCTCCTAAATTTGGTGGGCTTTTATTTTTAATAAGGAATCGATATTTTTACGAAGAAGTTATTTAAACATATTAATATGGTTATCAAGTTTAATTATTAGATAAGTGAACTATAAATTATAGTGTTATTAATTTGCCGAATGTATCTGTTTTTAATACTGATTAGTGCACAGATTGTAGGAAATTATTTTTATTAGCAATTGTCGTAATATAATTTATACATTTCATAAATAACTATTGTTTAATTCTTTGTCTTAAATGTTTAATTGTGGAGGCGTCTACTTTGTGATACATGTTGGAAATAACGAAGAAGGAAATACGATTACTTTGTTTCATCACATAAAGTTTACGTTTGATAATGGCTAAAATAAAAAAAATGGTAAAACAAAGTAATCGTGTTTGATTCTTTATTAAATTCTTTGCATTATTTTTATCACACATTAACTTGATATACAGGGTGGGTTTTTTTATTGATGTCATTTATGGGAATCTCGGAAATATAAGAGATAGAAAAAGGGTTAAATGGGGAAAGAAGTGTAGTTTTACGAGGTTTTGAAAGTTTTCAAGATATTTTGACAAAAGTAAAAAGTGTTAATTTTTTCAAATAAATATATCTCAGAAGAAAAGAAAAAAGAAATTGCCATTATTTTCTGAGATATGACACAAACTCACATTTTGTAATGAAAACCACAGTTGGCTAAGGCCTCATTCAATAGAAGATTTTTTTCTCTTTAATTCGATATCAAATAAGAAATAATTATTTCTAAAAATAAGTTAGCTACAACCATTTTAAGTTTTTAAAGGTCAAAGAAGAAAAATAACCTACCAATGAAAAGTATGATTTCCATTTAAAAATATATAAAATTGCGTCTATCTGCTATAGTTTCCGAGATTCCCACAGAAAACATCTTAAAGAACTCATCCTGTATTTTAGAAATTTTAAAGAATGCAGTTTTTGCTAATTTTAAAAAGTATTTAGACTTTATGGTAGACGTATATATTAAAAATTTAAATAATACATTAGAATAATAAAAATATCATCAACAATAATTTAATATTTCTAAATACTACACTAATTGTTAGTAGTATATCTACTGAAATAGGAAAATTCTAAACAATATGTCACTTGAATAGTGTCTCTATTGTAAATATAAATATGCTTTAGTACAATGCTTTAGACAACAGTTGGCGCCTAAGTGATATTATCTTGCTTTATAAATGTGTTTATCTTTGTATTATAATTTTTTCTAATAAACTTTTTAAAGAAAAATAAATAATTCATTACCATGGTATCTATTGTTTAAAGCGTTGCTTTAATAGGGCGATATTGGATGGTCTTGTTCATTTTTGGATGCATAGATTATAAAACCTGTTTTATTCTGAGAAAATATATATATTTTGAGTAAATAGTAATTGAGTATTTTAATAATGTATTGGGTTGAAGTCATTTCGGATCCGACCTAAAGATGTCTACAATTGTATTTTTAACCAACTATCTTTAGCCCAATCATCTAACTTAAATACCATTTGACAAGAGACCCTTCAAATGTCATTTAAGAAAAGTAGTCGTAAAGCAGAAGTCGAAAAATGGAAAACGTCGGTTTGCTTTTCCATCTTTCGACGACTACTGAACCAGTTCACTTACTTCTTTTGAATGGCATTTCAACATTATGTGTTTCTATTTTATTTCAGAAAAGGTGAAAAACAATTGAAATCGAAAAAGTTATATGCTCTGTACAGTAAAGATTGCTAAACAGAAAACCTAGAATTGGTCTGCTAAATTCCGTTCCGGTAATTTCAAAAAAATGCGGCAAGTTCACGAAAGACGATGAAATAACGTCATTAGTCGAAGCAAACCGCCTTTACAAGACTCAATACGTTTCTCAAATGACCGTGGAAAGATATTTGTATAAGCTGGGATATGTTAATTAACTCAATATTTAAATATTCCACGAGAATGGTTATTCTCTTAATTTGGTAGAATTACAAAGGTGTCGTGTATTTTGAGCTGCTACCACTGAACCAAACTATTAATACGACTGTGTACTGTCACAAATTAGACAAATTTAATGAAGCCATCCCTACATAGTCGTGAATAATGAAGGAGAAAGGGAGACGAAAAACTACGAGGTAGTAGAACAAGAGGGAACCGATCATTTTCCAGTGTCGATGTAAATGAGCAATACGGGAGA
The DNA here is from genome assembly GCA_963969525.1 of Ontholestes murinus. NCBI lineage: Eukaryota > Metazoa > Arthropoda > Insecta > Coleoptera > Staphylinidae > Ontholestes > Ontholestes murinus. The sequence continues at coordinate 15,391,417 of OZ018398.1, forward strand.
AGAGGAAAGACAGAACGGCTACCAGAATATTGGAAAAAGATATAAGTCAATAAGTTTATAAAATATATTTAAGGTATAAATTGGCGGACACAGATGACAGCAACAGATGAGGAGAAATGGTTTAACCCTTAGCTGCACCACTTCAATTTTGTAACATAATTGCACATGGACCAAAAGTTAAAAAATTATTCTATCCTCTATATAGGACTACAGAACTGTACAAAAGTGTTAATAGAAAAATCAGCCATACTAGAGAATCTTTGAGGAGACCACGCATTTATAAACATGGATAGACGCAATTGTATGCGCGCGCAGTGTCCGGGACCTCATCACTACTTACTTTTAGCGCTCTACTTTTAAACCAGGGAATTAGTTTTATGATATTTCGAAATTTTAAATAATTAAAAAGTAATTTTAAGAAAGGATGCGGTCCCTCAGGACACCCAGGTGTAACTAAGGGTTGAAGAATGGAACTATGTGAAAAGAAAAAGTCAGCATAGAATAGCAAGTAAAATCAGTGAGAGAGTGAGAGATATTGAAACAGAAAGAGAGGTATGGGAGTTTATACGTAGAAGAAATCATAGAAAGGAGAGTAGAGTAAACGTTGAGAAAATGACTATGTTCTTCAGGGAGGGTATGAACGAAGATAGTATGATAAGACAATGTCAGGCACGTGTGATTTAAAGGAGGAGGAGCTTGAGAGGGCAATGAACGGGATGGAGGGCTCGGGAGAAGTAGAGGTTGATGCATTGAAAATATTAAATGAAGAATAGGGAGACGGATGGAAGGGACTAGTAGAACATGGAGTAGGAAGGGGGAAATACCAAAAAAGTTGGACACAAGCGAAAATTATTCCGGTGCACAAAGGGTTAGCTAGGTACCATAGGACGATAACTATAACAAGTACAAGTTGGTGAGCAATTTAAAGCAAATGTTGATACAATAGTTTCCAATGTTTCAGTTGATCCATACAATTGTGCTATTAATCCTAATCCAGCTTCTTTTCAGTTATATCCTATTGATGAGAAAGAAGTTATATCTATAGTTATGAATATGGCAAATAAAAGTAGTTACGGCTTTGATGGAATTCCCATAAATGTAATAAAATCCGCTATGATTTTAATTGCAAGACCATTGTGTGAACTAATTAACACCTCCTTTTCCACTAGCACATTTCCATCAAATTTTAAGTTTGGCATTGCTAAACCACTGTTTAAAAAGGGCGACATTAATAATTATGACAACTATCGCTTTATGATTATCCTAAGTACATTTTCAAAAATTTTAGAAATTGCATTCTACAACAGGTTAATTGATTTTCTTTGGAAACACAATATATTTAGCAAATCACAGCATGACTTTCTAAGAAATCGCGGAACGGAAACTGCGCTTTTTGACTATATCTCGGCAATATTAAATGCACTAGATCAAAGCAATCTCGCATGTTGCATATTTCTTGATTTGTCAAAAGCCTTTGACAGCGTAGATCATAAAATTGAAAAGTTGAAAAAGATGAAGTCAAACGCCAATCAAATAAAATATCTGTGAATGTAGGCATTCCACAAGGCATTATTTTGGGACCTTTATTTTTTATAATATTCACAACAGATTTAGACAGTATCTGCAGAAATAATGAACTCACCTGTTATGCAGATGATACAAATCTATTCCTTAAAGCTCTTAACTTTACTGAATTAAAAAATAAAGGAACAGAAGTTCTGGCAAAGGTAAAATTGTGGTTCAAGGAAAATAAGCTGTCTTTAAATGATAAAAAAACATATTGCGTTTTATTCAAATGTACTGAACATACAAAGACTCCATCGCATTTACCCTTTGGTGAAGATAATATTAAACTAAGTAAACAGGCTCGCTTTCTTGGATTAACTTTAGATGATAGACTAAAATTTGATAAACATATTATACAATTGAACATAAAATTAACCAAAGTGGTATATGCTCTGCGAGTACTAGCCAAACACAGTAATATGTACGTATTAAAAACAGCTTATTATGCAAATTTTTATTATTAACTGAGGTATGGAATTATTTTCTGGGGCTATGCTTATTATTTTCCAAATGAACTACTTATCTAGTTGCAGGAGCATTTTTAAACAAAACAAGATGCTTACTGTTGCGGCCCTATACATATTCGAGTGTATAAAATTTGCTTTTATAAATTTTCCATAAACAGCAAATCAATATTCATACATACCCGATATTGTCAAGATTTTATTTTGCCAAAGCACCGAACAACGTGCTTTGAAAAGGGAGCACATTATGCCTCATTAAAGGTGTTTAACCATTTACCTCAAAGAATAAAAAATTTAAAATGCTACAAAACAATGAAACGTGAATTTCATGATTTACTCTGTACATTGGAGCCGTATACTCTTGGTGAATTCTTCAATGAGAACTTATGATGTACTGATATACTTTTTTGGACGTTTTCTTTGATGCTTGTATATATTATGTAAGTATGTTTCAGAGAAATAAATGCATTATTATTATTATTATATTATTACAACATATAGGCTATGCATTAAGGTGACAGCAGAAAGACTAGAAGTGAAGATGTAGAGCCAAGCCAGTTCCAGAAAAGGTAGAGGGGCAGTGGACTATATACTAAATTTGAGCCAAATCATCGATCAGGGAATTAAAGAAAGAGGAGGAAAGGTCTACATCCTATTTGTAGACTTGAAGGGGGCATATGATTCGACTAATAGGGAAAACTATATGAAGTATGAGAAATAGAGGGATATCAAATGAAATAAGAGATTGGGTGGAAATAGTGTTGAGTAGACATAATGTAGAGTGAGTGGGTCTTTTGAAGAGTCGCGGTGGTTCAAAACAACCAAGCGGAATGGATGGATGGATGGATGAATCTCCAATGAGCCTAATGGTTTTCAATCTGTTCATAGCAGATATGAATAAAGTATTGGAATAGGTACAGGAAGGTGAAGTAACAAATGGGGGGAGGGGGTAAAGATTGGAGTGCTTGCTTATGCGGATGAAATAAATATAATAACACAGAGAAAATTGATCTAGAGGGCATGATAGAGAGAATGAAAAAGTATTTTAAAAAGAAAAAGTTAAGCGTGAAATGATTGATTGATGACGCACTTAAGTGTTGAAAATCCATACCTAATATTGAGATAACGCAATTGTTTGATTTTCAAATATTGGTTTATTAAACACTACATATGTTTCGCCACACTGAGGCTTCTTCAGGTGACTTAAATTTACTTAAACAATTGCGTTATCTCAATATTAAGCGTGAATATAATGAAAACGAAAATAGTGGTGTATATGAAGGGAGAAAGAAGGAAGCATGAAAGGTTTTATTGGAATGGAGAAGAAATTGAAAGAGTACAATGTTTCAAATACTTGAGGGATAGTGTTCACACAAAGTGGGCGGTGTGGACGCGAAGAAGGTGATGTCAGCAGCTGGAATTCAATGGAATGGGGGACGAGAAAGAGATATTTAATGGTTGCAAACGAGATCATATGGAAAGTATGCCTGAAGTCAATTCTAATATATGTAGCAGATATGTAGGGTTTCACATGAAAGAGAGTATGAAAGGAGTTCAAATGCGGTGGATGAAAAGAATGTTAGGGCTTGAGAAGAGTACGCCATTGTATGAAGTATATCAGGAGATATGGGATGGGATGTTGGAAAAAACTGAGAGAAAAGATAGAATGCACGAACGGAAAGTAATAACTAATGTAATACTAAATGTTACGGACAAGACGGGTAGAGTGGAGATTTATTTGGAAAAGGGTAGATGTGAGATGTACAAGAAAGTAGGCTGGTCCAGTAAAAGTAATGGCAGCAAGAGGCAAAATATTTGAAAGTTTAATACAAATGACCCTGAGGGATGTGGATTAACAGGAAAGATAGATGAAAATTGATAAAAGCAGAAACAATCCAAAGTATAAGAAAATAGCGGAAGGGGCGGGCAAATCCAAATACTTGTATGGAAGAGGTGAATTGGAGGAGAAAGTAATGATGGCAAGGTGTAGATGTCGTATCGAAAAACAGGAAAACCGCTTACTGACATAATAAGGGGGATAGAGAAAAAGTAAAAGTCAAGTGGAAATAACAAGTTTTTAGCCAATGCTGTGGCAGAAGTGTGAGATAAAGTGTGCAATATAAATCATGTCCATAAAGTATTAATTAATAATAAAATGAATCAACGAAAGGCGGCCTGAATTGGCAAATCGTAAGGGTTTTGTGTTCCACCATGACACAACACGAGACAACATACAAATTTAGTGATCTGCCAGAAGATGCTGGAGCTTAAATGAGATTTGATGGACCATCCACCATACTCATCAGACCTTCCGCCGTCCGACTATTATTTGTTTCGATTTTTGGAAAACTTTAAATTTTAAACAATTCTATTCAGACAATGGTGTCAAACAGTACTTGTTAGAAGTTCTTTGAGCGTGGTATCATTTTTGCCCGAAAGATGGCAAAAGGTTATAGAAAAATTAATACATAACTAAATAAAATTATTTACTTCTGTAAAAATTCACCGTTGATTATTATATTAAATAACTTAAATGACTCAAGACTCAACCCTATATATTTTGAGTAAGTAGTAATTGTGAATTTTATAATATTTTCAGATGCAGATATTTAACCATTTTAAAGTACAGCAGGGGATAATAACAATAATTGTTAATTAAAAAAAACTCCTTCTCCGTTAATAAAGCTCCAATTATTAACAATGTTAGGTGCAATGTTGATTGATGAGTTAGGTGAAGATGATGCAACATAAAATAACTTGTAATCACTTTCTCCACAGTTTATTTTTATTTTGCTAAATGTACATTTCGTTTACGATTTTCAATTAAAGCAAAATAAAAATAAACCGTGGAGAAAGTGATTACAAGTTATTTTATAATGTTACGTGTATTTTTTTATAGTGAATATATCTGGCGCTGATTCACTTGAACCCCTAAAGATTTTGAACTTAAACTTTAATTTTTTGATTTTGTTCTTTATTAGAAGAGTTCAGAAAACTTTTGATAAACGTCATGCACAGACCGTCTGTTGTTTTTGCGGATTTTTCTTTAAAAATACAAAAGTTATCTCATTAAATTTTTAAACATCGACATATAGAGGCGACTATTAACAAATGCAATTAAATTTATGACAATATAAAAACACTGAATAATTAATTCCCTATCAACAAGAGCCATTGGCCGATTTTAAATCTCATCAGCGTAGCCCAGTTACCAAAGAGATCGAAACTGGTCAGTAGCTGTTCTTAACAAGAAATCAATAGTTAAATATTTGAAAATTTATTATTTAAAAGAAAAATGTATTAGCCACAGTATAATTCTAATAATAATTCACTTAATGTTTTCACTCAAAATTATATAATTTACTCTTTAACATGCTTTGAGAAAATTGGTATATTTTGTTATATTTTTAATTAAAATTTGTAAGCATTTATAGTTTACAAGTTTAGACGGCTCTATAAATCGACTGCTATATTTTAAAAATTATATTTTTTTAAATTTTATTAGTAAAATCTCTCAATAGATTTTATAGTTGATAAAGTGTTGATGTTATTCTATATCCAAATGTATTTAAAAATAGTTTACCGATAAAAATTAATTTCGTTTCTTAATGAATATTATGTGTTGACGATTTTTTTTCATATAAAATACCGACATTAATTATATATTGGTCTGTTAAATTATGTAGTGTTTCCTATTTAAAACAAATTATTTCTGGTGTTTTTATTTAATGTAAGACGTATGGAAGAAATTATTGGTACATATATATTTATTAACCGTATTCACAAAATATTTTGCCTCTCTCTTATATGAGGACTTTTTTTTCTGCAATGCTAGTTTTAAACACTATAAATATGTTTAAAATAACAAGAAACTATTGATTAATTACGGAAGAAAATTAAAAAGTCTATCTTTTTATTCTAACTATTGTTCTCATTTCTATGAAGTTATATAAGATTATATCGTTCGTTCAGCATCATAATACGTGGATATATTTTGCAAGAGTACGTCATAATGTGATTAACAATCAAATGAGTGTACTCGTGGGATTTTCCATTTTATTGATACTATAATGAATTTTGTAATCTCACTAAAGTGAATAGGAAATCCGAGATGAAAATATATTACTGTTTTATAAAAAATTGAGAAATGTAAAATATTCACAATGTTTTTAACAATAAAAATATATGTAATTTTAATATTAAGTACAGGATTATTCTTAAGATTAAAATGAAGCAACTTATTAATTTTTTCTGTATGATGAAATTTAATACATTATATATGAAACTTCGTCATGATTTTATTTAATAAGCGGGTATTGTAGGAAATTTAGAAGGTGGAAAAATTAAAAATTACGTACTGCATAATTATTATTATGCAGGCATAATTCTGTAGAAATAATAAGTCCCATTAACATAAGAATTGAGTTTGTAGATCATATAAATTGTTAGACATTAGAACCAAAACTAATATAGAGCGATGATTTAAAATCTAAATAACATTTTAAATCTATATTATTAATATCTTTTATATATAAATATCAAGCTAAATTTATATTAACTTCTGTTTTCTCCTCTCTTCATATTTTTATCACCGGATCTTGATAACAATTTATTTATAGATCACCTAAATGCTAGCGCTTAAAAAGAATAACTATATTAAGGAAATAGATAATTACAAAAAAGAAACCAAAACTGTAAGCTGCATAAATGTTTCGTTTCCAATAAAAATCTATCATATAGATTTAAATGAATTAAAAACTCAGATATCATATAATTTTTATTATATTTTTGCAGTTATATATAAATAGGCTTGAATAAAAGATTTTTTTATTTTATACAAAAAAATGAATATTTATTATTTTATAACTTATGTAGTCATTTTCATTTATTTTTTTAATATAACATTAATAAAATTTCATCTTCTTTTCGAGCGATTTAAATTTAAGGAATGCATTTTTAGTCAAATTATATTTATGTGATATATGTCTATATACCTAAATATTAAGTTCACAATTTAAATATATAAATTATTACATTATAATTTTAATCATTTATTGCATAAAAATATTTTAATAAGATATTTTTATTTATTCTTTTTCTTCGTTTATTTGTATGTTATCTATATTACTGTTCTTATTTTCCACAAAAGCTAAATAGATGTGTATATACATAGAGATAAATCAAATCTTATATAACTACAACCTAAAACGCAATTCGTTATAATAAAAAAAACAAAAAGACTTACTTGCTTAGACAACATTTGCGTTACACTATAGGTCACATATGAAATTGTTTCAGAACTGAACTGTGAGCTCGCTCGCAGGAAAAGCAGCAGATATGTATGACACTGATATTTCCGAACCGATTTCAAGAATGATGATAAGCATTTATTTTCTCATATTCTTATCAAAATATTTTATACGCGGCGAAAGCGATAAATCCTCCATTGTGCGCGATGTGGTCAATGTTAGACAAATATCCAATTAGACAAAATTTCACCATTTCCCTGGCACCGACCAGATTTTGTGCTGTTCGTTTTTTTTTTCATTTAAATCTTAAGTACCTTGAATTTTATCAGTTATCAATCCAATAGGTATATAATCGCGGTTGGAATAAAATGAAGCCAATCGTTATCAAAACGATTGCGAGTACAGAACGCGATATTAATTATGATATGGTTGGTTTTTTTGGTGACCGTCGCCGGGGCTCTTGCGAAACCGGCCGCCGAAAACGGCCCAAAATGTGGATACCAAGTAAGTTCTTTGAATTGTTTATTGCAGATATGTCCGGTGATTTATGTGTTGACTTTAATTTCATTATCAACAATATTGATAACAGATATTTTTACACGAAAACAACAATATATTTTTTCTTAAGAACTGCGTAAAAATCATATCAAGTTTAATAAGAAATTATACTAGAAGTATAAATTATAATACTAAATTATTATGTTTATATTAGTGATAAAAACCATAAATTTATAATTTAAATTTTGACTGTACATGTAGAAATTTTACTCCAGTTTTTATTTAAATATTATGTTTCATTTTAAATTGTTTAATGTTCTTAATTTAATTATTAATTATAATTTTAATCTATTAGGATTAATTAAATGTTCTTTTGTATTATTCTAACTAAATAATGATGGCGTAATATTAACATTTTTAAATTCATCTGAGCCTTAAGTAATCTATTAAATTTATATCACCAAACTACTTAAATAATTATAAAATTGTAAGATTTCCTAACAATGTTTCTTCTTAATTTTTAATATTTTCTAAAATTTTGTCTTTTAAATTTAAACAATTTTCTTCGAGGTTTCGAGAATTTTTTAGAAATTTTTCTTCCAAATCTCTAAGTTTTACAAAAAATTGTTTTCAAAATTTCCAGAATTGTTCTCAATTTCTTGCTTCATACTATTGGAATTTTCTTGTAATTTACCTTTTAAATATCTATAATTTTGCAGCAATTATTTCTTACCAATTCTACTTGTATTTTTTAATTATTTGTTTATGTGTATTGCAAAGATTGCTAAGGATTTTAACTAAAACTTTAAACAAACTGATCTTTCTCAATGCAAACACCTTAAAAGTTATCTATTAAGTGTCTATTACAAAAATACTTTATATAGTTTGAAGTAGTCAAAATCTGAGCTCTTCAATCAATCAATCATTGGCAAGCATCAATTTAAGTTCTTGGTGCTTGCCAACGAAAATGGATGGAATGTGGGAGAAATTTTACCACATAATTTAAACAATTTATTACATAATTCAATTAATAATTTTAACGTTGAAGTTATATTGAAACTTTATGTATCCTTGTTATTTGCTATAAACGGCATTATAAATTTAACAAAAACCTTTACACTAGATGGTTTTGTAATTATTATGGCAGGAGCTTGTAGTGGCCTAAGCTTACCAGTAGTAGTCTCGGACTCTAAATTAATATTTGTGGGCGCAACACTTAGCGCACATTCACCAATTATTAACAAATGTATTCTTAAATTGAATAAAACATTACATAATCTCTGTGTTATATTAGAATACTTTTCTAAACTTATATCTTTTATGTGCATATTTTAACATCTGAAATGTTTATTTAAGCTTTGGTTCATAGCATTGCATTAAAATCAGTGGCGAATATGACACCAGTTGATCGCCTTACTTATCGAAAAACTTATCAACAACAGCTGGATAATTTGTATTTCCATTTGAATCAAATAAATTTTGATTAATTACTTGCCAAGTTTAATATCGTTGATTTAATATTCGAAGAATTTATAAATACATCCAAACAAGTTGTTAAAATTATACAAAAAAAGAGTCTGGTTAGATTACTAAAGACATTTTACTAGCAGAAAAGCAACTTGAAAGTTTGTTTTGGTTATCTCAAAACATCGTTGATACAAATATTAAAAATTATTATTAGCTAAAAATGAAAGAATATAAGAGGCTTATTAAAATAACATAACAATCAAAGATCTAAAAAGTATATCTGAATGTTTTGCGAATGTTTTGTTAACGAAGTAAAAAAAGTAATTATATTCACAAGAAAAATGATAAATACGATATCAAAAATTATCTTCCATTTGCAATTTTAAATGTATTTTCAAAAGTGATAGAGAAATTTTCAATAGAATGGTATAACTTTTTAAAAATTATGACATTATTGATCATCAAAATGGAAATGGTGGTTTCTGATTTCCAAAAATAGTACTATGGGTCCGCCAATAAGGCCGCGTGAACTTTAAAATTGAATAAAACAAGTTGTGTGTGAGGTATAAACGAAATTTATTTTTCATTCGAAAGGGTATTCGACCCCATTAAGTATGGAAGATAACATCGTTCAAATGATCACCGCGGCTCCGTTTGGTAGCCCGGATCCGGGAGGTCCAATTTTCGATGACTCTGGAGCACATATCGGCCTCAATTTGAGCGATGGCGTTGCGTATGTTGACTTTGAGGTCATCGGTGTTTAGAGGCTTGTTGGCGTAGACCAGCGACTTGAGATAGCCCCAGAGAAAAAAGTCTAAAGGCGTTAAATCGCACGATCTCGGTGGCCAGTTGATATCGCCTCCGCGCGAGATGACCATGTCCGGAAATCGCTCGTGCAGAATGTCCATTGTGGCATGGGCTGTGTGGCACGTGGCGCCGTCCTGCTGGAACCACATGTCGTCCGTGTCCAGTTTAGGCCAAAAGAAGTTGGTTATCATCGACCTGTAGCGCTCCCCATTGACGGTTATGGCCGCCCCAGCTTCGTTCTCGAAAAATTACGGACCGATGATGCCGCCGGCCCAAAATCCACACCAAACAGTGACTTTCTGGGGATGCATTGCCACTTGGTGGACCTCGTGTGGGTTATTCTCACTCCAAATGCGGCAATTTTGCTTGTTCACATACCCGTTCATCCAGAAATGAGCCTCGTCGCTGAAGATGATTTTTCGGCCAAAATGGGGGTCTGCTTCCAACTGCTCCAGAGCCCAGTCAGCGAACGCCCGACGCTGTCTGTGGTCGTTTATCTTGATCTCCTGGGTCAATTGGATTTTGTACGGGTGCAGACCCAAATCCAGATGCAAAATTCTGCGAGTTGATGTCTCCGAAAGCGATATTTTCGTTCGATCGGGCGTTTCGTCGACGTGTCAGTGTTGGCTGGTTGCTTACTGAACCAGTCGACTCGAATTTGCCCACCAATCGACGGATAGTCGACTCTACAGGCCGATCATCGCGACCGTAAAATGGGCGAAGTGCGCGGAACGTTGCTCGAACTGATGACCCATTTTCGTAAAACAATTTAATAATTTGCACGTGCTGCTCGACACTCAAACTTGCCATGGTGATTTGGGGTTATATACTGAACAAATGACAGCAACTTTGACAGCTCTACCTCGAACAACATGGCCGCACCCTTCCGGCAAACTTCGCGCGTCCCTATTGGCGGACCCAAATGAAAGATTGAGTCTCCTTTCTTCACAAAATTTTATTGATCGCAAATGTACATTTCGGTCACAATGTGACCATTTTCAATGCTAAAACAGTTTTAAGGAGACTCAATCTTTCATTTATAGTACAGTACATCTTCACGTAACTCAACAATCATTAAAGTCCAAAAATAGTGTCACATGAATAGGCTAAATCTAATTACTGCATATATTTGATAACATATGTACCTTTATACATATTTTAATTAAGTGTAACCTACTTTTTAGCTTAGTGTATCTCTATTGTTATTTATCTGTAGACATGACTTGTATATCCATTCTTATAATGGCACAATTTCAATAAATCTAGAAATTTTCAAAAATGTTAACTCCAGATTTCTTAAATTTTCCATATTCCATAACATATTGTCTTCCAAATTAAAAAAAACCTTCATTGGCATAATAACTTTAACCTACAAAACCACCTACCATAACTTTCTCCCATCCAAACCTTCCTTCCTCTCTTTTCCGTACTGCTACTAGCTCGCGCCAGGGTAATCTTCTCTTCATTTGAGAAGACACTACTCGTCAAGTACCCTGGTACCCTCCCACACAGCTGCCATCTTTCATATCCTAGATTATATGAGCTCCTTCAGATACAACCTTGCATCTCCTGCATCTTCACCTCCTTCCACTTCTCTTTTATCCACGCCCGCACATTTACCCCATTCTCCAACCATTCAATTACAATATTCTCAGATACTTCTGCCCTTTTATACATCTTTCTGCGTTCGATCCTCCACTCACTCTACTTTATTCCTATGCAAGTTCTCTATACCTTTTCACCAATCTCTCATTATCCAATCCAACCAAATTCATCTCATACTTTACCACTCTTTCTACTGCCTCACCATTCAGACTCATTCTATTTGTTTCCTGAATCAAAATGTACCCAGGCGTTGATCTTTCAAACCCCAAAACCTGCTTCAGAAACAACGACTGTTCTCTCTCGATGCATTAATACTTCTTTATTCCCCAAGTTTCTACCCCATTGGCATGCCAATTTAAAGTTGCCCGAGAACCATTTCCCCCACTTTTTCCTCACTATACCCCAAGTTTTTCTGGCTTTCCCCTGTATCCATTTGGCGCACTCGCCGTATCCACCTGTGCATTTAAATAGGAAGCCCGAACGTTTAAATTCTCTCACTCTCTCAATCACCTCCCCCTTCCATTCCAATTTACCCATTCTTCCTTCCCTTCAACGCTTCCTAAATTGCATCCACTTTGTTTCCTTGCATTCATGTGCATTTCCTTTTGTCCATATACCTCTCTACTCTTTGCATCACCTCTTTTATCTCTCCCAACTTTCTCGCCAAAAGTACCACATCATCCGCATACGCCAGCATCCATATCGTCTTTTTCTAATCACTACACCGCCCGCTTGCCCTTTTCTCAAAACCCCTTCCAATTCGCTGCTTTCAAATCCAGAAAAACAGCGTACATACTGCCCTTTTCTTCCAACACTCTCTCCACAATCCTTGCCAGTGTAAAGATTTGATTTAATCAAATTAATACAAAAATGTTTCACCACGGGTTAAGTGAGAAACTAATTCATCATAAAGATTTGATCCCTTGTTCCCCTCTCTTTTCTAAAACCCTCTTGCGTCTCCGGCAGAATTTAATTGATCTCCACCTCCGCCATCCTATTCTTTACTACTGTCATGGCAATTTTGTACCCGGTACACATAATTGATATACTTTTATAATTTTCTGCAATTAATGTATCTTCACCTTTGTGTACCGGGCACATAAATCCGCAACGCCACGCTTTTAAGAAGTCTGCTTCTCCTCTTCACATTTGATTCAGCAGCTATCCAAACTTCTGTCCTTCCCTTTTTATCTGTTTCCACATTTCTGCCTTTAACCCGTCCAGTCCAGTCTTCAACTAATCAAATGCTTTTTCTATTTCCTCCTCCGTAATCTCTTCAACTTCTCCCATCGACTCTTGTTCCCTTACCCCACTCATAACACTGCATTTCTCTGTCCATTCTTGTATAGACACTCCTATAAAGGGTGGGCCATCTAGTGGTTTCTTTTTAAATCATAGTTTATTTTGACTTTCAAAGCTTTTTCCCGCTCGAAATCTTGACAGAAAGTCAGTATCATACCTCTGCGGTACGAAATGGCTCGCTTTACGCTTGAACAATTTTGGGAAATATTGCAAATTTATTTCCAAAGTGAGTGCTGTGTAGATCAAACAGTGCATGTGTTGAAACAGTTTTGGCCGAAATGAATCACCCACCGCGCCTATTGTATGCAAGTTTCTGCAAAATGTTCATGAGACTGGCATGCTAGGTGACAACACTCATGGTCCTCGTTCTCGTACGGTGCGCACAGACGAGAATGTGAGACTCAATCCACGAACATCAACTCGCCGTTGATCTCAACAGCTCAACATTTCACGCACTAGCCTGAGGAGAATTCTGCACAAAGATCTTTGATTATTCGCTTACAAGGTCCAATTGACTCAGCATTTGAAGGCACACGACTATCCGCTTCGTTAATACTTCGCAGTTTGGGCCTCAGAGCAGCTTGAATTGGACAACGATTTTGGGCAAACAATCATCTTTTCTGACGAAGCGCATTTTTATCTTGGCGGCTACGTTAACAAACAAAATTGCCGCATCTGGAGATTGTAAAACCCGCACCTTATTGTCGAGAAGCCAATGCATCCACAGAGAATGAAAGTTTGGTGGGGATTGTGGAGTGGTGGCATCATTGGACCATTTTTCTTCGAAAATGAGGCTTGGAATAACGTTTCGGTCAACGGTGAGCGTTACAGAGCCATGTTATCCGACTTCTTTTTAACTGAAATTGAAGACATTGATTTGGATGACCTCTGGTTCATGCAGAGTGGCGCGTACAGCCCATGCCACAATCGATCTTGTGCACACCAAATTCCCAAATCGTGTTATCAGCCGTCTTGGCGATATCACTTCCCTCCCTCGGAGCTGCGATTTTACCCCTTTGGACTTTTTTTGTGGGGAACCATGAAGAACCGACGTTATGCCAACAATCCAGAAACGATTCAAGCACGCCAGGTCAATAGCATTCAAGCAATCCGTGAGCTACAGCCCCAAACCATCAACAAGGTCAAAGCCAGCCGAGGCAGCCACTTTAACGAAGTTGTGTTCTATAATTAATGGGAATCTTTGCTCTTACTAATAAAGCCATAATATATGGAACAAAATTAATGTTGCTCATTTTATTGCATTATTAAAAAGAAACTTGTATCTGACCCACCCTTTATATTGCCACCTCTCGCCTCTTTTTAAAATTCATTACTTCATAATTTTAATTCATTAGTCATTTTTTCCAAGGCCTGCATCTTCTTTTTCTCACATACTTTTGTGTACTTAGTCCTCGCTGCCACAACCCATCTCTCCTCTCCTCTACCCAAGCTCCATTCCCTTAAAGTCTTTCTTACCTCCCTTTCTGCTTCCTGGCAATTTTTATCTAACCAAGCGCATTTTTCCTCATCCCTTCTTTCCACGTTTCTACCGCATCCCGCAATGATCACTTCCATCCCTTCCATTGTTTTAATTTCATTCCAGTTAATCTTCTCCAATCGTTTTTCCATATTATTGATAGCATTTACACTATCCTCTAAATTCCACCACTCCTGCTTCATTTTCCCTAAATTTTCTTACCCCTATCTCCACCATTATTGGCAAATGGTCCGACCCCAAGGCTTCTTCTACTTCCATTCTTCGAACTTCTTCCATGTTTAGCCCCTTTATTATGACGTCAACCATGACTGACGATCCTTGTGGTCCAACATACGTCTTCTCCCTTTTTAATCATCTTCAGTGCATACGTTTAACATCCCTCTTTTATTAAGCAATCCTCCATCCTCCTGATTTATCAATTTATCCTGAGACGTTCTTGCTATTATGCTATTAGCTTACCCTTATCATTCACTCCTCCCCCTTGTCACACCGTACATCTCGTTCCTTGGTTACATTTCTCATCTAGCACATTCCGTACTTCGGCCCAGTTCTTATTAATGTACACCACCCCAGTTCCATATAAGCCCCCACCTTTTGACACTAAACCCACGCTATACCGTCTACCTCTTCAACTCCCGATTTTTCAGAGACCATTTCGTTCCCACTATCATGCCCCTTTCCGCCTTTCCTTTAGTTGCATCCTTCGTTGTCCCTTGCACCGACCTAAACCCCCCTGGAAGTGAATCTCGTATATTTTCATAGTCCTCCTTCACCACTAACCGCACTACAAATTTTCCTGAAATCCGTTTCTCAAAGTCCTTGTGCCACTACACTTCGACTTTATCCCAGCTACGTTCTAAAACCCCAACCTTAAGCAACATTCCCTATTTCTAACTAGTTTTCGTTTGTTTCTGTTATCTTTTGCGTCCGTATTTGCCGAACACTCTTTATTTTTTGTTTCGTGTATTTTAAGTAGTTTTTTGTTATTATTTTACTCCCTGTTTCCTCCATTGCCTCCAAGTTTGTTGTTTGGCTATTCCATTTGCATAATTTATTGTTTATCCATACTTTATTAAATCCAATCTTGACTAGATTCCAATTCTTAATTTTTCGTTATCTTCTTTAAGCTCATTGCCTTATTAGTTTCTTTCTGTTCTTCGTGTATGTTATGCATTTAAGATTTAATGCTTTTAATCTCCGTTGTTAGGTTATTCATCATCTCGATGATGAATTTTATCTATTCCTTTCGCCTCTTTCTTCAAGGGTGAACGTACTACTTCCTTTGTCGGTGGCATCATCATCACTGCTTCCTCATATTGCGAAATTTTGACAATTTTATTTATAATTAATTGTCCTCAATAAATTATTTTCGTAAATATAATTTTGGCGATCTTAATTGGCGTGAGCTGTTTTTTATGATTGCAATTAATCGTCTTGGCACGTGCAAACTTCAGATCCAGTTTCTAGGTTATGTTTTTGTTTATTAACAATTCCTTTGTAACTCACTGTTTTTGCCAGGGATTGACACTACCCTACATGCTCCCCTTCTATGATGGTTTAGGCTTGCTTAAACCTACGTTTTCCTTTCATTCATCGCTGAATTCTATCAAATGATTCGATTTACCCGGATACCGTGCACTACACTTCAATATCGCAATAAATAATATTAAATGTTTTAAATTTTTGCATTTTTTTTAAATTTTGCCGTTAATTTCAGCAGTTTTTCTTCCAGATTGTGTCGATTTTCCACTATTTATTACTTTATTTTATAAGAATTTTCTTGTAATCTACCTTCCAGCTTCCTAAAATTTTCCCACAATAATTCCTCCAAGTTTTCTCGAATTCTTTACTAAATCTTATTTTATTTTTAAAATATGTCTATGTTTATGAGTAATGCAAAAATTACTAAAGACTTTGAAGTGGAACTTTAAATAAACAGTATATTTTTTCTGAATATAAAGCTTAAAAGTTATCTATTAGATTTCTACATTCTGATAATTTTATCACATATTTTTACAATTTTCCAAAATGTTCAATTTTAAATCGCGCGAATTTTGTTGCAGAGTGTAGTCCAACATTTCTCGTTTAATTTCGTCTGAATAATTCTCTTACAAATTGCAAGAATTTTCTTTGAGGGCCTTAGAATTATACAGATGTTTTTCTAGTATAGTATTGTTTAAATAATAAATAAAAGGGTCATATGGCAAGTTGTACCCGCTTGGAAATACAAAAAAAAACTAGTATATATTAACATTTTATTAAATTACTTCTGGATCTGGGTCTTGATTTGTACGATGGGAGGGCAAAGAGGTCCGCTGCACCTAGGCCTCAGGGGGCCCTTTGGATTGCAATGTCCTACTAGGAGCCCTACAATCTTCCGTAGGATTTCTCTGGACAGTAGCATACAGTATCTGACCATTTTATTGTTCATCGCGATTAAGTTTTTTGTGCCATCCCATCGCTCCTTGTAGCATCTGGTTGATGCATTTTTCTGTAGAGTAATCAAGTCTTGGAGAGAGGGGTCCGCCCCGCAAATCGTTTTTCCGGATGCATTAATCTGCTATACTCTTACTTCTGATATTGTTTTGTCCTTTCACCCAACACAGGGCCAGCTTATTGTCACGAGCCGCTTCTTTCAAGGCTTCGCAACTTTTCAGCGTTTTACAGCCAGCAATGGACGAAATTGCTGCTCTGTGTATGTTTTTTCCGTTAATCTTCTTGTCAGAGATTACCTTTGCTGCGTATAGTATACCAACGAGTTCCACCTTTGTTGATGCACTCATTGTCTTGCCCAGTACAGTACTTTTTTGTCAGGGACAGGTTTTTGCCATAAATTCCTACACCTGCACCTGTTTTCGTCAACGACACATCAGTGTATATATGAATATCTTTGTATTTGCTTCCTACTCCTGAGTCTCGATATCTCAGGTCGATTTGTAGCTCTCTAGTAAATATATACTTTCGAGGGATGTTGTTCACCCGCATCATAATCTCAGGATTTCTTTTCCTAAAATCCTCTAAGATTTTGTGGAATTCACCTCTACCGTTACTTACAAGCCATCATCTTTTTGTTGCTGGTAGCCTTATAGCCGCCGCTGCTTCCTGTTCTCTGATATATATGTCAAAGGAGAAAAAAATCTATGCAAATATGTTTGACAAGTTTGCGAAGATGAATGCACAGGTGAAATCCAGTTAATTATTTCTTTTCCACTAGTATATTGAGATACGTTATCTGTCTTCCCGTCAAAAAGTCCTTGAGTTTTGTAAATATATGGTAATTTGAAGGAGCTAAGTTTGGACTGTAGGGTGGACTGTTGAAAGTTCATCCGTAATAACTGACAGCCGCCCGAATCCTCATTATCATGGGTGTTCTTTCTTTCTAAGTTAAAATAAAATCCATAAAATTTTCTCCGTTCACATTCTTCAATTAATGATGCATATCTCAAGGTCATACATTTCTTGCATTGATAAATCTCAGTCTTGAACATTAATCACACACATAAACAGCACAGTCAATATGAGTGAGACGTAACTTTGTATACTGAGAGCTGAAATACACCTGAACATGTTAGCACACATCCGGCGACTACTTTATTCGTCAGCGCTCCATACATTGCAAACGGGCACTAAGTTTCTATTATCCCTCGTAATATGCTTTTTAGTTATTGTATGCATTTTTCTTGATTTATTTTATTGGGATTTTCTTGTCATTTTCAAGCAGTAATTCTTCACTTTTTTTCTCGAAATTTCCACAAATTATGTTTCCATCTTTAAAATGTTTCTGTATTTATGACTAACATAAAAATCACTAAAGATTTCGCCTTCAGATAGCATCTCCCATATGTTCAATGGGCGACACATCAAGCGACTGAGCAGGCCATGGGAGGACGACAATGTTAGCTTCTTCAAAACGTGTTATAGTACTTGGCGTATGAGCTGTTGGAAAATGGGATTTTCTAGTCCCTGAAGGTATGGAAGCGCAACGGGTTTTGGCATATTTACAATGAAACCAGCTACGTTTAGGTTGCCGTCAATGAAGACCAAGAATAACATATTCCACCCCATATCATCACACTTTGTGTGAGGGCTTTGATATATTCCACAAAAAAAATAGATATTGACTTTTCCACGCATCCGTCTGACCCTCGCACGATCATTGTGGACACAGGTCTTAGGAGGGCCAGACGGAAAGAATTGCTTCTTTCGGGACTCTTCATTAATACGTTTCCCGCTTTGTCAGTCACCGGTGAGTGACTGAAGTATTCCAATGAGGCCACGCCAGTCACCGATGACTGACAGTGGGTTCCTACTTTAAAATTATCATTTAGCGCTGTCAGTCACGAGTTCCGTGTTAATTGTTACTAGGATTGCTTAATACAGCCCTTCTGTACGTTACTACAACTTGGCCACCTAATATTCCTTCAAACCGCTGTATAATCTCGGAAAAATGTACTATATTGAAATAAAACCCGCATATTTAATAAATAAAAATTAGCGATCGTTCTTATTAAAACATTCTATACAATAGTGCGGCTGGCTTGGACATACAGGACAATAAGTTGTAACTTGTGTAATTTTACTTCTGGCATATTTTCTGCCATGATTCTTTGAATTCTCACTGTAGCATCCTTTGATTGTTTGACTGGCCATTGAATTTGTTAGAGAGAATGTTTGTGAGAATGAGACACGTGACTGACACATTGCCTGGCGAAACCCGTCACCTGTGACTAACACATAAACAACCCGTAATTTCCTGTGCAAGTAATCCTTTATCGTCTCGGTCCCCCGAAAACTCCCTTTCTTAATTCCCAAGTAATGTCTTTATTCACCATTTGATTTTCGAGACTGATCAGAGTTGATCACGCATGTGATCCATATCATATACGTAAAAAAAGCGTAATTTCGTCTAAATAATGCATCAAAATGAATGAAATAAGCATATTCATACTCATTTTTGTAAAATAAAACTTAAAAACAAAGAAAACTTTTTTTGACATTTTACAAAACAAACTTGTATATATAGAAATCTATATTTGTATTTTATAATTCATATGTATAACCGTAGAAAAAGTATAGTGTACAATTCGCATACAATGACCATTGACCATTATGATGATGTGAATTGCTGCACTCGCCTTCGGCTCATAAAGCAAATTTCATACTCGTGGGCAATGAGTATCACTGTATGCTCATTATACAATATACTATTGTACAACAAGTGTGGAAAAGCGCATTTCCCACGCGTTGAAATCACTATTTTTTCACATACTGCATGTAACATCAATTATAAAGGTGCAATTTCATTTTTGACACTGACATATAAAGTAGTGCGGAAAAGTGTATCCATGCGGAAAAGTGTATCTATGCGGAAAATTGTTCCTATGCAACAAAATTCTACTTTTCTCAAAGATTTTGGATGCGGAAATGTAAGGTATTTCTATTCATTATGTGAAAAACACAATTTGAAGTCATTCTTGCTTCCAATTGTAATTGTAATGATATAAGAGAAATATATAAAAATTGACAATATAAACGCAGTCCATAAGACCTTATCCGGCGATAAACAGATGACATTGACATTCTGGGTCCT
Source organism: Ontholestes murinus (assembly GCA_963969525.1). Taxonomy (NCBI): domain Eukaryota; kingdom Metazoa; phylum Arthropoda; class Insecta; order Coleoptera; family Staphylinidae; genus Ontholestes; species Ontholestes murinus. The sequence goes on from OZ018398.1 coordinate 15,411,463, forward strand.
AACCCTCTCATCCAATTATTTTCAATTGATTGAGTTGTTGAAAATCTGTTTCTTGTGGCCAAAAGTTTTAAGCGACGTTCTTCGCGATCTGTTGTCCTCCAGAAACATCTAAATCAAGGGCGACGTCATTGAACCTGTTTCTCGGACCATTTAGTCCAACATGTCAATACCGTTGTACATTTCGGTTTATACGACGAACAATTTCTCTTAGGAAAGTCTAGCCCTTCTCATAATCACAAATATCATCAAAATCAGTTATTTAGAATAAATCGTGAACAAACAATTTCCAAAATTGATAGTTAAATACACACTGACTGGTTTATTTCTTAAAATGTATTGTTACAAAAAAAACAACAAGCTACTGGCTAAACTTTATTCAAATTTTAATCATCACTTTATTTCATGAAAATAGGCGTTTTATGAAAATTTCAATAAAATCATTCAACAAATTTTAGGTATTGCAATTTTTATAGAAGGCAATATATGATAACTAGATTCTAGATAATAGTGATAACCAAATTCCAGCCTTTAGATGTACTTATTTAAATACCCTACAACATTTCACAACATTATCAATATTTGCACAAGCCTCCAGCTTATCATTCAGATTTGATTGCAAATTATATTACCCATTATAATGATGTTAAATTTGATTTTTATCTACAATGACAGTAAGTTATGTTTAATCAACTATATCAGTTCATAGATATACATTGAAAACGCGTCTGAATATTAATTGAGAAATATTCTTATCTAAATCTTAAATGTGGTTTGTTGAATTTGATTCTCGTTTATCACGTGATGAAACATTTTTAATATTAAGGGTTGTTTATGTTGATGTAAGAATCGAAACTAGTCGGAATAAATTGTGAAAATTGTGAAACCAACCGAGTGCCTTTCTATAAACAACCCTTAATCTTAAATGTGGTTCTCTACAGTTTTACGAGAAGACCGTATTTTTTTTCAATTCGTTTGTTAATAATATTTCTATCATTAAAATTTGCGAACAAAGTTACACTACACTCCAGAAGCGCAGTTATAAAAAAATATTCTTTATAAAGTGATTTCCTATGTTTTTTAATATAATATGCTAATTGATATTTAGCAACATTAATATTATTATTCGGCGCAACAAAGCTTTTGCAAAAATTTGATTGGGATTTACATGTTTCCTTATCATCTGTTAATAAACTGTTGTTAAAGTTCAGTGAGTGACTTTTGCTCTTGAAAGTTCTCTTAATAAATCTACAAAATATATAATCATAAATTCTATTTCACAACATTATTATAAATTATTAAAATTTGAGAAATAGTGGTTGAACTTCATATTAAATTTATTTTTAGTCAACAGAATAATTTAATCCATCACAAGTACTTTTCACAACCTAAGTCGTTGTCCAAAATGTTTCAAATTTTATCCTATATTCTTAGATCGTATGTTAAACAGAAGATGATGCAACTCTTGTAATATCAATGGTTTTAACCAATTTCAAGAATAAATTATCATGAGATAATTGTTCTTGGACTACATGAAGAAATATTTCCAAGATCTTGTGTTTTGATTTCAAATTTAGTGACTCATTTAATAATATGTATAGTGAAGAGTGTAATCAGTGTGTAATTTTGTACTTTATATCATGGATAAAATATTAAATCCTTCGTTAACCCTGGATCAGAGGTCGGTGTTATCTGTACGAATTATTTTACGGCCATCAACACACATTTGTAAGCAATTAATTTGATTTTTTAAATTGGTGATATTCGAAACTCTGATTATTACAAATACGAATTGTCCAATAACTTATTTTAATTAAATATTAATAATTTTGATTTGAATTTATTACGGATATGATTGTACAAATAATAATATTGGGAATGTTTTATTTTTTAATTAACAAATTTCTTAACTTGTTTAAATACAGAACAATTTATTGTTCACTACATTACAATAAAACGTCAAACTAAACACATCAAATCCACTTAATCTTAATATATAATATACACGACGTTGATGCCAAAAAACGATAAATTCGGTCATTTTTTAACATATTTCTACAATCTATAATAGTACATACAATAGTTTTACTTAAAATGGTATTATTAACAATAAAGATAAACGCATTAGTATCAGGGTAAGTTAGTTTCTAATTTGTGTTGAAAAACGGACTTTATCTATATCTTGGGAAAGGTAAATCATCACCGTTTACAAGAGTGAAGTGGTTATTTTTCATCAAAAACTTATAATTGATTATTTGTTTAAATAATTTTATGGAAAAGTCGTTTTCAAAAAAGATTAATATAATTAAAATAGCCTATCCTTTGTTTTACACTGTATCCTTTCCGTGGCCTACCTATACGTGTGTTTTGTTAGCCACCCTGATCGGCCCCTGGGTGCGTATTTTGTGCCCCCGTTAATTATCCCTTAAATAAATCATACGTATCATCATGTCGTCGCAGCAGTTATTATGCGCCGGTTCCTGCGGCCTTACGGTAAAACAGGGCAGCAAATGTAAAACGTGTCACAAAATAATGCACCCCTCGTGTTTGCATAAACACTCTTGTGAGGCGTCTTCTACTTCTGTTACTTTGGAATCTGTCTTCACAATCATAAGTGATTTAAAAGATACTGTCGCCGAATTATCAAAACAGGCTACAGCACAAGCAGGTGTAATTAAGAACATTGAAATTATGTTATTAGATATGCAGAAACTCAAACAAGAAAATGAGTCGTTAAAAAAATGATTGAGTTGCTAAATGAAAGGATTTTTAACTTGGAATCTCATAAATCATCAGCTGTCTCTAATGTCGACACCCTCAATAACATTATGACAGAAATTGAGGAGCGCAAATCACGCGAAAACAATTTAATTATATTTAATATGCCTAAGCCTACTAACAATAATCCAAATGAATCGGACTTAAAATTTATACGCGATAAATTTTCACAGATTTTACCGGAAGCAGGGATTAAAAAAATCCTTAGACTAGGAAAGCCCAATAACAATCCGCGTCCCACCAAAGTTATTTTTTACAACGTGGATGATAGTAAATTAATTTTGCGCAATAAGAATAATCTTGGCGATCTAAAAGTCAAGTCACTATTTACAAACACTACGCGATGAATTGAAACGTCGGATTAATCTCGGTGAATCGAATCTGACAATTAAATATATTAAAAATGTTCCAACCATTGTAACCAAATCGGAAAGCTAAGTTATTCCCAGCAAGCATCTAAAGAATTAAACATGTATTATCAAAATGTTAGGGGCTTAAAAACAAAAACTACTTTGTTATATAATAATTTAACCACTGAATCTTATGACATTATCGCATTTACAGAAACTTCGCTCGATTCGACTATTGATAATTGTGAAATTTTCCCATTAAATTATAACATTATACGCTCAGATAGAAAGCTCCGAAAAGGGGGAGGTGCTCTGTTAGCATTTAAAAATGAATTTAAGTTTATAGACTTGAAGCTTATTTCACCGGTGGAATGTATTGATTTAGTTGCGTGTCGTCTTAATGTTGCGAAGAATGTCCTATACGTTGTTTGTGTTTATATACCTCCGTGCACACCATGCGACGATTATGCGACTCTCCTAGATTTTATTTGCTTAAATGTTGATACCGAAAGATTAATACTAGTTGGTGATTTTAATATACCCGAATATACATTTTGTAGTAAGGATCCTTCAACCCCCTCTTTGGCATTACTTACAAGCTTCCTAGATTCATACGAATTATTGCAACGCAATAGTATAGTTAACAACGTTGAAAGAATACTCGATCTTGTTATTGGTAGTGGTAAATTGGAAATTATTGTTGAGAGACCTTTGAATGCAATTATCAGTATAGATCTATATCACCCACCATTAGAGGTTGTTATTAACTGTATTGATGGAAATGTTCCAAACTTTTTCCGTCCGGATAATAACATATAACTACCGCATGGCCGATCTTTGCTTACTATACCAAGATATTTGTGCTACTGATTGGAATGACATATATAAATCCAATACATCCGATGATGCATGCAGTATTCTGTATAATAAAATATATGAAGCTATGGACAAGATAATTCCGAAAAAAAGCTCAAACAACGCAATCGCTACCCAGTTTATTTTAATCGGGATATCATTAGGGCCATCCGTCTTAAGAATAGACGTCTAAAGGCGTATCGTCATTTCAAGTGTGAAGTTGATGCGACTGAGAGAAGCCGACTATAACTTAAAGAGCATGATTCACAAAGCTTACATTCAATACATTGAAAGCTCGGAAAAAAATCTATCACGTGATCCAGCTAAATTCTGGAGTTTCTTCAATGGCAGGCGCAATCAGGATAGAGTACCATCAACGATGACGTGGCAAGGGAAGCATCTCGACCAGGGCCCTCAAATTATTCAAAGTTTTGCTGAGCACTTCAGTTCTGCTTATTGTGCTGGACCCAATCGCTTCGATGATTCTCTCTTGGATTTTATGGGCAACTTTGCAATTAATGAAGACATGGTACTTAAGGAATTGCTGAGGTCTAAAGCTAAATTCACTATGGGGACTGACAACATTCCCGAGTTTTTCGTTAAGGACACAGCAGTCATCCTAGCTAAGCCACTTACATTTATTTTTAATTTAATCTTAAGAACTGGAATCTTTCCATCGTGTTGGAAGAATGTTAAGTTTATACCTGTCCTTAAGAAAGGTAACAAATCCGATGTTAATAATTATAGACCAATTTCCTTGCTATGTAATTTTTCCAAAGTGTTTGAGCGCATCTTAGCTACTCATACCTATGCCTTAGTTAAATGCAAATTATCGGCTAACCAACACGGATTTGTTCCTAAACGGTCTACCCTAACTAATTTAATGTGTATAACTCAACACATATCTTCCAACATGGATGACAGGATCCAAACAGATGTAATATACGCCGACCTTTCTAAAGCCTTTGACCGCATGCCTCATGACATACTCATTAATAAACTTAGATTATTTGGGCTACCTCATAATATAATTCACGTCATTCATTCATACTTAAAGGGTAGATCTCAGCATGTTGAAATTAGGGGTCATATATCACAGAGCTATATTGCTAAAAGTGGTGTACCGCAGGGGTCTAACCTGGGCCCCCTACTATTTGTTTTATTTCTTAATGATATTACAGATACAGTTAAGTGTAACATATTAATTTATGCAGACGACATAAAAATTTATAAAAGTATCTGCAGTGTTAATGACTGCAATGCTCTACAACAAGATTTAAATAAACTGAGTCAATGGTGCATGGACAATAAACTTTCTCTAAATCTTGATAAATGCTCCATTGTATCCTACACGAGAAACTTTTCCTTTATAACGTTTGGTTATTCTATAAATAATAAACTTCTTAATCGTACGTGTGGCATCAGTGATTTAGGTGTTTTCTTTGATCACAAATTAACATTTAATGCTCATATTGTTAATTTAGCCAAAAGCTGTAATAAGCAACTGGGGTTTATCATAAGAACAACTAAAGACTTTAAAGATAAGAACACACTTATTTTGCTTTTTAAATCTTTGGTTTTATGTAAAATTGATTATTGTGCTCCAGTATGGTGTCCGTATACGCAATTTTATATTCAGCATGTGGAATCTATCCAAAAAAGATTCCTGAAAATGTTATATTTCAGAGATCATGGTATCTATCCCTGTCGCGGTTATCCATACAAGGATTTACTGCAGGAATATAATATGCCATCTGTATCCAGCCACCATCACTTCTTAAATGTAGTTACCTTGCATAAACTGGTACACTGCCAATTAGACGCTACTGCTTTGATTGGGCATTTACTCTTCCGGGTTCCAAAATGTAGTGCAAGAAACCCACTAACTTTTTCATACCGAACACCTAATTCATATCACCACGCAAACTCACCTATTATAAAAATTGTTCGTGCTTACCACTTGATTCAATATGGTGCAGATATCTACTCTCCTTTTCACATATTTAAATCAAAGGCTTTAGATTGGATTAACGCCCTCGGATAGTACTTGCTTGATCTTTATATTTGTTATTATTTTTTTCTCTCACTCGTATATGCATTTATATGTTAATTTATTTTGCTTATGTATTTCATTTTATTTTTATTCTATGAAAATTCCTTTGTAAGACTGTAATTGCCTGTTGGGAATAAACATTTATTATTATTATTATTATTATTAAGTAATGGCGAATAATTTATATCGGTCTATTCGTTAAGTACATTTTTATTTTGCCGATATATTTCTAATGACTAAGTCGAAACTACAGTCGCGTGTAATTTGTTAAATAAAAAGTGGTAAAACAAAGTGATCCTGTTTTCTTTCTCCAGTATATTCAAGATGTACCACAAAGTAAACGCCACCACAATTAAACAGACTCTAAAATATTTATAAATCTCATGTTTTGAATAAAGTAGTACATATACAGAATGTCCCACCGAAACCGTACATCAAAAGTTTATGGACTTCTAGTGAATGTATTTTTATGAAATTTTCATGGCCTATGTAAAAGTGTGCTATATTTAATTAATTTAATTAAAATATTTTCAAGATTATACGACTTCCGGTTATACCGGAAGTCAACACCAACTTCCTTATTTCAAATGGAATGCTATATTTTTTAATACGTATTTAGATTCTACATAAAATTCTGTGAAAAACTTATTAAGTAACATAACGTCCAAATTTAAGCGTTTTCGAGATAATTGATATTTTTTAAAATTTTGTGCTTTTTCAAAGTTTATTTTAAAGGTACATATCTCCGACGAAAATAAAATTTAAAGGCTGTAATATTGGCTACATATAGCCGATACCTAAGGGTATCCAATGATGAATTATTTTTGAAAATATAATGTTCAAAATTTCAAACCACATTTGGTCAAATTTAAACCAATATATCTCGTTTTTCTTAGATAGAACACCCTGTATATTTTTACATATTCGGACGCAGTATTGAATTGTGCTTTGATCTATACTAGTATTCCCTACACATATCTTCTTTACTTTTAAAGTTGTTAACATGTTTGTAAAAATATGTCAATATTCTGTGCAATAATTTATTAACCGAGTCAAGAAAACAAAAAACAACTCTTATTTATTTAAACAGTTTAACTGTCTTTGTGACATTTTACATAGATAGAAAATTTTAATTTGTTATTATTTAATAAAAACCTTAAAAAATTAATATTCAGTTCAATCAATCCACTTATTCTAGTAGTTCATACAATTAGTTTAATAAATGTTAAATGTCAAAATGGCCACCATTTTGTTCTAAACACTTTAAAATTCTACAGATTGTTTCATTATTTGTGGCTTTACTGATTTCGTTGTGGTTTAATTTGCCAAATTCGGATATTATTCGTTAAATTAACTCTTCTTTGGAATTAACTGTTCTGTCATATACATTAGTTTTAATGCGACCCCATAAATAAAAATCAAGGGGTGTTATGTCAGGCGATTTAGGTGGCCATCGCTCTGGCCCATTACGTCCAAATCAGCGATCTTCAAACATACTTGTTAATTCCTCATCTACGGCATACGACGAATTTCTAACAGTATTTAATGGTAAATTATCGGTAAATTCGGTTATCGTTCTTCGGAGTATTTGCAAATATCTGCTGCTGGTTAAATTTTCGTCGAAAATTTCAAATCCTACATCATCCATCATATATGCAAATACGTTAACACTGAACGCATTTTGGAAGTTTCCTTGTTGTGTAAAGTGTGGATTTTTATCAGCCCAAAAGTGCCAATTATGACTATTTACAATAACTTCTCTTCCGAATTTTGCTTCGTCCGTTCAAATAATATTACGCAAAAAAATGGGGTTCCTGAAGTTTTACTAACAGCTTTTCAGAATATTGTAAACGATGTACATGGTCATTTGGATTCATTGCTTGCACTTTAATAAATGAATATGGGTGCATTTTATGCTTCTTTAAAATTCGCTGAATAGATGATCGGGTTATTCCAAGATCGTTGTGCGCGGATCTTATTGAAGCATGTGGATTGACTTGAAAATAGGCTAGTAAACTTACTTCGTTTTCTTCTTCATCAATTACAAATATATCTCTTCTCTCGACCTGCTGAGTAGTACCAGTTTGCAAAAAGTTCGCTTCGATTCGTCTAAATTTTCATCTATTCATATGTAAAAATATATAGGGTGTTTCTTTAAGAAAAACGAGATATATTGGTTTAGATTAGAATAATCTCTTCTGAAAACATGTCGAAGAAAAATAAAAACAAGTAAAACAAAACCAGGCGTTTTAATTAACGATCTAATTATTATATTTTGGTCGCCATATGATTAATAATATTTAGATTTCAACCCATAATTAGTTTAATGACATGTGATAATTGAACTTGGCACATGCGAACTTACTACTACTAGATTATACAGTATTTTGTATTAGTTAAGACTCCAGCGATACAAAACTAAATAATGTAAGTAACGTGTTAAGAATAAAATATATAAGTCCTTTACGTTGTAGATAATTCACTAATAAAATATTTATTTTAGTAAACGTTTATATTTATGTTTAAAATCAATTTTATAATAAAGCTGTACTGAAGAGATTGAAATATCGAAACACGTGTCTACAGATGGTTATAAAATTGAGTATTGAATTATTTAATTGCTTTTGCTAATTTATTTTTAATTACATCAACCTAAATTCATTTCTTTTTCCAAATTACCATAGTATAGTCACTCACAAACTATTTTAACGTGCATTCAATCATTTTTAGTTCATTTTACAGAAAGAAATACGTTCAAACTAGTGTTGCTTTGATAGCCTTGCTATTTTGTAACACGCAAATTACTTTTGTATTATTCAATGTCTGTCGAAGTATTAGCTAGAGAAGTAGTTGTTAAGATTAAAATCTTTTAAACTTCAAACATTTTAAAAATCTGACTGGTTATTGGTTATATTTTGAAAATTAATTTAACATATGCCAGAATTACTTAAATATTGTTATAATTTTCATATTTTGAAGACTTCTAAGAAACAAATTCTAAGTATGTATTTCAAATCATCATTAACAACAAAATTGATATGTTAGTTGGAGAACTATTTATATGCCGAATAAATAACAAAATTAATTGATTATTTAAAATAAAATATATGTATAAAATTAATTTAATAAAATAAAATACGTTTACTGTTATTTTCAAATCAAGTCCCATTTCTTGACACAAATCAGAAAGTAAGTAAACTTGATTTATATCATAAACTTTATTCTTCATTTATTTATTTATTATTATCAACGGTACACCTTTTTAAACAAAATATAATATATGAGTAAATACAAACAAATCAAAATTAATACTAAATAAATACATACTACCTATAAACAAAACAAAAAAATAAAAAAATATTATATAAATTAGGCTAACTTAATATTATACAAACATGTTTTAAATAAACTAAAGGATATACTAAATACATCTAAACTACAATTTTTGTTCAATTTAACAACATTATTAAATGACCGCATCATCCTATTCACGGGTTCATTTCTGCCGTAGTTGGATCGATGAAAGTTTTCACGAAACGGAACTTGACCACGCGTACTGTTAAATACATTAAAATTAATACGACCAAGTATATCATCGCACTTAATTTTATAGTTCAAGATTCTGTAAAGGAAGCATAAGTCCATTATTATACGTCTATCCTTTAATGATCTTAGATTAAGATAAATAAGCATATTACTGCGACTATGGGATACACCAATTGCTCCTGTACGATAAAACATACACATTAAAAACTTATTTTGAATTCGCTCAATTTCGTTGACGGAATTTTCATAGTATGAAAACCAAACGCTAGAAGCGTACTCCAGTTGGCACCTCACTAATGAGCAGTATAAAATTTTTAAAATGTCCACTGAAAAATCTTTTCCAAATCTATTAATAAATCCTAATATTTGTAATGATTTACGACATATAGTCTCTCTATGCTTGTTAAATGCGAGTTGGCAATCAAAAATGACTCCAAGATCACGAACACAATCTACTTGTGATAGTTTATGGCCATTCATAAAATAGTTAGAAGGCAAACCTTTACTTTTATAAAATTGAATGTAAGAGCACTTTTTAATATTCATGAATAAATTATTGTCATCACACCACTTACTTAAACTACAAAGATCTTCTTGAATCAATAATTGATCTGATGGACTAGATACCTTACGAAATAATTTCAAATCATCGGCAAATAATAAAACCTTGCAGTGAGAAATATATGTTTTAATATCATTAACAAATAACAAAAACAAAATAGGGCCACAATGTGACCCTTGAGGGACCCCAGATAATACTTTAACTGGTTTAGAAATGCAATTATTAACTTTTACATATTGTTGTCTCCCATTCAAATAGCTGTGAAGCCAGTTTGTAACAGCTGGCCCAAACCCAAGACGACAAAGTTTATTAATTAAGTTACAGTGGTTGACACGATCAAAGGCTTTTGCAAAGTCTGTGTATATTGCATTTATGACTATAGTTTCGACATAATTTAACTGATCATTATCAAACTAGATGCTAAATTGTGTCATAACTGTAACCACAACGAAAGAATGTAAGAATAAAAGAATAAATATGAACAAAACAATTTTACCTTTGTTTCTAAAGGTATACATATTTATAAAGCCACAATTATGAAAGAAAATAAATCATTTAGTAAATATTGACAAATATTCCTAGTAAGATTAATTAATGCCTCATGAAACCCGTGGTGAAATATTCTAATATTCCCAGTGTTAATAATTCAATAAATTTTTAAATTTTCTGCATAGTTTACGCTGTGGTATACCTTTTGTCGGGAAGTAGGAACAAGATCTAAAATTATTAAGCATGATATAACACCCACGCTTATTCAGATTCAAATCTATGAATAATTTAGATTATTTGTTCGAAGTGAATAGGTTCAACTTATATAGTAGAATATAACAATTTATTATTTTGCGTTAGGCAAAGAACTTACCACAAAACTGTGTAATTATCATCAAGTTGCCTAGAAAAAGTATTTTTGCAAAATTATAAGTCATTATAAATATTCTGACTTACAATACCTAAAACTTGTTAAACGATTTTATTGAAATTATCACAAAACGTCTATTGTCATGAAACATAGTAATGACTAAAAGTTTTTAATAAAAGAACAAAAAGTTAAAAGTTTTTTCAGTAAGGAGTTGCACCGCAATGTATTTACAATACACTAATTTAGACGTTGTGGTATGCTACCAATAAAGTGATCTATAGCTTCCAGTGGTATATCGTCTGTAAGTTTTCTGGAGGGTGTTGTAAATTCCCCAGTTGCCTACCAATCGTATCCCATACATGTTCAATGGGCGACAAATCAGGCGACCAAGCAGACCTTGAGAGGACGGAAAATGTTAGCTTCTTCCAAAAAAAACGTGTTGTAGCTCTTGCCGTATGAGGGCACGTATTATCCTGTTGAAAAATGAGATTTTCCAGCCCCTGAAGATATGGAAGCTCAACGAGTTCTAGCATATTGGCAATGTTATTAGCTGCGTTTAGGTTCCCGCCAATGAAGACCAAGACTGATCTGCTACCATAACATGTTACGCCCCACATCATCACTCCTTGTGTAAGGGCTGTGGTGTGTTTCATAGAAAATGTTAGATTTTTACGTTTTCCGCACATTCGTCTGACCCTCCTAAGTTCATCGTGGGTCCACAGGTAAAATGGAAACTCGTCACTAAGCATAATTTGATGCCATTCTTGCTTCTTCTCATTCGTTGCTCCTTTCTAACCTGCGAGGGCGGTGAAGAGGTATAAGAGGAAGACATAAAATAATAGACGATATGAACACATCCCATAAGATTTTATCCGGTGATAAACCGATGACATTGATATTCTACACCTCTCATCCAATCGTTTTCAATTGATAGAGTAGTTGAAAATATGTGTCCTATGGCCAAAAGTCTTAAGCGATGTTCTTTGCAATCTGAAGTCATTTACCATTTGGAGTAACATTTCAGTTTACACGACGAGCAATTTTTATTAGCGAAATTTCGGTCTCTCTCATGCCAATAATACGGCGGCGTTGGCAAAAGTGTTGATGTTAACATTTTTTTAATCCTCACTAAGCTAAGCGACTAGCGTCCCTGCACTGCAGTCTCCGTGGTCCTTTTGTGCGCCTCTGGCTATTTTACTCCTTTTAAACTCCTGTATCTTCTAAGAAGGCTAGGAGTTTTTGCCAGGGGTTATTTCTTAGCTGTTCTACAGGAAGCATGGGCTTCCCGAGTTTCCATTTGTCCATTCACTCCGCTGTGGAATGATCGTTTTAAATCTGCGGGATGGGTGTACGATTTTTTTTTAAATCGGACCTCATTTTTAGTGTCTCTTCTTCTTGTAGTACTTTAAATGTTGCCGGTCTTGGTGGCCCCATAATTAATGTGTGTCTATTTATGTGCATCCTATAGACTGTCTGCCTAGCTTCTATCATTACAAATAGATGTAGTGGTGGTAGCGATAATATGCGTTCCATGGTTGCGATGAGCGGTGTCCTCATTGCCTGTCTTTGCACTCTTTCGAGTTTTACTGCTGCACTTTTGGTTTGGGTCTTTTCTCTCCCAACGAGCGCCGCGTATGTCACTATAGGTCTTATGACCACAGTGTATAGCCATTTGGTCATACTGGGCCTCAGTCCTCATGTGCGTCCTACCATTTTTCGGGTCACAAAAAGTCCTCTCATGGCCTTTTTGCTGATGCTCTCTATGCATTCAATATCCAGTAAGGTCTTTGCATTGAAGGGTCCTTTCGCATCTGCTCACCCGCTTGGTAGGCGTATTGTTGAGGGTGTTTAATTTGATGTTAACATACTCTTAACATTGTTCTCAAGTTTAGAAAGAAGTCGCAAACAAACAATTTGCAAAATTGACTGGTTTATTTCTTCAAATTTATTTCTACTAAGTGCAAAGGAAAAAAAAAGAAGAAGAAAAACAACAAACTACTGGCTAAACTTGAATCTTAGTTAGATGATAGTATATCTAATAATGAATTAGGCATTAGCAATTTCACAATATATAGATTGGATCGCTTTTCCTTAACTAGCTCTACACATCATGGGGGTGGTGTTCTAGAAGCCGTAAAATAAAATATAAAGTCTTACAGAATCCAATATTGAAGAATCAAGTATTGAACAAGTTTTTGTTTTAATTTTAAATAATTTTTAATTAAATTAAAATAATGTAATAATTGGTAGCTACCCAGTTCTCTCAAAGATATTTACGAAAAGCATTGTAAAGTTATTAAAAATATTTATTTAAATAATACTGTATTTGATTCTCATTTTTCACTTGGTGCAACATTATTTTAATAATAGGTTGTTGAAAAAATATTAAGTGAAACAAACCAAGTGAATTTTTTCAACAATAATTATTAAATAATACTGATTGCAAATTTATTATCTATGGAGACTTTAATTTGTCCAATTTAGCATGGCATACTAATAGTGGTATTTGTATCCCTGATGGTCGATTTAATGAATGTTCCAAACTTCCTATTAGCACATACAACCTGATTAACTTAAATCAAAGAAATTATATGTCTACTCTAATGGAAATTTTTTGAACTTGGTATTTAATAGAGTATAATATGTATGATTTCTGGCGACGCCCTTGGCAATTATTTTGTCTATCACAACCCAATCGATGTCAATATTATGGTTAATGATTACCTACTTTAAATAAATATGAAAAAAATCCTGACTTGTTTGACACTAAGGATATTAATGAGAGAGTTGCTATTATTAATAAGATTCCCGTTGAAGCTACTCGTTTATATGTTCCCAAGAAAAACATATATAGTAGTAACTATCCAGTTTGGTTCAATAATGAATTAATACGTTTAATTAAAGAAAAAAAGAAAAAAAATGCACACGACAATTTAAAAAAAATCTGGTTTAATATCAGATTATGATCATTTTTAATATTTGCGAGATCAATGTAAGATTTTAAGTTCACAACTTCATAATCTGTATATTAAGAAAATCGAGAACGATATTTGCACGAATCCTCGTAAACTTTTAGAACCACATTTCGAAATTAAAAAAGACCAACGGTATTCCTGACAGGATGGTATTAGAAAACGAAATTCTTGATGATGGTGAAAAAATATCTACAGGTTTTGCTAAATATTTTTTCGAATATTATAAAAACATGGAGGTTAGAACAAGTAATTTCATTTTTAATAAACAAGTGTTTGACTCAAGATTTACTATTTCATTACAAGATGTTTATAAGGAACCACAATCGTTTGGAAATTGCACATCCTTCAGTCAAAATATGTGTGTACTTTATCTAAACCCGTATATAATTTGTTTACATGTTCTATTGTTGAGGAAAAGTTTCCGGATATTTAGACAACCTTTATATTACTCATACATAAAACTGACAAGACAGAGATGATCCCAAATTATAGATGAGTGGCAATTAAATCCTTTATTCCAAAAATCTTTGTCAAGCTAATTTCTAAGCACGAAACGAATTTTTCCAAGGTAGATCCACCAATACCAACCTTCTCGAATTTCAAGTATCAATTTTATTTGCCTTTAAAAAAAGATGTCAAGCCGATGCCATCTACACTGATTTTTCGAAGGCTTTCGATAAAGTTTCGTTCATATTTATCCATTAGACAATAATGCGTTCGAAATGGAAACTATATTTCTGGTAGTATAAAGGTATCTTCTGGTTTACTTCAAGGAAACCATTGTGGTCTCTTGCTATTTTTAATTTTAATAATGAAATGATAATATGAAAATTTTAATGGACGTCAAATCGATTATCAGGATTGTCATAATCTTCTAAATCAACGATATTATTTACAAATAGTTAAATTTTTCGTTCGGCATTGCGGAAAATGGATTTGGACCTAGATTTTTATTAAGTTACTTTATAAAATTCTATCATTTGGAATTAATGTAATATTGTTTCTTAATGATTGAAATTTATACTTATATTTTAATCTATATTAATTTTGTAGTCATTATTGGAATTTCCCGTTTAATAGATAATAAATCAAAAAATATTATTACAGATAAGGCAGAAAGACCTCTGGTCGATAGCCTTTTGACAGATTAACATACTAACAACTCATAAATTATTTATTATTTAAATGTTAAAGTTTATTGTACATATTTGTCAATAAAGATGTATATACTGTTACAGATAAAATAGGTTGGATATTTTGGTAATTAGCCTTAATTGGTACGTATTCTTATACAATAAAAATCTGAGGTACACCTTTAATTGATTTAATCGTCAGTTTTTCTTCCCATTTGCGTGCGTGAGTGTCAATAATAAATTTTTGGTTTGCACATGTGCTATTAGAATAGTATTTAAGTTCAAATATTTATATATTTAAATAAATCTCATAGTATATTCTTTCTTATTAATGTGAAGTTTAATAAGGCTAGGTTGTTGTAAATATATAGTTTTTGACAAGAGCATCTAGTAATATTATTACTACTTGAGGTTTGTTTTAAATACTTGCCTATCGTTACCCTACCTCGGTATGATCAGAATTATTTTATTATGGAATATTTTAAAATATAACATTAACATTCTTTAAATTTGGGAATAATATTTTTAGATAAGCTTATAAAACTATTTTTATATTTGAAGAAAATTTTAGGATATTTTTTTTAAATAACCTTAAAAATTAAAATTAAAATGGTTTTAAAGGCTTTAATAGATTGATAATTACCAACTTTTTTCTATGAAAATTTACATATTTTAATAAAATGTGAAGTCAAAAGTATTGTAATTAAAACACTTTAACTTTGTTTTACCACAAAAAATATTTATTGCTGTGACTATAGTTTCGAACATTCACTTTTCATTATCAAACATAAAGTCACAGCAATAAATATTTTTTGTGGTAAAACAAAGTTAAAGTGTTTTAATTATCTTATTAAAATGTACCACCAAGTTAACGCCGACAACATTCAAGAATCAAAAGTATTGTTTTAAAATAATCTTAAATTGTATAATCTATCCAATGTGTGGACAATGCAATACGGACACCAAATTAAATATTGATATAACAATCGATGTTAGACACTAATATTTGTCTATTAAATACTAAGTGTTTGGTAACGTTATTATATATTTGATATCGTTATTGTATTTGTGTATGCTAATTGTTGTTAAAATAAGCAATGTTATAATCTGATTTTTGGTGTGTGCATCGTTACTTTAATTAAAATTAAAGAAAATTTTATCTATTAGAAAAAATGTAATATAAATTAAAATTTTGTGTGTTCGTATCCCAGCTTGGCGGTGGATTTTTCTAAATAAGATAAGTAAATAAATAAATAAATAAATATGGATATGTGTGCGCGTTTTATCCTCTTCATGATTTATATTATAATAACCTTTATTTACGGAAAACCATTTCTATACAAGATACATAAAAAATAATTAAATACATATACATACATATATAAATACATACATACATACAAACATAAATATAAATCAATTAATTACTAGTTGTAATAATAAAACAAAAATAAAAACTCATAATACATCTATTTGAGAAGGAAATAAAAGAAATAATTTCTACAATTTATTTGTTAAATCCTTAACAGGTATTGCAAATCACATTTGTTCTAACAGTTCACTACAGACTAATTGGCCATTAATTAACTTATGTAGATAGCACAAATCAGCAATACACCTCCTGTCAAATAATGTCGTTAAGCGAAGTTCAGATCTTATACAATTATATTGACCACGTATATGATATTGACCTAATTTATACTCAACTGATAGTAGAAACATATTTTGTACTGATTCAATCATTAGAGTATCACATACGGCAACCAGACTGTTGACGCATACTCCAAATTAGATCTAACAAGACTACAAAATAATGTTCTTAAGCAGTCAACATTCCAGTCTTTGACTAAGTGCCACACAAATCCCCATTTTAAGTTGCATTAGATGTTATAGTAACCATATGATACCTAAATGTAAAATGCGTATCAAAATTCACCCCAAGACCCTTAATACTGCTGACTTGATTCAGTTCGACTTCATCTAGATAATAATAAAAATTAATTTTGTTTTAATTGCGACGGATTCACAAATAATTTATTCTGCGCTCACCATGCTATTAAATTGTTTATAACTTGTTGAATAACAATACAATCACCTAAGGAGTTAATAATTCTGAATATTTTTAGGTCATCAGCATACATTAAAATTTTACAATATTTAATAATGTTCACTACATCATTAACAAAAAGGATAAAAATAATTGGTCCACTATGCACGCCTTGAGGCACACCCGAGAAAACTTCAATATTTCCAGATTGTTCATTTAAGATTTTCACATATTGTGATCTGCCTATCAAAAAAGAAGATAACCAATATAATAATGCTCTTCCTATAAACCCTACTTGTTTCAATTTGCAAATCAGTACCGAAGGATTAACTCTATCAAATTCCTTAGAGAAGTCCGTGTAAACAGCATCCATCTGTTTTCTTTCAAGGCACTTGATATATGTTGGCAGTATAACAATACATTTGTTGTTGTAGATCTTCCCCTAACAAAGCAATGTTGTGAATTAGATAACAAGTTTTTACAAACCCAAAACATAGAATTTGCAATATGTTTGTCTAACATTTTTGGAAGGACATATTGTATACTAACGCCCCTATAATGTTGAATGTTGCCACGGTCTCCTGATTTAAAAATTGGTACAATATAGCTGGCCTTCCATGCATCCCGAAATACACCTAATGAAAGGGAGCAGATAAAAAGGGCATGAATCGGATTACATAATTAATATATACAATTTTTATAAATTATAGATGGAATTCTGTCTGGTCCAGACGACGCGTTCTTGTCGAGTTGTAGTATTAATTCAAAAACCTTTTCCACCGAAATTTTGAAATCACTATAACTAATCGATTCCTCGTGTTCTTGTGATGTATATTTTGGACCTGATGAATCATCTTGAACATAAGTTGATGCGAAGAAGTCGGCAAATAAACTTGCTACACCATCTGCTTCACTAGCATGTTTCTCACCATAATACATAATATTGGGAATGCATTCTTCCTTTCTTATTTGTTTCGCATATCGCCAAAAGTTTTGTGAATTAGCTTAAAAATTCTTGAACTTTTCTATTATGCTCATCATATAGTGACTTATATAAATTCTTACATATATCACGTAAGTCATTAAATGTTCTGTAGTCATCTAGAGAGTTAGTCATCGTATATCTTAGATGGGTGGCTTTCTTGGCTCGCACAAGCCTAATCAATTCACGATTTAAAAAAAATTGGGTACTTATCTTGATGTGTTTTTACAACTTTCTTAGGCACGTACATGCTGATTACACTTTTTACTGTTAAATAAAAGTTTTCAGCTGCTAAATTGATATCCTGATTGATAATATATTTGACCAATTTGTAGACGACAAAAAGTTGTTAAGAGCAATATAATTTGCGTTATCGAACATATAGATTTCGTCACTAGAATGAATATTATTTATTTTATCTGGTATCAGGAAATACATATAATATGCTGGATGATGTACAGAAGCATCAAATATACAGTCGACTGCTAATATAATAATGACATCATATGTATGAGAAAAACATAAGTCTAGAAAAACATTCCTACAATTAGGTATGCAATTTAATTGGCGAGTATTAATAAAGTTATACGAATCAATAATAGAAAGAGAACACTTGGTCCGTTAGTTTTATTGACTGTGGAACAATACCATCCTCATTCCATAATAAAGATGGAATATTATAATCTCCCCAAATTAAAAAAAGGGTGATTTTTAAAATTTTGATATAGTTATTCAACAGCATTACAATACTCCTCATAAATCTCATAAATATTAAGCATTGACCCTGGCTTTATATATACACCTCTAATTATTAAATTGTGTTTATTAATTGAAACTAAAACAAAAATATGCTCTATGAGATTCCTGCTTATAATAAGACGAGATTGAAATTGTTGTTTAATACATATTAATATTCCTCCACCGCGCACTATACCAGAAGTAGTTCTATCTATTCGATATATTTGATAATTTGGGAGTTGCAACTGACTGTTTAAGATATCAGTATAAAAGTACGAATTACAATTTACACCAGTAGTCAAATTATTAATTTTGGTATGAATACCACCAGCGTTCTGATGGTATACCTTAAGTTTTTTTTGGATTTACCGAATGAGATGTCTTAACATAAACTTAAGCGATGTATGGAATATCATTGCGATTTTTTATTGTAATATCATTTTCCCCGTTTGCTTTTAAAATACTGGATTTGGCATGGTGTTTTGTCGGACCTAAAATGTAAATTACGGTCGTCGTTGTGAGCATTAGATCTAAGCACTTCTCTGGCTGATTGTTCGTCTTCAAATATGACTTTTATGGATCTAGGTTTCGTAGATGGGAGTCTGCCTAATCGAACAACTTTAACAGATTCACATCAACATACAAAGAATGTAATATATTTTGAATACGCTTTGTATCGTCTATCTTCCATCTCTTCAATTATATTTTGAGATTGACCACTCTCATTTAAGTTATTAGTATTATCAGTATTCGATAAAATATTTTCGAGTTTTTCAATTCTGTTTTTAAACCCAATCAATTTACTCGAAAAGGTCTACAAGATTTCATTTTTAAATATTCCGAACTGTTATTACATATTTAGTAATAAATTAACATAGTTGTTGACCAATAGTTATCAGACAGGCCAGGTGTAAGCAGAAATCAAATTTAAAAAAAATATTGAAATCAAACCAAATGTGGATGTTTTAACATGACATTTCAAACTCTGTACTATTTTAAACATTTCTTTTTATTTTACTTAAAAAAATACATTTAAAAATGTATATTCTTTTTTCAAATGTCTCTTAATTGGATACCATTTTTTTTCATAAGCATTCTGGATGATTAAATATAAGTAAACATTTATTTAATATCAAATATAATTTATTTCATATTAATAGCTTTTACTTGAGTTTTTCTTAGCTATTTGCTATAAATTTTTCAATGTAATCTGTAAATGCACATTGTTTTATTTCGTTAATTGCTTCTTTTATTATTTGGTTTAGCTATATTATAAATAATAACGAGCTTAGGTTTCCTCCCTGCCTGACTACTATCTTGTTTTTGACTATTATCATATTTCTTGTTTCTTTGTATTTTTGTTTCGCCCTTATCCGATTATGTTATCTACTCTCTCAGATTTTTCAACTTGGTACTTTTCGAACACCTTTTCTATTTCCAAATATGTTATAAACTTTTATTTTTGTTCTTGTATAATGGTGGCGTTAACTTGGTGGTACATTTTGATTTGAAGACAGCAATTAACAAACTCAAAAATAAAAATAAATTAAATAAGACGCTTCATAACTTTGTTTTACCACTATATTTTTAAACGGTGACTATAGTTTCGATAAAGTACCATGTTTTAAAATGATCAGTGTATGGTCGAAACTATAGTCACAGTTTAAAAATATAGTGGTAAAACAAAGTTAGTATCTTATTTACTTTTTTATTTTCGTGTTTCCAAGATCTTGTTGATTGTTGTCTTCAGTGTAAATATGTGAAGGTTTACGAATTTACGATTCTTCTTCTTCCTGGTGCTTTTCCATTTTGATTGCCTCTTCTACTTGCACTGATATACCCCATTTTTTTGGGAATTCGATGTCTTTTTTGTGGTGTTCTTTTACTTCATTTGGTTCATAATCTTAATTCACTAGTTCTTGGAAGTATGTCTTCTGTCTTTTCAAATTGGGAGAAGTAAAACTCTTGTTATGTTCCACTTCTTTATTTTTAGATAACTGATATGTGTTTCGGTCCTTACGGATCATTATCAAAGTTGAAACTAAATTGTAATTGAAAATGTCGTAATATACAGGGTGTCCCGTTAATGTGGGGAAATGATGTATTATATTATGGTAGTTATTAATAAAAAAATTCATTCAAATCGAATAAAGCGTTCAATTGTTATAAACAAAAGAACTTTTTTTTGTAACTTTGAAGACAAATTCCGGCTTAACCGTAAACTTTTGGATATAGATAAGTTGTGTTAAATCATCATATTTTGACCACAGGAATCTATGGTCCGGCCATTTCCTCACATTAACGGGACACCCTGTACAGGGTGATTCATTAAGGGTGGCCACCAGCCTTATCTTGGAAACCGTATATCCTAGAATTTGGGGGAAAAAATTCTTATCACATAATCGGCCAAAAGAAAATGCGCAAAAACATTTTTAAATGCTTAGCTTTCCGCTAGGTGGCGCATTTTATCATTTACATAATTAATTTGCGTTTTTTACAAAATATTACCGCATTAAGGCTATTGAAAATTATCAAAATTAGAAACTACTGTACTTGGTTTACAATTTTTGTTTAAGTCATTTTTTTCTATCACCTACAGTTAAGTGGTGGGGGAAGTATACTTTTGTTTACAGAAAATGGTCTGTAACTTCCGTATACCTTAACGGATTTTCACAAGCTTAGGCTCAATGGAAAGAGTATTAGAAGTTGATTACAAAAATAAATAACATTTACACATTTAATCTATGCGCTGGCAACTAGAGGGCGTTATGTAACACTTAACCCTATTTATGTATTTTCCTCAGAAATATCAAATGGACACGCCGGTGGTGGCGCATCGGTTACGGCCCCGAACTGACGTGCAGCAACGTTGATTCGAGTCAGTAGTCGGATGGGTGACCGGTACCATTCACCATTGGGATACAATTAATGGTGCTTTAGAGTGACGGGGGCGATCCTTTAAAGTAACAAGCTCATTTACACACACACAAATACACAAATGACACATGGCCGAAGGACCACGTGGTCGATAGCCTAACACTACTACTACTACTACTACTATCAAATGGAATGATATAACTCGAAGCTTACAAAAAAGAAAATGAAATTACATATTGTTTGGTCAAAACCGCAAACTGATATCTCTTGTTATTCCAAAGATATTTAGATTTTTTAAATTTTCGTTGTTGTTTTTGTTGTTTTCGAAGTGTTCACCCTGTAAGGTGTAAATGAAAATATATGGCTTAAGTTACTTTTGGAAAAAATGTCATGTAAAAACAAATGACAACAATATTTATTAGCATAATTAGTGAAAAATTATAAAACTTATTACCCATAACAGAAACTTACAAAACGCTGAAATTTCTAAAAACACCCATTATCTAATTATTTTAGAAACTAAAATGTTTCCCCTTATTTACTGTACCTACACAAATTCAGTCCTTCTAGAGTGAAATTTTATCTTAGATTCCTTAAAATTTCTTTAATGGTTTTATATGGATAAGCTGTAACATTACGAGTATGTCAAACTATTTTCCTGGACGATGTTGTAAAAGTAATCAAGTCAGCTTTGGAAATGAAATTTCTGTTTTGTGATTGTTTATTTATAATTTGTTGTTGCTGTCAAAGTTAATTTGAATGTTTGAAAAATCACTTTATTATAATGCTTTATTTTTCAAATGAAGAAGCATATGATATGCTAGCTGTGTATTTTGAAAGTTTAGAAAATGCAGTAATTGCTGAAAGAGAATATGGGTTACGATTTGATGAAAGACGGCGTCATTCAAGAAAAGTTTTTAAAAGACTGGCAGAACGATTACGGAAAACTGGCAATGTTCAACTTGTTTCGGTAAGAAATAGGGTACGTAGAAGACAAAATGAAGAAAATGTTATTAACGTCTTGGCATACGTTAACGCTGAACCACGTGCAAGTATTAGGTAAATTGCAAGAGATCTAGAATTAAATTATTCTTTGGTGAATAGAATACTAAAAGAACATAAAATGCATCCTTACCATGTTGTTTTATATCAAGAGTTAAAAGACATAGATTTTGATCGACGACTAGATTATTGTAACTGGTTAAAAGGAATGTTAAATGATAATCAACAATTTCTATCTGCAATATTATGGACGGATGAGGCTACATTTTCAAGCTCTAGTAAAATTAACTTGCACAACAGTCACTACTGGTCAGAAACAAATCCACACTGGCAGAGGGAAGTCAATTACCAAAATCGCTGGAGCATAAATGTGTGGTGTGGTATTTTAAATAGGAAGATAATAGGCCCTTTTTTCTTTGAAGAAAAATTAACGGGGCAAAGGTACTTAGATTTTTTAACTAACGATTTGCCCATCCTCCTAGAAGACGTTCCAATTCGTAACAGATTAGACATGTGGTATCAACAAGATGGTTGCCCAGCACATTTTGCCGCAGGTGTCCGAAATTATTTAGATATTGTATTTTCAAATAAATGGATTGGAAGCGGAAGTATTTTTCCATGGCCAGCAAGGTCACCAGATCTTACGGTTTTAGATTTCTTTTTATGGGGTAGAATTAAAGATTTGGTTTTTAAAACACGTCCAACTACACATGAGGATATGAAAGAAAGGATTCGGCAAGCAGTAAGAGGTATTTCTGGTGCTGAAATTGAGGCCAGTGTCAATTCCACTATAGAAAGACTGAATTTGTGCATAGCAAATGATAGGAAACATTTTGAGTACCTAAAATAACTAAGTAATAGGTGCAGTTATCAATTTTAGTTTTTTGTATTGTTTTTTTTCATTAATTATGTTAATAAATATTGTGCCATTCGATTTAACTTGATATTTTTTTGAAATGTAACTGTAGCAGTATGTTTTCACTTACAACTTACAGGGTGAACAAACACTTCGAAAACAACGAAAAATTAAAAAATCTGAATATCTTTGGATTAAATGTGTAAATGTTATTTATTTTTGTAATCAACTTCTAATACTCTTTCCATTAAGCCTAAGCTTGTGAAAATCGGTTAAGGTATACGGAAGTTACAGACCATTTTCTGTAAACAAAAGTATACTTCCCCCACCACTTAACTGTAGGTGATAGAAAAAAATGACTTAAGCAAAGATTGTAAACCAAGTACAGTAGTTTCTAATTTTGATAATTTTCAATAGTCTTAAAGCGGTAATATTTTGTAAAAAACGCAAATTAATTATGCAAATGATAAAATGCGCCACCTAGCAGAAAGCTACGCATTTAAACAAAATTTAACGCATCTTCTTTTTGCCGATTATGTCATTAGAATTGTTTTCCCCAATTTCTAGGATATACGGTTTCCGAGATACGGCCAGTGGCCACCCTTAATGAATCACCCTATACCGGGTGTCTCAGCGTGCGCGCCGAGTAGCTTTACGGCTAAACGGTTTATTTTTTTCAAAATCCGTTTTCGCAGGAGTATGTAGATGTATTAGGACCACATTTTAAAATTAGTTTTAAATATACAGGGTGTCGCATAAAAGCATGGCGTATCATAGTTATGTTTTTTCTTATGGAACACCCCATATTTGATATTTTTTTCAGATTCTACCACAAAAATAAGGGTAACTTTCATTATAAGATCATATGCCTAAACCTAATAATTTCTGAAATATTTAAACAATTTTGGAAAAATTGACGTTTCGAAAAAAAATCATATCTCCCAAATAGGTAAATGAAAACAAATGAAATTTTGTATCAGTACATTAGACTAATGGGGGAATATTTTAGACTATTTGTAGTAATTTAAAATTTTAAGATGTTTTGGTAATTTAATGTATCTCCAGAAACACATTCAAGGTCAAATTTCTTGCTTACTTTAAATGGCACACCCTATATCTAATAGGCCTATCTTGTAGCAAATTTTATTATCTTTTAAAAAGTATAAAGGTATTCTACACCTAATACTAATAGTTTTCAAGATATATCCATTTTTGTTAATTTTCGACAATAATTATTAGTATCAATTATTGCAATAAGCTAGTGTGTAGCTTTTGTTTATAAACAAAGTCAGTTGACACATTCGAATCATTTGTAACGACCGCAAAAATGAAATATTCCTTAAACGAAAGAATTAACATGATCCTAATAATAGGGGAATGTTATGAAAATTGTCTCTTAGCGGAAAGAGTATATCGCGAAAGGTACCCTGATAGGAGACATCCTAATAAGAAGACATTGGAGGAAGTTTTAAATATATTTAAAACCACAGGCAGTGTCAAGTATCTGAAAAAAACGAACTTCAACACTGTAACTAAGGACGAGGAGACACAATTACAGGTACTTACTTCTGTAATAGATAATCCTAGCACGAGTACACGTATAGTAGCTCGTGAGACTGGGTTAAGCAAGGCGAGCATATCAAGGATATTAAAAAAACATGAATACCACCCATATCACTATGAAATTCACCAGCATCTGAATAATGCGGATTTCGAGAAGCGGTTAGATTTTTGTTTATGTGTTTTAAATAAAAGTGACGATGATGAAGATTTTTTGAATAATATTTTATTTACGGATGAATCATCTTTTAATAATAACGGATCTTTTAATCGACGTAACTGCCATTATTACAGCACCGAAAATTGCCACAAATTTCAAATTACTGATCGACAACATCGTTGGAGTATTAATGTATTCGGAGGCATTTTGGGTAATTACGTCATTGGACCTCATTTTTTCGATGGATACTTGGATGGTCCCATATTTTTACAATTTCTCCAAGAAGAATTTCCATTATTATTAGAGAATATTCCACTGAATATTCGCCAAAACATGTGGTTACAGCTCGATGGTGCGCCACCTCATTTTTCATTGGCGGTTCGTCAATATTTAAATAGAATATTTAATAGGCGATGGATTGGAAGAGGAGGTCACGTAGCTTGGCCACCTAGATCCCCTGATTTAACCCCCATGGATTTCTTTTTATGGGGGTATATTAAAAATCAAGTATACACCACTCCTCCCACAACTGTTGAAGACATGAAGGACAGAATTAAGGATGCATTTAGATCAATAACACCCAATATGCTAAGAAATGTTAAACTATCGTTTCAAAAAAGAATTGAATTATGCATTCAGTGCGATGGTGGTATTTTTGAAAATTTGTTATAAAAAAATAATGTTGTTATTATTTTGTTAATTTCATTTGTTGTTTTTCGTTATGTTTTTTGAAATTCTAAGACGATATTACGTAATCATGTACATATGTGTAAATAAATTATTCAATTAGTGTGTTAATTTGGAAATATCTCGAAAATCATTGGTTGTGTTAACTGACTATTGCAATAATTGATACTAATAATTATTATGTCGAAAATTAACAAAAATGGATATATCTTGAAAACTATAAGTAACAGGTATAGAATACCTTTATACTTTTTGAAAGATAATAAAATTTGCTACAAGATAGGTTTATTAGATATAGGGTGTTCCATTTAAAGTAAGCACGAAATTTGACCTTGAATGTGTTTCTGTAGACACATTAAATTATCAAAACATCTTAATATTTAAAATTCCTATAAATGGCCTAAAATATTCACCCATTAGTCTAATATACTGACACAAAATTTCATTTGTTTTCATTCACCTATTTGAAAGATATAATTTTTTTTCGAAACGTCAATTTTTCCAAAATTGTTTAAATATTTCAGAAATTATTAGGTTTAGGCATATGATCTTATAATGAAAGTTACCCTTATTTTTGATGTAGAATCTGAAAAAAATATCAAATATGGGGTGTTCCATAAGAAAAAACATAACTATGATACGCCATGCTTTTATGGGACACCCTGTATATTTAAAACTAATTTTAAAATGTGGTCCCAATACACCTACATACTCCTGCGAAAACGGATTTTGAAAAAAATAAACCGTTTAGCCGTAAAGCTACTCGGCGCGCACGCTGAGACACCCGGTATATACAAATGACTCTAATTGTAGGAAATTCCGGCATTAATGATATTATCGGTACTGACGATTTCGTGCTGATTATTAAAACGGTAATCCCTCCTACTGATGGCTCTTCTGTCTTTTCATTGTTTCTTGCCCAGCGATTAATAGAGGTCCTGCTTCATATTTTATATTTCTATGCTCATCTTTTCTGGTAGGTTCTTTAATGTGCTATTATTATTATTTATTATATTTTTTGCGTTTTCTTCTATATTGTATCCAAATTTTTCATTTTCTGCATTTCACTCAGTATTACTTTTGTTTGGTTTTAGTTCTCTCTCCCTCTCTTTGTTTGTAATTGCTTCTTTGTATTCTTGTGTTAAAATATTTTTGCCATATTTCTTTCTAGATTTTGATTTGATTTGCTCATTTACTTTTATTATACACCATTATGTTTCCTTCTTGTACTTGCTTTATTTGTTTGTCCCACATACTCGTTTTGAAGATTCCCATACTTTGTCTATACTTTCTCATCTTCTATAAGTTCGTCTATTGCTTCATTTATTTCTTTATAATTGGCTATGGTATTCTCTATAATTGTGTATGCGGTTATTACTTTATTACATGATTATTATTAACGTTTCTTATCCGCTTCTCTTGCTTTCCTACTAACTCTTACATATTGTATGTTTTTTCTCTCTATCCTTTCTATTATCTATGTATTATTAACTTCTACTATGTTATTTCTTTACGTACTTATGGATTTCTTGATGATCTGGATCTGGATCTGGATTGAGTTTGCCAAGAGTGATCAAATCATTGACCAGAGCACTTAGGCCTCACTAGGCCCGTTGTGCACCCCTGACTGGGACAGCCCTGCGTTGTTCTATCACTCACCCAAGGTGACGAGCAAATGACAGAACAACGCTTGAAGGGTTATCCCTAATGTTGGCCATGTTCGGCCAGAGCTCCCCTAGCATGGACTCTCTCAGGTGGGCGAAAGCCGGGCAGGTGGTTAACACATGTTCCACTGTCTCGACCTCTTCTTCACATGCTCTACATATGGGGGTTTCCACCAGTCCCATAGTAAACAAGTGTTACCTCAGCTAACAGTGACCCGTAAGAATACCTGTGATAAGACGCAGGTTCACCCAGGATAGTCGCAGATAGTATTCAGCTGTTTTCAGATTGGGTGAGCGCATTGCTTCCTTGGCCGGTCTGCGGCCTTAGGTGTTGTCCCAACTATGTTTTAGCATCTTCAGAATGTTCTGTTTGAGGATGTCAGTGAGGCATTTCAGTGTTGACGCGATCGGGGGCCCGTCCATGGTATCACTGAGAACCGATCCAGCCCACGCCAACTCGTCTGCCATGCTGCTGCCTTTTTCATTATTGTGTCCCTTGGCCCAGCGCAGCTCAATACTGTTTGATTGTGCTGCTTGTTTCAGGGTGTTGCGGCATTCTTTTACTAGTCTTAAGGTGATCTTGTGACCACTCACTGCTAGTATTGCTACCCTATAAGAATTTGGATTTTCCTATGGATGATGCCAACGATCTCTGCTTGCATAGTAGTTGTGTGCTTTTCTAGGGGTATAGCTAATGATATTAATCCATTTGTTGCGAGTAAATTCCCGCTCCGGATCCTCTTTTGGTTTTAGAACCATCGGTATAAATTCGGAGGGTTTCCCCACCCTCCACACTCCCGGTTCCTCTTTTTATCGATACATTATAGGGTCTATTGAAGATGTGACAGGGTGGCAAATTGTGTGTCTTTCTTCCAAGGAAGGGTGTCTTCTTGACAGCCTCCTCTAAAAGGTGACAGTGTCTGCCAGCCCTGCCTCCTTTGTACCAGAGTCTAACTGAGTTTACGCGCAGTGCTGCCGCCGTGGCCATCTCCTCAACGTAGAAGTCGCGAGGTGGAAGGCAGAGCATTGCTTCCATTGCTACAGTGGGTGTTGTATGCATTGCTCCTGTCATGCTGAGGCATGCTATCCTTTGCAACTGAGTAAGCTGCTTGGCTGAGGTTTTCTGTCTAGCTCTGGGCCACCAAACCAGTGCTCCATAGATTAGTATTGGTCTTACTACCGCTGTGTAAAGTCAAATTGCTATCTTGGGAGATAGCTGTGTCTGCCCGACAGCCCTCCGGCATTGCCAGAGGGAGACACATGCTTTTTTACATTTCATTTTGAGATGTGGTTCCCACGTCAGCTTGCCGTCGAGGAATGTCAACTGGGTGTTAAGGAGCTTAGAAACCTTTAGCTTACCTAGTTTCCTTTTCTTTGTAAAGAGGACCATTTCAGTCTTTGACAGGTTTATGGTCAGAGACTGGTCGTTACAATTAATAAACTCAGTTTTGCAAATTTGGCGAAGAAAAACACTTTTTATGTTCCATAATCTGGTCTTTATTTACAGTTATCTTTCAAGTGTTTCGATCATTTTCAAAGTGATATCTGATTCCATCAAAAATATAGCACAAGTATCAATTATAAATTCAGTTTTGCTTTTTTAAATTCTCATTTATTTGCCATGTTTGTGCTTCCCAAATTCCATGTTCCAATTCATTATATGTTTATTCTATAGCTAATATCTTGTCTTTTTATGAGTTACTATTTACTTGTTACTATTTAGTTCGAATTCAAATTATTTAGAGACATATTTATTCCTATAGATAAGATAATATTTTATTTAAAGCTTATTTTTTTATTATATAATTGTGTTTAAACATATTTAATTTATAACTTAATTTAAGTTAAAAGAAACAATTACTTATCATTAAACGATTACTAATTTATTTTTTATAGTCTTGTCATTCGGTGAGCGACGATAAGCTGAATATTCATTTAGTTCCGCATTCCCATGATGATGTGGGATGGTTAAAAACCGTTGACCAATATTTTTACGGAAGTAAGTGATTCACTGATAAAATTTTAAACGTTAATTATAATTATGACTGTATTATTTTAGGTAGAACCAATATACAGGATGCAGGAGTACAGTATATCATCGGCTCTGTCGTTGACGCCCTAAACAGTAATCCGGACCGAAGGTAAATAAAAATATTTGAAAATGTTTTAGAAAAAAAAAACAATTTTTTAATTCTATTCATACATAACATAGTTTGCAATTAAGTGTATATAAAACAAACTTTTTATATGCACTTTAATCATAGTTTATGCATTGCATTCTGTTTAAAATATCCCAATGGTGTACATGATAACAGCCATTCATTACAAGATAAATTAATTAAACATTCTCTAAATAATTATATAGTTACGTTATTTTCTAAATGTAGTTATGACATCATTGCTGCAGGAAAAAATTAAATATAATAACATCTTTCTCTGTACACAGTCAGCAGCTATCCTTTACCCGTCAATGTTTATCATAGCTTCTCTTCCGTTGCATTATCGTAATTAAATTTCCTACTCCTTCCTTATTATATCCGCTATCTATATATATTATATAGTGGTTATATTTTTTCGTCTATTGTTATTTATCCATCGTTACGAAATGTTAATAATTTATTATATTGATATGTATATTATAAAATCATCATATGTAACAACATAGGTTTATTTATTTAGCAATTTCAAGCGTTAACATATATTTGTGTTATCGTTTATTATATTATTATGTTTATCATTTTCATGCCTTAAAAGCGTGCCAGATATGGATTCTAGCTAAAAAACCAAAACGTTGTTTCTGTTAGTAAATATTGACCATTTTATTTTAAGTTTTTTTTCTATGTCCATTTATATCGACATGAAGTAATTTAATGATTTGGATTTTAATGTAATTAAAAATATGCCGATGTATCATATTAAAATAATATTAAGCTGAACTAATTTCAAAGTTAACCAGATACTTTATAAAATTTGAAAGTTCACTCAGCATAATTTAAAATGCTTACTACATATTATGATGAACGAAATAAAATTCCTTATTTCACTTATTATTTTATTAATACCAGATGTACATGTCGAGTACTATGTACTAATTATCAATGGTTAATTAACCAACCAACTCGAAATGTACATCTGGTATTAATAAAATAATAAGAACACTTCACAACATTCAACCCGAAATTTATATTACAAAATTTACATTACAAAACAAATTACTTTGCATCTGAATTTTCTATATGTGAGCGGGATTTGAAGAAGTCATGATTCTTCGATAATATATATCGTAATAAGTCCAACATGTCCCTAAATTTTGCTATGATAATTTGTTTTATATATTTAAAAACAACTGAAATAGAATATTTTCGAATTTTCTTCGACTAAACCAACATAGTAATAAATCTAATATAAAAATGTTCATTCCTATTAATTGATGTCTTATTTTATTTTATATATTTCATTGCTTAAAAAAAATAATTCATGTAACCACAAAGAGTAAATGAATAACATATCTTCACCAACATCCTTATATTATATAAATTTATATCCTAAGGATTCCACATTATATACAACAGTTTATACAATTCTTAGCTTCATTGAATATGCTATTTTGTCTTGCGCACATGTAACTGTAAGCTATAATGTATTTTTCATTTCTTAAATTTGTAATATATTTTTGAATCTAGAAGCCATTTCTTAAACAACTTTTAATTCAATAGATCTATCCTAATCATACACATGACGATTTCCTTTATATTTTGGGAATAGAGAACAAATATGAAAATTAATCATCGTATTTTCGACACTGTATACACTCTGATTAAGATAGAAAAGTCATTGGGTATCAACTCAAAACTCTGCTCTTGTTTGATATACTGTTCGAGGGCATGCTTTGTCTAGGTGGAGAATGATACGTTTTAGGTAGTTGGTTATTTTACCAATAGTGTTGCCACATGTTTTCCCAAAAGACATGCGACCATTTGCTTCCAAGTGCATCATGCACGAACAACTTTTGTTGGATTTGACTCATTTTGAAAGAACTTACGGCCGACTGCTATTTACTTTCATCTACGCATATATTCATGATTCTTCACACGTTATTTCTTTAGATCAATCGACACAAACATTTTTTGAGCGATTATTAAATTATGTGGGATCAAACAAGAGCACATTTTTGACAGCCAAATCATTATGCAATATTGAATATATTATTTATTTTAAAGGCATGTTGTTGGTACGTGTAGTAGAAGTAGAAAGTTTAAAGTGTTTTTATTAATTGAATATATGCTGAACCCGCTAATAGCCAAGGATGTCTTAATCTCAAGATACCATAAATCATGATGATCTGAAAATTTCAGTTCAAGTACAATATCAATGTTTTCTGGAAGAACAACCTATTTTGGACAACCTTCACAAAATTCACGAAACCAAACAACTTTAAAGATAATATCAGTGTCGGCTCTAGAAATTTGGCCCCCGATGCAGTACAGCAATTGAGGGCCCTCAAATAAGCATTAGAAAAAAATCATACAGATATAACATGATTAATATTACAAACAACAAATTTAATTGCATTAAATGTTATTCCTGATAACTACATTTATTTTCAGTATTAAAATGCAATTTTTCTTGCTTTTATTGACACAGAATTCCTCAAGAATTTGGCTTGCATCAATATTGTTACATATTTAATAATAATAATAACTTTATTGACGGAAATTTACCATTTTTTTTTATTGACGGAATATTTCGCTTTCAATTGAAATTAGCGATCAACTAACAAATCTTTCTTAAGATATTGTTGATCTTAAATAAGTTTTGATTAACTTCAATTTCGAAAAGGAGTATTCACTACTAGCTACGGAAACAGGAAGTGTAAGTAAATTTTTTATAGCAATGGTCAAATTTGGAAAAGCAGAATATAAATTATGATAAATATAAATTGAAGAATATCTAGAGAATCTTCTTCCCAATTTCATTAAAGAATTCCGCTCCAAAAATATCCAATTATTTTTTATCGCTAAAGGAAATTTTCAATACTTTTTTAAAGTAAATAAGAACTTTTGATAGGATATTTAAATTATTCTGCGTGTTTGGATAATAAATTAATATATAGGGAAAGTAAAAATGTATGAATCAGAAAAAAAAATTCTATATATAGAATATATAGGGGGAGTATTGTTTTCGTGCGTGAAAATGTCTGTGGGCGCTGTATCTCAAAAACGAATAATCCGATTGAGATGCAACTTTAAACTTAAGGTTTTATTGTTAAAAACTGGAACTGAAAAGCTTTCGATGAATATTCATAATTCGGAAGTGGATGTTTACTCGAGGCCGTTTTTTGTTTTCTTCAAATATTTTTTTTAATATGAAAAATATTACAATTTTTTTTAAACAAAAGTTAAAGGGAATGAGAAACAGAACAAGTGTTGTTAAAAATATTTTTCATAAAATTCTTAATTTTCGAGAAATTTTTTTTTTTTAAATTTTGACATTTTTTGCCAATTGCTACTAAACTATTGAAGCTACATAAAATTTGTATAACAAATAATTGTAGAGAATGCAAAAGTGAAAAAATTCCTAAGAATAGCCTTTTTGTGTAAACCTCATAGCTTTCGAGTAAAATATAGGGAAAGTACTATGATGGCTACATCACCATATTTTTTATCTTCGATCGTACAGAAAGTAGATGCTTTTTGCATCATTTTTCATTGTAAACGTGGCTTTTTAAAGCACTAGTGCTTTTTACGTTTTTATTGCACGGTAATGTGAAACTGTTTTTATTGCACAGTAATGTCAAATTTGACAGATGAATATATTTCAGCACAAATTTTCGACGAAAAACTTAATTTTTTATTAATTGATACAAATAACTAATAAACTATAAATAAAATATATAATACAAACAAAATGGCAGATTTAAGAAGATTTCATTTAATGCAAGTCGAAGCTATTATAATAAAGCGAACATCCATAAATAATAATGGCAGCCGACATTTGTGCAACTTGTTTACTGGTTGCTAAGTAACGCTTTCATTAGTGCACTGCGGGTAAAATATGTTTTCATTAATTGAATTATTGAAACGACATTAAAATATTATTCATATGAATATATTCTTTGAAATCCTTTACGATCGAAGATAAAATTTTGTAAGGCACTCGTTCCTCGCTCGTGTTTTTAAACGCCAGTTCGTGCAATAAAGTATCACTTTTTACACTTGTACCTTAAATAACTATTAATTTCATTATCTTAGGTTGTTTGATTTTTTAATTGTTTTTTTTTTTAATTGGAAATATTTCATAAAACATTCTAAATGTGAACTTTTTCATGAGAAGTCAATGTTTTCGACAAATTTTGCCAGTTACAAAACCATCAGTAAGTAATTGATGTTTTTTGGTTTTCGAAAATAGTTTGCAATATATGCAAAAAAACACAATTAGTAGATTCTGAAGAGGCAATCCATATTCTTGGAAGAGTGTCATTATTAATTATAGTACGGTTATAATACGAATTGTTGAAACAACGACTGGATTCATCTCGCGGAAAATTATTATTTTTTATTTGAACGATATTGGCTTCAACAATTAATTTTCTAATTGTATCGTTAATAATTACAGGATTGTTTACTTTAAAATTTACTTGGTGCTCAGATGACGGCGATTCTCATTCCATCGTTGATTTAGGTGTAGTTGGCGAATGCGCTTCTGAATATTCCATTATCGTTGTCGAATTCAGATTATCATCAATGCTTCTTTTCATTTCCAGATTTCTTTTTTTGGGAATCATGATAACTATTAAAAAAATTAAATGATCATAAAATTTACTTCGTGGCAGAATAACGACGATTGTATGGCTAGCTTCAGACAAAACAAGAATCGTCATATCGCACTAGTTACTATATTGCAAAAGGTCGACTACAAGTCTACAATTATTTTCATTGTTTTTTAAATATTGCGTAAATTATGGCGCCCTTATACGAAAGCACCCTGATGCTACGCATCTCTTGCTTACACTTAGAGCCGGCCCTGGGTAATATTTTTTAAAGTAAAAAGAAAAACGAAATAATAATAAATAAAAAAATAAAATAATAATCTAAATGGTGTGTTTCCTGATCTTGTTTTAATAACTTCGAAGCCAATTCTGCATGACCTTAATAAACATAGTGTTCTTTCAGAAGTTTA
The DNA here is from genome assembly GCA_963969525.1 of Ontholestes murinus. Lineage (NCBI taxonomy): Eukaryota > Metazoa > Arthropoda > Insecta > Coleoptera > Staphylinidae > Ontholestes > Ontholestes murinus. The sequence goes on from OZ018398.1 coordinate 15,446,323, forward strand.
TTATCTTCATCATTCATGCTTTAATTTTTAATTTTAAGTCACAGTGATTAGATTGGTGCGAACTTGCTGACAAAACATTTTTTCCTTCTTTCTTTTTCTAATATTTGAATAATGCTTGATTGTGTGCATAGTGCTTGATGTCCATCATGCTAAAATAAAACGCCATGCTTAACAGCTGTTTCTTAACTTAAATCTAGGCAACACATTACTTAGATACTCAGTTAAGTTTGATAGTAATAGTATAGGTCTTTCTTTAACGAGGATACGACCATTATTTAACGCCACGTGGTTATTTTGCCCTGTTTTATGAATGTATGTATGGACCGATAAATGAGCTTGTTACTTTAAAGTATCGTCTGCATCACTCTAAAGCGTAATTAATTGTATCCCAATGCCGAATGGTACCCGAATAACGATGCATTCTTGCTATCACTATCTCTACCACAACTGTATGCGATCACCACTGGCATTTTTAATCTATTCTTTTTATTAAAAATTGTTGTATATGCATGAGACAACCGCAAAATTCGGCCCAATCAGTTGCGCAAAACTTGCTGACGCACAAAATACCCGCATGTTTCCATTGAACCATAGATAGACTTTTACATATTATCGATTGATTTTAAATAATAAACATTAAAAAAACATAAATTATAAATTTAGGAAAAGACTTAAAACTAAGATTACATCTTATAATATATGTTCAAAATCTAATCCTTGAACTTAGGTACAACAAATAACTCTTCGTTTTATAATAATTTAAAAATGCGAAAACATTTCGTGAATCTACAACAATGAGTCTTACTAAGACTACAATAGTATATTGTATAATGAGCATACAATGATACCCATTGCCCACGAGTATGAAATTTGCTGCATGAGCCGAAGGCGAGTGCAGCAATTCATACGAGTGGGCAATGGTCATTGTATGCGAATTCTACACTATACTTTTTCTACAATTATACATATGAATTAAAAAATTCAAATATAGATTTCTACTAAATGACATTGAACAAATTTTTATTTATTAAAAATATACGTGATATTGATACAGTTATGAAATGTTCTTGGAGATAATGTATATGATGGATCATTTACCGTAGGGTTTAATTTTGTAACAAAACTACTCTTACTATTATTACTTACCATTATTTTGCGTAAATTTCAACACACTCGCAATTTTATTTTGACGTTTAATTTCACGTCAGAAAAGTCAACTCAAAAATAAAATTGTATAATGTCCGTATAACATTTGCGTTTAATTGAAAAACGTTATTTTTTGAACTTAAGGAAATAATAATAATAATAATAATAATCTTTATTCCGTAGACCATATAGTGTACACAATATACATTTATAGTATTGGAAGTGTCAATATACAAACTTAAAGTATTATTTCTTACAAAATATCATCACATAAATTATAAAACAATTTTTCACATGTATTAATTATAAAAAACGTTTAGTCTGATTCAATATTAATATTATTAATACTATGTTATTGTAATATCCCTCTCCTATTAAACTATTGTAGCACTAGTGCTACTTGTTACTTAGTTACCACGCTCGTCACATATTTTAATGGACTGACCAATGGGAAATAATCAATAATTTCTAATTTGTAATTAAATAGGGAATTAAAATGAAACATATTTACACGATATTTCAATATTACTATTTTTACAAACACAATTCTGTCGTAACGAAAGACAAATAACTGCAATGTTCATCTTATTAAATATTTGAATACATCTCCTTGTTGAGTCAAACAGTATCCCAGTCAATTATAAAATTCCTGTTAACATTTTGAAGTTATGCAAGTCAAATTGACGTGCATAACCATGGCAACCAATAACAATAATCAAGATACAATACATTACTCATATTCAAAATTTCAGGGGACAACGTGTATATATTGTAGCTCTAATGGTTGATATGACAATGAATATATAATATATACATAACATACAATGTACTACATTGTATAATCAAAAAGTAACCTACAATTATGTTATTTCATTATAGGAGTAGAAAAAACAAATTCATTTTGAAACAACTACTTCTCTAGCTAATACCTCAAAAGACATTGAAAATAAATTTGCGTGTTACAAATAGTACAACTATCAAAGCAACACTAATTTGAATAAAATTATTTCTAATAATAAAATGTATTAAAATCCTTTAGTTCGTTGTAGAAAATTAAATAATAAATTTAAAAATACGAAAACATTTCGTGAATCTACAACAATGAGTCTTACTAAGACTACAAAACAAATTAATTTGAAACAACTACTTCTCTAGCTAATACTTCGACAGACATTGAATAATACAATAATAAAATACAATTTGTATTATTCAATGTCTGTCGAAGTATTAGCTAGAGAAGTAGTTGTTTCAAATTAATTTGTTTTGTAGTCTTAGTAAGACTCATTGTTGTAGATTCACGAAATGTTTTCGTATTTTTAAAAGAAATTATTTCTGTTGAATAAACTAATAAATGATAAAATGTACTTTAGATTGTTTAAATGTGAAAATAACATGAAAAATTATGAACAAAAATTGATTTTAAACTGATTTCATTAAATTAAATTAGCAAAACCAATTAAAAAATTTAGCATTCAAGTTTATAATCATCTGCAGACACGTGTTTCGATCTCTTCAGTACAGAGACAATAATGGATAACTTAGAAGAGTAAACTAAAAATAGTAACAACTAATACTGAAAATTGAAATAAAATGTTTATTGGGAATTATAAAAACAGCAAGTGCTAACGACGTTAAAAATATGATAATGAAGGTTAAAAAGGGTTTAAATGTAGATTTACTACACAATATCAATAAAATTATGTAAAAAACAAGGAAGCCTTAACTTCCTAGATAAAATATTACATGAAATTAAAACTGTGGATGAAGATTATACAGTGCAAGAAATTGTATGTGTATTAAAAAAAACTTACAGGCTTACATGTCTTAAGGATTATGGCATTATCTGAAAATATCTTTGATAGAAGGGCCAAAAGACAATATTAGAAGATTGAAAGGAATAAAAAATAAGAATTTACACACATATGCATACAATACATATTGCAAAAAATACTCCTTTTGTTTATCTTCCCTCTGTTCTCGCATCGGGGTTTTGCGGTATTCCATCTCATGCTAACATTATTGAGGGATATATGATTCTTCTTATTGTAATTTTTCTTCTAGTTTGTTTCATTATTTAAGATTTTGTTTTTGTTTTTTTATATTAAACGGAGTATATTTTAGTTATTTTATGTAGTTTTCCAATTCATTATATTTTTTATGCTATCTGTTGTTAATAATTGTGAGTACTTCATCGTAGTGAATTTTTCTGTTCTAAAGTCTGATTTTCTCGTTGTTGTGCTGCTTTTAATTAGGTTGTTTTTCATTTTGTAAACCATACTTATGTCGTTTAATGTTATTATGTTTTTTATGTTTAATTCTTGTACGTGTTTATAGAGTTTAGTTGTATTGCTTTTTTGTCTAATTTATATATTAATTTTAATATTTTGATTGGTTGAGTTTGCAATTTGTATATATTCTTGTTAGTTGTTTTGCCCCAGATATTGATTAGGTAGTTATTTTGTGATGTAAAAAGTGCATGATAGAGTTGTTTTCGTATTATTGTAGGTATGTAGTGTTATATTTTCCTTATAGCTGCTATTGTTCTGGAGTTTCTCTTAGTTAATATATCGATGTGTTTATTCCATTATTGTTAACAGGTTATTGTAGCACCATTCCTCTAATATTTTCATATTTGCAGTTATCTTATTTTGAATTTCCTTGTTGTTTTCTCCTGAGATACCTGCAGGTATCGTCAGCATATATGTATAGCTTTCATTTCAAATTAAGTTGCATTAGATCATTTGTGCAAATGATGTATAGTATAGGCGGTAAATTGCCTCCTTGTGCTATCCTATATTCGGCTTCAAGTGGTTAGCTCTCTATACCATTGGCTTTTACAGATTGTGGTCTGTCCATTATATACGTTTTCATTAGATTTAATTCTTTGTCCGTTATTCCTATTGCCTTTAGTTTTTCAAGTAGCTTAGGTTTAGAGATGGTATCGAAAGCCTTTTTAATGTCAATATACAATGTGATACTTGTTTCTTTTGATCTAACTTGGATTTTATATTGTTTATTAGTTCATTTGTTGCCAACGTTGTCATTGAATGTTTTTGGAAAGCATACTGTTTATTGTATATAACTTTACATCTATTTAAATGATCTGAGATTTGTATTTGTATAATTTTCTCGAGTATTTTGTTTAATGTTAATAATAGGGAAATGGGTCTATAGTTTTTTGTCTCATTTCTTGAATATCGGCAAAATAATTGCTTTTTTCATATATTTAGGATATATCTAGAACTCTGTATAATTTTAGTAATTATTGGTATTAATGTGATTTTGTTTTGTTTTTTTATTGAGTTAGTTATTTTGTCAAATCCGGGTGCTTTGATATCTTTTAATTTTGTCACTACTTTGTTTACTTCTTCATAAGATGTTTTTCTGAATCTTATATTTCCAATATCTTTTTTGTGACTGTTGTTACAGGTGTGGTTTTCTTGTCATCTATTTGTTTTTTTTTCTAATTTTTTATTTATTTTGTAACCTATATCTGAGTTATCGATTGTGAGATTTTCTTTCAGTATTAGTTGTATGTGCTTTAATTATTTATTATTTTCCATAGTTTGTTAGGGTTATTTGTTGTTAGTTTATTCTTATAATATTGTGTTTGAATGTTTTCTATTGCTGTTGTTCTTTTTGTGTTGATATATTCTTCTTTTATTATTTCATTGGTAGATTTGTTAGAATTGGTTGGTTAAATTGTAAAATTCAAGTCAAGAAGAATAAATTAATGTCATGCATAATGTAGTGAATCAATAATATGCAGTGTGTTACAATAAACTTCAGGAGAGATAAAGTACATGTAAATGATAGAAAATAACAATGCATAGACGAAAATGCTTTTCTTGTGCGCTAGTGACAACCAAAAACGTATTAATGAAAGAACTCGAATAAAATGAAAAAACATGTCAGATGTATGAACACATAATTATTGATAGTAAAGGAGAAAATAGAAAAAATTAACCGTAGGAAGTGCAATTAGGGCACCATAAAAATTATTCAAATCTGCTATTTACTTGCCTTATAAAGAATTAGGAGAAATTATTTCCCACGAAACAAAGAATGTATTGCTTATAAAAAGTCAGGCAAGAATGTAAAGAAAACGAATAACTAAATGATGCTCAAATAGAAGGCATTAATGAAATAAATAAAAGAAACCAAGATATGGATAAAGGAAATGAAGGAATGCAACTAAAGGAATCAAAGAAAAGAATGTAAATCATAATTTAAAATGCTTACAAATTAATTTAAACAGTTCTCATGTGGTTTACAATCTATTTAAAAAATGTATGAGCAAATTAAAATTTGATACAATTATCGTTAATAAACCAAACATGATAATAATAAAAAATGATGAATGAATGAATAAGTATATTGATGGCATTGGAGGAAATGTGGAGATTAAGTTTGAAAATAAATACATTTGCCAATTGAATAGCAACCCTCAAAAAGGTGTAGTTTAGATAAATTATTAAAGAAATAATACTAAGATCATGTTATGTTTCATTAAATATCGAATTAAAAAATTTTGAAAATTTTGATATATGAGTAACTTGTTAATTCTATGAATTATAGGAATTATTTTACAATATTATTTGGCAATTTATGGTTTGAAAATCATTAATATAGAAAACAGTAGTACTTTTGTAAAACAATATTCAAAACTAAAAGTAGATTTAACTTTTCCATTTTTAGGACTAGTGGAAAAAAGTCAAAGTTTAAGCGATTATAGGTAAATCAATTTCGAAAAGATATCAATACCAAAAAAATAATACAGTCGATTATATTATTAATAGAAATAATTATGACAAATTTAAAAGATATATGACAGATTGATTCGGAGAAATAAATAATTCAGCAATGGAAAGTAAATAGAGACATGTAATTTTTCAATATCGAAAAATTGTATTTCTTAAATGTTCCACATTCTTGTCATAGTTAATGACTGATCAGCGAATTCAACTAATTTACTACCCTCAGTGATGATATCCAAATTTGCAGCTGAAATGCTTATTGGAAGATTGGGCAATTTTGGCTTGAACCTTTCAACTAATGAAACTAATACAACTTGGCTGCATTTTTGAACACGAAACAGAAATTAAATCGAAGAGTCATAACTGAAGACAAATTTTGATTCACATGTAATAGAAGCAGTAAGTGGCGCTACCAACTGTTGCAAGACTAATAATTTTAATTGAGAAAATAATAATAATATGTGGGAATATCAAAATTGTAGAATGCGCCGCTAACATGGGCGGAATGTATAAATAAATTCAAGTAGAAACAGATAGGTACGCAAGATCAGCAACATTGAGACGAATTGGGAGTTACCGAACAAGTCCTACGTCGGCTGCAGAGGCCTTTGCATAAGTCCACCAGTAGACTTACTTGTTGATATGAGGGCTAACATTTTTAATGATTCCATCTCTTATTGAAATAATAAGAAGAAAGCTAAAAGAACATATTATAAAAAAGTGCTTGATAAATGGAAAAATTTTAAGGATTTGGAAACAAAAGAAAACAAATTAATCAGAAATTTAAGCACATAGATATATATGTATATATATATATATATATATACAAAAAATAGAAGGAAAAAAGTTATTATTCATGTTTATTTTTTTCGTGCTATCGGCAATTTGAGTCCTTATTTTGCAAAATTAAAAAAGTGGACTCTGAAATTTGTATTTTTTGCAATTTTGAAAAGATTTATAATGCTCAGTGAGTTATCAGGAATGGGATGAAGAGAAGAACTTTTAAATACCACCGTTGGATGTATAGTCACAGATGAAAACTTTATAGAAAAAATTATTGAATCAGAGGATAACCGTAATTCCGAGTTGAATTTTTATAAAAATGTAATAAATAAAAAAATACTGATTCGTAGCATTAAAATTTAGAAATTGTCTTTGTTGTTAGTATCATTATGTGCTAAACGTAAAGAGTTGTTGTTAAAATTAAGCTACTATAAATGCTAGCCTTAATTTGTTTTTATATTGTATTTATTTATTTATGTATTTATACCTTTGTACTCCTTTAAAAAAAATACAAGATTTATATTACAAAATATGAAAATATACTTAAATATTGCTAAATTTTTAAATAAATCCAAATGAATGGTTGGAGTAACACCAGTGCCAAATTCCTAGGTGTTTCGCTTCTGAGGAGCACTTCTGGTCGTACGTCTCTGCAAGTGTATTTATATTTCTGCTGGTTTTAATTTAATCTTGAAGATAAATGACGTTTCTAAATCCTTAAATGTAAACTTTTAATAAACTTTTAGTGATATCATAAGAATTATGTCAAATTAATATCATATACAATAAAATGTTAAGTAAGGGGGACTCACATATAATATATTCAAAGTTAAATTCCAATTGCATGCAAGTTTAATTATGTATTATTCTAGATTCATTCAAGTGGAAACAGCATTCTTCTGGCAATGGTGGAAAAAGCAGACGGACTACGTGAGGGACATAGTCCGAAAGCTGGTGAACGATGGCCGGCTGGAAATAGTAAACGGCGCTTGGAGCATGAACGACGAAGCCGCGGCTCATTACCACTCCATTATTGATCAATTCACTTGGGGCCTGAGGTAACATTATTTTTTTATGTTTTTGCTTAGCACTTTGTCGCTATGTGATCGAGCGCCGCGTCCTTTTAGGATGATAAACGATACGCTGGGAGAGTGCGGCCAACCGAAAATCGGATGGCAAATCGATCCTTTCGGCCATAGCAGAGAGATGGCGTCGATATTTTCACAGCTCGGATACGAGGCCATGTTCTTCGCTAGATTGGATTATAGGGACAGTGCCAGGAGGCATGCGACAAAAACGCTAGAGACAATGTGGAATCCGAGTCCCAATTTAGGTAAATTATAAAATTTCATTTTTGAACGTGAAAGAATTAGAATATATCTGTCCCAATATTTATTTATTAATAATGTTGGTATATTTAATCTAAAGTATTTTAAGTTGAAATTGTTCTTACGTGATCAATTACAATTTGTTTTGTGTTTAATTTAAGTCTCCACAAAAGATTAATTTTTCATTTTCTTTCAACAATATTAAAAATACAATACAAATTCGGTATTACTCTTATAAAATATATCTCTTGTGTAAAACCGTTTTGATGTATGGTGTAATTTAATTAAATGTACGTTGAAGTCTATTTTTTGCTGGAATTTGATTTAGTTAGTAGTGTTTCTACTTCATTTATTTAATTTTAAACAAATTATTATAACTGCAATTTATAAAAATATAGTAGAATAATTTTTAAAAAGAATAATAGTCACATATACAGCTAAAATGATATTTATATATACTGACCGCCATGAAAATTTCAGATAATACGTAAATAATTCACACTAAGAAATGATTGAAATTTTAACAGAAAATCATGGTAACTTTTTCTTTAATTTCAATACTGAATTGCTCCACCATTTCTGGAGCACCCAGCAACTCGCCTAGACACACTCGAAATTAAATTATCATTGTCAGAATGAGGGATGGCATCCCAAGCTTCTTGAATTCACATCCTAATATCAGATAAAGTGAGTGGGGGTGGCTGAAGATGGCCCAGTCTTCTTCAATTGTATCCCACATGTGTTCAATAGGTGTTAGGTCTGGAGAACGTGGAGTAACCCTAGCTGTGTGCGGCTTTGCATTATCCTGTTGGAAAATGGGGTTGTGCAACCTTTTCAGATAGATTAATGTTGGTTCTAGAACGGTGTTAATGTAGTTATTAATATTCCTGGAATGAACACAAGAGAAGATTTACTTCCATAACCAAACGCCCCACATATCATCACTCCGCGATTAAGAGCTGTATGGCGTTCCACTGCAAACTCCTCGTTCTCCTCGGCGATGTCTAACCATATTACGACCATCGTAGGCAAACAAACAAAATCTAGTTGAACCTCTTCAGATACCTCCAATGGCTCTTGTTGTTCAAAATCGATTCCGGACAGCGACGAGCCGAAGAGCTCAATCTTCACGTTCTGTAGTGTTCCTATGGCGCCCAGGTCGTGTGTCAATCGTTTCATGTATAACCTCGAGATATTGTACTGACATTTCTGTCAATTCGTTGAGCAATACCACAAATTGACAAACCTGCTTCTCTGAGCCTGATTACTCTACCGCGTTCAAAATCGCTTAATTGTTGAAATACGCCACGTTGACGAACTCGGGGCATCAGCAATCAACTGATTTTATCGTGCAAAATTGTAATGTCACTGCTCAGGTAATTTAACAAAATAACAATAAAATTTCTTTCATTTTTTTTACTCCAAGGTAAATTGATCAAAAAGTTACCATGATTATTTGTTGAAATTTTAATGTGTGGATTATTTACCTATCATATAAAATTGTCATAAAAATTGAGCGTCGAATTCTTGGTGTTCTTTTACTTATGGCGGCCAGTATATTTCTCTATTTACAAATATATTGTAGGTAATATTTTACCACAGTTATTTGAATTAATGTAGTACATTGATAGAAAGCTAATCTAAATATTTGTATTTAATTTTTAATAAAAATTTATAAATCCTTTACGTTGTAGAAAATTAACTATTGCATTTGTATTTAATGGCTTTGCTTTTTTCTCTTACAATAAACCAAATTATTTACTTTTAATTGACGTAAGACATTCAGGGGATTTTACTCTGCAAAATGTTTTCCCACTCTAGCTCCATGCTGTATTTCAGATCTTCTGTTGATCTCGTATGCAGACTACTTTGGCTTTGTTTTGCTTTATAAAAAGTAGTTATTGAGACTTTTTATAAAGCAGGTATATAACTATATCATATATAAGCCCTTTAACATCAGTCGACTTTACAGTTTTGTTCACGTTGGCTCAACGTCTTTAGAGAAGAAAAATATATTATTACTTGCAAATATAAAGTTATATCAAGTATATACATAATAAATCAACTTATTAGGAGAAATTTCTACAAAATGGCCACAGACGGGGGTAATTAAGTCGATATGATTAAGCCTATTTTATTTTATTCATCACTTAAAAAATACTTTTCGATTATTAATAAAAACAAGAGATGAATTGAAAAATTACTTTTTATGTTTCTTGGATTTTATGATATTGGGCTCGTGAAAAATACATATGTGATATATCATGCTAATATAGGTATTTATCAATTTTTCTGAAAGTTTCTTGCCATTGTTTAATTATGATTATATCTATTTTGGTATAGAAGTGTATTATAATGTAATAGATTACCTCAAGATTTAGCGTAAGCGTTTTGTGTAATAGTTACTATTCATTTTTAAACTTTTAATATATAGTAGCTGTAACAAGTTAACCTGGTGGCCATTAAAGGTCCTCACTTGGACGTGTAGGTGATCAGATTGGTCTTCAATTGTTACAATTAATTACAAACCACACTCACTTTCATATGAAAGAAAGAATTATAGGATTGATACGATATGAAACTTTATTACAATTAATTACAATGCAAAAACCAATTTTTTGATTCCGTTTCTAAGCAGTCTGTTTTGTAACCAATAAGAATGTCCCGTCACTATCTTTTGCTTTAGGGAGTTAAGCATTTGGCCTCCTTAACCTAGAAATGAACTGAAGCTAATCAAATGCAACACACATCTTCATATACATAATATACCATGGTATTTGCCCCAAATGGGAGGGAATAATAATTTGGATTTCTTCTAGCTGATTATATTTCACCATTTGGTAAAACGCAATTAGCGTTCTATCAATCAGTGTGGTGTGTGCTTTATTTAAAATGAAGATGTGTACTATTAATTCAATACCATCAGCATGTAATAGTAGATGAGCTGCTGATACAGGTAGTTCGGATTATTAAATATCAGGAAGAGCGGAATATATATTCAACCTCTGACAATAAAGGTCGATAAATAGTCCTGAAACATTAACGTAGAAAAATTTAACAAATTAAGAATGCGTGTGTTTTTTTATTGTGCCTCCTATTTATGGAAGTGAGGCCCTTGGCAAGGCCTACTCTTGCGTTTTGCTGCGGGTTTTGCTGCTTCTTGTTACTTTGTTGATATATTTTGATACAAAACCGTTTTGGCAGCTACCAGTATACCATAAAAGTACCAAATTTTGCACCAACACCATCATAAATTTCCACTAATGACATTATATGCAACATTGAAACGGCCATCGGTAAGTTAAACCAAGATGACGCAGAAATACTTAGACAAGAAACCGCACGAATTCTAAGGAACCCAAAGCCACCAAAACTCAATATCACCAGCGAAGGATACCAAGCATTAAAACCACTTCGCGTAAATGATAATTTTACCTGCGTTTAAGGGTAACGGAACAATAATCTTAAACAGATTATCAGACAAAAATGAGATCTTTAGTGGATGGCCTTGCTTACAAACTGTTAGCTACTGATCCTATCACATGTTTGGAAAAAACAAACCACTCGAAAAATTTCTAGTCAAACAACTTTAACCTCTTGCTTAATCAGTATCATCTTATATAAAAAAAATCCGCACATTTGGAATTGGAATGAATCAAACAATATGAAATTAACCAGGGGGTATCTTAGTCAGCTTTGATGCGGTCTCTCTGTTTACTCAAATGCGAATAGAAGAATAGTCAACATTTAAAAAACGAAACATTTAATACCAGACCACATATGTGATTTAATAAAACATTGTACCTCAAATACTTATTTTATTTACACGGTACAGACAAATTGAAGCACCCATGACGATTCCTCGGACAACAATGAGCATTGTTTTGATGCAAGACTTGCGCTTTCTTGGCGTGTGGGGATGATTTTGTGTGCCACACGCTGCTTTGCCTTTTCGATTCTAGGTCGTACTAGAACATTCCAGGTTTCGTCCAGTCCGGCTCATTTTGAGTCAAATCCAACTATTAGTCACACCGCGAAACCCAAAGTTCTTTGTGGTTTTCCGTCAAAACTTTCGGCACTTCGCACTGAGCTTTCGCATTTGCAGATCCTCGGTCACCATCCCATGTACCGCAAATGCAGTCATCCTTAAAGGCCTCTTGAAATATCTGGAAAGTTCATGTTGCATTCTTTCCAAGCCGCACACAAAACGTAATTGCGTATCACTATTCAAGCGATATTACTTGAAAAATTGCCGAGATAATCTTATAATGGATGGCTTTAAGTGATAATTTGTGTACATGTAATTTTCACAATTTCTTCTGTATGTTTTCCATATTAATATACTACCGATTTAAAGTTAAATTTGTTTTTCTGCCATAAATGATAACGAATAATTTCTTGATATTTAATGTTAGTTTATTACTTTCACACCATCCAGAAAACGATTAATAGCTAATTGAAGCTGGTAACGTTCACTTACACTATTGATTATACTTTAAAGTTTAATATCATCAGCGTATAAAAGAACACTACACTTAAAAATTGAACATACATAATCCATATACATAAGAAATAGAAGAGAGCCCAAGTTTAATTCATGAGGTACGCAGCTAGAAACCACATGAACCTGCTTATTATTGTCCATTACATCAGGAATTGCATAATATTCATTAATTTCGTCGACGTAGATCTATGACCCATGAAACCATGTTGCTTGATAGACAAAAATGGACCCACTTGATGGTAAATATGCTTAAACAATATAGATTCAAAAGCGTTAGACAAATTACTCAGGATGGATATAAGTCGGTAATTAAGAATATATTTGCGATTTCCTGTTGTAAAAACTGGATATATCCTTACTTCTTTTCATTTATCATGAAACTTGCATGTTATTGTTATAAGTCTATAGATATAAGCAATAGATTCAGCCAAAACGGGGGTTGCGTCTTTTAAAATAACAGCAGAAATTAAATCTAATACCGTTATAAATTTAGGTTTCAGTATTTTCAATTCCTGTAATACCTCGATCGTGTCGATAGTAAAATCACTAAGATGACTATGTGTTTGTCTTCCATGTGAAGAATTATGAGAGTATAGCAAGTATGATTTAACAAAATATTCTGAAAATCCATTAACAATCTCTTCGGACGTATTAAGTAACTGGTCATTATAAATCATGGAATCCCGAATCCTTGAGGTGTTTCTCTTAATATTGATATAATTCCAAACTAAATTAGGTATATTGGAGAGTTGTTTTTGTGTTTCCTTAATGTAATCGGCGTGGGCATTAGCTATTTCGCGTTTACATAATCTTTGTTCTTCATAATACCTGTCTCGATCAATTGTTGTTTTTGATTTCATAAAGCGCCTGCGAGCTTTAATTTACATTGAATCGAGTGAGTAATCCATAGTGCACATTAGTTAAAAGAGAAAAATTGTATATAATATGGTATAAAATGATTCACATGCCATATCAACATCTTTATATGAATATAGATCGGACCAATTAACATCACTAAAAATTAATAATTTTCTAAAATTATATTGACTATATTGAGAATTAAAAGGAATTTAAAAATACAAGTCTCTATACAATCATCAAAATTTGTTTCTCGTACCCAATATGAATTTTTAGAAAGCCATATTTCGAATAAAGTCTATTGACTTATATTTATTTAAAAAGTTGCTCTTATTAAATTTGAAAACATGTATAATATATTCAATTCTTGCTGGGCTACTCTCTCAATGAAACACAAGTGTATTACTTTTCCAAAAATAAAAATATTTTCTAAAATATTTTAAATTTATATAATCTATCGTAATAAAAATTAATCTACAAATTTTGCAGTTAACACAGAGCCTAAGCATCAAATTAATTTGGTAATTTATTTCAAATCGTAATATTTTGAGACTAATATGATAAAACAAAAAATACGATTATTAAATAAAACAAAAATAATAAGGAAAAAACAATAGCATCCACTACAACAGATGTAGTTAATGATCATTAAAATAACATCGATAAATTAAAACTGAGTTTATTCTATACTTTACTATTATTTACTTTTACCTAAAAATGAATTAAGGAATAAAATCAGTTAAAATTCATTGGATGAAAATTCTCCACATTAACTCAAACCGATTATTAAAAAAAAAACATCTTCGAAACTGACACAAACCATCTTAAAGAAAAATTACTTTAAATGTTAAATTTCTGTCAAATATATCTTCACACAACTAAAACACTCGATATGAAGACAATTAAAAAATGGTATAGTAAGTGTGTCAGGTTTTACCTCATTTAATATCTTATCAATAATAATCAGTTCATTTGAAACAATGTATTTTTATCGGCAAATGATTTATTATTAGCAATAAAATCCCCAATAATAATAAATATGTTCTCAGTAGAAATTAAAATCAAATATATCAATTATTATAGATAAGATTGTGGTCGGATTGATTATTAAATCTGTTTATATTGCGCACCTTATAATTGCACGTGATTAACGATCTTATACAATCTTTATATTTTGTTATTGAAATTATATGCAAAATAAGACACGATCATTAGTATAACTTCTTATAATTATTGTTCACTATTTCATTTCATCTAAATATGATTCTATAATGACTTCGTAATGCAAATTAAGTTTAATTTTTAATACAAAACAGTCCCTTTTTCGAATAAAAGTTAAATCTGTTGAATTTTTAGAAAATAAATTAAAATACCTGCTTTCAAATTGCACAGATCTAATGTCGCAAATTCAACATTAATTTTAAACTAAGTGTTTTATTTTCCTAATATATTTTATAGACAAAGTTATAAATTAATAGTTAAATCTCTATAATACTTTTATATAAAACCACTGGTACTGCGTGTGTTTAAAAAAAACTATTTTTCTTATTCTATCACAAATATGTCGCTACATAATGGCATCATCCGGTTTAATATTAAAAAGAATGGTTACTGCTTATGTGTTAAATTTCGAGAGACAATAATGTTTGTGTAGATTGGGTGTACTTCAATTACATTAATAATTTATTTCAAAATGTAGCACTTTACCCTAATGCAAATCAACAAATTATTAATAAATAGAAAAAACACGAAAATATATTCGTAAAATCTAATGCTAACCTATTTTAGGTAAGCTGTCAAATTTTCAGACAAGTGCGTCGTTCCGTTTTTGTTTACTAGGATATCTTGTGAAGCAAGTCAGGCACTTTTGCAAAAATGGATAAAAACGAATTTCGTGCAGCCATCAAACATTTCTGGATGGATGGGAAAAAGGCGACGGAGATACGAGATATTTTGCAGAAAGTTCATGGCACATCCACACCTTCATTTTCGACTATTAGTTTCTGGGTGAGCGAGTTCAAAGATGGCCGTACGAGCACCAAGGATGAACCACGCAGTGGACATCCAAAAACGGCCACAAATAAAGAAATGGTCGACAAAGTCCATGATCTCGTGTTAGCCGATCGACGAGTGAACATTTGGGCATGAAGAAGCTGTCGGCGAGATGGGTGCCGCGTTTGCTGACTATGGACAACAAGCGAAATCGTGTGACCACTTCGAAAGAGTGTTTGGCCTTGTTAAAGCGTAATCCAACGGATTTTTTTCGCCGATTCGTGACTGTGGACGAAACATAGATCCACCACTACACACCAGAAACCAAGCAGCAGTCGAAACAGTGGATTTCTCCAGGCGAATCTGCTCCGAAGAAGGCAAAGACTGTCCCATCGGCTGGAAAATTCATGGCCACCGTTTTTTGGAATTCGCAAGGTGTGATACACATCGACTTTTTGCAGAAGGGAAGAACTATCACGGGACAATAGTACAGCGATTTATTGGATCAGTTCAACGGCATATTGAAAAAGAAACTTTTCAATCTACCCTCGTAGATTGAGTTTCATCCACGCACCGCATCTGTGTTAAGTCGTGTAATTTTTGTAATTTTTTCAAATGCATATGATTAGCTTGATTTATTTTTGATTTAACTCAAGGGGTATAATTTTTATTTGGCTGCATACTGAATATTTAAATTATGATAACACGCCGGTGGTGGCGCATCGGTTACGGCCCCGAACTGACGTGCAGGAACGTTGATTCGGGTCAGTAGTCGGATGGGTGACCGGTACCATTCACCATTGGTGCTTTAGAGTGACGGGGGCGATCCTTTAAAGTAACAAGCTCATTTACACACACACAAAATACACAAATGACACATGGCGGAAGGACCACGTGGTCGATAGCCTAACACTACTACTACTACTACTACTACTAAATTATGATATAATACAAATTACAAATTCGCATGTAACAATTTTGTAAAGGTATACGGTTAAACAGATTTTTTTTTAAACAATCTAAAATTGCATTAAAATTAAATCCAATTTTTTATTTACTGCTTATCTTTTTTAGGTTACTAACCTATTCTTTTTTCGGGCGAAACCACCATATGGCATTACCTCACCCTGTTTCCTCTTTGTTGTTTTCCATATTCTAATCTCACTCTTTCAGTTATAACATTCTTTATCTGGAGCCGAATTGGTTTGAAGTATTAATTGGATTGTATAATAATTAGGTTTATTATAATACTAGTCTCTAGCTTTATTCCTACAGTCTTCTCGATACTCGCCCTTTCTTTCTCCCAGCGGTTACATTAGAAAAAAGCATGTTCTGTGGTATCCTCTCCTCCGGAGTATATGCAGTTCCCTTGCTCTGCTAGAATCACTGAGAATTAGACACAGATGGTAATCCATTTTTTCATGTTATCTTTTAATTCACTTTTCAATATTGTTCACTAATTTTTGTCCAGTTTGCCTTGCCTATTTATGTTTTCCATTTATTTATCAACTTCTCGATGACGGGTTATCGCTTTTCTCCCTTATTCTGGTCATCTTTCTTTTCATATTCCAATCGTCTTTGTTTGGAGTTATATTGGTGGAATCTCAGTAATGACTTGTATTGCTTCATTTCAGATTGTGTGATACGCTTGTCCTAACCTTATTTGTATGAGCTTTATTGTCTCCTCACAGTAGTTCTTTAGTGCTCCCGATTGCTCTTATGGCCTGCACAGCTTTCGTATTCTTCGCCGTTTGTAGGGTTGATTCATTTTCTATCCCCTTTGGGGCTACTATTAGAACGTAGATTTTTCATCTTTCCTTTCTTGGTCATAATTTTGGTCAGCCTTTTCGCCTCCGCTATTCATGTAAAATAAAACCTTTTATGCCTTACCCATCTTTCTAAGTATGTTTAGCCTTATATTACCAAGATGGTACCTCCCTGCCCATTTATAACCAGTTATTTTTTGTCTGAACGTACTTAGCTGGTCAAATACATGTTATTCTCATCAATTTAGTTGAATGGTAATATTTTTTCTAATAGTCGTAATTATTGGCGTTCCTGTCCCAATTATACTTTCCTGCTCCATAATTGCAGAGTTTCCAACGGGTTCAGCAATTTCTGGATATCGTTCTTTATATATTTTTTGGATGGACGAATTCATGTTATTATCCCCCGCTTCTATTATGACCACTTAACTGTTGAGTCTTTAATCTCTAAAGGATTGCCTATTTTAACTGAGAAGTTTGTATGGATTTCCTCATGCCATTCCTTATTTCAAATATTTTTCAATTCCTTCCATTTGTCGATTAGGTTTAGTGGATCTAGCGTTCTTTCGTGTTGCTCGGTCTTGTACTTATTTTCTATGTTACCCTGGTATTCAAGTTCAGCGATTATGCTTTCTAGCCCCTTTATTTCCATATTTTTTTATTATCGTTGCCTTATCTTCCTCGCTGTCTACAAGTTCTTTCTTTAGGATTTTAACTGTTTCTCTTAATAAGAAAAATAGCGGGTTCGAGTGAAAGATCATTCGTAAGAGTTAACTCTGCCCTTCTACATGCAGTCAAAATTATTTATATATACAGGGTGTCCCGTTAATGCGGGGAAATGGCTGGGCCATAGATTTCTGGGGTCAATATATGACGATTTAATGCAACTTATCTATATCCAAAAATTTACGGTTAAGCCGGAATTTGGCTTCAAAGTTTCAAATTTTTTTAATTGTTTTGTTTATAACAATTGAACGCTTTATTTGATTTGAATGAAATTTATTATTAATAAGTACCATAATATCATACATCATTTCAGTTACTGTGGCCATTAGTGATGGACAGGACGTATAAAAAACAGTAGTACCACCACTTAAAAACTAAAATATTTTTTTATTGGTGCATCCAATAAAATCTAAAAAAATCTACTTGAAAGGGCATTAGATTTAAAAACTTTTTTGACTCTTACTAGTTTTTGATATCTTGTACGGTTTTTGCACAAAAAAATAAAATATGAATATAGTATACTTATTATGCACTCATTAATAAGTAAATAAACTTAGTCGATTGAATAAAATTTAAATAATATCAATTAATAAAATAAATCAAAACAACATCTAACACTCTTCAAACAATTTTCTTTGCAAAATCCTAATACAAACAAGATATCTGTTTGTTCCAAATATGAATATTTATGAACTATAATAAAGTTAAAAATTATTTGTTAAAAGACACTAAATAATAATTATTATACATAATTTACATTTTTTAAACAAAGACGGCCACGAAAAACATTTTTTTTTTTCGATTCGATGAAAAACTTGATTTTGTTTTTACTAGATAAAAAATATATATTTTATTATTTTGTGGGAAAACCGTAAAAGATATCAAATATTATTAAGAGATAAAAAAGTTTTTAAATTAAATTGTATTTCAAGTAGTATTTTTTTAGTTTTTATTAGATCCACCAATAAAAAAATATTTTAGTTTTTAAGTGGTGGTACTACTGTTTCTTATACTTCTTGTTAACCAATAATAGTCATAATAACTAAAATGATGTATTATATTATGGTTGTTATTAAAAATAAATTTCATTAAAATTAAATAAAGCGTTCAATTGTTATAAACAAAAGAAATAAAAAATTTTGAAACTTTGAAGCCAAATTCCGGCTTAACCGTAAATTTTTGGATATAGATAAGTTGCTTTAAATCGTCATATTTTGACCTCAGGAATCTATGGTCTAGCCATTTCCCCGCATTAACGGGACACCCTGTATATATTTTTTTCTTACGTTGTTAGTACAATTATATATTTATTTGTGCAATGCATCTTAGATAAAGATTAAATACAATACAGACTTGTTCATTATCTGTATCGTTACCAGTGGCAGTTTCTTTCGTATAATATGAGTAGTTCCTAAATGTGATCTTGAATCTCCTTTCTTGTGTTATATGCTGGTAGCTTCTTTAGTTCTTCAATTTTTGACTCCATTTTGCTTAGGATTCCTTGCCCTTCCTTCATTTTCTTCTCTGTCCTTACTCCTCCATAGTTAGCTCTTCAGCTATCCTCCTACCTTACTTCCTTGTGATATGAATGTTCTTTGAGAGGCTTGTATTTAAGAAGCTTCAATACACTACTTGTTTTGAACCTTTAAGAGAAGCGCACACTACTGCCTCTATGTTAACAGTTTTATCCTTTACCTCACTACTACACCAGAAGTTGCTCTTTTCCTTGGAGAGGTTTGCACAAGATGATCTCTTCTTTTGAAAACGTCCTTTTGCCTTCTTTGTAATCATGTATGATCGAAGTTGATAATGGGATTATGACCCTCCTAGGGTGTAATTTTGAATGTTTGGTCATCCATTTTTTTTATTTTGTTCAATCCTATTGATCCGCGGGAACTATTTTTTCCTCCTACCCACCAGCAAGCCGGTTAGAGCATTCTTCTAACCGCCACCTGGGGACGTGCTCGGTAGGGGTTACAGGTGCCCCCATCTCACTTCTAAGGAGATCCGCCAGTTTCCCAATGACCCGGGAGAAAAACCTACTCAATGATATGGAAATTGCAAACACATTTTCACAAAATATACACCTAATGAAATTGTTAGAAAGAACTCACAGACATATGAATGAATTCGAAAATAAAACTCTTTGTAATCACTTCCTTCACTATGTATTTTAATTTTGCTAAATTTACATTTCGTTTACCAAGTAAACCAAGTAAACCAAATAAACGAAATGTATATTTAAAAAATAAGATATACAGTTGAGAAAGTGATTACAAAGTGTTTTATTATCATATTTATAATATTTACGAAATTTACCATTTAATATTTAATATCGGTTAAATAAAGAATCCCTGCTCATTTTTGGCTTTGCATTTTCCTTGTCACCGACATCGCAACATTTTGTGACTAATCTCAAAATATATTTTATAGGTATAACTAAATTTGTAGGATTTTTAGGAACGTATATACCAATATAAATTCCTATAACTATTTCCTTGGTCATAAATTTAATACGAATTTCAAAGAGTACATTGTAGTTGTTAAAATAATTTATTATAATTTTTAGGTAACAAATCAAACATTTTTACTGGAGTACTTTACGATTTTTACACAACACCCGCCTATTTCTGCTGGGATGTCTTGTGCTCAGATACTCCCATTAACGACGACGAAGATAGTCCAGACTACAACGAAAAAAGCATTGTAAGGTAATGGTATTAAAAACGTAACACAATTTAATTGAACCTATTATTTCAGGTGGATCGTTTTGCCGAATATGTTAAAAAAGGATCATCATATTTCGCCACCAACAATTTGTTGGTAACTATGGGAGGAGATTTCACATACCAAGCGGCCGAAATGTTCTACAATAATATGGACAAATTAATCAAGTACGTATATTGTTGTAAAATGAATATTAATTTTAAGAAAATTAAAAGCATTCTAATGTTATGCAATTTTAAGTATAGTTTTTGTTTTCTTTACAAAAATTCAAAGTATAAGAAACAAAAAAATATCACGATCACAACATTTGTTAGGTACAAAATAAAAAGCGATCTAATATTGCACCAAAATTGGACAGCTAAAAAATTTCCAAAATGATTTTTATCTCTCTGTATGCAAAATTAACAAATCAAAGTAAAAGTGAAGTTGACAACTCCTCATTCTTTTGAAAGGCGATATTTATGATTAAATATATATTTATATACTTCTTGATCTTAGTATGTAGTCAAAATCCAAAAACTTAGTTTTTTATTTTGACATGGCAATTTTTTGGCGGACAAAGACACTTAAAAACTTTTAGAAACTACAAATTTTACCCGAGCGATATTAACAATATAAATAAATCACTGAATTCTAGTTTTTCTTACATCTCTTATTAAAAAATCCTAGCATAGTTTATTGTTTATTGTGATGCTTTGGATTACCTGTTAACAAAATACATTAATATACACATACATAAAAAAATACACTAAATTTTGAGCACAGGAATCACAAGCGGACTTCATTCTTCAGAATGTTCTTCCAGTCAAACCCATATAGAATGTTCCCATTTATTGGAATTCTGGAGAATTTCTTCTACTTCTGTCTACAACTGTAGATATTTATTTTATTATAAGACTAAATTTTAGGGGAGATGATGTAGTGTATTGTAATTGGCGCATACAAATAAGCGCGCGAATAATTTTTAGTTTTTTTGTATATTCGGAGATGCGCGCCCATTAGCATAGATAGTTAGTAAGAGATTGATTGTATTAGGAAGAGCACGTGGAATAAAGTTAGTTTAATGTTAAAGTGTGTTTAATCAAACTTCATTTTCCTGCCTTCAACTGCGCTACGCTGATAAAATCCAAAATAATAGGAATCCGTGCCTGTTATTGCCAGGAAATTTTCAATATTTATATATTAATATAACCGTTTCTGACATATTTCTCTTTGATTACTTACTAAAGAATGGTGTCCGCCTGTGATTTCTGTGCTCAAAATTTAGTGTTTTTTATGTATGTGTAAATTAATGTATTTTATTAACAGGTAATCCAAAACATAATAATGATATTAATAATAATAATAGAGAAAAATCATCTCTAATGAGGAATGTGTAATATTCATCCATCATAAATAGTTATTCTTATATATTTATTTTATGTTATAATTTATTTTGTTTCTTTCGTACTTCTTCTAGAGGATTCAAGAAATTCAGGCCAGAATTTAACATCATTTATTCTACTCCATCATGTTATGTGAAGGCAGTGAATGAGGCAGCAAAATCCAAAAAAGTCAAATTTCCATTAAAAACTGATGACTTCTTCCCGTATGCTTCTGGAACTAATACCTACTGGACTGGCTACTTCACGTCCCGACCAAACTCGAAAAGATTTGAGAGACAAGGAAATAATATCTTGCAGGTATGAAAACATTGTCCAATATCATTCTTTAAAAAATAAGAAAAGCTAACAACAAAAAATCTAAATTTACTTATTTGATCTTTCCAAATCAGAAAAGATAGTAAAGAAAAGTACTTGCCCAAATATTACCCGCTGAATATACAGCGGTTATAAAAGCTCAGGAGAAATAGAGTACATCTAGACAATGAGAACTCACAACCTTGGTCGAAATTCTTTCCTGGTGCTGTTATACAATTGAAAACATATTAAAAAAGCTAAACTATACAGCAAAAAAATAAAACAAACATAAAGATTATCATCATATGCTGCCTCAGTTTACGTAGCGACATCTATACATTGCTATACATTTAAGTATACTCTTCTGAAAGTAACCGCTGTACTAATGCAACCAGTATTAAATATTCAGGTGATATTACAATAGGCGTTTAGAGTATACCATGTTTACATTATGACGAATATTTTGTTATAATTTATACATTTTTATCAATATTACCTGATTTACTGCTATTGCAAATTGTAAAATCACGAAACTGCTACTGAGAATATTACTAATTATCAATATTTTGGGATTCAGAATAAAACAGTAATTTACAACTAAAGTTATTATACAAATTATATATCTACTATAAATATAATAAGTAAGATGTTGCTAAGTGGATTATATTACTATATTACTTTTTAGGTCTCCAAGCAGATAATGACCTTCGAACAGAATCTTAATGGTAAAGACTTCTCTAATAACATGACACTATTAAAAGAAGCCATGGGAATTATGCAACATCACGATGCTATCACAGGAACTGAAAAGCAACATGTGGTTGATGATTATGTTCGCATTCTTACTAAAGCAATTAAGGCAGCTGAATCACGCATGGGAGAAATAATCATGTAAGAAAATCATCTAATTTATTACCTTTCTAACATAATGTTACATTTAATATTGTATATTTCCTATATACTGTTTACATAAAGTAAGGAATAAATTCGAATAAAATTCAGGGCATTTTCTTTCAGAAATATGCTCTGACAAGTGTATTTTTAACTTTTTTTTTTTTAAATATACAGGGTGTCATAAAACCCCAATGTTGAAATATTTTGTTGCATTTATGGATTCTATGTAAAATTCTGAGTATTTTTCATGTAGCATACCCTATGTCGATATACTATTGTATTTCTCGTAAAATATAATAAGGTTTCATCGAAAAATTGAAATTAATAAGGAAAAATATTTTTTTACTTAATTAAATGTTAACACTAAAACCTTTCTTGTGCCTGGCAGTATTGAAGTTAAACTTAAATTGAATATAATATAATTTCTTGTCTAATTTTGTCATCTTCTAAATTAATTATTAATGCTGGAGCTAAAAATAGAATTACTAACGTAATTATAAAAATAATCAGCATTCATTTTCTTCAAGTTTAGTTTTATAGGGTCCGCCAATAAGGGCGCGTGAACTTTAAAATTGAATAAAACAAGTTGTGTGTGAGGTAGAAACGAAATTTATTTTTCATTCGAAAGGGTATTCGACCTCATTAAGTATGGAAGATAACATCGTTCAAATGACCACCGCGGCTCCGTTTGGTAGCCCGGATCCGGGAGGTCCAATTTTCGATGACTCTGGAGCACATATCGGCCTCAATTTGAGCGATGGCGTTGCGTATGTTGACTTTGAAGTCATCGGTGTTTAGAGGCTTGTTGGCGTAGACCAGCGACTTGAGATAGCCCCAGAGAAAAAAGTCTAAAGGCGTTAAATCGCACGATCTCGGTGGCCAGTTGATATCGCCTCCGCGCGAGATGACCATGTCCGGAAATCGCTCGCGCAGAATGTCCATTGTGGCATGGGCTGTGTGGCACGTGGCGCCGTCCTGCTGGAACCACATGTCGTCCGTGTCCATATCATCCAGTTTAGGCCAAAAGAAGTTGGTTATCATCGACCTGTAGCGCTCCCCATTGACGGTTATGGCCGCCCCAGCTTCGTTCTCGAAAAAGTACGGACCGATGATGCCGCCGGCCCAAAATCCACACCAAACAGTGACTTTCTGCGGATGCATTGCCACTTGGTGGACCTCGTGTGGGTTGTTCTCACTCCAAATGCGGCAATTTTGCTTGTTCACATACCCGTTCATCCAGAAATGAGCCTCGTCGCTGAAGATGATTTTTCGGCCAAAATGGGGGTCTGCTTCCAACTGCTCCAGAGCCCAGTCAGCGAACGCCCGACGCTGTCTGTGGTCGTTTATCTTGAGCTCCTGGGTCAATTGGATTTTGTACGGGTGCAGACCCAAATCCAGATGCAAAATTCTGCGAGTTGATGTCTCCGAAAGGCCAAGTTCCTGTGCACGACAAAAAATGGACTGCCTCGGGTTCTCGCGCACACTCTCACGGACAGCAGCGATATTTTCGTTCGATCGGGCGTTTCGTCGACGTGTCAGTGTTGGCTGGTTGTTGGCCCACCAATCGACGGATAGTCGACTCTACAGGCCGATCATCGCGACCGTAAAATGGGCGAAGTGCGCGGAACGTTGCTCGAACTGATGACCCATTTTCGTAAAACAATTTAATAATTTGCACGTGCTGCTCGACACTCAAACTTGCCATGGTGATTTGGGGTTATATACTGAACAAATGACAGCAACTTTGACAGCTCTACCTCGAACAACATGGCCGCACCCTTCCGGCAAACTTCGCGCGTCCCTATTGGCGGACCCTTTATTTACTATTCGAAATTGATACTCTAATAAGTATTTTAGTAAATTGTATTTTATTTTCTAATATTCTGCTCTTAAATATAAATATGTATAACATAAATCATGTTTTTGGGTTTTCGTAATATATAAATTGTAAAAATTAAATATGTCGTTAAATAAATGACATAAATGTAATTAAATATATTTTCTGTACAATTCTGCTCCTTAATTATTATCTTCATCTTTGTAATTTAAACTATATTTTCCCTTAATTCAAAATATTGAAAATATTCTGCAAACATTTATCAATATAATTATATTTGATTTTTTTCAGTGATCTTTTAAAGAAACCTAATAGCAGCTTGAAAGGCAATATTGAATTTGGCTCCTGTTTGATGTCCAATGTTAGTTCCTGTACAACTTCACATCTAGATAAGTTTTCAGTCGCTGTGTACAATCCACTAAGCAGGCCGATTTCACATGTTGTTAGGTTACCTGTTGATATAACCAACTTCAATATCACTGGTCCTGGACGTAAGTATTATTTATAAGTAACTAGAAATTTGATTAAATTATCAATTTATCATTAAATATAAAAGAAGACGTAGTTTAAGTATTATATAAGTCAATATATTCTAAGCGTTCTTAAGTCTATTTTATTTAGCTATATTTTTAATTTGTTGCCATAAAAATAGTATTTTCTTCTTTTATTAATATCTTAGTTTTTTCTCATTTTACTTATGTACTCTTTTGCTTGATGGTTATAACAATTTAAACAATAATTTTGTTATAAACTAAGGGTTTGAACTCAAAGTATGAGAAGAAAGATATTTAAAAACTTAACTATTCTAATGTTGTATTGGTAATGTATTATTCTTCTAGCATTGGAAGTTACCTATATTATATTATTATTATATTTTATTTTTGTACGTTGTTGGCGCGTCGATCGCGTTTAATATCATTTTAACAAATAACATCACACATAATTAACAATTAAACAAGAAAATGACAAAAACAAACAAGAACACTAACACAAAATTAAACCCAAAAATGGATACTAGCGAAAACAAAAGTCCTCAAAATAGTAAAAGAATTATGAACATCATTCATTTTCAAGAGCGAAAAATTTGACGAAATGCAAAAAGCAAAAAAGAGAACAAAAAACTGTTAAAAAATGCAAAAAATGTGAAATATTACAAGAATACATACAAACCATGGAAACCTAACAGAAAAAAATGAAAAAGACAAAATAAAAAATAACATAAGTTATAATTATATTACCTTTTATTTTGTCTTATCAAATCATAACAGCATACAGAAAAGTCGAAAATAACGAAAATAGCCCCATTTTAGGCAGAAAGACCTCTGGTCGATAGCCTTTTGACAAATTAATACATTAACACCTCATTCATTCTTCATTATTCCAATGTAAATATGTACAAAATTTGTCAATAAATATATGTTACTATTACTAGCCCCATTATAGTTCAACTCGCAACTAAAGAACTAAAAACAAGAATACTAATTGCTCGAAAAACAATTGGATTAGTAACGACTAGAGAATGCGCCATTAAGGGAAAAACGAACGAAATATACATAAACGAACAACTAACATCCTTGACAAATACACTATTCTACAAAGCTAGAGAATTATACAATTACATAGAAAAATGGATCCAAACAAATT
Organism: Ontholestes murinus; assembly: GCA_963969525.1. Lineage (NCBI taxonomy): Eukaryota > Metazoa > Arthropoda > Insecta > Coleoptera > Staphylinidae > Ontholestes > Ontholestes murinus. Next base: position 15,472,964 of record OZ018398.1, read on the forward strand.
AAAAATAAGAACTCACTCAGATATAGACAGACTAAATTAAAACCAAAATAAAAAAAAACAAAAGAAAATTAGAAGCCTACAAAATAGATTCCACGAAATAGAATTACTCCCCACTACACAAAATTAAGCCTAAAATAATTTCAATAACAGAAACACCAACAAATGAACACCTATATAATCTCCAAAATTACAATGCAAAAGATATCACCCATATGCATAAATAAAAACTCCAAATATAAAATTCTAACCAACACTACAATAAATAAAAGACAACTTCTGCCAATAACATTACAAGACAAAAAATATTATAATAACACTATATATTATAAATAGACAAAAACCACATATCATATTAATAGACATAAATATAATAATCCTAGAAAACAACCACAATACAAAAGAATACAAAAACCTCTTAAGGCCCCATTCTCACACGGTCACTAACGTAGTGTTAGAAGCGCGACGACGCACGTAGAAGCGCTACAGATTGACATCAGTTCATTCTTTTGACTCTGTTAAAGTTTGTCAAAATTGGGCCCGAATTTTCGTAAAATAGTTTCTCACAAGTTTCTTTTTTATTTTCGAATACTCAGCCGTTGTTACATTTCATATTGACGAAAGCTCTTCAATTTTATTAATGAAATCTTCAGTATTTAAGGTGTTTGCCAGCGATGCCCTAATAATATACAATATATACGTTAAGCGTTTACTGCCATACTGAAAATTTGCTATTTTGTTTTCCTCTTCGTCCCTTAAAAGTGACCCGTAATGGCGCGACAAACGCAACCACTACGCGCTTCTGAAGCATCCATTTGGTGCTGTACTTTGCCAGCAGTCGCGATACTTTTCGTGAACTAAAACTCATCAAAACATATTTAACACACGTAACACAAACAGCAAAGATAAATGACAGTGCAAGCAAATCACACATAGCAGAATCCGGAATACTTCAAGGAGGTAGTGGTAAGTTCCCTCCTTGAACTATATATAATATACATAAATGACCTACTAGAACTCACCCTAAAAGGAAATATATATATATATATATATATATATATATATATATATATATATATATATATACGATACTTGCATAGTATACACAGGAAGCACCTACGAAAACATACAAACAGATATAAACACAGACATCAAACAACTAGAAAATTGGTACCACAATAACCTACTGATCAAAGAAGAAAAAACAGTATTAAAATCCTTTAGTTTGTTGTAGATTGTGGTAGATTCACGAAATGTTTTCGTATTTTTAAATTATTAAAATTATTAAGAAAAAAACAGAATATATTATTTTCAACAACAGACATAAAGCTAAATTGACAATCAACATCATAGGAACAACAATAAAACAAATACATAAGGTAAACAACCTAGGGTTAAAAATGCCAGAGAACCCAAATGGGACGACCACATAAACGCAAAAAAGAACTTCAAGACAACAGCTGTACTGACAACAATCAGAAACTACGTGCCAGAAACGACTAAAATAAACAAATATACAAAACTCTCTTTAAATCACAAATGTTATCTGGACAGCATCTGGGAAGACACAACCAAGAAAAACCTAACTAAAATACAACAAAATAACGTACTAACAAATACCCTGGAACTATATAAACAAATAGAAGTTAACATAAAAAATATAATAATATTAAGTAACCTACTACTTATGTATAAAATAGAACAAAACTTCAATCAATAAAAATCAATACAAATATGACATTAAATTGAGTTACATAAAGATGATAATAACTTGATTAAAACCTTTCTTCGCTATTTTATTTATAGCCAAATGTACGTTTCTTACACAAAGTGACCATTATCACATACTTCATTTAGATAAAACATAAAGTCTAAACTTTATTTTCAATATCTAACAACTTTTCTAAATACAGTGCCAAATATTGTCAAATTATCTTTGTAAAAATTAACATTTATTACTCATAATAATTATAATGAACACTCTTTTAGTAGCGACCAACTCTTACCAATTTAAACTCTTTTTATAAAAATCGCTTTATGGTCTAGATTTTTGTAGGCTAAACATCTGCAACGACTTTGGAATTCAAGCGCCAAATTGTAGATCTTCTCGAAACGAAGTAACGATACCGAGCCAATTACTGCGCCTCAAGAAGTAATGTGGGCTTATTGAGTACCGATGTTTGTATTTCGATAAAAATATATTTTGGGATTATTAATTTGCTGTAAAAGTTTTTGTCGAATGCTTCAATAAAATACATCACACTAGAAATAGAAAAACTAAAAAGTCAAATGAATAAAGCAGTGTAATTATCGCGCGGTTAAGAGTGACGTTCGACTAGGCTGCAGTTCAGCAATTTATGAGGGTCTGCGGTCTGATTATAATTATGAGTAATTCAACTTTATTCCTAGTTCACATATTTAATTGTATACGGATTACTGGCTGCAGCTATACCAACTAAAATTTGACCTTTTAAATATAATATGTTGATAAAATTTAATCTAGTATTTAATAAGCATCAATTTCTCTTAAAATGAGAATTGGGGGAAAGATATTTCTTTTATTGGGATACGATCTTCTTATATAAATTAAAAACTTAAAATTAAAATTAAATACTTTAAAAGCATAAAAATAAATCAGTATTCTAATAAAACCAAAAGTATAGCCTAGATTGATTAAGCATTATCACCAATATAAATGCCATTAAAGTACTTGTTCCCACTCATACGCACATAAACAGTGGTGGAAGTTTAGATAAACGTATGAAATCTTTATTTGAGTCGATAGAACGATCTATATAATTCAATGTTTAAAGATGATTTCATGTAAATGTTGACCGCGGGTACGCCTCAAATGATTCATACGCTGGGTCCAATGTTGGCATACTCTCTCCAACATATCGGCCGGTATCTCACGAATAAATTCTTCAATATTAGCTTCTAGTGCGTCAACCCTTGCGGGCTTGTTCCTATAGGCATGAGCCTTAACATAGTCCCACAAAAAAATGTCCAAAGGCGTTAAATCACACGATCTAGGCGGCCAATGGACCGGCTCCAAACGTGAAATAAACTGTTCACCGAACTCGCCTCTCAATTGGGCCATTGTTTCTCGTGCTGTGTGGCATGTGGCACCGTCTTGTTGAAACCACATGTCAGACAAGTCCAGCTCTTCCATTCTGGACAAAATAAATTTTGTAATCATCGCACGGTAGCGTTCGCCATTCACAGTAACGTTCCTACCTTCGTCGTTTTTGAAAAAGTACAGTCCAATGATGCCGCCGAACCATAATCCACACCAAACAGTGCATTTTTCGAGATGCACTGGCAGTTCTTGCAATGCTTCTGGCTGCTCTTCACACCAAATACGGCAATTTTGCTTATTCACGTATCCATTTAACCAGAAATGAGCTTCGTCGCTGAACACAATTTTCCGATAAAAAAGTGGATCTTCATCCAACTTTGCCAGTGCCCATTCACCAAAAGTTACTCGTTGTGGTAGGTCGCGTAGCTTCAATTCTTGCAACAGCTGTATTTTAAAAGGTTTTACACCCAAATCCTACTGCAAAATGTTCCACGTAGTGTAGTAACACAGGCCCAATTGCTGCGAACGGCGCCGAATCGATAATTCACGGTCAGCAACAACACTGGCGCATACAGCTGCGATATTTTCCTCTGTCCGCACTATACGTATGCGTGTTGGTGGTTTAATGTCCAATAATGTAAATTTGGTGCAAAATTCAGTCACAAGATTCCGAATGGCCGCCTGAGAAGGTCGGCCATAAATTGGAATAAGATGCACTTTCTTAACAAGCATGCATTTTGATAATAAAATTCAATAATCTGCAAACGTTGTTCGTTTGTAAGTCGATTCATGGTTAAATTATAAACCAAATTGAACATGTTTGGCAGTTGATATGTTACAGGAAAACAGCTGAGATGCCAAAAACAGTGTTGCCAAAAAGAAAGTTGCTAAAAAATCACCCGTTACAACAAAATATTAAAATCACAAAATCTATCCGGATATGTGCTATCTATTTTAAATGAAAGTTATTTCAAAAAACGTCTTCGTCCGCTTTCAATTGTAAGGGATGCACTGTTATAATGGGGATACCATATTCTAGTTTACTTCGAATACTTCAATACAGCTATATCAACGAAGAACTTCAATGTTCGCATTAAAAAACCTAATATTTTAAAGGCAGAGGCAGATATTTTTTGTAATCAATAAAGTTAAGATAACAGTCAAATAAGACTCCAAGATCTTGGATTTGCGTTTTAATCTCAATAGCGATTCGTACAATATTATAATTGAATGAAATGGAAGAGCTGTTGCAAGACGACACGAAATCGAAGTTATAAGGTCATTAATAAATAAAATAAAAATCAATAGTCCTAAATTCGACCCTTGACGAACATCAGGCGGAGTATGAAGCAAATTTGACTTAAAACCATTATAGTGAACATAATTAGCCCTGTTTTCAAGAAAAGTTGATATAAACTCTATTAACTGAGAAGTGAAACCAAACGCACCAAGTTTTCTTAGTAAAATATTATGATTAATTTTGTCAAAAGCACGACTAAAGTCCGTGTAAATAATATCTGCCTGCAATCGTTTGTCGATAGCTCGGCTAATATGTTGAGTAATAACAGCCAGGTTAGTGGTCGCCGATCTACCTGATAGAAACCCATGGCGATTAGGCGATATATATTTGTGGGTATGGTAATAAACATAATTATAAATTTCATGCTAAAATACAATAGCAATAGCAGTTAGATAGGATGACTATATGCCTGTAATTCTGAAAATGTGTCAATTCACCTTTTTTTGAAAATTGGAGTAATGACCGCTATCTTCCATAAATCAGGAAATGTTGCTTTATCAAGAGCTAAATTGAATATAATACATAAGGGCTTGGCTAGTATATATTTGCAATATTTTAGAAGGAAGCTTAATACGTCACCATCACCACAAATAGATGAATTCATTAACCTACTAATACTCTTAATTACTTCATCCTCAGTAATATTAGTTACAGAGAGTGAGAAATATTCATTCGATGCCGAAATACTTTTAGTGTGGTAGATTTTAGAAAATGCATCGCCGAAACCATTCATAAGATCTTGTGGCGATGATAAAATTTTGTCTTCGTACATCTGATTAGGAATTCTTAAAATGACTTTTCTCAATTGGTCAAAATTATACTAACGAAACTTTGCCCTTTAGTTTTGATGACCTAATATGCTGATCAAAAATTATTCCGAGATATTTAACATCGAGGTAATTCATTTCGCCGAAAAATGCTTAAAATATATTTACTTCTGTCTTTTGAAATTAGTAAAATGTAATCCAGAAATTCCCTTCATTCACAATTAAACTGACTATATAATAATATCATTAAAATTGTACGTCAATCGTAATTTGAAGTAGTCAAGTGTCCTGAAACTATAAATACTATTAAAATATAAAGTATGTAATATTAACAAAATTACTGGCATTTCTAATATTTAATTAATCGAGTATTTAATTATTTTAATTTCTCTAAATGTAATTAATACACCTATTTTTCCTAGAAATCGTAAAAACGTATTATTCTTTACATGAACATTGGGCTCCTGTATAAAAAAAACAATACTGCTATCTGCATACTGGGCAATCATTGCCGAAGCTAAATTCAAATAGCCGCTAGATACAATGCACTATCTTTTAGAAGGAAAGTTTTGCGTGTAAATAAATAAATATTCTGGGAACTCAAGATAGATTATTTTATTAAATTATCTTTAAAAACTTTGATCTAATGTCATTTACCAATAGAAACTGATGAAGATAAATAGACCAGCACGAAAACCAAACCGAAAGCCTAGGATGAAATTCGGTCTTCAGGAAAAAGACGATATAGGGTGCAACAGAATCCTCTCAACAACTTTGCCTAATAAGCTGAACGTACTAATTAGATATGTGAAATTTTCCTGCTTTGAGGATACTGACCACTACGTCTAGCTTCTTCCCAAATACATTGCGAAACATCTACAATATTAAAATAGGTTGCTTAATGATCTCATTTAAATATTTTACATGTCTAAAATTTTGTATCGTTCCATGAAGAAATTTATTATATATTCGTGTTTGATCCTATCTATATATCCTTTCAAACGTTCATTGAAACTAAACTGAAATTTCAGTCCTCATTATTTTGTTCAATACTTCAGAATTGCAGTTATTTTTAGGAACAAGTTGTTTATCTTTAGGAACAGTGGTCACAGATCAAATTTGTCTGTATATTTTTATTAAACGTGTCAAAGCTTTTACATTGAAAATGATAACCCTCCATGTTTGAAATTTAAAATGTAAAGTGCTTTTAGTAATAGTAGTTATAATGAAAGATATAATTATTAATCACAAGTAATACCATAAATGATGGCAATTTACTCGAATAAATTTTGTTTTTGCATGAAAGTTTGTTGCTTAGCGATTTTAATAAAAGCAACTGTCACGAAAAAATCACGAGCCGCCAGACGAGTGATTTTTTCTATCAGTTGCTCGAATAAAAATCGCGAATAAGCAACAAACTTGAATGCGCTAAAAACGAAATTTATTCCGATTTAATTGTCACCACGAATGATATTTGGAAAGACTATTCCACGACTTGAAACGAATATCGGTGAATGGTTCAATGTTTATATTAAAATGTTTATGATATATCTCCTGCAGTATTTTGGTCGAAAAATTCGACATTGATTAAATAATCATTTGCATTTACCTTCTTTATATTATACGCCCAGTCATCATAATCGCGGCAAGAGTTTCCATTAAAGTTTTGCTAACAACTGGTAGTTTTTATCGGCGCAGATTTCTTCAAATCGTTTCCAAACACACGAACATGTTTAAGTTTGATTTTTTGGTGCAGAACTTATCACCGTCGCATTTATTATGGATAATGAAGTGTTACCAAACCTTTTGATTTTATAACCTACTTGCAACTGACATACGTAGAAACAACGTTTTTCGCTTTTTTATCAAGGCTAATTCAATTCATTTGTCGGGAAATAGCAACAGGTTATTCAGGTGAATAAACAGCAACTTGGTGTTTATTCACTTAAAAATTGACGTGATTGGCTAAAAAATATCACATGCCTCATTTTCATTGGCTACATACAATAGGAGTGGAATAGTCGTCATTAATCTCGCCAGTATAGTGAGTGTTGATACAAATGTCTATAAACAACGTTTCGGATAACGTAATACGACTTTTTATTTTTGAATATATTTGCAATACGTATATAAATTAAACCAATTATTTCATTTTTAGAAGAAAAAGTCGCTTTTGATATCACCCCATCTATCACCAGTAATACCAGTTACTTCAAAACCGAAAAGTCTGAATTAGTCTTTCTGGCGGAAAATATACCACCTTTAGGTATTAAATATTACACTATTGAGAAGAATGCTACAAAAGTTGAAAACAAAAATGATCCCATAAAATACATATTTGGAACAAATGTAAGTATTATATGTTTTTTGGTTATGTACTCTAGTTTAAATATAAAATTAATTAAAATTGATTTTTATTCAATCTAAAAATATATTTTGGTATATGAAAAGAAATGTAAAATTTTAACTTTAAAACTCAAAGTTTTTATACAGAATGTATACAGAATTCTTTTGCTTTATATTTTTATTTGGATTGCCGTAACCAACTCTGGTTATTGGACTAAATTATTACTGCATTCAAAATAAATGTTACTATATAATTAAAATATTATCTGATTTAGAAATGAGACACTTGTTTGGTTTCATATTGGTATATTCAGTTTCCTGACACGTGTTTTTGTTGACTTTAAAGATAATTTTGTAATCCTTTGAGAATGGTCATCATTGAACGAAACACGTGCCAAGAAACTGAATATACCAATATGAAAGCAAACAAGTGTCTTATTTCAAAATCAGATAATATTCTATTTTTGTTTCATCAAGATTCCAGTGAACAACGTATTTACTATATAATTACAAGGTAAATTTAAAATTTTTAGACAACTGGATTTACTTTAAATCAAACGACAGGATTGCTTTCTTCTGTTACCTTAAATAGCGTTACGGTTTCGATAAAACAAGAATTTATGTACTATCTCGGCGCAAATGGATCGAATTTTGGAGAAACAAATAGAGCCTCTGGTGCTTACATCTTTAGGCCAGCAAATGCTACACCGTCTGCTGTCCCGTTCACTGAGAAGGCAAAAATCTTGAAGGTATCCACTGGAAAATTATTTGACGAAGTGCACCAGGAGTTTAATAGCTGGATCAAGCAAGTCATCAGAGTTTATAGAAATGATAATCATATCGAGTTCGATTGGATGGTTGGGCCATTAGAGGCTAAGTAAGTCTAAAATTATTTATTTATTGACTCACATATTATTATATATTTTTATATTTGTCCGCTGGTTTTAAATACCTAAATATGATTATCAGTTTTTCATATATTAAAATATTATTCTAATTTATTAATTGATTTAGGATATGGTTAATAGCTAATTGTTCTCAAAAATTATTTCTTTACTTCGCGAATACTTTGACACTTAATGCTACTAGTGAAACTCTATACTAACAACCGTACTAATAGTCAGAGATTAATTCTCGGATTGTAGAATCCTAGATTCATTGTGAGGTTTAGTAACTTTTTAGTAACATTTGATTATCACTGGTTTTGCGTTGGTGTCACGGAACAGCTGACGTGATTGTCAGTAAAGAAGAACGTGAAATGTTTGTTTGCAAAGTTAGTTTGTGAGATAAGGGACAAGGAATAAGCATTGTTTTTATTTAATCAAGTAAGTACAGTCGATAATTATTTTTAATGAAAATTGTAGAATTATTTTCATTTAATGTTTTTGCATACAAACTTTGCACATGCTCCTGACAACCCGGGTTATATTGACAATGCCATCAGCTGTTCCGTGATACCAACATAAAACCAGTGATATTTAAATGTAACTAAAAAAATACGACAATTAATCTAGGATTCTACAATCCGACAATTAATCTCGGTCTATTAGTGCGGCTGTAAATGTTTTAATTAGTTTTATTAGTACATCCTAAAGATTGTGACCAAGGTAATATTTATGTTGATACAGGTTCACAAGTATAGGTAGTTAGATAGTTTGCTTAGTTAAAGATACAAAAACGAATTGTCTTCTTCTTCTATTTAGAATATTAAGAGAAATATAATTTAGTAAATAGCTTTTTATCTACAAATTTATTATTATATTAGACGATATTAAATAATTCTCTGTACGTCAGACATATGGTAATCTTTAAAATGCTCTAATATCAATGTTTAATCTTTTTGCAGATACTCTGGAATTGAAGTAGTAACCAGATTTACAACTAACTTGACTACAGAGAAGACGTTTTATACTGATTCCAATGGAAGAGAAATGGTCAAGAGAATTCGTGATTACAGAGAATTGTATGAATACACTAACGAAGAACCAGTATCTGGTAATTACTACCCAATTACTTCGAGGATCAGCATCAGAGACCAGAAGAAGAACGTTGAAGTTGCAGTATTGAATGATAGGGCACAAGGTGGGTCCAGTCTGAAGGATGGAGAAATAGAAATTATGGTAAGAAAACATATATTTTGTTGATATATTATATATTTTAAAAGTATTCGTCTCCAAAATAAAATAAAAATAGTAAAAAATATTAGCATCAAGAATTCAACAAAAATAAAATATGTTTGTATTAAATTTTAACTTTACAATTTATTTTTTTAGTTCTTGTATATAGTATACATAGTAACAAAACACTCTTTCACAGAATGGGGTAAAACGTTTAGCGCATCCAGACGCTTTGGATATAATGCGGTCTGTCTAAACTGATGAAATGCTTGAGACTTTATTCTGTGATCAAGAGGGAATTTTACGACGATTAGAGTATACTTAGTGCTAATGGTTAGGCCCAAATTGTAAACAGTGCAAGACTAGACAGCTCAGATTCCTGATTATAAAGGTTGTTTGGACTATAAACTTGAGCGACCGGTCCATGGGTTAAGGGTGCCGCGTGGTGTAGTACCATGTGGGCAAGTCACTGTGCAAGAAAGAAAATATTCGAGCGCGTCTAGGCAGTTCTCTTTGTCTATTCGATGTTACATCCTCCCCCTGTGGTACAGTTACGTAGAATTGGTGTCTATATCATATCTGGTATTTCTTTAGACGTCCTAATTTCCTCTTGGGTCTGACTCGTTCAGCGAGTAATAATTCAAGTTATAACTCTTGTCTTGCTGGTTTCTGGATCTGGATTGAGTTTGCCAAGGGTGATCAAATCAATGACCAGAGCACTTAGGCCTCACTAGGCCCATTGTGCCCCCCTGACTGGGACAGCCCTGCGTTGTTCTATCACTCATTTAGCCACCCAAGGTGGCGAGCAAAGGACAGCACAACGCTTGGAGGGTTATCCCTTATGTTGGCCATGTTCGGCCAGAGCTCCCCTAGCATGGACTCTCTAAGGTGGGCGAGAGCCGGGCAGGTGGTTAACACATGTTCCACTGTCTCGTCCTCTTCTTCACATGCTCTACATATGGGGGTTTCCACCAGTCCCATAGTAAACAAGTGTTTCCTTAGCTGACAGTGACCCGTAAGGATACCTGTGATAAGACGCAGATTCCCCCGGATAGTCTGTCTTGCTGGTTTAGTGTGAGGGTAGAGGCGTGGAATATCCCTAATGATTGATTAGGCCGATTTGGTACGGTTACCTCGAATCTGGTTGGGCTGAAGATATTGATAATCACGTAGAGTTCAACTCTTATTGGTATGAGTTTCAAGGTTACTAGTTCTGGACATTACTTAATGCAGACTAAGTCGTTAATCTAGTATGGTGGGCTAGGATGGCGGTTTTGGTCGACGTACTCCATTCTTTAGGCTTTCTCAATTAAGGTGTTCTTCCCTTCTTCGAGTGCCTAGCAATTTCTTCAAGTAAGTTTCGATTAAAATCATCTGGTTGGCGGAGTTCTCGGCCAAGGGTTATATAAGCAGGTAAATGCTAATTCGATTTCAAATCACTAATGAATTGTGGCCCGTTGTCGCTCACAATCTTCTTCGGAAATACATATCGAAGAAAGTGCAAAGAGATCTATCTTTTGTGATGTCAGGTTCTCAAGAATCAGGATAGTCGTATCTCCTTCTCAAAATGTTGGTGATTTGAAAGCGTTGAATGTAATAATTCTGTTTTTTGCTACTGAATGGTTTGTAAATACGCTTTCTGATATGTATGTCATCGTCCTTCTTCCAATAATATCGGCTCTTTATCTTGTGGGGAATCATATTAAACCGTAGTGGCTTCAGGTGCATCGTAAAAGACGTATAATGTTCGTTTAAATTTTGGGTACGAACTGCTAGGCATCTTCGACTTCACATTCGGTCGTACAGGTACATAACTCCATAGAACATAACATATCCTTTATTGCTCCAGTGAGTGGATGTTCTCATTTTCGTTCGGATCTTCCAGGTTCTGGATGATAGCTTCTTGTGTAGTCCGATTCCTTCTGGAGAGGTACTCAGCAGAACTTCCACGTAAAAGGTTGTTGTCTGGACCTCTCTCTCATTTTCTAGATCAGATAATTAATCAGCCATGTAATCTTCCAGGTGTGTAGTCGATGTTGAGATTTGTACAGGTAAAGTAGGAGTGCTTGGTATAGGAGGCAATCAGTTGGTGATTTCAGACTCATAGGCTATTTAAGGACCTGATCATCAGGTCATCAGGCTGACTGTGATTGGATATCTTTCGATATATCCACTGAACTTGCTGATGCTTCAAACAATGTCGAAGTCTTCAAGTTCCGTAGTAGAATAATTTATTTTGGATTCCGTTAGAAGTCAACGGGATGTTCCTCTTCCTTCTTCCCCTGGACGAGAACGGCTACTATATTATAGCGTCATAACGTATTATAAACATTAATAGTCGTTACAAGTATTTGTATTTCTGTTTAATACTTTAATCTTCTTACCATAAATAAATATATTACAAATTAGATAGATATATTTATCTATATTTATATATTTATGTAGGTACTTATAATTTTGACGTAAGCCCAATGCTGCATTTTAAGATCTTCAGTTGATCATACTTGCAGACTACTAATTGCCATTTTGGCTGAACTGCGCTCATTATATTTTCACTCTGATGCCAAGAAATATACTTGAATAAAGAGAAAATATTCTTCTTATTTTTGGGAATGTATTTCTCACACCGCTTGCGTCTCGTCAGGTTGGTGCGGAGTTTTTCTGGGGTGATGAGATATTCCAGGTATTTCCAATGATCTTCCAATAAGGTCGTCTAAATAGACCAGTAATTGAACGTTCCGGGCCACGGGAAATTGCCCAATCGTGGAAATTCTTGACGGGAGAGTATAAAAGCATGGCAGTGTGTAGGCATCGTCAGTGATAAGAGTATTGAGGGTTCTGTAGTTGATGCAAGGCGAAAAAATCCATCTTTCTTCGACACCAGAATTACGGGTAGAGCCCAGGGCGAACTCGTTTCTTCAATAATATTGCTCTTCAACAATTCGTCAGTTCGTCTCTAATTATCTGTTTTCGAGGCTCTTTTATACGGTACGGGTGTGATGCAATTGGGCGGTTGCTTCCTGTGTTCTGCCATTATGATTGTTTCAGTTAGCGGATTCAACAAGTCCATGGAGTTCGGTTATCAGTCGATCTCGATGTCGATACCTTCGGACTTCGGCACGGCGACTTGCACACTCTTGATTTGACACTTGATCTTCACATACGGGCAGGTTTACTTTATACAGCTAATAATTCGTGGATAAATTTATTTGAATAATAATTTAATTATCTGTATTGGTTCTCGAGTACCTCTAATTCCATTCGAATCGGAAAATTCATTTTTTCCTGTGTTACAGTGTCGAGGAATTGACATTCTCTTAAGTTATCAGCCTAATTCAGAAATGTTTAACAAGATTCTGGAATTCTCCATAATATAAACGCTGATCGTTATTTTGATTCTTTTATGGTGTACTGTTGTGGTTCCCAATACTGACTTGGTAAATGTTTTCCACTTGTAAGTTTTTTTGTCGGAACATGTGCCCTGATTCATATGGAATATGCATATGAAGAGCGCGTGCTCTTCACTGTTTTTCTTTTATCTTCACTGACTGAAATGTAGCGATGTTGTTCGCTTTTGGCGGAGGGCTGCAAGTCTTGCAGTTTTTCTGACCACACAATCATCTTCAGAAATGCGAATCTTGTTCTTTCTCATCCGCTATGGTGTACAGCTCCCATGTTTTTTTTTACTTTTTCGTAAAACTTGCGTCATTTTAGCTTCGATATCTGTTGTAATAATTCAGACTGAGCATTGATCTGCCAATCTTGTAGGGTTATTCAGGGTGAATTAGAATGTAGAGGTGTAGATTTCAGTAATATATATTTATTAATGGATGATATGCACAAAATACTCAGAACTGTTTAAAAAAATAATAGGGTAAAATGTTCCACGATTGACGCAGGCTGACTATCTGTATTGAGTATTTGAAAATGCTTGAGACTGTAATCAGTGCCCAAAAGGGGATTCTACAATTATTAGACTATATTCAGTGGTAATGATTAGGCCAATAATACAAGGGGTGCAATAATACGACTGTAGGTACTCGAGACATAAACTTAAGCAGCTGGTTGGGTGGGGGTGCTCCCCACGCATTGTAGGATAGTTTGTATATAAGAGAAAAAGTATTCATACTCGATGTTATACTATTATATATTTTATATTAAGTGAATGCATAAATACTTCTTACAAGATTGTACCAAAAAGTATTGTATAAAACAATGTAATGCAGTAAATCGATCGAACCTGCCTTTCTAAATTTAGTAGCAAAAACCCCAGGTAAAAATTTCAAAAATTTTAATTCGTTTCTATAATATAGGAGTAATTCTAGGAGGATTGATTCAAAATAATTTTCTTCTAAAAATATACCAGAATCTGACTACTCAGCTCTTTCTTTTAAAAGTTTCTTTAGATTTTGGGAACTGTATCGTAAGTTATTTAATTTATCAATTATAATTTGTAAGTTTCCGCAAAATGTTAAAATTATATCAGCTTATTCAATGACTAAATAATTGTTCTAGCTGGTAAAAGTTAATAGTTTAATGACAATAATATAAAAGATCAAATATATAATAAAGAAGAAGACACGATGACTTTGTTTTACTACTTTATTTTTAAATTCGTCTTTGATTGGAGCAAGCATATGAAAGTCACACTGGAGCAAATCGGGAGTATATCTCGGATGTTCCAATGTTTCCCAATGAATTTTCTCTAATTTTTCTCGGGTCAAAGCAGCTGCGTTATCATGAAGAAGAATTACACTTCGGATGACATGTCTTGTCTTTTGAATAGATAAGCCAGTTTGGCTTCATCAAGGAGCTTGCAATACTATTCTGCATTGACTGTACATCGCTCATGAATAAAATCAACAAGTAGTATGCCTTTTTTATTCCAAAAAATAGTTACAAGAACGTTTGCCTGCAAGCCGACGGGTTTTTGGCTTTCCAAATTGGAGCTTCTAAAGGTTGTCCCTTCTCTATGCTTGCCTGTTCAGATACTATCGTGTAATGATGCACCAACATCTCATCACAAGTGCAAATGTGACTTAAAAATCATCAATCGTATCATATCGCGTCAAAATCCTTCCACATATAGAAAGACGCTTTGTTATTTTCCGTCAGTAGGCGGGGAACCCAACTTGTCAACAATTTTTGGATACCTAACTCATTGGAAATGAATGATTGAAAACTCCCGTACGATATTCCTACCTATGCAGCAATTTCGTTTACTGCAAGTCACCGATCAGTTTCAATCAGCTTTCGAATAGCACGAATGTTCGCCTCAGTAATGTTTGTTCACGGTCGGTGTACATGATTTAGGTTTTCTACCATTGTCCGGCCACTTAAATATTTTATGCCAATTTTAGACTTGAGTTTTTCAACATACGTATGTAACTCGCGCTCGAATGTGGTACTACTAGTGAACCAAATCAGTGTCCTCCCCTTCTCTTGATAACCTCCAACACATTCAGCGGTACCGCGCATAACACTTCACTTAGCGATCCATAAATAAAAAAATCCGGTTTATATTTGATCCAAAATGACGTAACTATTCTCGCATTGCTGCTGCGTAAAGAGCTTAATAATCGTCAATTCACAACAAAGCATTATTAACTTACTTTAATTAAATCGTTTTAAATTGATCTTCAAATTTACTCTATATTTCATATGTTAGATGTAAGTTATTTAAATACTATTTATAACAAATTTCAAAATTGTTTTATGACTACATTTGATTCTAATGCGATGTCGCTAATACTTTTGCTTCTAGCCTGATTATTTGCTCCATTAAACAACATATTTCATCTAAAAGTTTTCAAAAATGCCTTCTTCCTTGGATGCCCACTCCTCAGAGGAAGTTGGCGACCATATGTTTATAGTAGTAGTAGTATTTTGGCTGTCGACCACGTGGTCCTTCCGCCATGTGTCATTTGTGCGTGTATAAATGAGCAGGTTATTTTAAAGGATCGCCCCCAACATTCTAAAGCACCATTTATTGTAACCCAATGGTGAATGGTACCGGTCACCCATCCAACTGCTGACCAAAACTAAAGCTGCTGCACTCTCGCTAACGCTAGTTCGGCCGTAACCGAGTGCGCCACCACCGGCGTGTCATATCTTTATACTCGTCCCGATTTTGCGCAATCGTATCAGTTTCTTTCGACTTTTCATTTTTCCTCTATTTCCCCTTCCATTATCAGTTGTAGGAATTATTATTTTAATTCGGAAAATGTGCCCGAAATATCCAGCTTTTTGGTGTTTTACCATCGTGAGCAATTCTATTTCTTTATCCATTCATCTAAGTACTTCGATGTTTGTTACTTTATCAGTCCATGGGATTTCGAGCATTCTCCTGTACGTTCACATTGATGCTACTTTAAATGTCCAACTTTCGACTCCGTACAATAGCACCGAGAAAATATAACACTCGACTACTCTCCATTTAATGTTCCTTATGGTTTTACTAGGGGATGTAATAAGGTGGTTTTCCTCCAAACTTCCTCATCGTAGTGTTAAGGCTGTTTATACTGCTACAGTTGCACCCTTAATTGTCTGATCTCAGCTCCTTCTCGTCATACTACGTTCAGTTCTAAGTCAGAACTACTGGCCTTGCCTTTCCAAGACCAGAGATATTTGTCGTCCTCTTGGACTACTGCCCTTGACCTGCCCTTCCTCAAATTAAGTTTGAGACGCCAGATCAAGGCTGCTAGTTTTGGTTCACCCCGGGTATTTTATTTTCCCGATACCCGCCATATGTGGTGGGCTTTCCCCTATCGACTATCTGTTGAGGCGCCCGATGGGGGGCTAGCAAACCCCCACATGGGTTTCAAAAACTATCGACTTAAATTTACTAGTTTACTTTTTTCTTTGTACTAATTGAAAAGTTCTAACAAATTTATATTTGCTTGTTATCTGGTAAGCTATCGTTTTGAATGCACTATGAAAGTTAAGAGAGGATTATTTATGAATTCACCCAACAATACAAATCTTGATATTTATAGACACTTATGATATAAAAGGTATGTAAATATAATATATCTATTGGATTGAGTTTTAAGTCAGTTTGGTTTTTTACTATAATGATCAAAGTAGATTTTTTATAGTAAGAACTAATTTTATCTCTATTAATCAAGGTGGCGCAAAAGTAATGTCATAGTTTGAATTGGCTGCCATTTTGTTATAAATGAAAAAAAGAGCTCTGTTTTCATCAAAAGTTCATTTGAATGTGTAGTATTGGTTACATTACTTGGAAAAAATTATATCGCTCAAATGGCCACCCCCCAAGTTGATTATACGGCATTTGGAATTGTTGCTAGCTAAATGTCTGGTTCCTAATTGGCGATTTCTTCTTCAATGTTAGCTTTCAAGTCTTGCAAGGTTCGTAGTTTGTTGTGGTAAACGCGAGATTTTAAAAAGTTCCAAAGGAAGAGGTCTGGTGCTGTTAGATCTGGCGATCTGGACGGCCAGTTCAAATCTCAAAAACAGAAAATCACTCAATTTCCATAGTTACCCGAGCTGTGTGAGCGGTTGCTCCGTCCTGTTGAAACCAACAATGATCGAGACCCAATGCAGCAACTTGCGATAAAAACTACTTGTTTAGTATTACAGCGTCATCGGCGTCTTCAAAAAAATAAGGACCAATCATTTTTTCACTGCAAATACCGCACCAGTCACTTTGAGGGGATGCAATGGATCTTCTTGCATTACATGTGAATTCTTTGTGCCCCAGGAACAGGAAAAACGACGACGAAATTCTCGTTGCGTTAAAACAGACTTAAAATTTGTCAAATAAGCAGTAACAATAAATCCACGATCTTTAGGAGTATAGCTTATTGACAACTAAATCACTAGATATCTACATCATAAATGTCAAAATACACTGATATTTGGCGCCATCTGCAGAAATGGCGACCAATTCAAACTATGACATTACTTTTGCGCCACCTTGTATATGGACCATTTTTCGACCTGTTGCCATATTTAGATGAACATCATGATGCCATACTCAAAGAACTTCTGGATTTTCTCAGCAAAAATGAAGCAAGTGCTATTTGACATCATTGTCTGAATTAAATTGTTTACCATTCAAAGAGTTCTGCAAAAATCGAAACAAATAGTAGTCGGTCGGTGCAAGGTCTGAGATTATGGTAGATGGTCTATCAAATCCCATCTAAGCTCCAGCAACTTCTGGAGCTTCACTAAACTTATGGTCTCGGTTTGTCATGGTGAACCCAATGCCCTTGTAAAAGTTAAACTTTAATGTTTCATTTTTCATTTAAGGTCCATAGAAGATTGCTACACGACGACGCTTTCGGAGTTGGTGAGGCATTAGATGAACTTGAATTTGGCAAGGGTGTCATTGTAAGAGGACAGCATTTCTTAGTAGTTGGGCAGATTACCTCTAAGGGAACAGGTATGATAAGTTAACTAGTATCCTTGAATACTTGCTGTGCAATTTTCATTTAGAAAATAGTTTCAAATTTGATAATGATCTAAAAGGATAGAAACATGTGTCAGTTTATCATTCAACAAGCGTATTACTTCTCTAAATTTAATTAATAACTTTAGATAAAATTAAAAATAGTAAGATAAAGGCAAAATCAAACATTATAAAATAACAATACAAAATTTTGTGACAATAAGTTTATTTTTAAACTTCTATTAATGTGTGTATTGTTTACATATTTATTTGTTGTTTTATTACACTTATTACCAGACACACATAGTTATTAAAAATATTATTTTTTCGCAGTAATTGGTCATGAGATTATTAAGCCATATTATTGATGTTATTTTTATTATAATGGCTAATAGTACCTGTAGTTCCCATTTTAAATCTAAACCAATGATACTTAACACTATTTAACATTTCATTTTTTAAGGAAACAATTCTGCTGCCCATCAACATGATTTAGCACAAAGAAAATTATTGCAGCCATGGGTTTTTGTTGGAAATACAACTGAAAAAGATTGGCAAAATGTGAATTCCAATATTAACAAAGAGGTAATGTTTAACTCTATATTAAGAATCGAAATCATAAACTTAAAACTTTACCTGCTGTGTACAAGTTCGCATTGCTGACTAATGTCAATATTTTTCTCGCTGCAATATAAAAAATAATCTTCCTTGTGTGATTATAGTTTGCGGGATTAAGACGTAATTTACCCCAAAATGTTCAAATACTTACATTGGAACCATGGAGTGGTAACAAAGTATTATTAAGGTTGGAACATGTTTTTGAAAAAGATGAAGATGTTCAGCTATCTAAACCCGTTGAAGTTGATCTAAAGGTAAGTTAATTACTCCAGTAATTAAAAACATATTAATAGCTATTAAAGTAAAGAAATATGAAACAAAACGTAATATAAGTGAATACAATTTATTTAAACTTTATTTAACTTGGATAATATAAATGTTATTTTAAATCAATATTTACAGAAGAAGTTAATAGTAGATTTAATGAAGACACATAAAAAAATAAGCAGACATATGTAATAATAACATTTACATAGCTAAAAATGTGGACAGTAAACCCCAATATTAATATCAAATTCCAAAAATATTTATACATAGTATTTGTTGGTCTATGTTTTGTATACCACTTTATTTTTTGGGTCAACTTCCTAAAAAATTATAAACTCTAAATACTATGCTTTTAACTACTAGGAGATAAAAAATAGTAAGAACATTACCATTTTCAAAAAGGGTTTATAAATGATTTAAAATATTTATTTAATGAAAGCTAAGAAATATTTATAGAATATTAACATAGTATAAAGTTAACATATTGATTGGTATGAAGCAGTATAATAGACATTTTAAAATAATCTAAAAAGACGAAATTATTTGTAAATCTACAACATTGAGGGTTATGAAAACAACAAAACAAATAATTTATTGATATAACTACTTCCCTGATACCATGTTGGATATTGAATTATACAAAAGTGATTAATGTGTTGTAAATAGCACATAAAGGAATTTATTATATATATTTTAATCAAATATTAGTTCATTTAATACGCGCTTTACTAATTTTCAACAGCTGTCAAAGTATAGACATAATATTGATTTTAGACTGTTTCCAAATTAGTTTAAAAATAATATTTAGGAAGTAAATGTATTTCTTACAATGATGTTATAACCTATTGCATAATATACTTTATGTATTTTTTAGAATCTTTTTACATTGTTTGATGTTACCTCTATTGATGAGACTATGCTGGGTGCCAATCAATGGGTGTACCAAAATCAAAAATTGGACTGGGACATAGCTTCCAAAGCAGTCTATATGGATAAAGCGGCAGAAGATTCATTGTTAAAGGATTTAAAAGTTACGTTGAAGCCAATGGAGATTCGCACCTTTGTAATGAATGTGCGTAAAGTTTGATGGAGAGTATTAAAACGATGTTTTATTTATGTGTATTATCAAATTTCCTTTAATTAAAAATATTTGCATACATTCTAGTATTTATTTAGTTGTGCGATTTTCCAGTATTTCATTTTGGTTAGTGTTTCTCTAATAAATAAATTTAATGAAACGCTTTAGAAAATAGACACCGTAAAGGTATCATTTACGGATACGTGAAGAGTTAAAACTTTGTTTGTTGTTGACACACTGTTTTCCTGTATCAACTGCGCTACGCTGATGTGATTCAAAGTAGATCAAAACTGGTCCGTAGCTAGGGAAATATTAAAGAAAATAATTAAATGTGAAGCTAAAACTTAAGTTTCAGGTAAATAATTTTAAACTTATAAATAACACATTTTCTATTTGCATATACGAGGTTCGATCAATAAGTATCCGTATTAGTAATGCAAGTGGTTTAAATTTATTTCTATTTAGTTTTTCCAGCGTTTGTCTCATTTCTTGAACCCGTCCAAAAAAAACACAATTTCTCAAACCCCTCAAAATATGCTTCTGCCTCTATGATAACCTTTTCGTTTGAGATGATATTTTTTTCCCAGGACCACGTTATCTTTTTAGGGAATGGAAAGCCAAATCAGACAAGTATAGTAGAAATTCATAGTGTAGTTCAATTTGGCCTCTACAATTTTGGATGAATATGCTAATTCGTTATCGTGGTAAAACAACACTTTTTGTCTTAGCCAAATAGGATCATGTCTTATCAAAAAATCGTGGCTATAACTTTCTTCGAAACAAATTCACCCCTTAAAATCCATTATTTTGACAGTCGCTTGGTTTCTGGCGTTTAATAATGAAAGCAAGTTTTATCAATGGTGATGACTCAAATTCAGTTAAAAAAATCCCAACACTGCTTCAACATTGACAACCGTATCCGCTTATTGTTCATTGTAACCAATCGCGGCACCGCACGACTATCACATAAGAAGAGATTGCCATATAGCCTCTTTTACCCAAATCCGATTCTCACCTCCGCTGCTGGTGAGCCCTGGTAACCTGGTTGAAAGCGCTCAAGGTGTGGTAACTAGCCCACATGGGGAGCGAGAGAGATCAGAGCTGAAGAGATTGGTGAAATGGTCATCCAATAAGGGAATAAGCGTGATGCTAATCACGTCACCTCGGAAAAACACAATGTTAGGAAACCTCAGGTCAAGCCTCGGAAACCGAACATAAATAATGTTACCGATTTAAGATTTGGTAGACCAAGAGCTTGACGGATATTGTATCCAAAGAGGACAAAGAATTGCTAAAAATTGAGTAAAGTGACTTGTGACAGAAGACAGTATACGACGGTAATGACAACATCCATTAGCAGCGCCATCTGTCTTCACGCACGGGTACTTATGAATCGACGCTAGTAATTTTAAAACAAACTTGCATCTAAAGGAAACTAAAAGTAATTGACTAATGAAATGTTTGTTTTAAGGTTGTTTATATTTAGATGTTATATTGGGGTCTGCAAATTCATTGACTAGTGTTATATTAAAGGGATTTGTCAAAAAACCATCGATAATAGTGGTTTTTGATGTTGAGAAAATTTACGTCGAAAGTTTCTTGATTTTGTATGTCACTTGTAAATCTACGACTAACAGCCGTACTAATAGTCGCGAATTAATTCTCGAACAGAAAAATCCTGAATTATTTTTAGTGACATTTAATTATTACTAGTTTTACGTTGGCACGATACGGGAACTTTTTAGTGACATTTAATTATTACTGGTTTTACGTTGGCAGAAACGTCATGTTCTGTCAGTTGAAGAGCGCCATTTATTAAATTACGAATATAGTAAGTACAATTAATACTTATTTTTAATGGAAATGGTACATAATAATGGTAATTCATTTTACAGAAATGGATAAAGGTAAAATTATAATAACAATATATTAACTATAATGAATTATAAAAATATCTGTTGACAAGTAAGAAATTGACAGTTCGCGAATAATCTCGAAATAATCTTGCGTCGCGCGGGATTATTGAATTGACGTTTATTTTAAAAAATAATCCGAAATAAAGGAATAATCCTTAAACTCGAATTAATTCGCGACTATTAGTACGGCTGTAAAAGTCGAACTTTCCCATTCCCGGAATATAAAAACAACACTCGTACACTGGAATATAAGTTGGATGGTTCCATAAATGAGCTTGTTAGAGGAACTGTATAGAGGTTGATGGGGTATCTTAGTTTGGTAAGAAAAAAAAAGGTCTTAATATATTATTACTTATACTAGATTTAGAATATTTTCTACATAAAAGTATATTGTTGTAATTATTGGAGTAGGTCTAGTTTCATTGTACTAAGAAAATGTCCCCAATTCTTTGTAAATGGTTACGAGTTTAAAACTTCTTTTTTTGCACAAACAATTATTATTGGAATCTGCCTGTTTCTAATATTTACTGACATTTATTATTAATTTTTATAAATACAATTTAAATAAATAAATACAATTAAAATTATATATTATACAACCTCTGATAAGAAAGTTCGGTGAATGTAGTCAGAACAGCCGATCTGGCAACACTGACGAAACCAAACGCTGCACCTGCGTAGTTCCAGGTGTTGACCATTTGCTTCCACCGTTGTTCAGTTACAGGGTGAACGAACAAAAGATCAATTTAAAGTTTTAAATAAGTAATTGTGGAGGCTTTCACTTCGTGATACATTTTGATAAATTCAAAATAAATAAACAATTAACTTTGTTGGTATCACTTTTTATTTACACTTGTAACTATAGTTTTGACAACTTCAGCTTGTTATTATCAAACAATTTAAAGTTTTGTTTTAAGCTTGGCAAGACACCGAAAGAAACTCGTGCGATGATGGTACGTTTTTATGAAGTTTTCGAGAAGGCCGACCCACGTAGCGGAAGACCAGCGACCTCCGTCAGTGCATAGTTATTTCGAAGGATAGTAAGGTAACTTTCGCGTTAATATTTCATCTACGTTAATGTTACAGGGTGATTCACCGAACTTTATTGTTAGAGGTTATATAACAGATAAACTCAAATGAGAATATCTTACGATTGATACCAATTTTATTATATGTGTTCTTATGGTCCATCCGTTGGATCTTCCGTCTTACGTCACAAAATATCGCTTCCAGAAACGACACAAAAACATTCAGTCTGATAAAACTTTCATCGTTTTTTGAAGCGATAGTTTGTGACGTAGGACGGAAGATCCAACGGATGGACTATACCTTGTTTAATTTCATATTTTGGTTCAACATGAGATAATTTTGTAATTATAATAATTAATCTATTAGAAGAAGTACTTATTTTATTAAATTTTAAATATCTATTAAAAACTGTTATAAATTATGACGTAAATTATGCCAAATAAAAGGTGTTCCAAAAAATCATATTTTAGCTTCTTGCGTGAAGGCAATATGTGCACGGGGAGTATATCAATTGGTAGTCTTCCAAGGCGCTATAAAGCGTTTCTTGTGACCGTGCAACGTTTTGACCAAGTCGCATTGATCTTCTTCAGGCGGCGTTTGTTGAAAAACTGCGATTGTGCTTAGTTGAACTGAGTTATTTATTCATAATGATGGTTGCGACCGTTACTATGTAGTAATTCATAATGAACACTGAATAAAACACTTACTATGTTTTTAACCACTATAATTTATTATAATATATAAATATATTATAATGTGTACGACTTAAGTTTCGACTTTTAAGATCTAAATATATGGGTTACTTCTTGTCGAACAATGTCGGAAATGATACTATCGATTTTGTGCAGACTGGATTCGATATTGCATATAATATCTTCTACAGGAATCGTGCGGGGAGCAAAAGCAAAATTATTGCCTTTTGATGGGACATCGATGGAGGCTTTGTCTAGAGGTTGATCGGTTTTAGAAGTGTCGGTGGTGGAGACATGCTAGTTTTTTGTATGTCAGTTCTAGTTTGTTGGTCGACAGTGCTTTGGTGGTTTCGTTCCGGAATTAAAGGATCCAAAGTGTGCGGTGAATTTTGTTTGAAGACGAAGTGTGAAAAGTTACTTGTCGCATTGGTCTAGAAGATATCGGGTTCTGTGAATTGCTTTTCGTAGGAGAGCTCGGTTCGCTCTGTTCAGGATGGATCACGCTTGTTTCGAGTTTTGAAAGGGCAGATATCGTGTTTATGGTCTCTATTATAATTTATTTTTTAATTGCACCCATATTGACATAGTCCGTCAAGAGCAATCATTGTTCGTATACTAAGTCTGTAGGAGTAGGAATCTAAACTAACTTAATCTATAAAATATCAAGTGATACTTTGGAAATGAGAAATCTGTTTATAAATTTTGTTTTATTATTTTGAAAATGAAGATGCTTATACCAAACTTTGAATTCTTGCCAAAGGCCTATGAAATTAGTTATGTTATCGGTATAAATAATGTCAGCTGTTGGCGCGTCGATTGCGCTCTCGCTCTCGTTTCCAATTAAATGGAATACTGCCATAAACGTATCTATATCTCTCATCTAATTTAATTTGTAAGTACACTATTCTACGGCCATACTGCCTTGTTTAACGTTAGTTAGTATAATTGGCCCTGCAGTGTGAAATGAGTGTCCCTGCTTTTTTTTGTTATATATTAAGTTACTGTGTTTCTTTTGTTTAGTTCCTTTTTCTTGCTCTCCCTATTTAGTGGTTTATAAAACTACGCATTATGACCAATTGTACACACAAAATACAAAAAGTTTATAGCACCAAATAAAATTAAACACTGTCTGAAATCTGGAGATTCTAATCCAACTCCCCCTGCGGATGGGGGGCAGAATACATCCGCTGCCCACTCAGCATGTCGTAAGAGGCGACTAATGAGTACCGGCTGGGTGTCGGGTATTAAACCTCAGGTGTCCTTGTCTTCTATGTTATATCTAACTTTGATTAGTGGCCTGTCCCTCCTTTATGGGTTTTGTGCGTCTTTGTCTAGGCTTGCGGTTATTTTACTCAAGACATGACCTAACTGCGCATTTACCGTGAGCTGCGACCCGTCTCGAGGGAGGAGATGATACTGGTGGTTGAGGGACGGCGTAACCTGTGGGCCCGCCTACCAACACACCACTTAGGTTTCGAATTTCTTTAAACGGGAGGTCCTCGCCTAGCCCAACACCAAGTCTTCGTGCTTACTGGTGAAGCAAGTCGTGTGGGGTCCCAGGGTGTGTTTAGCATACGTACACCCTTGATTTTTGCGGATATATTTTCCATGTAGCCCATGCTGTCTGGGCAGTTGTGTTCTATAGTTCAATTTTGAGGCTCCGTGAAGGATGGGTGGCATGGAAAATACACATCAATTAAAACTTATGGATACAACGAACTTTCTTCCTATCGGACAGAAACGACATCGGCTGTTAAGCCCAGGAATTGTTTTAAATTTCAAAATGAATTTAAAAAAATATTTGGTGATTCAAATTAGGGTGGGAACTTTTGAGAAAGTTTCAACCTTCGTAATAAGTAAATTAGTTTGTAGTACTGGTCAGAAAGAGAATATTAAGAAGTTGCGTGATGGTACATTGATGTTACCACCTTTTTAAAATGCACTAAAATAGTTAGTTGACTATAATGTAATAGTTCAACCACATAAAACACTAAATGTATCAAATGGAGTTGTCTACTGTTTTGACCCAACACATTGTAACGATGACGAGATCTTGGCTGAACTAAAATCACAGGACGTAATTGAAATTAGGAGATTCATATCTAGGAAGAATGGAAATGTTCGGCTAGTGAATGTTTCATACTAACATTCAACGCATTCCAATTCCCCGAAAATGTGAAGATTTGCTTTGATGTATAACTTAGAGTTGCGACCATTTATCCCAAATCCTCTAAGGTGTTTTAACTGCCAGCAATTTGGCCATGTTTCGGAATAATTCTGTATGCGCACAGTGTGGTAATATTCCGCACGATGGTGTTTGTCAGACACCATTTAAATCCGCCAACTGTGCGGAACCACATTCTCCTAGGTGTAGACAGTGTTCAAGGTTCCATATTAAAGTAAAGCGTAAATATCGCTCAATTTGCACTTTGTCGTTTTCTAAATATAAACACTTTTCAAAAGTTGTTGCTGCTGTGAAAACATCCACCGTACCCTTACAATGTGATTTGGATAAAGTTGTATCTCGGCCAATTTCCCCTAAAGGTGCGGAACCAAAGAAATAAAACAGTGACAACTAAACCAAATACC
The DNA here is from genome assembly GCA_963969525.1 of Ontholestes murinus. Classification (NCBI taxonomy): domain Eukaryota; kingdom Metazoa; phylum Arthropoda; class Insecta; order Coleoptera; family Staphylinidae; genus Ontholestes; species Ontholestes murinus. Next base: position 15,499,172 of record OZ018398.1, read on the forward strand.
AGAGCTATGCCCAAATTGAAAGAAGTCCTGAAATTAAAAAAAAGAGGTAGTTTCCTAAAAAACTAAAAATTGTGAGAACCATAATTCAGTGAAACGTTAATGGATTATATGTACATGTACCAGAAATTAGAATGATATTTAACGCTAATCAGCCAATTGCATTATGTTTGCCATCGCTACGAGAGTTCGCGTTCTTTAGAAAGGACTGTGATGATGGAGAACGTGCTTGTGGCGGTGTAGCAATAATGCTATCCAAATATATATATATATATATATATATATATATATATATACATATTCGAGGGGATTAATATTGATATAATATTGCCGTCGCATTAAAAGTAAACATTCCTGAAGCTTTTATTCGAGGTCTACCTTGACCTTTCATTCTAATGGGAGATTTCAATGCACAAAACCAAACATGATGTTGCTCTTGTAAATACAGGCTCTGAGACCCACTTTTCTAGTGCCAATGGCACGTTTTCATGCATTGTTCTGACTCTTGCGGCTCCATCTATGTTGTCAGGTCTAACGTGGGAGGTGAAGCCAGATCTTTGCGGCAGTGACCATTTTCCGATCACATGCAAAATCGACGGTGGGCTAGATTTTTACAGCCGTCCAGTGAAATGGAAAATCAAGGACGCCGATTGAAACAACAAACGTTACGCCTTGATAATATAGACATGTAAAGCGCTGACGCTGCGGTTGCGTCTCTCTCTAATAGTATAATCGCTGCAGCTGATGCTGCTGTGCCAATATCGTCATCTGTGCTGTATCAGGCACCAATTCCATAGTGGAATGATACCTGCCGAGATGTGATTAGAGAGAGAAAAAAGGCACTTCGTCAGTTGAGGCGCAACATGACGTCAGAAAAGCTTGCCAACTTTAAATGCAAAAGAGCTAACGCTAGACGAGTCATTGTAGAAAGCAAAAAAACAACACAACAAAAGCAACACCTGGTGGCAGTCTTCTTTAATGTTGAAAAGGCTTATGATACCACATGGCGGTATGGAATTCTCAAGGCTCTTCTTTTGTGGCCATCTCACGAATTTTATTTTAACTGTCTTTAGTGCGACTCTGATCAATGTTGCCATCAATGGAATTTCCGAAACCATCAAAACTCCTGTAAAGGCTTTATTATAAGTAGATGATTTGACAATTATATGTTCAGCAAAATATTTTTCTGTAGCTGAGAGGCAATTGCAACTTGCTATAAACAGAATTCATACATGGTAAAGGATTCAAAATAAAAAGCAAAATAAAGTGTCTTCATTTTCATCACTTTAGAGAATTTCACAGACCCAGAACTAAATCGTCAACTCGTCAATTCCAGTTGAAAATACGGTGAACTATCTCGGTCTCGTATTCGATTCGAAACTCATTTGTAAATGCACTCAAAATTTGTCTCACGCAACATGCGGTGTCGACCTTATAGTAATGTTTCGTCTGCACCGATCCCTTGTCTGTTCCAAAATCCATGATTGCATTGTTCTCCAAAAGAATCAAATCTCCGTATTATAAATACCGTCCACAATACTGGCATCTATTTGGCAACCGGTGCATTTAGAACCAGCCCTATTGTGAGTTTGTATTCTGAAGCTCGCGACCCATCTTTGAATCACCGTAGGTTAAAACTTATGCTTCGATATGCGACCAGTGTGCACATCAAGCTAAACCACGATGTCTATGCTAGCGCTTTTTGCCTGAAATTTTCAAACATTTATACCACAAGACTACGATCTACTAGACCGTATGGCATCTTCTAAGGAAGAAGTGTTTTATAGATAGTTTGGATGATTGTTAGCAGGTTTTCCCTGACGGGTCAAGGTCAAGGTCTCATGATTCGTGTGGTTACTTATTGATTTTTTTGTGGCTGGGAGGTGGAAAATCTTTTATAGACGGAGTGTGGGACTCCCCAGAGCTGGTATACCCACTAAAAACCACCTCCCTAAGTCGCCCTACCACCCCGCGGAACCGCCGTTGATGTTTATGTGTATGTGATGAGTGGGTGTGTGTGTGTGTGTGAGAGAGAGAAAAAGAGAGAGATACTTACACGTTGCAGCATTTTTACCATACAATCTGTGGCTATTCTTGAGGCTTTGAGCATCACAGCAATTTATTCAAATAAGAAACTAATATTTTTCACAGACTCTTTAAGTGTTTTAACAAGGTTGTCTCTATCACCAAAGATCGATTCCATATGGGAGATGGAGTAGAATGGGACTTTGTATAATAAGCTTCGCGATATTAAACCTTCATTTTCCTGTAGAGCTATATGCAACGATGGAGTCATACTAATACGGCAACGAATTCAACATTGCCGCATGACACACAAGTATCTTCTACTCTTATTTAACTTTTAGAACTGATCTTGATCATATAATGACTGGTAAATCAAAGGGTGGTGGACTAATTTTTTGAAATAATCATAAAATCTAGCTTGTTAAAAGTACCTTAGATATAAACCTTTTGCATATTTTAAATAGTAAAATTATTAATTGTATATATATTTTAAATAATAAATTAGATAAATTGCGTTTCTATGATCATTATTCGAATTTTACAAAATTACAAAGTATACAAAATATTAATCTCTTAAAATAACCTCAGCTGTCAACGCGCTCTATTAAAATTTAAAATTTATCTTTTCAACTTTATTCAATTTGATATTAAAACCTTTTTTATTTAAGTTACGAAACCTACTTTTAAAAATACATATCTACATTAACATTTCGAAGCTAAACAATGATTATATAAAATATTAAGGTAGATCCTATTAAAATTCATTTAATCTTTAAAGGGCAGTTAAAATGAATAATGTAAAGGAGAATTACATTTGGGAATATTATTAAACAGAAGATATGCTAGCGTTGCGTATTCACAGACACTAATAAATTGCATTTGCCAATTCCCCGAAATTCCCTCTCGAAATAATTCCGGGAGTTTTACGATGACGTTCAATTCTCTAGCCGGTGACGTCACAGCGGTGGTAAGGGCGACGCCTGCGTTTTGGGGGTTGAAATGTTCACGGCCGACACGATCGACTCGACGCCTAGCTAAACCCAGGCGCATGCATCAGTTTCAAGCGTCGTGTCCATCAGCTCGCACAAAAAAAATACGAAAATTTCGGTCGCGAGTTAAACATGGTTTTATGTCATCCACATCAACAAATCCAAAAATCTCGGTTGTTCAACAAATAGGTTGGTCTTTTGTACTTTACGAACGCACAGAAATCGACCCTGTGTTGTTTTTCTCCACACCCCGCACATACACAAAACATTACCATTTATTCTGAAGCTTTAATAATATCACACAATACATTCGTAACTGATCACTCCTACATTCGACGTGCGACACGTTTAAAAATAGAGCTTAATCCTCAGTGTTTCATGATGTAACACAGCAATGGACTTATTTACTTTTATTCCACCTATTGTTTTTGTAGACGCACTAAAACCACATGGAATGAAGGTGTGCATTATAATATCTGATCCTCATGGTGAAAACCATCGATTTGGGTGAGTGAACCATTGTTTGTAAATAATTAAACTACACCTCATCATATATCAACGTTCATTCAAAAACCTGGAATTATGCAATTAACTGATAACATTTACGGCACGTAATCCATTCATTTCCATTCATTGCCACCGATTTTTTTATAAAATCAATCAGTGGCGTTGTAAATATCTGCCTACCCCAAAATTCGCAATATGGCGGACCTTGAGCTTTTGCAAACTGCGACACGAACAAAACCTGGCCCGTTTTATTGCCTGAACCCCCGGACCACCGTTTTGGACCTGCCTAAATTTGGTAGGGTCCAGATAATACCTATTAATTATGAATAAAAAAATTGTATATAAACAACACGTATTTTCATAACAAACAATTACGTTTATCATTAAAAGTACTAACTATTATTTTAATAATATGCAATATTTAAATTTCCACTCGGATTTATTTAGTCTTGTAATGTGTATATATTCATGTTTTTGAACTGAAAAAGGTATTTTAGTTAATATCAATGTTTTGTGTTTGTGACATCAGCTGTATGTTTTAAGGTGAGGGTTAAGTGTAATTTTGTAGTTATAGTTGATATTAAAAACATGTTTTCATAAAAAATTTCATGATGAATGAAATTATATTATATAATCACTGGCATTTCTGTTATGATGTTTATATTACAATGATACTTCGAACTTAATAGTGCAAATTCTAATGTTAAGTGATTTTATTTTTCTTTTCTTTAAATATTTATTTATATATAACAACAGTTGAGCTCTAATTTACTATTTGTAATTTTAAATTGAGTTCATTTAATTAAATTATAGTGGTAAACATACATTACTTTAAAAATAATTAAATCGGTGTAAGATTCTCTTATAAATTGTACCTCATATTTTTTTTTAATAATTTTAATTTACATCAGGAGTTTGTTACTATTTTCAATTAAATTCTTTAGAAAAGCATAATGGCATTAAGGAAAACTAAATCTAAAAGCGCAGTTATTTAAAATTATTAGAATTGAGATGAAATAAAATTAACCAAAATTAAACAGTGAAATAATGATATATCTATATTGACATATTCAAATCATTAACTATTTTATTTAAAATATTTATCAAAGGCGCCAAATAGATTATTTTTTAGCATTGTTTTATAAGAAATAACAAAACTAAAGAACTTTTTTAATACAAATATAAAATATGAAAAATATTAATTGGTCAAAGTTTCTGTTTATTTCAATATAAATTCTAAATAAAAGAAATATTCTAGCAAGTAAAAAAGAAAATAAAAATATATAAATTTAAATTTTTGAATAATACATCAAAATGAATAAAAAAAGTATTATTCCATCTATCAAAAGTAATATTTTAATTAATAGAACTAACATATGGCATAAACCAATTACCAATTGGATCTAAGAATTTTTTCAAAAGCTGACAAAAGTGTGCTACTTTTATTATTGAATATTGTTTTTAATCTTGTCAAGTTATTATAAAAATTTTGATAATTCTCAGGCAAAATAATAAAGATCTTAAATAGAAAACCCATGTCAAATAAATTCTCTATAAAATAATATTTACCAAGTTTATAGAGCACAACAGGCGTCAAATATGTCTGTAAATAAAACTATGTACAGAGTGTTTATTAAGTATAAGGCAAAAATTCAAGAGGTATATTTTGTCCTTTGGTCATTTTTGAAACCCCGTATTGTTTCAAAGATATAGAGCAAACAAAATTTATGACAAACCAATTTTTATATATTGAAAATTAATAATGTAGTCGGAATAAAAGTATGACGTACTACACTCGGTTTGTGGATTACAAAAATATTTAAAAAAATGCGTTCTTATCTTTCAACATTCTAATTACTAAGAGCAGAAGGCAAGGCAGGCTTTTATCGAAAAGAATCTCGTAATTGATCACTTGGTATATGAGACGTTTATTTTGAAAGTGGTCCATTTGTCAATTGTTTCCGGTTGCCCTGGTTACATGTACAACTTCAAGTTATCTATCAATAAAGCATTTGAGGTTATTTATATTCTTAGTAAATACGATAATTCTAGACGCACAAGATTCCAGCCGTTTATTTTGAAAGTGGCCTAAGTCCATTTATACTTAAATTAAGATATTTATTATTGATAATGTCCGTATGCAGTGATGAAGGTAATTTTAATTAATTAGTAGTTAACAAGTTAACCTCAGTTTTTGTACAATTGCATTCGTTGAAGAATCAGTACGTTTAATTAATGCAGTTAAACAAAATTTACGTAATATACATTACTTACTAAAATTTAATATTAAATTTTAGAAATTATTTAACCCATGGGGAGGAACCAAACCATAATACTATTTAGTTCAGATAGTGGAGAAGAATTAGTAACTAATGATTTCAAAGACAATCTAAAAAGAAAGAGAATTATAGAACAATATTCGTCTTCAGGGGATGAAAATACTGATAACCATTGAGAAAAGATTGATAAAACATACATCCAAAAAATACTAAAGATTAAACGGAATTCAGGAAAGAGAGTTTGTACCGGAAATATTGTACCTTCATAAGTTTTCCAAAACAAAGATTGCTGTTGTCGCAAAGCTTGCATAAAAAATACGAAGAAAAAGAAAGAATGAATATTTTGGAGAAGTTTTTGTATTTGGTAGATTTTAATAAACAAAATATATTGCAAAACTGTGAAACGAAGACGTCAAAAGAACGGAAAAGTTTCGCCAAGAAATTGGAGTTTTCGGTATCTGATAAATTCTAAAAACGGAAAAGTTCAAGTCTGTAAAAAAAAAATTGGATACCATTAAAGTAAGTGAAGGACGCTTATTAGAAGAAAGATATAATAAAATCTGACTTACAGAAAAATACTTAAAACTGATTTTGATTTTCATTTTCACTAACCGCGCAAAGATACGTGTCGAGAATGCGACTTATTAAACATGAAAATTAAAGCATCGAATAAACTTACAGAAGAACACGATTTCCAGTTAAGGCTAACAGAATTAGCTAAGAAGTCACTAAAACAAGACCAGGAACAAATATCACGCAATTCAAATTAAGTATTACTTCGCCTTTTCGCTCGACTTGCAAAAAGCATTACCTTATCCAAAGTTCACTACTTCAGTAGCATATTATAAACGCAATATGTACCTTCTAAGTTTGGGTATTCACAATTTTCATAACGATAATGTTCACATGTACGTTTGGAATGAAACTATTGCATCAAGAGGTGCTCAAGAAATAGCTGCATGCATTCTAAATATTTTTCCAAATTTAAGACACATTATAGCTTAGTGACATATGTGCAGGACAAAATAGAAACATTAAAGTAGCTTTAATGTGGCTAAAAATTGTAAAAAGTGTTTAAAATAATTCGGAAATCATAGATCACAAATTTTTAATATCAGGACATTCATTTTTACCAAATGATAGAGATTTTCTAGTAGTATAAATGCCATTAAAAAAATTAATTTACTGTTTGTTCCCCGAGATTATTACCATATTATCAAAAATTGTCGGAAAGGTAATAACTTTATGGTACATGAAATGAGACAAGAAGATTTTGGATCAACAAAAATATTAGAAAACGCAATTTTTAAAAGGATGAAGAATTCTAACGGAGAAACAATAAACTGGTTAAAAATATGTTTAATGCGTTTAGTCAGAAGTAAACCATATAAAATTTTCTATAAGTCATCAATGAATGAGAATGAAAAGTTTAAAGTCCTAAATTTATAACCACGTTGGGGTAGACCAAAAAGTTCGAAAATATTATATTGACATCACTTTATATCTCACTATCACTAAATATCAGACAAATTACAACAGCAAAATTCAAGGACATAATTGACCTATTACGATATATACTACCGGAACATCATGTTTTCTTCAAATCCCTTTCATACACACAAAATATAGATAGATGATTAGTAAATTGTTTTGTAATTTATGTTTGTAATTTTGTTCATTATTTAGTTAAAAAATATGTTTTTGAAGTATATTAACTGATGAGGCTGTTATATGTTGAAAATTCATATTCACTTGTTTAGTTGTGGAAGTAAAACACTTAAATTTTCAAAACACTTTATTATTGCTTTTTTGAAAACGCAACAATTGTTTCGCCACACTGTGGCTTCTTCAGGCGAAGAAATGATTTCTTCGCCTGAAGAAGCCACAGTGTGGCGAAACAATTGTTGCGTTTTCAAAAAAGCAATAATAAAGTGTTTTGAAAATTTAAGTGTTTTACTTCCACAACTAAACAAGTGTTTTTGAAGTGTTGTAAAGATATGTAAAAAAAATTAATATTGTTTTTTTTAAAATTAAAGGATCTTAAATTCTGTTGAATAATAATAATTTTGAAAGTGACCTAACTCTATTCTTTGTAAGAAAGCGCATATTATTCACTTAATAAATGCGATTATTTTAATATGTACTATAAATTGAACACCTTTAGATACACTTTAGCAGTATGACTTATTAGTATCATCTACTTATATTTTTAATTGCATTGAAACACAAATTCTTAAATATTTAAATTTAACTATAAATGGACTTAGGTCACATTCAAAATAAACGGTTTATATGTCTAATTTTTTGAGACTGAGTGATGTTTAGCCATTTGATGTTTATTTTATATCTTTAGTAGTTAAACTTCTTTTGTTAGTGAAGTCCTTTATCATAAGTCGCTATACTAATAACGAGAAGACTGACATACATTTAATTTATGGACTTACTTACTTACTGTAATGTTTCTGATAAAAAAACCTTATAAAGTATTCATCAGTTTTTATAAAACACGGAAGTTTAAACGAAGTTAAGGACTAGGAAAACCAATGACAGTAAGAACGTTAGAAGTGGAAGAGAGGGTGCTGGACATGATAGAGGAAGATCCAGGTACTTCTGCTCGAAAAATTTCAAATACTTTGAATGTAAGTTATAGGACCGTTAGAAAAATTCTTAGAGACTAGTTGTTGTGCCCATATCATATACCATGCGTTCAGGTACTTTTTCCTCTACGTATTGCATCCTGTCAATGACTTTTGCACACATTGTTTCAAGTTCCTTAACTACTGACACTGATTATTTTTACCCATGAATCCCTTTTAAAGAGATGCAACATAATAACCACGAGGGGCTGAAAAAATCCACATGAGATATTTGAATATCGTTTTCAACATCAATTCTCGTTGAACGTTGAATTGGAATTGTGGATGACTGGCTTATTGGAGCGGTATTTCTACCATGAAGACTTACTGGCGGTGTGTATCGCAACTTTTTAAATGCTATCTCAGTTTCTGGAGAATGTACCATTCCCAATAAGAAATGCAAAATAGTTTATGCACAATGGTACACCAGCAAACTTTGATATGTGTTTAATAGAAACAATCGCTAGATTGGTCAAGGGGGGCCTTAATCAAGGCCTGCTCGTTTTCCAGACACCCATTCTCTGGATTATTTTTCATGAAGCTATCTAGAGTCATTAACTTTCGCCACTAAAGTGAAAAATGTGAAAAACTTACGAAATTGGATAATTGCTGAATGTAACAAAATAAGAAATGTCATTAATTTTCACCTCTAAAGTGGAAAATGTGGATCAAAATATCTAGATAATATTCAAATATACATCCAATTGAACATTACACAAACTGACATTGAACTAAAAAAACACTTACATAAAACACTTACTATGTTTTTTTAACCACTAAAACGTAATGTATATACATATATTTCAAGAACAGAACTTAAGTTTCGTTTTTTGAAGGTCATTATCAACTTGATAATGTATCTTGAATTTTGGAGGCGTTCACTTCGTAGTACATGTTTAATGAATAACAGAAAAACGTTTAACTTTTTTATACTACTTTTTATTTTTATACAACACTTTGTGACTAGTTTCGAATTACACAGTAATCATTATCAAACTAAGTGATAAGTTTGATAATGATTACTGTGTAATTCGAAACTAGTTACAAAGTGTTGTATAAAAATAAAAAGTAGTATAAAAAAGTTAAACGTTTTTCTGTTATTCAACTTGATAATGATCTACAAAAGTCGAAACTTAAGTAGTGTTAAGTTAAGTTAGTTATCATCATCATCATGATTGATATTGAACTGTTTGTAAAACTGTTCGTGAATACCAACCTTTACATTATATATGGCGTCTATTTACCTCCGGACAGAGCCATTGAAAAGTATATATCACATTGCGATACTGAAAGAGAAATTTATTCCGAAACAAATTGTTATATGTGAAGATTACAATCTTCCAAATGCTACATGGAAGAATGATGACTTTATTGTTGTTATATCGAGTGAAAAAGCACAACTTATAGTATATAGTATTGGTTATCTCAACCTTTCTCAAATTAATTATTATTTAAAACAAAACTAAGTTTTCCTCGATCTTGTCTTTCGAAATAATAAAATGGCGATTATTGACGAAAAAAAAAAATTATTGACGATGTTACACAAGTATTTAATGCCATATCTTAAAACCTACTACAAGGTATTGACCTGATTATTTTTAATTTAATTGCATATTTACCACAAGACAACCCTTAATCTTATTATTTCAAAGATCACTTGTTGATAAAACTGCTCCAGATGTTCGGAAGAAATCTTATATTTCACCAATTTTCAAGTCTGAGAACAAATGTGACATTACCAATTATTGTGAGGTGTGCTTGCAATCTGCAATTGCAAAATTAAAATATTGTATCCTCACCAATCAGTTGGTGTGTTTTTTTTTAAATTAGTCATTGTAGAGGAACCGCTTTGCAGAATCATAAACACGAAGACGCTGTTTATACCGATTTCTCCAAGGCATTCGATAGAGTTTCTCATTACATATTGTTTCATAAATTAGATATACTAGGTTGTAACAATACTGTAATTTGCTGGATTAGTAGTTATCTTACAAATCGTAGGCAATATATAAAAATCGGTAATTGTGTGTCCAACGAAATATTAGTAAGTTTGGTGGTCCCTCAAGGCTCGCATATACACTTTAATGTTTATATAAATGATAATTGATTTATAATTAAACAATCCAAAATTTTATTGTGTGTGGATGATTAAAATATCTTCAAAATGATTGATTCTGTAGAGTTGCTAACTGAATTTGATAACCTTTCCAGCTAATGTGTCCAAAATGATTTACATTTAAATAATAATAAATGTAAAGTTATATCATTTAGCAAGTGCTATATTACACCCAACATAATTTATTCCATTAATTGAATTGCATTAGAGATGGTGAAATAACAGATCTCGGAGTAATTTTTGATTATAAAGTATCGTTTGTGAGACACATCAAAATGATAACAAATCAAGCTCTAAAACTTTTAGGATTTTCAATAATAGGGAACGGTTTCTCAAACAACTCTATTGTTCGTTAGTGCAATCACATTTAGAATATCCTTCTGTGGTATGGAGCCCTCACCAGAAGTACTTAATTACGCTTATAAATAGGGTGCAAAATAAATTTTTACGGATGGCAATATATAAGTTACATTTCACATGTCAAGTTTGGACTATACTATTCTATCCATTTCCTTAAATTTAATGTCTTTGGAGTATCGGCGTGTAATTTCAAATATTTTTATTTAAAATAATCAACAATTTCATATACTGCTCCAATATCTTGCAGTCAATTACTTTTCGTTTTCAACAAAGTGGGGCAGCAACACGTAGCACCGACTATGAGTATAATACACCAATTTGACGTTTATTGAGAACGGTCAATTACTGATAAAAAAAATATTTTCTGGAAGCTTTCTTGATTTCAAATCTATTCTTCTGCGTCTATGTAAAGAATAATAATTATTATTTAGCTTTAATTGTTTGTTGTTTACTTGTTAGAGTGTTTTAGTTGAGTTTGTTGTTGAATTTATTATTGTCAATGTTTATTTATTTATATTTTTACTAATGTAAATGTTAATAAAGTTATTATTAAATGTAATATTTTCAAGTTTTAATGGTTTTAACTTTTTGTAGCATTGGCTTTCTTCAAGCGGTGGTTGTCTTAAAATAAACAAAAAAATATATTTTTAGAACTATTATTACTATTAAAATTTCGAAGAATATATTCAAGTTGTAATCTTATAGTTTTTGAATATGCAACAATGGTAAGCTTTTACTACATATTTGTATGAGGTCGTGTTTTTATTTTGTAAGTGCAGAGTAAATTTTTCATTAACACCTTTTTAATAGTGAGTACTTAGGGATTTATTCGTCCAAGTACAGCAAACCTCGAAACATGTTAGCAGCAAATTACGATGTTATGTGACTGTTGTTTAATAGTGTGATAGTCAATAATTTGACTAGTTCACCACGATTTTACTGATGTTACCTAAAAGAATTAAAGTGAGCGTAGGGGTGAAGAGATCACCGTCGAATTGGCTCAGATTACAAAATATTAGCTTAGTAATTTATATACAATATGGTGAAGGTTTTGTATAACCTTTGTTAGACCTAATTGGTTAATTTTCATAAACCTCTTTGTTTTCGAGAAAAATAATTAAAATTCTTCAAATTATTTTGTATTTTTACAAGAACTTAAACTGTTGCATCAAAATTATATAAGAAATTACACTACAGTTTTCCAACCACCGTCTAAGGAAGACCAATGCAACTTGGCGTAAACTTTGCAATAAGCTACTTCTCAGAATCATTAAAACTTTCAAACAAAAGTTAGGTAAAGCTAAGCAGAATGATAAGTCACGTCCCTTAAAGATCGTTTTTTGAAATGTAGCAAAATTAATTTTGAGAACTAATATTCACAATGACAATAAAAACTACATTTTCGAATCGATAGAACAAGAGAACAAATGGAATATTTTAAAAATATTCGAATGGAACTTGATTCGAGAAAAGGAGAGAAAGTCAAATCTTACAATTAAACGGTGCTTTAATTCATCATTAAATTTCCGCGATAGTTTAATTGAACATTTATTTGTCTCATTATCAGTTAAATATGACTTATATAATCGGAGAAGTTTATATATCTCCAAAGTCATCAGTAGACAAATATTTAGACCATTACAAGATATTGTGAAACAATTTCCTGAAAATAACTATTTGATTTGTGGAGACTATAACCTGCCTAATATTAAATGGAATAATTTTAGCCCTGAGGTTACCTCGGCTGCCTTAAATGATCCTCAAGTTCATTCGATAATTGATACTTATAATTTTTTTAATTTTAAACAAATAAATGCAGTAAACTGAACTGTTGATGATTTTAAACTTGTTTTGTGGAAGGAAGAGATATTTAACATGATCAGTCATCTTGAATTAAGTAAAATACCTGGTACAGATGTCATATGTACTCTACTCTAAATAAACTGCATTTATTCACTCTGTGGGCCCATATATGATATTTTCCCTTTGTCATTTACCAATGGATCTTTTCCTACACCATAGAAAACGAGATATATAAGTCAGGGGATCGTCATTTAATTACAAATTATAGAGTCTTGTATTCCTAAGATGTTAGACAAGATAAAATTTATTGGATAGCTAAATCTGTTTTATCAAGCATGCAACATGGTGTCTTATAATCAATTGTTATTAACCACAATAGATAATAACAATCAAGTGGATACATATATCTAGATTTTTCAAAGGCCTTCGATCGTGTCAACTACAATATATTACTTCATAAAATCTATTCTTTGGGCTTCAATGAATTTAATGTTGTTTGGCTATCTGCTTTTTTAATTGGTCGGTGTTAAATGGTTAGAATAAATAACTTTATCTCCAAACCGATATCAGTTACTTCAAAGGCGCCTCAGGGAACTCATTGTGGACCAATTTTGTTCCCATTTTTCATAAATGATATATAACACGTTATTTCGAATTGCGAGATGAGAACGCTGATGTGATAAAAATATTTAAAGCTATTAAATCAGTAGATGATTGTATTCTTCTTCAGGAAGACAAATAATAGACTGGTGCAACTTAAACAAATTATTTTTAAATACAGATAAAGTGTAATCACATATCATTCTCTAGAAAGCGTGATACTATTGAATTTTTATACAAGATTGGGCAAAAATGTATCCCTTGGGTAGTGGAGATGAAAGATCTGGGAAATCCTCTTGATGTCAAACTATAATTTAACACACACGTTTTAAACATCTGCAATAAGGCACTACAAATGTAGGGTTTCGTTTGGAGAATACGCAAAGATATAAGTCTCATTTGTCTACAGCGTCTGTTCTGCACTCTTATACGCCCAAATCTAGAATATGCTACTATTGTTTGGTCACCTTATCAATCAACCCAAATAAATCGATCAATATCAGTCCAAATGAAATTTTACGAACAATGGAATATAAACTGGGTAGATGTCGTATTCAAGATTGCTACTCTGACATAATGTTGCAGCTAAATATAAAGAGTTTAGAGGCTTTATGAGTGATCTGTGTATCCTTCACAAACTTATTAATGAGTCGATAGAGTGTTAAGATCTGTTAGTCCATTTAGACTTCAAGAAGTTACGTTCGTCAGTTGAGAAGGATATCCGACTACAAACTTTCAGCTCAAATTATTGCCAAAACAACCCTATTTCCAAAATGATGGAACAAGCGAATGATTCAAATAGTGAACCTTGGTTTAACTTATTTGATTCATCATATCGGAATTTTAAGTTAATTTTAAAGAACAATATTTAATCTTTATATTTAATTTGTTTTAACTTATGTTTAGTCTACATGTAATTATATTATTATTGTGTATTATTTAATTCAAAATTATTGCTAATTTTATTTTGTATATTTGATGTATAAAAGGGGTTTCACTTATATATGAATAAATAAATAATTAAACTCGAAGATTAAAGTAGACTCATTACGAAATAGATGCCTATTATATCTATCTAGAGTACTTAGTTTACTAATATATTATATTTGTATTTTTGCAAAGTGATTTTACACATACAAACGGCATATTAAAATTAGATTTTTCAATATTTTAAGGAAGTTAAAATATCAAAATGACAAATAATTTAAATACCAAAAATAAATAATAATAAATATAATATTGCGTTGCCTATGATGCTAATATTAGTCAACACATATTCAAAAGATTTATAATAAAAAATCTGCAGGTCGTGAGCTGTAAATAGTCACCACTGCAGTTAATACTATAATTATAGCAATTGTTTCAAATTAAACCTGTTAATTGCACGTATGATGGAGATGGGAGCAGATAAAAATTCATTGACTGTAAAATAAAACAAAACAACTACAACGCACAGCACGCATATGGCAATTATCTTTAACTAATGCAACAGGTTGTAGAAAAACGTTTAAAGATAAAACTACTATCTAGATAATCACAAGAAAAGTGAATAGTTGTTGTTGTTGATTAAAAATTGACACAGTGAGATATAAATGTTTATTTAAATGCCGAAATATCATTTTATTAAAACCATTGGTAATCTATTTACATATTTTAATATAATATTCGTCGATTCACGTACAATAAAAGGCTAAAAGTTCTAAAAATAAGTGTAAATACGACTTTTCACAAAACTCTATGAGTGTGTGTGGCATTTTTTTCTCGTGAAAACGAAACGATAAAAGATTTTTTTAATACTGTACTTTTCATTAAAAAAAGATATCATGATAATTTTGATATCCAACTAATAATAAGTAGGTTTTATCATTGTAGAGCAATAGCAAATCTGTTTTAAAATTTAGACTGTAATCTTTAAGTAAGAATTAATAAGCTGATTGCGGGATTTTTTATTTGCTTTCAAAACTAGAACACTTAACAAGGTTTTTAACTAATCCCTATCTTATTTATGAAAATAATAGATAAGATAACAGGATGGATACTTCTTTATATAGGAAAAAAACCGTATGCAAATACGTACAGGTGTGCTAGTAAACCTAAAAGTATTTGAACAACTCCAACAACGGTCTTTAGCAGGAAAATTACCAGCGTTTCAACTTTTCATCGTTGCATTTAACATATAACACATATGAAAATAACACATTTATATCTTGATCACCGAATTCATCGCATTCTACACTGTGTCCTAAGTAATTATTTTTCTTGAATGACTTTCTTATTTATCACTTGGTGAAACATCTAAAAACATTATACTGACATAATTATTGTTACAAATATTCATAATAATTTCACGAAAATCTTAACATTTGTCGAATCACTTTTGTATGGATGATATTTTTCTCGCCTTAATATCCTTTTTACCAATTTCTTCTAAAGATATAGCAATTTTTTCAACTACATTTTCATTTGTTGCACTTTTTAACCCTCCAGTTTTTTAGTAAATTTCTGACTGTTCCACTTGGGTTATACAGTTTGGTCACTACCTAAAGTATGATTTAGATGAACATTGTATAAAAAGATCATAAACTTTTTATTGCATCCTTCTCTTGTCTCCATACCTTATCATCATTATTATTTCTCTTTTCTTTCACTTACTTTTGACAAGTACTATCAGTAGTTGTTACTAGTAATAGTTATACATTATTTATTGTAGCAGTTTCATGGACTTCTACAATAAATATAATTACTTTTTTATTTCTTTAGATATTTTTTTTAATATCTTGGTTGACATTGAAATAAAAATACTTTCATACTCGCAATAAAATGTCTTATTGAAAACTAAAATAATATACAGGTTGCTGTAGATGACTCAGCCCTAATTTTAACCGCTCCCACCGTACCTAAAGCTATCCAATCTCTTCAGTAGCTTATTGTCACCCTACAAACACTGGTTTACAAAATTGCGAATTAATCACCGTACAATAATCCAGCTCACAATATCCACATCTCTTACATAACTGTTTCCCCCTCTTTATCTATAAAATACCTAGGCATTACCATAGATCGAAAAGTAAATTTCAAAAACCCCACAGCTCTAAACAAAACAAAAATCATAGCTAGAGCTAAAATGTTCAGAAACTTAACATACAAAAACAACGGTATATCTATCAAAACAGCGGTTAAGAGCTACAAAATCATTTCCCGCACTTGATTATTGTAATGTCCTTTTCTCCAACTCCTACAATCCTACTATCCACAAGATCGAAGTAAGCTAGCGATCCTCCCTAAGAACATCTGCTATTCTTAGGCGAAAAAATTTCCAAAAAATTCCTTCATCCTTTCCCTCTATTGCTTGCGTAGAAATCTCAACCTGATCCCAAAATTCAAAACCCCTTCATTCACTACATTTAAATTAATCGCATTACATCATCCATTATCATTATTAGAGACAGACTGACGAGATACATCGAAAATGACAAATTATTAATACCCTTTTTCAAGTTTTCATTTCGATATCTCTCATAATTGCATAGATATTCCAATGGTTCCCCACACTTAACCATCATAGTATAATATGTGATTAGTTGCTTTCCCAAACTCTACCAAAAACACGTTTATCCCTATTTTTATAAATTTTATAATTTGGAGGTAGGAACTTCGAAACATAGCTCCATAACACATTGAAATAAAACAACACAGTTGCGAGGGTTTCATATTTATTGTTAAACACTGCAACATCTTTCACCACACAGTGGCTTTATCAGGCAGATGATGTGCAGTGTTCAACAATAAATGTGAAACCTTCCAACTCTGGTATTTTATTTCAATTCGAAACATAATTTCAGAATATTTCAGCCATTTATTTTCCAAATGAAAATGTTCCATATACTTTCAAATACTGGAAATTCATCTTGTTTGTTTGTAGCCCTAACAATTAAAATTTATGTTAAAAGCGTCACACAAAATTAACTACTTTTTTAGTCAAACGCTCTATTTTAACAATATATTACTTTTTACTGTTAATTTTTGGAGTCAACAACCATACAAATATGTGACTCTTTTGATCGAGTTATAAACGTCTTCATATTTCAGCAAATCAGTAAAATACTTCAACTTTGTATAATACTTAATTTTTATAATTATGTTGACTGTAGTTTCGACAACTTATCTTGCCATTGTCGAAACTAAAGTAACTTAAAACTACGAAATGCATAAATATTTATACTGAGGATTATTTACAGATAGTATTGAAAATCGGAGAGTACAGTAGTTCAACTAGGTCGTTAATTAATGGAATTCTCAAATTAACGCGGGCTTTATGTCTTTCAAGCGAATGGATAATTGAGAATACATCCGTACGGGTTTTTTTAAATGATATGTTTAGCAAAGGTTTTAACCGAAAAGAGCACAAATGTTCTTTTAACCTTATCTTAAAATTCAAATAAAATTGACCGTTGTAAATGCCTTGACAATTGGTACAATTTAGACTACAAATTTTCTAAACTTCTTTGTTCAGTTTTTGAGTTAATTACTTGTTTTGATTGCAATTAGGTAGATTCACTATTATGCAAATATTATTATTTTCTAATCTATACTTTCTTCCAACTTAGAAGATAGTATTATTACTAAAAAAATTTTCTCATAATTGATACTGGTAGAGCTACACTCCTGATGGAACGAGATATGTAAATTCGATTGGGTAAAACACTTGTTAAGTTCCATAATATTTTTACTTTCCCTATATAGTATATATTGGGGAAGTATTGTTTTCGTGCGTAAAAATGTATAGGCGCTGTATCTCGAAAACGAATGATCCGATTGAGATGAAACTTTAAACTTAAGGTTTTATCGTTAAAAACTGGAACTGAAAAGCTTTTGGTGAACATTCACAAACCGGAAGTGGGTGTTTACTCGAGGCCGTTTTTTGTTTTTTTCAGATATTTTTTTAAATATGAAAAATATTTCAAACCAAATTTAAGAGAATAAGAAACTGAATAAGTTTTATTAAAACATATTCTTCACAAAATTTTTAATTTTTAAGAAAAATAAATAAAAATTGAAATTTTTGACATTTTTGCCAATTTCAAATAAACTACTAAAGTTACATGAAATTTATATAACAAATAATTGTAGAGGATTCAAACGGGAACAAAATATTAAGAATCGCCTTTTTGCGTAAACCTCATAGTTTTCGAGAAAAATATAGGGAAAATACTAAGACGGCCACATCACCATTTTTATTTTTAGTTGCCTGACAGTGTTCTGATCATTCCTCATTTTCAAATTACGAAACTAATGATTAGTTTTTTACTTTGAGAATTATCAGGAATGATCGAAACACATGTCAGGCAACTGAAAATAAAAATATTATGGAACTTAACAAGTGTTCAACCCAATCGAATTTACAATTTTCTCTTTAACATACACATCTTCGTGCTTTTTAATACACCAGTTGGCATAGATACAATCACTAACGCAAAAATAACCTCTGATTGCATACGAGCATATCTAAAATATCTAAATTAGATGTTCATTTTTTAAGCGAATGCTGTGTTTTCTTTGGTCGCTGGGTTAGGCTCGTGCATCTTTCTGCAGCAACTATAAACAAACTTTGGGAAGTAATCAAATTGATCCTTAAAAATGATCTAGACTTAAAGTAACAGATGGATTAGAAATCCTCTGTCTAACACTAAATATGATATTTTAACAAGACGTCTGTTAGCCACTTCTTTGTTAATTGGGTGTGCTACTTAATTTCAAATTCAATCTGCAAATTTATTAGTAAATATTTTAACAAATATTATGATTTACATCTATTTATTAATTATATTAGGTTTTAGTTTTTTTTTTAATATTTATTCATAGATTATTATTTTAAGAACACTTTTCTAAGATCATGCAAAACCTACGATTTAGGCAACAGGTATCCTAAACGGTACTACCCGGTTTCGAAAATCGTAACTCCTAGGATAAATTAAAATTAGTTATAGGGAGAACTTAGTTCAACATACAATACAACATAAAAATAAAATGTATACTTTTTAACTTCATAGTTTATAACTTGCAGGTATTTTTTGAATGGGTTCAACCATTTAATTCAGAAGTAGGTATTTTTGTCAAACCTTTAAGATGTCTACTTAATATTGACTTTGGAATTTTAAACCGCCGAGAACAGTTGAAAATTTAATATGTCATGTTGACATTAATCAAATATTTACACACATTTTAGAAATTTTAAGCAAAATGCTTAATATATTAAGTATAAATTAAAATAACTAATATCTACAGTTGTAGAAACAATCAGAAGAAATTCTGGAATATATGGAACATTCCATGAGGGTCTGACTGGAAGAACATTCTGAAGAATGAAGTCCGCCTGCGATTCCTGTGCTCAAAATTTATTGTATTTTTTATGTATGTATCTATTGGTGTTTTTTGTTAACAGGTTATTCAAAGAATAATAATAAATAAATAAATAAATAAACATTCATTAAATCCATATCATTTCTGTTAGTTTATTTTTTGAGTTACGTAAAGAGATTAAATGTAAAATCTAACTTGTATTAAGTGAGATTTCACTTTCTTCGCAGTATATATTATGAATGTAAAATTTAACTTATTTTTTATTTTTCTAAGGATCTATGGCTAATTAAATTTATTTTTCTATCGATTCACAATATTTTCACTTTTTAATGCTAAAAACATTAAAATATTGTTAATCGTTTATTCTCGTAATAATACTTGGCAAGACACACTTTGAAATATTTAAAACTAACCTTAAAACATTATTTGAATAATTTATAAACTCAATAGTATTAAATAATATCACATAACTATTTTTTTATATAACCTCAAAAACTGTAGATTTATATTAAATTTAGCCGATTAAAGTCGTTTAAACTTACCATAATTACACAGGAAATAATGGTAACACTTTCTTTCACAAAATATTTTTTATTCGCTATATGTATACATTTCGAGTGCAAAGCACTCATTATCAATAGCTTACTAACTAATTTTCAAGATTGTGGCTTAATATATACTTAGAAGAACTAGTGCGGGTAGTACCTGGTAACGGGATTATTGGGAAAATCCTAATGAGGATGGCGCAACAACTGTGTCGGGGATGATTGTAGGGATTAGTTCTAATAAAGGGTTATTTAGCGGGGTCAACTCCAAGTTAAGTAATTTTGTTTTGTGGTTTTTCATCTCCATTGCCTCCAACATATTTAAATTTTTTCTAGACGAGGATTTTAAAATTGTGCTATTATCTATCGAAAATTTATGTCCAGTTCTTATTGCATGGTGTGCTACGGCTGATATTCAGAATTTTGATTTCTTACATGATACATATGTTCTTTGAACCTGGTTGCTAAATTTCTTTGGATTTGCCCGATATAAATTTTGTCGCAGTTGAATTAATTGAATAAATGCCCGAATTTTCAGTATTGCATTGTTTATTAAATGTGTTGCCTAGCAACGCTTTTAATTGTGTATTGGTATACAGCGCTGGAGAAAGGGTTATATTTCTTAAATAATTTGTCTAGTTTTCGAGAAGATTGTGAAAAAATTAATTTTGAGTATTTCTTTTCAGTTTTTTCTCTACTGGGAATTAAACTATCTATTAATTTTATTTTGTGTTTATTTGAGTGTTTGCTAATTAGTTCCATTATTGTATTTGTATTGTACTTGAGAGACTTAGCTATATTTAAAATTAAACTAAATTCTTTTTCTCTATTTATATTTGATAGTGGTAAGTTGATTGCTCTGTATACCATTGAATTAAAAGCTGCCATTTTGTGTTTCCAGGGACTATTGGACTCAGAATGAATATAATTGAAGGTGTGTGTGTCTTGTCTATGTATATTGAATTCCAATCTATTGTCAATTCTATGAGAAAAGGGAGTGTGCTGTTAATTTCAGATTCGATTGTGAAATTAATTGATTCATATTGATTAATTAATTAATCAACCAGGTTGTCTAATTTGTTTTGGTCTCTTTTTATAATAGCAAATCTACGTAGCGATACCAGACTCTTGGAAAGTTGGGAATTGACTATTTTGATTTTTGCTCTAATTTATTCAGAAAGACATTTGCCAAAAAGGGTGATGGCGGGTTACCCATAGCAGTCCCAAAAGTTTGTTTATAAAACTTGTTATTAAATTCGAAAGCATTCGAATCCATGACTATTTTAGTTAATTGAATGTATTGTTCTATATCATCTTTTGGAATGTTGTCCTCTAAAATGTTCTGGAGTGCTTTAATACTTTCGTCAACTGGTATATTCGGAAAAAGTAAAACTATGTCGAAAGATATTAACATTTCATCTGGTTCTATTTTAACGTACTTTAATAATTCTGTTAGGTGAAATGAATTTTTGAAGGAATTGTCATTTTTAATTGTTAAATGATTGAATTTTTGTACAAGCCATTTTGCAATGTTGTACGTTGGTGAATTTATGTTGGAAACAATGGGCCTGTATTTATTTCCAGGTTTGTTAATTTTTGGCAGACAATAAAGTTTGGGTAATTTCGGATTTTTTACTTTAAATTTCCAGATAGATTTTTTGTCGAATAAAAGTGTTGAATTGTTTAAAATATTGTTAATGTTTTTTAAGTAAGTTAAAGGATTTAAAGGCCGGAATCTAATAACAGATTTACGTCTCTGGCGCAGTCTGATTTTCTAACAATTACGATGACGTTACCTTTATCCGATTTGATATAAAAACAGTCCTTTTGTTTTAGTGATTTAAGTTTTGTGAAGTCTTGATGTTTCGTCTTGTGTGTCCTTGGATTGTGGTTTTTCATGTTTTCTAATAGGTTATTTGCTGTTTGTCGGAAACCGGGTGCTTCTTCTTGACTTAGTTGCCTGGAGGCAATTTCAATGTCGTTGATCATCTCTTCTAACGGGACGGCTCGGGGTTTGATGGTGTGTTTTAGGCCTTTTTTTAAAAGGTCTAATTCTTTTTCTGAAAAAACTTGATCACTCTTGTTATGTACCAATGTTTGATGGATTAACGGGTTTGTATTTTTGATGTCTGTGGGTGATCTGTGTTTATTAATTAGGTGTTTGAGTTTCTTCTGGATCTTATGCGATTTAGATCTAATTTTCGCATTTATTGATCTGTACATTTTGGTTTGGTGTTGGTCCCAACAACACATTTAATAAACAATGCAATACTGAAAAATCGGGCATTTATTCGATTAATTGTATCAACTGCGACAAAATTTATATCGGGCAAACCCAAAGAAATTTAGCAACCAGGTTCAAAGACCATATGTATCATGTAAGAAATCAAAATTCTGAAAAATCAGCCATATCACACCATTCAATAACAACTGGACATAAATTTTCGATAGATACTACCACAATTTTAAAATCCTCGTCTAGGAAAAATTTAAATATGTTGGAGGCAATGGAGATGAAAAAACACAAAACAAAATTACTTAACGTTGACTTGACCACGCTAAATAACCCTTTATAAAAACTAATCCCTACAATCATCCCCGACACACATTAGGATTTCCCCAATAATCCCGTTACCAGGTACTACCCGCACTAGTTCATCTAAGTATATATTAAGCCACAATCTTGTAAATTAGTTAGTATGCTATTGATAATGAGTGCTTTGCACTCGAAATGTATACATATAGCGAATAAAAAATATTTTGTGAAAGAAAGTGTTAACATTATTTCCTGTGTAATTATCAAATATATCTTCACGTAACTCTCAAAAACCACGTTTCTAAACTTACCATCATTTTTTTTGCTTTTGCGAAAGCAATTATTTCAACTAACTCTTTTCTCACATTAACGACTTAACTGAAAGTTAATTTTTTATCATCATATGATATCAAAATGCATTAATTTTAAAATAAAGGACCTGGAATGATTTAGATGACTAGTACGCATATGAAAACACGTTTCTATAAAAAGTAATAAATTTGAAGCTACGATATATATTGTCTAATGGTCTCTATCCTTAGCGGAGATCTGGAGGTTTATAATCTCCATAACCTTCCGCTTACCTGTCTTCAATCGATGGGTATATAAATTTCATTTGACATATACAATGTGTCCACGAAAGTATGCAACAAATGGGAAACTTTTTTATTATTAATTTCTCAAAAATTTTTATTCTTTATAAAAGTTGGTACTTGATCTTAAACATACAAAAAAGAAGAAACAAATAACATACGGATTTTTGGTCTTCTGTTAAAATCTCTGATTACATTTTCAAGAATATTGGGATGATTTTTTTAGATATTTTATACCATTTCTAATTTTATTTTCCAAATCCTCTAAATTTCAAAAATTCCATTTGGAATAAACTATGTTTTTAACCACCCCCATAAAAAGTAATCAAGTGGATTTAGATCAAATGAGCGAGCAGGCCATGGAAATCTTGAATGTCTTCAAATCCATTTCTCATTAAATTGTTCATTTAAATATTCAATTTCGACACGAGCACTATGTGCTGGTACCCATCCTGCATAAACCAAAGAGAATTTCTTGTTGCCAATGGTAACATGTGAAATTCATTGTACAATTTTATGTAAAAATTCTAAATATCTTTCTGAATTTAAACTCTGCCGAAATATGTAAGGCCCTATAATATTTCACATCAAACATTTATTTTTTCGAGAATATTGCAGATAATTCAAAATGCTGGATTTTTTGTTGACCACCAACGGTAGTTTTGTGATGAAACTACACCATTTGTAGTAAATGTAGCTTCATCCGTAAACAGGATCTTCTTAAGAAATGTACTATCAATTTCTATTTCACCTTGTACCATGAAACAAAATTCAGAACAATTGTTGCAATCATGTTATTGCAAAGTTTCAACATATCTTGGTTAAAATGCTTTAAACTTTTTTGCCGTTACTACCTTATGTACTCTTGATTTTCCCAATCCTAAAAGTCTAGCGCATTTTTAACAGATATTTAAGGATTTTCAACCACGCTTTGCAAGATATCGAACGAATTCTCCATATTTCTCACGGCTTAAGAACGTTCTTTTTTAAAATGCAATTCAAATTTTCCGGAACTTTTAAATTACTTTAAAATTCTTGACACTTGTGAGTAACTGATTCTCTTTTGAGGCGCCTGTCGTTAAAATTATCAGCTGCTTCTCTGCAGGTTTTATAGTTATTATATTAGCACCAACTCTGCTCTGTCGTGTAAAGTTAATCGCTCTGCCATAATTTAGGAGACAACAACTCTTGATTGTTAATGATAAATATTAATGACAGATTCGTCAAAACTGAGAATACTTGATAAAATTCGCTTAAAAAGTGCAAAAGTTATAAAAATTGTTCAATATCTTGCTAATATAGCGTCGAATGTCATTTGTTTTGTCATTTTTGTACGTTTAAGATCAAGCACCAACTTTTATAAAGAATAAAATTTTCTGAAAAATTAATAATAAAATTTTTTCTCATTTGTTGCATACTATACAACGTATAGCTATTGTAGATGTCTCTCGCAACGTAATATGCGTCTATAAAATGTTTTTAAATCCTAGCTACTACTATGTGATTTACACCTTTATCCCTTGATACTTTTTACCAACACCCCAACACCTAACATTTAACATTCTACATTACCCGACGCCACAGCTTTATTCTTCAATTAGTGTGCTTTTATATATTGTTTATTTTATATTGTCATTGCAGTGTCGTTAAAAATCATTAGACAGCATTTATCCTTTTATAGATGGTTCTAACTCAATAATATTGCAACCACTGGAATATTAAAAAATATAAAAAATAGTATGTTTTTCTTGAAATAATGTCTATGTAATGTATGTTGTTTAGTAACTTGACAATCAAACTATAATAATAATAATAATAAATCAAATTTATATATAGCTAATAACTATATAGTTATACATTATTCGTAATAAGTTATACTTACTTAAATATCTATTTTGACCTTAACTTTTTTTGATCTATCGGTTAATAAATCTAGAAAAAATTGTTTATTATAGCAATTCATCAAAATTTACATATACAGTTGATTTCATTACGAAAGCTTGCAAAATACTCAACCGGCTATATATAGCGAATAATAATTATATCTTCGTGAGAAATTATCAACAATAAAAATAGATTGTGTTTCCAGCTAAATTAAATGTACAATTTGCTGTATCTGGGTTATGTTGAGTTCATTTATTTAGGCGGGACATGTATCGGTTATTACCCTACAGTCACACCGGTGATATATATTTTATTTACAGCTTCATTAATTATGCATTTGCGAGTATTTGTAATATGCAGCCTTATTTATTCAATCATTCAATCTCTTGTTGCTTAAGCGGTGTAGTAATATAATTTATAAAGTGGTAATATTCGTTCACTAAATATAAATTAAATGGACTATATATAGAGTCTTTCATTAATCTATCTTTAAATTTAAATAAAACAAAGTGTGTATGACATATCATCGAAATTTTTTTATCGATGCAATTATGTATGGAATATAACATCGTTCAAATGACCGCCGCTGCTTCGCTGTGTGATGCGCATTCAAAATATCAAATTTTCTATAACTCTGCCGTATAAATCGGACTGAATTTAACTAATAGCATGGGTTATATTGGCTTTGAGGACCGTTGTAGTTTGTGGCTTATTCGTATAGCCCTGCGACGTAAGAAAACCTCACAAGAAAAATTGTAACTGGGTCACAGTGGGAACCTTGAAGGACTTCTGATGTGTCATGAATAACATTTTAAATTTTTACATATTGCAATCGAGAAGAAAGACCAACTGATCACTAAATTGCCAAACCTAAGATCTACAAGCTTGTTCAACAGGATTTGTAAATTTTAGAGCTCATTTACTCTCGTTAAATTATGATGTGTTTGCTATTTCAGAAACTTTGCTTACATCCAATATGGACAATGCACAATTTTATATCATGGGATATAATTTTGTTCGTAGAGATAGGGCTGCTGGTCGAGGGGGTGGGGTTGCTTTATATATAAGAAACAATGTAAAATATGAAGTCGTTGCAACACCTGTAAGTAACCTTGAACAAATCTGGGTAAAATGTAGGTTTGATGAAGATGGTTTTTGTATAGGTGTAATCTATAGACCGCCTGATAATAATTTAATTACATTTATTGAAACTTTAGAGGATGCTATTAGCTACCTTTTACCACAATATGAAAATTTAATTTTTTTAGGCGATATGAATATAAATATGCTTAACCTTCATTCGAATAATGTCAGTAAGTTTTTGGATCTCCTAGATGCTTATGATCTTAGTCAAATTATTTCAGAACCTACACATGTTACTTTACACACTGAAACATTAATTGATATAATTGTAATTTCTAACAAAAGTAAATACATTGAATCTAAAGTAATTAAAATTCACGACGTATCGGATCATGATATAGTTTATTGTAAACTCAAACTTAACTCGAAAAGTTATGAGAAATTTGTTACATATCGTCAATTTCATAATATAGATAGAGTTGCCTTTTTAACTGATTTAGAATCATCACATCTTCAGAACTTTATTAATTTATCTAAACAATATTGAGAACAAAATAACGTTTTTAAATAAGATTATACTCGACATCTTTGATTGTCATGCGCCCTTAGTTAGGCGTAGGATGACAAAAACACCTGCTCCATGGCTTACTGATACTTTAAAAGAAATGATGATACATCGTGATAATGCTTACAGCAAGTTTAAACAGTCAAAACTTGCACACGATTTTAATCTATATAAACAGTGGCGTAACACAGTTAACTCAGCTATAATAAGGGAAAAAAAGGCGTATTTAGAATTTTCAATTAATTACAATAACTCAAATTGCTGGAAATGTTTGAAGCAAAATGGTATTGTTAAATGTAAGTCAACAGTTTTACCTAATATCTTTAACGATGTTAACGCTTAATGACTATTTTATATGTAAAGCCAATTGTACTGTAGATAATGAGATTTTAAACTTTTACCGAATTAATTTTCATACTAATGCAAATGCTGGATGTTTTAAATTTAAATTAGTGACGACTGATGAGATTGGCAACATTTTAAATAGTATTAAGTCTAAGGCCATGGGTACAGATGGAATTAATATAATGATGCTGAAATTTTGCTGTCCCTATCTAATTCCTTTTTTAACACATATTATAAACTGCTGTATTGAGCAATCCATATTCCCGAATAGTTGGAAACTAGCAACTATCATTCCGATCCCCAAAATTGATTGCCCTACTAGTACCAAAGACCTCAGGCCTATCAGTATATTACCGGTTGTGTCAAAAGTATTAGAGCGTGTGCTTAAAAATCAAATTGCTGGCATTCTTGAAAATAACGTTTTGTTGCCTTCTTTACAATCTGGGTTCAGACCTAACTATAGTTGCTCCACCGCCTTACTTAATATTTTAGATGACATTTTAGCCGCCACCGATAAGGGTCTTTTAACATGTATGGTTTTACTTGACTACAGTAAAGCCTTCGATACTGTCAACCATGAATTGTTGAAGGCCAAGCTCCATTATATTGGCTTTGGCAAGAGTGCAGTGGATTTAGTCGCAAGTTTTTTGGATAATCGTCTTCAACGAGTTCAAATTGGGGATTTAATATCCCAATTTGCTCAGGTAAACGTTGGTGTCCCTCAGGGATCAATATTGGGCCCAATTTTATTTTCCATTTATACGTCATCCCTCACAGATATATTAGATCATTGCACTGCAAATTTATATGCGGACGACACACAATTATTATATTCTTTTAAACCCGATGACACTGTGTTAGCAGCTAAAAACATCTCTTCATATTTATCTAAATTGGTGAATCTCTCCCGTGAGCACTCTCTATCTATCAATGTTAACAAGACTTCATTAATGTTATTTGGTCCTCATAGCCAACTAGAATCTTCGAAAAGAGTACTCGAAATTAAAATTGATGACACTATTTTGCCCTTTGTGGACAAGGTTCGGAATTTAGGTCTATTAATTGACACAAATTTACGTTTTAAGTCTCATATTAATAAGTGTATTGCTCGATCTTTTCAAAGTTTAAAAATGATTTACTCTAATAGACACTATTTGTCGATTAAAATAAAACGGATGCTTTGCGACACACTAGTGCTGAGTCACTTTAATTTTGCAGACGTTGTTTATAATGCTTGTTTAGATCAAATCACAAAAAATCGTATTCAGCGAGTACAAAATTCTTGTATGCGTCTAATATTTGGTATTCGTAAATTTGAGCACATCTCCAGCAAACTAACTGATTTAAATTGGTTAAATATGCATAATCGCCGCATTTTACATTGTTGCACTCTCTATTATAAAATAATACAATCTCGTACGCCCCCCTATCTCTATAACAGAATAGTGTTCCGATATGATGTGCACAATATCAATGTGAGATTTAGAGGCATTATCTCACCACCTTATCACAAATCTGCCATTTTTGAGCGTTCATTTTCTTACAATATATATAAAATGTATAAAAAAATACCAATGCATCTAAAAAATCTTACATTGATTAATTTTAAAAATGAAATCCGTTGTAGGTTGATGAAGAATGAGCTTTAACTATGTCAATATATATATATATATATATATATATATATATAT
Organism: Ontholestes murinus; assembly: GCA_963969525.1. NCBI lineage: Eukaryota > Metazoa > Arthropoda > Insecta > Coleoptera > Staphylinidae > Ontholestes > Ontholestes murinus. Next base: position 15,528,086 of record OZ018398.1, read on the forward strand.
ATATATATGTTCCTTGATTATATGTAATATTTTTGTATTTAAAAATATACCGTAAATTTAATTTATTAATGTAGTAGGTTAAGTGGAAGAGCAGATAATCTATCTGAACTTCGCCTACTTTATAAATGTTATCTTTGTTTGTAATTACCTTATTTAATTAATAAAGACAATTTATTATTATTATTATTATTATTATTTCGCGATTCAGGCGATCAAATGCTTTAGATAGATCAGTATAAATTGCATCCACTCAATGGCTTTTCTCTAAACCGTTTAGTAGAAAATGTTGGTGTGATAATAAATTAGTCGATGTAGATCTCTGTTTTCTGCACTCTGACATCGTATATTTCCTTTGTTCTTCTATCATTTTCCATACGGTACATGTGACCTAACCACCCAAGATATCTCTCTTCTATCATTTTTTTTATTGGTTTTATGTTTAGCTGTTCCATCACAATATTATTTCTGATTCTTTTTATCTTATTTGTTACTGTCCAAGATTCACCTCCATATATAAGTGCTGGCCTTACTACTTTCTTGTATATTTCTGTTTTTATTTCCTTTGATATTTCTTTTCTTCCCAGCAAAGTGTTCTTTAGTGCTTTGTATATTCTTCCAACTTTTCCTATTTTTTCTGTTATTTCTTTGTCTTTTTTCCCATTTTCATCACACATCAGTGTTCCTAGGTAGTTGTAACATTTTACTTGTTCTAGAATTCTGCCATCTAATTCTATTTTATGTTTTTTTTTCTTTATTTGCTATAATCATAATTTTTGTTTTGTCTATGTTTATAACCATATTAATTTTCCTCAATTCCGTTTAGTATACCGATATATTGTGTTGTAGTTTTTCTTCTGACTCAGCTATTAGTATCATATCATCTGCAAATAGGAGTTCTTGTACATTCATTGTTTTACATTTTGCTGTACAACTTTTAATTGCATCGTCGATAGTCAGAGAGAATAGTAGCGGACTCACTACGCATCCCTGCTTCAATCCTGTTTTGGTTTCGAATTCAAGTGATTCCTCTTTGTGTTTTCTAACTTTATTTTTGTTGTTTCTATACAACGCTTTTATTATGTCTATCATACCTTTTTCTACTCCCCTTTTTGGAGTGCTTTTCCCACGTCCACTCTTTTCACTCTGACGAAGGCTTTTTGTAAGTCTATGAAACATATATGCGTATCTTTTCCCTTTTCAGTAATTTTTCTCCCAGTTGTCTCATTATAAATATTAGGTCTTGCGTCCGTGTTGTGCTTCTTCCAATGTTGTTTCTAATCTATCTCTTAGTCGTTTCTCTAATATTCTTGTTAGTACTTTCCCCGGTATGCTGGTCAGTGTTATTCCTCTGTAATTTGAGCATTCTTTTGAGTCTCCCTTTTAGTATAACGCCAGTATTATTCCTATATTCCAATCTTTAGGTATATCTTTTTTCTTGATAACGTCGTTTAATAGTTCTCGAAATGCCGTTTTTGCTGTATCGTCCATGTATTTTAGCATTTCTGCTGTGATATTGTCTTCTCCTGGTACTTTTCCTAGTTTTAGTGTATTAATTGTTTGGTTTATTTCTATGTCTGTTATTGGTTATATATGCCTGTCTATATTTTGTTCTATAATTGATGCTTCTACTGTTTCTTCATCATTGTTTACTTCAGTTAATTCTTCGAAGTATTGTTTCCATCTTTCTAGTATTTGATTCTCGTCAGTGATCACATTTCCATCCTTCTTTTATGTTCTTTAGTTTTGGTTTTCTTTCTTGTCTCAGTTGTTTCAGTGTTCCATAAAAGAATTTCTGGTTTTCTAAGTAGTTTTCATTTAGTCTATATCCAAATTCTTCCCATGTAGTTGGTTTTGCATTTTTTATTGTCTGCTTTGTCACTATTCTGGCATTTTTGTATATGCTGTAATTTTCTTCTGTTCTGATTAGTTTGTATTTTTTCCATTTTTCTTTTTTTTGTCTTTTCCTGGATCTCTTTTGACCACCATCTACATTTCTTTTTTGTGTCTACATTAGTGATCTTCCCGCTTTCTCTTGCTACTTTAATTATATTTTCCTTAAATTGTTTCCATTTTGTTTCTATTTTGATATCCTTGTTATTTCTTATTTCGAATTGATTCTTTAGCTTTAATTGAAAATATTTCTGTGTTTCTTCCTCTTTCAGTTTGTGGCCTTTTATTTTTTCTTTTGCTATATTTCTTCTTTCTCCACTTGTTACATTTTCTGCTGTAATTGTGATTTTTATTTTAGCCAAGTAGTGATCGCTTCCAATTTCTGTACTTCTTGTTACTTTTACATCTTTTATCCTTTTCCAATTGTCTTTATTAACTATACAGTAATCTATGATGGATCTTTTCTTCCTAGATTCTACTTATCTCGTATGTTTGTGTATATTTTTATATAATTGGTTCAAATGTTCGTTATTATAAAATCGTTTTCTACGCATAGCCCGATTAATCTATTTCCGTTGTTATTTTTTGTGTCTTCTCCATGTGTTCCCATATATCTTTCAAGTCCTCTCTTATTCTTTCCCACCCTACCATTCATATCTCCTATTATTATTATATTTGTGTTACCTATATCAATTTGCGGTTGCATTGTTTCAAAGAATATATCTTTCTCTTCGTTCCTTGCACTTTCGTTCGGTATATATCCCACTATTAATGTCCATACATTTATATTGTCCAACTTTATTTCGACTGCGAGCATTCTTCCGTTTGTATGTCTTTCTTTCAGAATACTTTTCACTTATCCGGTTTTACTATCAGCTCTACTCCTTCTGCACCTCTACTGTTTATATCTACGCCCAACCAGTATAGCCAGTACCTGTTTTTTAGTTCTTCCATTCCTGTTCTTTTTTTCTTTTTTTCCGTTATTCCTAGACAATCTAGGTTTTGCGTTTTCATTTCTTCTACTATTTCGACCTTTTTTCCATTTAGACCCTTTCACATTCCACGTTCCCATACTTCTGGTCTCTTTTAGTTTATTCTGTTTTGCATTTTTGTGTTTAATTACATGTATTCTAACTACATCAAATTCAGAGCAATTAATTTAATTATAAAATTAACTTAATTTGGTCCTAAGACTTGCTGATCTGACCAGCAATTCCCAATGCGCCGTCCTGTTGAAACTACTTATTAATATCCTTATGACATGATCACCTGGCCAATGTCATTCTCTATGGAATATGGATAGATGCCGCCGCCAGCCCAAAATTCACACAAAACGGTGACTTTTTCGGGATGCATTAGACGTTCTTGTCTCTCGTATGGATTGGTATCGTCCCAAATTTAACATTTTATTTTTTGGCGCACCCATTCACTTAGAAATGGGCCTCATCCTTGAAGATGATTTTTTGAAGAAAATTAGGATCAGTTCCCAACTGCTCCAAAGCCCATTCAGCGAACACACGTCGTTGCCTATGGTCGCTTTCCTTCAGTTAGCGAGTCAATTGAATTTTGTGTGAGTGCAGTTCCAAGTCACGACGTAAAATTCGCCAAGTTGATGTCTGCGAAAGGCCTAGTTCTTGTGAAATCGACTGCCTCGGATTCTCCTGCTTACTCTCAAGGGACAGCGTCGATGTTTTAGTAAAAAATAAGAAACATTTTTCAATGTTATGCACCATAATTTATTGTGTAATATAAACACGTTTACTGTATATTACTAATAATAATTTTACGGCTATCATTTCGATCTTTGCAGGTCATTATCAAATATATAGGCTTTTAACAATTTATAGATAATTACGAAGGTTTTGAGCAATTCTAATTCTTAAAATGGTTATTAGGACTTAACGGGATTAATATGCGGTGCTTTTAGAAGAAATTAATTTGATTAAAAGAGCTTAAATAACAAACAATGAATTAAATCGGTCTGTTGGTTAAGTAGATTATTGTTAGAATTTTTATTAGCCGAAATAAAGATTAGGCATTGAGCCTTCACTGCAAAAATTTGAGAATTTTAATTTATTATTAAGACGATAAACTCTATAGTGTTTTCAAAATCCCTACCTGTCTGTTCTATATGCGTACTATTACAATCGGAATATGAAATTTGGTATACTATTTTTTTAAATAGATCCGTGTTATCTTTAGCATTGACTTTAAAGCAATTTAATGACTTTTTCTTTCGAAAAATGTTAAATATTTTATTAGTTATTTGTCCAAAATATGTTTTTTATTTATTCTTACTGGGATATTAGTAGAATTATAAAGTTTTTTGTTAATTAAATTTTGTATTAAATTAAATGAAAAGACATTCTATTCTCCTCGGCAAATAAAATAAATTTGTTTAGTTTAGTGGCTTCAGCTGATTTTGATAATAGAATTATGTATTAATTAACCTTCTAACATAAAAATAATTTAAAAATACGAAAACATTTCGTGAATTTACAACAATGTTGAAACAACTACTTCTCTAGCTAATACCTCTACAGACATTGAATGATACAAAAGGAATTTGCGTGTTACAAATAGTACAACCATCAAAGCAACAGTAATTTGAATGAAATTATATCGGTTGAATAAACTAATAAATGATAAAATGTACTTTAGACTTTTTGAACAAGTAAATTGTTTTGTAAGACTCATTGTTGCAGATTCACGAAATATTTTCGTATTTTTAAATTATTAGTTAATTTTCTACAACGAACTAAAGGATTTTAATATATTTTGTTAACATAAAAATGTTTCATCACGGATTAAGTGAGAATTTAATTCATCGTATAAAATTGTATATTATTGAATGGAGAGCCGCTGATTTATAAAATAATAAAATAATCCTAATCACCTCTTATCTTGTAGTAAATATAGTCAACCAAATACAATTCAAAGCACCAACAGCATTTAAAATATTGCATCAAAATATCCGCAGTGTATTCATTAAAAAATGAACTAAACACGCAAGTAATATGTTTGACAGGATCATGGACAAGTAGTAATAAAGGTGTAATTAATCCACAGGGATGTAAAACGTTCAATTTATCTATAGTTAAAGTATAGTGTTTTAAACAAGACACCAAGAGACTTGAATACTACAGTATATAATATTGCACGAGAATTATTTTTTTAAACGTGGCATATATATTAAGAATAATGCTAAAATAACGATTGTATAAATTTTTGTACCAAGTGGTAGAGCATATTTTCTTTTAAAAAATTAATCGATTTACTTATTGCCTTCAAATAAAAATTCTGATGTGATAAGAAGTATCAAAAGTTTTTGAAATTTTGCACTAAATGTTTTTTTCCATAAAAATCATATAATGTATTTATAGTACTTAACGGCCTCACCTATATAATATTGTTTTTTGTTGGATGGAAATAAAACTTTCTTACAAGTAAATTATCTCAAATATATTCTCGAAATATTTACTAATAAATATTAAATTAATCGTTGAAATTAAAAACAATAACCAGAATTCCAATTTCTTCACATAATAAATTGATGGAATACAATACTAAGATTGCCTTTTATATTTCGGAAATAGAGAACAAAAATGAAATTATTTATTTATTTATTTACATACGGGAAGTCCCTTTTACAATAATACACAACATAATACATACTTAAATTAACTTAACCTAAATAAGGTAACATACTAATTTAAAATAAGCTCAACTAAAATAAAATGAACATCATTAAATTAGAGTGAAAATTAAATATTATAAGAGATAATATTAATTAAAATATTAAAAATTAGACTTAAGTGTCCTTCTAAATTGGTGACCTGTACCATTAAACAAATTAAACCAGGAATGAATGTTTAGATCATTTGTCAATCTAAGCATACGACTAATAGTGTTATTTTGCGAAAAGTTCGTGTTATACTTGTTTATAAAAAATAAAGTTTTGCTCCTCAGAGCGGTTGAAAAATTTGAGGGAAATAAACTAATATTAGACAATAAGGAAGAAGATCTAATATTTGAATTTAATAAACCGTGAAGTGTGCATAGATCGGAAATTGATCTGCGGGCCTCCAGAGTATGCATCTTCAACAGGGCCATCACCGATGAATACGAACCTTCTATATGTTCCATGCCATTTTTGAATTCAATTGATCGTAAGAATTTTTTCTGCGCGCTCTCAATTTTATTAATATCCGTTTGTAAATATGGTAACCAAATTGGAGAAGCATACTCGAGGTGGCAACGAACAAGTGAACAATATAATATTTTAAGGCATATTGGACTTAGTTCCTTTGACAGATGCCGCACAAAACCCCATACTTTCCTAGCTTTGTCACATATAGAAATAATGTGATTTCTGGAGGTTAAGGCGCTATCAAATAAAATAAAAAACCAAGATCTTTGATTGTGTTAGTCCTAGACAAAGGAATGCAGTCCAATATATAATCAAATTGAGTATAGTATTTCGATTTATAGAAAGAAATCACACTACACTTATCAATATTTAAATATAGACGATTAGCCTGGCACCAGTTATTAACATTATCTAAATCAATTTGTAATCTGTTACAATCGCTTTTAGTTTGCACCACTTGATATATTTTCAGATCATCAGCATACATTACACATTTCCCAAATTTCACAACATCAACAAGGTCATTGATGAATGAATAATACTGGACCAATATGTGTGCCCTGAAGTGACTGAAATAGGGGATGATAAAAAGACTTTAACCAAGATAACGTAGCGTCATTGAGGCCTAGCAATTTTAACTTGTGTAGTAGAATAGTATGGTCAACTCTGTCAAATGCTTTGGAAAAGTCGGTGTAGATAGCATCTACCTCTTTGTGCTCTTCCAAGGCATTTGACAGAAACTGTTTGAATTCAATGAGATTCGAGGTGGTTGATTTGGAACTCTGAAAGCCATGTTGAATATCGGATATAACTGGACGAGAAATCCAAACTAAATAATCACTCACCATTTTGTCGAGAAGTTTTGGAATCGCCGATTGTAAGGAAATGCCACGGTAATTCTCAGGAATAACGCGATTACCCTTTTTAAAAATAGGGCGTAGGAAGCATGATTTCCATTTATCCGGGAAAGTTCCACAGCTTAGGGATCTTGTAAATAAAATGTGAATCGGACGGCATAGTGAATAAGCACAATTGATCAGCCAATTTGTTGGTACACTATCAGGTCCAGTGCAATACGTTTTCTTTAAGGCTAAGATTTGATTGAAAAGATCGGCAATGGAGATAGATAAACTTAAATCGAGGACTTGATGAGTGCCAGGAATAGATATATTAGACACATCAGTTAAGAAGTCGTTCGTGTATACTGTCGAAAAAAAACAGCGAATAAATCTACGATCTCCAGCCCGTCATATCCAACTTTATCTTGATACACAATGTGTTTGGGAAAACCAGTCCCCTTTCGGGATTCTTTTGCAAATTTCCAGAAGAAGCGAGGATTAGCCAAAATATCAGATTCAATCTTTCTTATATAATTATTATATAGCTTTATTCTTGCATTCAGCTCGTAAATTACTGAAAATTAAATAGTCAGCATGAAGACCCAAAATTTTATAATTATTATGAGCAGATTTCTTCTTACGGATTAAATTAATTAGTTCAGCATTAAACCATGCAGGAAATGTGGAATGTTTTTTTCTTAAGACTGTTGTCGGAAGTCCATAGCAGTACAAGACATTGTAGAAATTATCAACGGCCACATTCACGTCAGAAATAGATAAGATATTTTCCCAGTTAACTTGAAGCAAATAATCATTAAGGCCTAAATAATTAGCATGCTTAAATAAGTATACTCTTTCATATATATATATATATATCTATAGTATCAGTAAACGAATTAAAAGGAAGGAACAACATATATATATATATATATATATATATATATATATATATATATATGCATATATGTGGAGGGAATGTAAACACCGCAAATAATATATTCAGTATTGTTAATAGAGGCCGAAATGAATAGGAGCTCAATGTTTTCGTCGGTCGTAACTAATGAAGATTTAAAATATTGTTTAACTCCTAAGAGGATACCACCCACTATAAAGGGAGGAGAAATTACCAAAACGGTCGATTATTTCAAAAGATACAGGAGTTAGCAAAAATGTCATATATAAAAGTTGTAAGACTTTAAAAAATCTAGTTTTCTGTAATAAATTGGAATATGCAGGGTGGCCCACAAACTATGGTGAATTAAGGTTACATTTTTTTAAATGAAACAGTCCGTTAAAATTCTTTGTTCTTCCAAATTATTGGAATTGTACCAATAGACATTATTTTTCAAGTAACCCCAATAAAAGAAATCTAAGGGCGAAAAATCGGTAGACCGTGAATGCCATTCCTATCAATCTATTTGTGAACGTTTCTTACTTCCCGAGAAAAATGCGGAGGAGCTCCATATTGCTGTCCCGCAAACAATCCAGCCAAGCCATTAACTTTTTTCTGGAAACTGTAGATGCAGTTCTTCATACAAGTTTGGGTTATTTCGCCATCAATAACGGTAATTTTGTTTAATGACCATTCCATGTAGTGTGAAGGTCTTCATCTGAAAAACAATATGGTTTTGAAAATGCAGGTTCTCTTCAATCTTTCTCGTAATTATTTCACAAAATTGTAGTCTTCGATCATAGTTAACGTCATAAAGTCCTTTTACAAGATTAACTTTGTATGGATTCATTTTTTCGGAATGAAGAATGGTTCTTACAGATTTTTGATCAATTTAATGATCCGAAGCAAGGTGATTAGTGGACTGTCTGGGATTTTCTTGTATTAAAAGCATAATATCGATTTTTTTTTGTCATCGGCGGTAGCACTCCTAGGTCTTCCAGATCTTGGTCGATTTTTTAGACTTCCAGTCACTCTGTAACGCATTAAAGTTTGAAAAAATGCATTTTTTAATTTGCCTGTCTGGATGAAAATTGTTATAAATATCACACACCTCCTGATATGATCTCTGTTTATCGCCATACCTCCTTAAAATTAAAATACAATTCTCTCTTTTCAATAAGTAAAAAGGCCATAAAATTTAATTGTTTGTTTAATTTTTGACAGAACTTAAGTTTCAGATTATTTTCCAAGACCATACCTAATTTGTGTTGGTCAGATAATTACGATTACGTTAAAATATCGCATTGTTATTCGTTATTATCTGAAACGTCGATATCTAGGAAACTGATGAATGTAGGTATAACGTATGGTTTACAATAAATGTTCCAAATTGACAAGACTATCAAAATAAATAGTAATATATTCCTATTTATTACGGATAAGTAAATATTCAAAAGCCTTACAACTTTTATATAAGATATTTTTAACTAACACATGTATCTTTTGAAATAATCAACCGTTCTGGTAATTTTTTTTAACCGTGTATAAAGAGCCGTTTACTTTTAGACTCATGATTCGTCACCGTTTATGAGATCATAGTCGTGTTTTTGCAATAATAATAATAATAATATAGCTTTGTTTGTTAACTCAATATAATATAAATACAAAAGAAACATTTATTGAGCATTTCTTTCGATCAATGGATATGAGTATTTTTTTCAACGATTGCTAAATTATGTGGAATCTAATGCGAACAAACTTATTTCAGAATTAAATGTTCATACAATATTGAATGTTTGCTGATCCCACTAATGCCTATGGATGCCTCAATCTTACGATAAGTCATATGACGTTCTTGCAATATCAGTTCAGCGTAGCATCAATAATTTTGAACGACCTTCAAGAAATTCATCGCCAAAAATCTAAATAAGTTCATCAATGCACTGTTGCAATAATCCACATCAAAACTTGTACCAAATAATCTCACGAACGTGTTCACAACTTAAGCACAGATGGCGCATGCATATCAAAACTTCTAAATAACTCTACTGACATAATATCTAACTTTACTTTAGGGGACGGCGGACTTTTTTGAAAATATAGAAATTACCCTCGTACTTATTTAAATGATTATATTATATTATTATTTTAATAATAATAATACTTTATTAACGAACCCCATTTTACAGTAAAGATACAATACGAGAGAAAAAAAAAGAAAGAAATACTACATGTACACAGATGAAACTTAATATACATTGTAAAAGATAATTAATACTAGAACTGATAACAAAAGTAGATTACAAAACTAAGGATATAGTAAAGCATTAAATTTTCACAAAAACGTTATTCTCTCGATACGACGACCAAAAGTGCTTAACGATGGACAAAATAAATCGCAGTTATTAATATCGTGAAATTCATTAATTACCACTACGCATAAGTCTAGATATAGAGTTATTGCGACCATAGTTAGTTCTGTGGTAATTATCTCTAAAAATGCGTTTACTTCTTGTTAAAGGCCCATGTGAATGTACAAAATTAAATAGTGACACAAGTGGAGCACAGTCAACAATCCCATTTATAATTTTATACAGGAAAGTGACATCATTCTTAGCTCTACGATTTTGCAGGGAATCAATATTTATGACGTATGGCGTCGTAGTAGAAATTCTATATCATATGAATTTAATTGATTTATTTTGTACTTTCTCCAATAACTGGATTAAATATTCCTGATGCGGTGACCAAACTGGAGATGCATACTCCAAAATAGGCCTTTCTAATGTTATGTACAGTATTTTTAGTGAATGCGGTGAGAGTTCTTTACCAATTCTACAAATGAATCCTATTAATTTACGACATCTATTTGCAATGTTATAGATATGTATTTTGAATGATAAATATGATTCAAAAGTAACTCCCAAGTCTTTAATCTCTACCACATTTTCTAGTTGAGCTCCGCCTACATTATAGTTAAATATTATGATATATTTTTTTAGAAAATCTGATAACTTTACACTTTGGTATATTCAAGAATAATTTATTCAAAGTACACCACGGGGACAAATTGTCAAGATCAGCTTGTAAGGCTGTGAAATCATCAGCTCTCTCCACCGAACGAAATATTTTCAGATCATTCGCATATAGTAAAAACATGGAATTGTTCAGGTAATGAGGAACGTCATTTATAAATATATTAAAAAGAACTGGACCTAAATGTGAGCCTTGGGGTACACCAGAACTGACTACAATAGCTTCTGATAAGAAATTACCAATTCTAACCTGTTGAGTACGACCAGTGAGATAACTTTCAAGCCAATTAACTATAGAAATATTTAGTCCAATATATTGTAATTTTCTTAACAAAATTGAGTGAGATACTCTGTCGAACGCCTTGGAGAAGTCCGTATAGATAGCGTCAACCTGAGCCCCACTTTCTAAGGCATTCGACAGATAGTCTTGGTATATTAATAGGTTTGTGACTGTAGATCTACCCTGGTGAAACCCGTGTTGTTCCGTGACAATTAAGTTTTTAGTTAGCCATTGTAGCTGTCCGGACAATAATTTATCTAATAGTTTAGGCAAAGCCGACTGAACGCACACCCCCCTATAATTTGTTATATCGCCGCGATCACCCTGCTTATATATTGGTGTAATAAATGATTTCTTCCATGCGTCAGGAAAGGTATGATCACTAATTGAACGCTGATATATATAAGTTATAGGATCTATTAAGGTACAAACACATGCCTTCAAAAAGTTATTTGGTATTTTGTCAGGACCACACGCAATAAGGCCTTTAATTTTCCAATTTCAACAAAAATCTCCTCAGAACTAACCTGGAACTTGTACGCACTATCAATACATGAATCATAACAATACAATGGAGTGTAGGAATTAGTCTGATCTATACTATATACATTGGAAAAATGCTGCGCAAAAAGATTTACTGACACTTGTAGGTTGTTACTAGATGTTTCATTTAAAAACATATTCTCGGGGTAGCCATTTGTTTGTTTTTTGTCATTAACATATTTCCAAAATAGTTTACTATTAGATTGGATTGCATCTTTAGTTTTTTGTAAGTATTTTAGATATAGATCATTAGCCAATAATTTACAATCACTTCGCAGTTTTTGAAGTCATATATAATTTAAATAGTCATTCTCCTTTTTAAATCTAAGATGAGCAAGTTTTTTTTTTTGTTTTATCAAACTAATTAATTCTTTAGTAAACCATTTGGGACATCTGCCTTTAAATAACTTCTTCTTTGGAACGTATGTTCGATTACATAATAAAACCATTAACGGTGTGATTTAAATTTTCACAGGATTCGAACAAACCTCTCCAATCGATGTTAGCGAGAAAAACATCAATTGCACAATAATCTGCACTGTTAAAATCATTAAAATATATGTTGTCGTAGATAAATTTAGAGGACCCACAAAGTAAATTAATATCATATCCAATATGATGTAAACTATCATCAAAAATGCCATCAACCGCAAGCTCAATATTAATATTATCACTTGAACTAAATACAAGGTCGAGATATACACCACAATTATTATGTAAGTGACTTGTTTTAAGTTTAAATAGCTGTAGCATTCAATCAGTGTAAGGGCTTTATTAGAGTTGGAGCTATTTGTACATACACCAAGTTCATCATTTGACCAAGTATCCCTTGGTAAATTATAATCTCCACATATAATTAGTTCATCAATGGCATAATTTACAAATAACTCATCAAGTGTAGAGCAGTGAAAATCAAACTCCGGCGGAAAATAAACTGCACCAATATCATAATTTTTATTATTAATAATTAAATTAACAAAAAGTTGTTCTACTTGTGGGAAGGTATGTGTTAACAAATTCGCTTTAATATCTTTCCTAACTAAATCAATGATCCCACCACCACACTTTTTATTATTATTTAAACTATTACGGTCTAATCTAAAAATATTGTATTTTTTTATATCTAATTCACCATTGAAAATTTGATCTGAAAACCAAGTTTCCAATATAAAAATCACATCGTAATTACACATCGATACGTTTACAGAAAATTCATGTAGTTTACTTGAGAACCCCCCTGCGTTGTGGAAATATACACTAATATTTTTCCTATTCAGTTTTTTGTAGGTGAAACGCGAGCTTTCGTTATCACTGGTGATCCACGTAAATATTGAATGGTTAAATCTGTCTCTCCTTCAATACAATAATGAGTAGTCTTAATAAGTTAAGACACCAAAATAAATCACTTATAGAAACAACTACTTTACCAGAAAAGATATTCAATATTAAATTATATTACATGCATACAGTCCTTGTCCATTGATAGCGTATAGTGTACACTTTTAATTTTATCCATAGTCTAAATATTTTGTAATTTTGTAAATGTAAATGTATCATAGTACTTTCCCTATATTTTACTCCAAAAATATAAGGTTTACGCTATTCTTAATGATTTGTTCACTTTTGAATTCTCTACAATTATTTGTAATACAAGTTTCATGTAACTCTAATAGTGTATTAGCAATTGGTAAAAAATGTCAACATTTTCAATTTATTTTTTCTCGAAAGTAAGGAATTTTATGAAAAACATGTTTTAATAATAGTTGTCGAGTTTTTCATTCCCTTTAACGCCTCGAGTAAACATCCACTTCCGGTCTATTAATCTTCACCAAAAGCTTTTCATTTCTATTTTTTATCGATAAAACCTTAAGTTTAAAGTTTCATGTCAATAGGATCTTTCGTTTTTGAGATACAGAGCCCACCGACAGACAGACACACAGACACATTTTTTTTCAGAAATCAGTGGAATTGACTCAGGGGACCTCAAAATGGATATTTCCGCTATATATACTACTTATATTGGGAAAGTAATAAATAATAAAAAAAATGCTTAGACATTTTGCCTTAGATAATTATTCTGCGCAGTTTTTAAAGTCGAAGTTATTATGGTTATATTGAACAATCAAATCCTGTTAAAAACCATTTAGTCATTAAATTATATAAACGTTCACAATTGTGTATAGTTTATTAATAATAGTATTAATTGTTCCAAAAATACAATATACTTTTTACACAATAAACATTACTACAATGATTTATGCAGCGCTTGGTTCCAATGCTTGTATAAAACATTGAATAACTATTATTAAATAATAAAAACATTATTACCACAGTTTAATAATTAAAATTCATAATACTTTTGTAATAGATTTAATAAATGTACATTGATAAAATAAATTATTTAAAGTCAATCAAGATAATCCGGGTATTAATAATTAAGCAATTATTGGAAAACGGATTATACTCTCTACGAAACATATGTTATTAAATGGCGGTTAATTGAAAACGGGGCATTTTAGTATCAATTATTTTTGAACGGATATTATCGCGACTTGTCTAGTTGAGGAATAAGTAAATGCGCAAATCGCATGCTTGCTTATAAGCTCCCAATGATATATTCCTGGGGAATATTTTAAAATTTTAATTACACTATCATGTCAAATCCAATATTTCAATTACTTATAATGTTACCTACTATACAGAATATCCTAAAGGAAAGTTTATTTAGCGAAACAATTAAAAAATGTAAGCCATCTATCTAAAATGTGTTATTAATTATTAATTAAACTATACAATTTGAAAATTATATTTCTTTATCGTCCAAATGTAAACCTTAATGGTCATGGAACTTATTTTTTTAGATTTTTTATGACGGCTCGACAGGTATATGGCTGCCATTTCGTGATGGTTATTTTCTTTTAAATGCAGCAGAGAGGTCGGTCTATTGGCATAAACTTTTGATTTAATAATTTGATATATCCCAACAAGAAAAAGGTAAACGGATTCAATCAGCACTGCGTGGAGGCTAAGTTATGACATCTCTCTTGTATATCAATTTACCAGAAAAAAATTCACTTTGACCGACACCCTGCAACTGCTTGTACCAATTGAATCTTATAGAGGCGCAGCTTTAGGTCCTTGTGCATAATATGGTGTAATGTCTCTCTAGGCACATTAAAAGCGCTTGCGTGCTTCTAAATTGAAAGGATTGACACTATCCACGCTCTTTGCCGTTATTGATGATCTTGGTAGACCCGGTTTTTGTTTTTCCAATGTTGTACAGGTATTTTCACACTCCTTTGCTAATTTTCATATGAGAAGTATGACTGGCGCTTGATTTAAGTGGCAAAATAATTTTGGTAAACGAAAGCCTTATAAATATAAACTTTCTTTTGAGATACCCTACATGTACAAAAAAAATAGTGTATCTAAGTATCTTGATTATTCCATTCAAATGCATATTACTAATACAAAATCTTATATAAGAATAGGTAGTCGATAAAACGATTTAATTTCACGAAAGACATTTCCGCAAATGGCATTCGTTGTATGAAAGTTCTTAGTAATTGATTATTTATAACACAGTGCAACTGATGTCCATAATGACCTATATTTAATAAAATTAACCTTTACTGAACTTACAATTATAAACGAAAATTATATATGCTACAAACAGGCATTCAAAATTAACGTACCTTAATTATTTTGTTATTTAAATATTAAATAAATATAACTACATTCACTTTTAAATATAAATATATAAATTAATTTAAAAACGGATAAATAAATGAATTGATTACAATTTTTTAAAGCACACACATTTTTATTAAAGGAATATACATTAAATATTACATCAAACTAATTTAAATATGCAATAAGTATAGGGTGTAACGTGAGTGAACCCAGATGACCTGCATGCTGGATAACCAATCTGTCGACAGAATGTCTACCG